>CM042413.1:22886390-24086390 GCA_023634145.1 Thymallus thymallus
TGGAGCTCTGTCAGAGTGACCATCGGGTTCTTGGTCACCTCCCTGACCAAGACCCTTCTCCTCCAATTGCTCCCCCGATTGCTCCCCGGATTGCTCGGGTGGCCAGCTCTAGGAAGAGTCTTGGTGGTTCCAAACTTCTTCCATTTAAGAATGATGGGGGACTTTCAATGCTGCAGACATTTTTTGGTACCCGTCCCCAGATCTGTGCCTCGACACAATCCTGTCTCGGAACTATACGGACAATTCCTTCAACCTCATGGCTTGGTTTTTGCTCTGACATTCATTGCCAACTGTGGGATCTCATATACACAGGTGTATGCCTTTTCAAATCATGTCCAACCAATTGAATTTACCACAGGTGAACTCCAATCAAGTTGTAGAAACATCTCAAGGATGATCAATGGAACCAGGATGCACCTGAGCTCAATTTTGAGTCTCATAGCAAAAGGTATGAATACTTATGTAAATAAGGTATTTATGTTATCTTATCATTTTTTTATGTGCAAATATTTCAAAAAAACTGTTTTTTGCTTTTTCATTATGGGGTATTGTGTGTAGATTGATGAGGACATTTTTTTATTTAATCCATTTTAGAATAAGGTTGAAAAGTAACAAAAATGTGGAAAAAGTCAAGGGGTCTGAATACTTTCCGAATCCACTGTATATCCCACCGAGCTGCAGCAGTAAGAACACCACTTCTGATTTCACAGAGACACTAATCATTCCATGACATCAGACACACAAAGGCCTTTCTGCCTGCACCCCTCATCCCTCTTACACAAGCACATACACGCACACACACACACGCACGCACGCACGCACACACACACACACACACACACACACGCATGCATGCATGCACACACTCAATAAGTTATTTCACCCCTCTCTGACTCTCACCCTAACTTGTGCACACTGTCTCTATACTGCTTGAACCCTCTTTCTCATGCAAACACAGACACGTTTTCTCACACAAACTGCACTCACCTTGAAACACCTTGTAACCCACCTCCTCTCTAGCACACATTTAGGGAGGTAACTTCCTCTCACACCTTTATCTATCTTACACATTTATTCATACTGAATATACACTGAGTGTACAAAACATTAAGTACACCTTCCGCATGTTGACTCCAATGCTTCCCACAGTTGTGTCAAGTTGGCTGGATGTCCTTTGGATGGTGGACCATTCTTGATACACACGGGAAACTATTGAGCATGAAAAACCCAGCAGCGTTGCAGTTCTTCACACAAACCGGGGCGCCTGGCTAGGGCTGTGGCGGTCATGACATTTTGTCAGCCAGTGATTTTCAAGCAAATATCTGCCAGTCTCAAGGTAATTGACTGTTAATTTACATAACATTTTTTAGCATCTCCTGGCTTCCACACATAGCCTACAAACCACTGATGCAGACCTTTAGAACATCTACATTATAAAAAGTCTAATAAATCCATGATATATAGCCTACACTTTCACAATAAATCCATTATTTATTTTAGACAGGTCTAAAGAAACATGATATGAAGAAAATGTAGTCTATTTCAGAAGAACAGAATAGCATACTCTGAGTTGTCCGTGGCATTATTTTATATTATTTTATGGTATGAAGAATACAATTGAACAAAATAAAATAGAATAAAATAGAAAGGATATTTTCTCCAAACAATTTGAGGGAGTGCGCACATGCATCTATTCTGTTTTGAGTGGTTAACAAAGAAACAGATACTCCTATATGCTTACTTTAGAGTCATTAATGTAACTTCAGTGGTGATACAAATGTTGGGCTATATGTTTTTTTATTTTTAATACATTCTAAGGCTGCATGATGCGACTCTAATTATGATTTGAAAAACATATAGGCATGAGCTCTGTTTAGTTTTTTGTACACACTTCATCAGTCTCTCATTCACAATTTGACAAGCACTTGATAATGCCTCAAATATCTCAGCTGCACAATTTCTTTGTGTGGCCATAATGCCCCCTAAATAAATCCCTGCCTTTTGGGGACAGTGGCCGTTGTGCCCTTGGGTTGAATATATTAATTATAATTCCCTTCTCACGGCTGCATGCCGAAGCACCTCTCACACATGGCTCTCTGTCATGTGATCGGGTCTTTCTCACAGGCTACAAGTGAAGACAGACACATCGGGGACGCAACTGCGCGTGTTCTTATCCAATTCCGAGGCGCATATTGGAGATATTGGATATTGGTGCATTTTTATGGTGAAATTGTTCTTCCCCAAACTTGAAACTCACAAGCTGCATATGTATGCCAGTTTTAAAGTGTATTAATGTGGTTTATTTTAAGAAGTTACTTAGCCACTTTAGTGGTGATACAAATCTTATCAAAACATATAGGCCTATGGGCTAAGCTACATGAGGTGTGCGACTATGATTTGAAAAAGTCACAAAAAATATTATGCGCTGTTTACCTTAAGCGGGGCATCATTCACAAGTGATAATATATAATTCACAAGTAACAGGCTAATATTGTAACCCATCACACAATTTTTTATTTAATCTTGTCTTTACTTATACTAAATAATATGTGTGAAATTTGTTTCGATTTAGAATGGACCATTACCATGCACCTGCCTCCAGTGGAAAAAAATACAGTGGAAAAAAATACATCTGATCTATGCACTTAAATAGAGAATGGAGGACGCTTTTCACATGGTTCGTTTTCATGCCAGCCAGGTAGGCTATACTCCTGTTGTAAAGAGAAGCAATGTGCTTAATATTAGGAAAGTTGAGAAATAAATATAGTAGGCACAGCCTATAGAAAGCTGATGGGATCCTCCTCTTTTTAATAGAGTCCTTCACTCTGTTTTCTCATGCAATTGCATAGCCTATAGAAATGTTGCACAACATGAGCTCATGGGCTCTCATGAAGTGTTTGATTAGATTTGGGATTACATTTGCATTTATGTCAAAGTGATTAGAGGGACAATAGAGTGTAGAGTACCAGGCAGTTAGCAAGTTTGGTAGGCTACTAATGACCATCAGCAGCATCAGAGCTGGGAGAAGCCTAATTACCGTAACTAAATGGTCACGTAGAATTTGACTGCCGTCATGACTCGTGACCGCCGCTGTGGCGGTAATATGGTCACCGTAACAGCGTCTGGCACCTATTACCATTCACCGTTCAAGCGTATTTAAAACCTTTGTCTTGCCCATTCACACTCTGAATGGCACACATATACAATCCATGTCTCTATTGTCTCAAGGCTTAAAATAATTGTTTTAACCTGTCTCTTCCCCTTAATCTACACTGATTGAAGTGGATTTTGAAATCAATAAGGGATCATAGCATTCATCTGGATGCATTTGGTCAGTCTAAGTCATGGAAAGAGCAGGTGATCATAATGTTTTGTACACTCAGTGTATTTGTCTTGAGAAAAGCTGCTAACCTTGTGTTACTGTAAAAGGGGCCATGTTTACAATCTTAAATAACCTAGAATGGACTGACTAAAGCATAGCGAAGACATGGCAAGGCATGAGAGAGAGGCTCAGTCCCAAATGGCACTCTATTCCCTATATAGTGCACTACTTTTCACCAGAGCCCTATGGGGAATAGGGTGCCATTTGGGACACAAAGAGAGTCTCACTAATCCTCAGGATGACACATGTAAGCTGCCTCTTTTTAATAAGTTGCATCAAGATGGAGTTGAGCGGAGCTGGAGATGATTCATGCTTGTTTCCGGTATCAGTGCCTCATCAGCAGCACATGTGTGGAGGACAGGATTCTGTTTTAAACAAGACCTACATGACGCAGGGCCGCTGATAATCTTATTTAACCTATTTAACACATCTCACAAACATCTCGTTGGTCTCCCTTTTGACGCTGTTTGTGAGTGTGTGTGTGTGTGTGTCTGTGCGTGTGTGTGTGTGTGAGAGAGTGTTTGTTGTCCAAAACATATTATTTTTTGACTATGCATTAGTGCTTGGTATCTTACCTCTTACAGTAACTTTTGTCTTGGTGTTCTACAAGGAAAATACCTTCCCTCTCATAATATCTGGGTTAGCCTGAGTACTGTATGCACCAGAGAACTGCTCTAGAGGCAATTCCAATTTTTAGCATAGAATGGTTGAGGTCAATCTCTCTTCTCACACAGTGTTCCTCGAAATGTGCTCCCCTGTCCTCTCTTCTCTTCACAGACAGACAGACATATGCTACCCACATTTTCCTTACTGTATTTTAGCACATCTGCTAAATAAAGCAGTGACTGCTATTGTTCCTGTATACAAAATAAAACATTTTCTCTGTCCTTCCCCCAGACAACTGCAGTAAATACTGGGCTATATGTGTCTTATTTCTGGTTCCTTCTGAACCTTCATAAAGCTCTTTACCCCAGTTCTTCTCCTCTCCTCTCCCTCCATTCTACAGTGCCACACTGAGTCATCTGACATGGGTTGCCATCTCCTGCTGTAGCGAGGTGTAGATACATACTTACTGTGTGCCTTGCGTAGATACTTAGCTGTGGTGAGTGTGTCCGGAAGAGTTTGATGAGCTTAAATAGGATTTGTGTTTTAGAGAGGGACCAAATATAGCAAATGCATACTCTTGCATGTATAGTGCCTTCGGGAAATATTCAGTTTTCAGACCCCTTGACTTATTTCACATTTTGATGTGTTACAGCCTGAATTCAAAATGGATTAAATATATTTTTTTGGGCCTGTGCTTAGCTCCTTGCCGATGACAAATATGAAGAGTGCTACTCAGTGATGCGTTGTGTTGGATTTGCCCGAAACATAACACTTTGTATTCAGGACATACATTTAATTTCTTTGCCACATTTTTTGCAGTTTTACTTTATTGCCTTATTGCAAACAGTTTCCCCCTATCACAGCCATTAAACTCTGTAACTGTTTAAAGTCACCATTGATCTCATGGTGAAATCCCTGAGAGGTTTCCTTCCTCTCTGGCAACTGAGTTAGGCAGGACTATCTTTTTAGTGCCTGAGTGTATTGATAATTTACCTGGCTCTAAGGGATATTCAATTTCTACCAATAGGTGCCCTTTTTTGCGAGGCATTGGAAAACCTCCATGGTCTTTGTGGTTGTGATACAATACGTATGACAGAAATTCTCTGCTCAACTGAGGGACCCTATAGATAATTGTATGTGTGGTGTAGAGAGATGAGGTAGTCATTCAAAAATCATGTTAAACACTATTATTGCACACAGATGGAGTTATGTGACTTGTTATGCACACTTTTACTTCTGAACTTATTTAGACTTGCCATAACAAAGGGTTGAATACTTATTGACTCAAGTGTTACAGGCTTTGGTTTTTCCATTTATATTTCGAGGTTGGACATTAGCACATGGGCCACACCGATTGGCGTCACCTCGCTAGTCAGTATGTGTCACCCCTGTGCTGGTTTGCAATCTCGTTAGTGGGAAGGTGTTTCACCTGTGCTGGTCCAGGTGATATTTAAGAGTGGCTGGCCCAGTGCTCCAGAAGGTTAACACCTTTAGTTGACGCTCACCATTTGATTTCTAGAAAGACAATCCTTTATCTGATCTTCCCTGATTTAGTTTTGCTCCACTGCTTTGCGTCCTGTCTTTAAGTTTGCTGTGGGTTTTTCTTTACTTTGCCTCTTAGTGGGAAAATGGCAAGGCCGCTTATGGTGGGTCTTTTAGGTTCCAGTTGTTGTTGCTTGTTAACTTTCAGTGGACACCCCCCATGAGTGTCTTTCGGAACCCCTCCTAAAACCCCACCTGTTAAGTTTTCATTGTTGTCAGTGACTCTTTGTTAGTTCCCCCTTCTGTTTGAGCGTTTTAGTTTCATCCTGGGGAACATAACAAGACATTTCAGCGTTTCATTTTTTATTAATTTGAAAAAAAATCTTAAAACGTAATTCCACTTTGACATTATGGGGTATTGTGTGTAGGCAAGTGACACAACGTCTACATTTAATAAACGTCAAATTCACGCTGTAACACAACAAAATGTGCACGGCACTGTACGTATACAGTATATACAGACACAAAAACACAAAAAATACGTTAGAGCTCTTGGAAGAGTGCTGTATGAATGTTGTAAGCATGGGTGTTTGAACATTTATTTGCCTGTGCATGTGCAAATTGTGTGTGTGTGTGCGTGGGCCATCCTCCAGTTCAGCCTTCATGGTCTCTTTCCGGCTGTCCGCCAACACTGTTGGCATAATGTGGAAATTGCTTCCTCCTTCTTCTCTCTCTCTCTCCCTCTCTCTCTTGCTTTCTCTCTCTCTTTCTCTCATAATGCCTTTCCCACACATCCCTCCATGGCTCAACACAGCAGTGGAGAACTAAGTGAATAAACAGGCAGATAACATTCTGTTATGAAAGCTTATGGCCTAATTACACTTTCTATTTATCTCTCTCTGTCAACCACACACAAACACTGACAAATACACAGGCAAGCACACACCTACACACACACACACACACACATTATTATTTATCTCTCTGCCATATGTAAGTATTTCACTGTTAGTCTAACCCTGTTGTTTATTAAGCATGTGACAAATAGAAGTTGTTTTGATTTGACATACACATGCACATACAAACAAATGCACACATGATTTAAAAGAGGGATGTGATAGTTTATATAGCCAAGACACCATTCAGATTTCCACATTCATGTGTGATATCCAAGAGCAACCATCTATGTAGCCCAACCCTTGTTTATAACTAAATAAATACTCCCTGAGGATATTTAGTTGAAACCAACACAACGTGATATACAGTGAATTTGGAAAGTATTCAGACCCCTTGACTTTTTTCACATTTTGTTACGTTACAGCCTTAATCTAAAATTGATTAAATAGTTTTTAAAAAATTGAAAACGCAAAGTCTCCCAGTACCTGCTGCTGAAAAAACATCCCCACAGCATGATGCTGCCACCACCATGCTTCACCGTAGGAATGGTGCCAGGTTTCCTCCAGACGTGACTCTTGGCATTCAGATCAAAGTGTTTAATCTTGGTTTCATCAGACCAGAGAATCTTGTTTCTCCTGATCTGAGAGTCCTTTAGGTGCCTTTTGGCAAACTCCAAGTGGGCTGCCTTTTACTGATGAGTGGCTTCCGTCTAGCCACTTTAACATAAAGGCCTGATTGGTGGAGTGATGCAGAGATGGTTGTCTTTCTGGAAGATTCTGCCATCTCTACAGAGGAACTCTGGAGCTCTGTCGGAATGACCATCTGGTTTTTGATAACCTCCCTGACCAAGGCCCTTCTCCCCCGATTGCTCAGTTTGGCTGGGGGGCCAGCTCTTCTTCGTGGTTCCAAACTTCTTCCATTTAAGAAGGTTACTGTGTTCTTGGGGACCTTCAATGCTGCAGAAATGTTTTGGTACCCGTCCCCAGATCAGTGCCTCGACACAATCCTGTCTCGGAGCTCTACGGAAAATTCCTTCGACCTCAAGGTCTTGGTTTTTGCCCTAATTTATGGATTTCACATGACTGGGAATACAGATATGCATCTGTTGGTGACAGATAACTTAACAAAATGGTAGGGGTGTGGATCAGAAAACCCGTCAGTATCTAATGTGACTGCCATTTGTCTCATGCAGCGCGGCACATCTCCTTCGCAGGAAGTTGATCAGGCTGTTGATTGTGGCCTGTGGAATGTTGTCCCACTCCTCTTCAATGGCTGTGCGATGTCGATCCAGAGTATCACAAACATGCTCAATGGGTGACATGTCTGAGTATGCAGGCCATGGAAGAACTGGGACATCTTCAGCTTCCAGGAATTGTGTACATGGGGCAATGCATGATCATGTTGAAACATGAGGTGATGGCAGCGGATGAATGGCACGACAATGGGCCTCAGGATCTCGTCACGGTATCTCTGTGCATTCAAATTGCCATTGATAAAATGCAATTGTGTTTGTTGTCCGTAGCTTATGCCTGCCCATACCATAACCCCATCCCTACCATGGGGCACTCTGTTCACAGTGTTGATATCAGCAAACCGCTCAACCACATGACACCATACACATGGTCTGCAGTTATGAGGCAGTTTGGATGCACTGACAAATTCTCTAAAGTGAAGTTGGAGGCGGCTTATGTTGGAGACATTAACATTTAATTATCAGGCAACAGCTCTGGTGGACATTCCTGCAGTCATCATGTCATTTGCACGCTCCGTCAAAACTAGGTGCACCTGTGTAATGATCATGCTGTTTAATCAGCTTCTTGATATGCCACACCTGTCAGGTGGATGGATTATCTTGGCAAAGGAGAAATGCTCACTAACAGGGATTTAAACAAATTTGTGCACAACATTTTAGAGAAATAAGCTTTTTGTGCGTATGGATCTTTATTTCAGCTCATGCAACATGGGAGCAACACTTTATATGTTGCGTTTAGATTTTTGTTCAGTTTAGTTCCTCAATCTAATCAGAAAGTGAAAGCCAGTCTTCATCCAGTAGGAGATACATCCACAAACTAAGCCCTAGTAAATGCTATTTGGAGATACTATAAGCTCTCCATCCATCCGGCTTAACCCAAACCTGACCCTCTACCAGCCTCCTGAGAATGCTGTGTGCATGCTGTGTGTGCGTGAGAATGCTGTTAATTGACTACAGCTCTGCGTTCAATACACTCCATAGTCCCCTCCAAGCTCTTCACCAAGCTTGGGATCCTGGGACTAAACACCTCACTCTGCAACTGGGTCCTGGACTTCTTGATGGGCTACCCCCAGGTGGTGAGGGTAGGCAACAACACCTCTGCCACGCTGACCCTCGACACGGGCACCCCAGGGGTGTGTACTTAGTCCCACCCTGTACTCCCTGTTCACCCACGACTGTGTGGCCACATACGGCTCCAACTCCATCATCATGTTTGATGACGGCACAATGGTGGTGGGCCTGATCACCGACAGCGACGAGACATAGAAATGCTAACCACATTTTGAGACCTGGCAGTGTGGTGCCAGGACTACAATCTCCACCTGAATATCAGCAAGACCAATGAACTGGTTGTGCAAACCCACAACCACATTGACAGAGCCACAGTGGAGAGGGTCAAGACATTTAAGTTTCTCTGTGTCCTCATCACTGATAACTTAACATGGACAGCGCCTCTTCGCCCTCAGGAGGCTGAAGAGATTTGTCGTGGCCCGTTAAACCCTTAAGAACTTCCGCAGATGCACCATTGAGAGCATCTTGACTGGCTATATCACTACCCAGTATGGCAACTGCAACGCCCTCGTCTGCAAGGCCCTACAGAGGGTGATGCGGACGGCTCAGCCCATCACTGGGGCGAGCTCCTAACCATTCAGGACGTACACACCAAGTGGTATCTGAGGAAGGCCTGAAAAACTGCCAGAGACTGCAGTCACCCCTGCCATAGACTGTTCTCTCTGCTTCCGTCTGGTAGGCGGTACCAGAGTATCAGGTCTCGGACCAACAGGCTCCGAGACAGCTTCTAACTCCAAGCAATGAGACAGATAGACAATAGCTACCCACCCACTCACACACACCTACACTGACACTCTTGCATACTCACACTAACACATACACACACTCATTACCAGGCACACTCTTACCACTTATCCTCCTGCCATATTGTTTACTATAATTATTATTTATCCTGCTACCAGTCACTTTCTCCTCCTCCCTGCCTATATGTACATAAAGGTAACTGACCAAATTAAAGGAAACAACATAAAGTGTCGTAATAGGGCGTTGGGCCACCACGAGCCAGAACAGCGTGCCTGGAACTCTATCGGAGGGATGCGAAACCATTCTTCCACAGGAAATTCCATAATTTTGTGTTTTGTTGATGGCGGTGGAAAATGCTTTCTCAGGCGCCGTTTCAGAATCTACCATAAGTGTTCAATTGGGTTGAGATCTGGTGACTGAGATGGCCATGGCATATGGTTTAAATAATTTTCATGCTCATCAAACCATTTAGTGACTATTCGAGGCCTGTAATTGGGGGAATTGTCATCCTCTGAGGGCACAGCCATGGTAGCCAGAATAATGGGTAAAATAATGGCCTGCCCAGCATTTTTATACATGACCCTAAGCCTGATGGGATGTTTATTGCTTAATTAAGTCAGGAACCCCACCTGTGTGGAAGCACCTGCTTTCAATATACTTTTTAAGTATTTCCATTATTTTGGCAGTAACCTGTATCTCATTTCATTCGAGTTGACCTAGCGGACGGCGTGGAAGCTCAAGGTGTAAATTAGGCTTATGGCCTATACATGGACCTGCTACTGGGTCTTACCTGGACATGGCGATCTCAGCCTTCTGCTTGGCGATGTCTGCAGCCTTTTCGGCCGCCTCCACAGCCCGGTCCACCTTCTCTCTGATCTTACTGGCTCGGAGGGGGATCAGGTTCTTCCTCTTGCCGCTCACCAGGACGTTCTGCTTGTACTTGCCCTCCTCCTTGGTCCCATCAGGGAAGGTGGTGCAGCCGTACCCGTGCCGCTTGTTTCCCACCCACTCCCCCTCATAGTGCAGGCCGTCCGAGCGCCGGCTCACCCCACAGCCAGTGCGCTTGTCATTGTTCCACTCGCCGCAGTAGGTCTCTGTTGCCGTCGCGTCCACGTCGTCCTCGACGACGGCCAGCTCGGCTTCGCCTTCTCCCAGGCTGATGGTGGAGTTGATGTCAGAGTTGACCGAGCTGACTGTGCTCATGCCTGCCTCGCTGCGGAATGAGCTCTGCTTGGAGCGCTGGCTGGCCAGGGAACTCTTGGACTCTGACTTTCTCAGTTTGAGTCCGCTGAGGATGGAGCGACCTCGAAACAGCCCCTTTTTCTTGCCCTTCAGCAGTTCTGCCTCGCTGTGTGCCGTGAGCACGAAGCCCCCCCGTGACACGGCCGGGCTGCCGGTGGAGCCCGTCCCGCCTACACTCCCCACGCCAGCTCGGTCCGCGAGCAGAGCCGTCCCGTTACTGTGCTCCGAGCGCAAGGAGTTTATGGAGGTACGCAGCGGAGAGCGGATGACGGCTGCCATGCCGTATGGCACACTCTGCCGCATGCCGTATCCATGCCGCATCCCCCCCACCCACTGGCCTTGGTACGTACCTGCAGAAAGACACAGAGACAAATATCACAATGCATGCCAATGATATAACAGCATATCAATAAATAATTCATTTTCATATACAGTGCATTCGGAAAGTATTCAGACCCCTTTACTTTTTCCACCTTTTGTTATGTTACAGCCACTCGAAGCCACTCCTGAGTTGTCTTGGCTGTGTGCTTAGGGTCGTTGTTCTGTTGGAAGGTAAACCTTTGCCCCAGTCTGAGGTCCTGAGTGCTCTGGAGCAGGTTTTCATCAAGGATCTCTTTGTACTTTGCTCCTTTAATCTTTCCCTCAATCCT
This sequence comes from Thymallus thymallus, assembly GCA_023634145.1. Taxonomy (NCBI): domain Eukaryota; kingdom Metazoa; phylum Chordata; class Actinopteri; order Salmoniformes; family Salmonidae; genus Thymallus; species Thymallus thymallus. The sequence goes on from CM042413.1 coordinate 22,897,717, forward strand.
GACTAGTCTCCCAGTCCCTGCCGCTGAAAAACATCCCCACAGCATGATGCTGCCACCACCATGCTTCACCGTAGGATTGGTGCCACTTTTCCTCCAGACGTGACGCTTGGCATTCAGGCCAAAGAGTTCAATCTTGGTTTCATCATACCAGAGAATCTTGTTTCTCGTGGTCTGAGAGTCCTTTAGGTGCCTTTTGGCAAACTCCAAGCGGGCTGTCTTGTGCATTTTACTGAGGAGTGGCTTCCGTCTGGCCACTTCACCATAAAGATCTGATTGGTGGAGTGCTGCAGAGATGGATGTCTTTCTGGAAGGTTCTCCCATCTCCATAGAGGAACTCTGGAGCTCTGTCAGATTAACCATTGGGTTCTTGGTCACCTCCCTGACCTAGGCCCTTCTCCCCCAATTGCTCAGTTTGGCCGGGCGGCCAGCACTAGGAAGAGTCTTGGTGGTTCCAAACTTCCTCAATTTATGAATGGTGGAGGCCACTGTGTTCTTGGGGACCTTCAATGCTACAGAAATGTTGGAGTACCCGTCCCCAGATCTGTGCCTCGACACAATCCTGTCTGATCTCTACGGACAATTCCTTTGACCTCATGGCTTGGTTTTTGCTCTGACATGCACTGTCAACTGTGGGGCCTTATACAGACATGTGTGTGCCTTTCCAAATCATGTCCAATCAATTGAATTTACCAGAGGTGGACTCCAATCAAGTTGTAGAAACATCTCAAGGATGATCAATGGAAACAGGGTGCACCTGAGCTCAATTTCGAGTCTCATAAAAAAGGGTCTGAATAATTATGTAAATAAGGTAATTCTGTTTTTTTAATGTGTAACCTTTATTTAACTAGGCAAGTCAGTTAAGAACAAATGCTTATTTACAATGATGGCCTACCTAAAGGGTCATCCCCTGGAGCAAATTAGGGTTAAGTGCCTTGCTCCAAAAATTAACAAACATTTCTAACAACCTGTTTTTGCTTTGCCATTATGGGTTATTGTGTGTAGATTGATGGGGGGGGGGATAAATAATTTAGAATAAAGCATTAACAACAAAATGTGGAAAAAGTCAAAGCGTCTGAATACTTTTCGAATGCACTGTATTTCACGGACAACCACAACACTAGTGATGGAGATATGGGCCTAAGGTGTCTGGTGGTCATGATATGGGCCTAAGGTGTCTGCACAAAAGCCCTGCGAGATATGATGTTAGTTAGCTCTGTACTCCAGCAATTTGGATTTCTACTGATAGTGACTACAAGGTTAAAATGCTGATTGTCAGTTTTAATTTGAGGTATTTTCAATCATATCGGGTGAAGAAATTCAGTTCACTTACATTAATGCAACACCATTAAATGTTTCCCCCCACACTTTCTTATAAGTAACCTTTGGAGGGAGAGAGAGAGGGAGAGAGAGAGAGAGAGAGAGAGAGAACTAGTCTACCATGTGTAAATCCATGTGTCGGGAATCAGCTGATGGAACTACAGTCTACTACAGTAATACTCGCTGCCCGAACACCCTCCAGCATTGTCTGCATCTTACCTGAGACAATGAGTGCTTCAATTACGGATTAAACCATTCAGTATTACCATATTTGTACACTCAGTGTACAACGTACCACCACTACTACTACTACCAGTACCAACACTACTATACTAAAGATAGATTAATAATACTACATCCCAGACTGTATCCCAGTCATCAATATACACTGAATGTACAAAACATTAAGAACACCTTCCTAATATTGAGAACACCTTCCTAATATTTTGTCCTCAGAACAGCCTCAATTCGTTGGGACATGGGCTCTATAAGGTGTCGAAAGTGTTGGACAGGAATACTGGCCCATGTTGACTCCAATGCTTCCCACAGCTGTGTCAAGTTGGATGGATGTCCTTTGGGTGGTGGAACATTCTTGATACACACAGGAAATGTGAAAAACCCAGCAGCGTTGCAGTTCTTGACACAAACCGTTGCACCTGGCACCTGCTACCATATCCTGTTCAAAGGCACTTAAATATTTTGTCTTGCCCATTCACCCTCTGAATGGCACACATACACAATCCATGTCTCAGTTTTTTCAAGGCTTTAAAATCCTTCTTTAACCTGTCTCCTCCCCTTTATCTACACTGATTGAAGTGGATTTAACAAGTGACATCAATAAGGGATCATAGCTTTCACCTGGATTATCCTGATCAGTCTATGTCATTGAAAGAGCAGGTGTTCTTAATTTTTTTTGTATGTATGAGTGAAACTGGGGAGAGTTACTAAGTAAGTGAAGAGCACTCATAACATCTGTCACCATGTCTATCCTGTTATCTATCACCATGTCCGTCCTGTTATCTATGCCAATGTCCATCCTGTTACCTGTCAGCACTGTTATTTATGGGTAATTTTCCCCACAAAATAATAGAATGTTATTTTCCCTGAAATGTCCAGTATGGCAGCTCTCTCTCTCTGTCTCCTTCTCTTTCTATTTCTCTGTCTCTCTCTCTGTCTCTTTCTCTTTCTCAGTTTCTCTCTCTCTCTGTGTCTCTTTATCTTTCTCTGTCTTTCTCTCTCTCTCTCTCTCTCTCTCTCTCTCTCTCTCTCTCTTTCTCTCTCTCTTTTTATCTTTCTCTGTCTCTTTGTCTCTCTCTCTCTCTCTCTCTCTCTCTCTCTCTCTCTCTCTCTCTCTCTCTGTCTCTCTCTCTTTCTCTGTCTCGCTCTATCTGTCTCTCTATATATCTCTCTCTCTCTGTCTCTCTCTTTCTCTGTCTGTCTCTCTCTCTCTCTCTTTCTTTCTTTCTCTCTCTTTCTCTCTCTCTTACATAAGTATTCAGACCCTTTGCTATGAGAATCGAAATTGAGCTCAGTTTCGATTGATCATCCTTGAGATGTTTCTACAACTTGATTGGAGTTCACCTGTGGTAAATTGTATTGATTGGACATTATTTGGAAAGGCACACACCTGTCTATATAAGGTCCCACAGTTGACAGTACATGTCAGAGCAAAAACCAAGCCATGAGGTCGAAGGAATTGTGCGTAGAGCTTCGAGAGAGGATTGTGTCGAGGCACATATCTGGGGAAGGGTACCAAAAAAAAATCTCTTCAGCATTGAAGGTCCCCAAGAACACAGTAGCCTCCATCATTCTTAAATGGTGTGGAAGGACAACCATCTCTGCAGCACTCCAACAATCAGGCCTAAAAGGCACATGACAGCCCGCTTGGGAGTTTGCCAAAAGGCACCTAAAGGACTCTCAGACCATGAGGAACAAAATTCTCTGGTCTGAGGAAACCAAGATTGGCCTGAATGCCAAACATCACGTCTGGAGGAAACCTGGCACCATCCCTACAGTGAAGCATGGTGGTGGCGGCATCATGCTGTGGAGATGTTTTTCAGCGGCAGGGACTGGGAGACTAGGCAGGATCAAGGCAAAGATGAACGGAGCAAAGTACAGCAAGATCCCTGATGAAAAAATGCTCCGGATCTCTCAGGAACTCAGACTGGGGTGAAGGTTCACCATCCAACAGGACAACGACCATAAGCACACAGCCAAGACAATGCAGGAGTCGCTTCGGGACAAGTCTCTGAATGTGACCCAGCCAGAGCCTGGACTTGATCCCGATCGAACATCTCTGGAGAGACCTGGAAATAGCTGTGCAGCAACGTCGGAAAGTATTCAGATGTGATATTTGCATCTTTTTTTTTATTAATTAGCAAACTTTTATAAATACCTGTTTTCGCTTTGTCAGTATGGTGTATTGTGTGTATATTGATGAGGGGGAAAAAATATTTTATACATAAAAAATTCAAGGGGTCTGAATACTTTCCGAAGGCAATGTATGTACAGTATCAGCCTATCTAATCTATATCCATGCTGCCAATGACTGAGCAAACCCTCTGATGTAACAGCTCCTCTGCTCTGTGATTCATCGTGCCAAGCATTCTATAATATGCTTCTCATGTGTGGAATCAACACATATAGGCCCATATAAGGATCCCAACCAAACTCAGTATCTCTGTTTTTATCACCCCCCTAACCCCACACACACTCCCCTGTCTTATCTGCCTTTATTGATCTCTGTGGGCTAGCATGTCAGTGAAATGCATAGGGTTGGATGGCTCAATGAGGCAACAGCAGAGAGAGTGTTGGATATCCCCACCCCCACAGCAACACACTGCTGCTGCTACTGCTGATGAAGGTGCTGCTGCTACTGCTGCTACTGCTGCTAGAGGTTCTGCTGCTACTGTTGCTAGAAGTACTGCTGCAAAAGGTGCTGCTACTACTGCTGCTACTGCTGCTAGAGGTGCTGCTGCTGCTGCTTAGGGTGCTGCTGCTACTGCTGCTAGAGGTGCTGCTGCTACTGCTGCTAGAGTTGCTGCTGCTACTGCTGCTTAAGGTGCTGCTGCTACTGCTGCTAGAGGTGCTGCTGCTACTGCTGCTAGAGGTGCTGCTGCTACTGCTGCTTAAGGTGCTGCTGCTACTGCTGCTAGAGGTGCTGCTGCTACTGCTGCTAGAGATGCTGCTGCTACTGCTGCTAGAGGTGCTGCTGCTACTGCTGCTTAAGGTGCTGCTGCTACTGCTGCTAGAGGTGCTGCTGCTACTGCTGTTAGAGGTGCTGCTGCTACTGATGCTAGAGGTGCTGCTGCTACTGCTGCTAGAGGTGCTGCTGCTACTGCTGCTAGAGGTGCTGCTGCTACTGATGCTAGAGGTGCTGCTGCTACTGCTGCAGCCACAGCTAGGATGGAATTCTATTGAAATCCTCTACTCTTTAGAACAGGCCTGGCAGTCTGACTGATGCTGGGTGGACATCTGCTCTATCTTCTCTGGGCTGTGTGTGTTTTTTGTATATTTCTGTGTGTTTGAGTGTGAGTGAGTGTGAGTGTGTGGGGTGGGGATGGGGGGTGGGAAGAGAAACCAGGTTCTAACATTAACTCTTATGTTGGAGGTGTCACAAACTTGTTTTTAGTCCTGTCTGTTATAACCCCTGACCCCCGTTCCCCTCTCCATACACACACGTCTAGCCTTCTGCTGTGTCGCAGCTGTGTTTTCAATTTTTTTTATTTCACCTTTATTTAACCAGGTAGGTCGGTTGAGAACAAGTTCTCATTTGCATCTGCGACCTGGCCAAGACAAAGCAAAGCAGTGCGACAAAAACAACACAGAGTTACACAGTAAACAAACATAGTCAAAAAGAGGTGCTGCTGCTACTGTGTGACATATGATGGATCAAACACAGGCCTCAACTGATAGGATTAAACTGATATTCCTACAGACAGATAGACAGTGACAGTGAGACAGACTGAGAGTGAAATTAGCCAGAGCCTTCAAGCTCTGCTCTGGCACGTCTCGTATTTCTATCAAGGATCACTTCCTGTTCTCCAGCTCTCTGCTCCTCACCTTCACCCACTGTCTCTAATTCCAGCACAGACACTCCAGAGGTAGAGAGCGAGAAATACAGAGGGAGAGGGAGAGAGAGAGAGAGAGAGAGAGATAGAGAGAAAGAGAAAGAGAGAGGGGGGGATTGAGAATGTGTGTGAGTCTGTGTATGAGTATGAATGCTTCTTCAGTCTCTGAAAATGTAGTATTTTTACAGCTTTTGCTGACACAGTTGAAATAAAGTCCTGACTGAAATAGCTTGGGTTATGTCTGTCTTGAACAGAGTCCACATACACAGAGAAGTGACTTCTCCTCTCTTGAAAGTTTGATCAGGTCCATGATACAGCATATTATAATGTTGTTATAGTTTGGAGACACATTAACTAGAATCAGGCCGTAATGAAAGACGGGTGTGTCCCTGACCTGCAACAGCAGAACATTTCTCAGTGAAGGAGGTCAAGCATTAAGACAGTAGAGAAGTGACATCTCTCTCTCTCAGGAGAGAGCAGTGTGTGTAAACTCAGATTCTTTGGGGATCCATTAACGGTCATGGGAATATCATCTCCCCATTAGGACTTGTATCTCATTACAGTCATTAATCAAGCATAGCAAGGCTAGGCTATAATACCTGGTGCTGGACTGTAGACATACATTAAATCCAATGTCACATCTAGCAGAGAAAAATGTATAAACTTTTTACAAATGTGTGTTAATTGAATTGAAAGTATCAAGTGCCCCTGAAATGTCTGTGACATTTTCCTTCTGGCTCAAGTTTGACATTGACATAAAAAGCACGTCATTACACATGCCATGAATGATTCCACATCAAGCAAAACAAGTTATAGGCAAGGCCTACTTGAATCGTGTCACCATTATGTAGCCGTTATAGCCGTTATAGACTCTCATGCTGAAACGTTCTCTGTGTGGGGTTGGGTGGATGAGTGCATGGTTTTCCTGAACAGTTTTCCACGGGGTATTTGCCCTTACAGCTTGATCAGGAAGTCGGAAAGCCTATTTCAATTCAGACCGAAGCTACTGTAATGTTAGTTTCATCAGTTAACTCGGGCGTAGTAGAAAATTCTGCATTGTGGAGGCATCTCTCGGTTGAGTTAATAATCAGTGAGCATATTATTTAATTTCCCCACAGCCATGAAAACAGCTTAGGTTTTTGAAAGAAACAGAGCTGAAAATATCTTCCATCGTTTTCATTCCCAACTTGTCATGATGCAGGCGTTCACGTTAAGGCCTAATATGTGATACATTAAAGCCTACAAGAATCTTTGCGTTTGGTTACTATGGACTCTGCAACTCCATGGAGGTTTTCTTCCCGATGGCGGCGAAACACGTTGCAGCATTACAGGTGGTAGCACAAATGGTTAAACGCAGAAAGATCAAAGAGGCGGAGACATCACAGCAAAGATCACGCGCCAAGACACAATTTATTATAGTTTATTTAACAATGTGCGTTGTTCTGTTTCTAGGTTGAACTTGGCTGTTTGTATATTCCCTCCAACCGAGATTGCATACATTTTTCCAAGTTTACTCAACCTGTAATCAAATGATGGCTCTCATTTGGATATTATAGGCCACATACAGGCGCATAACTTGCGTGGGTGACAGGGGGTTCATGACACCCCCCCCCCCCATACACCAATATTAGAGACAGGCCAATTTGACCACCTCAATAATATACCATGATGAATTGGAAATGATTTACCCGCCGTAGTTACTACTGGCTTTAGTGGCTTTACACTACACTACACTATACTACACTATACTACACTATACTACACTATACTACACTATACTACACTATACTACACTATACTACACTATACTACACTACACTACACTACACTACACTACACTACACTACACTATACTACACTACACTACACTACACTATACTACACTACACTACACTATACTACACTATACTACACTACACTACACTACACTATACTACACTATACTACACTACACTACACTACACTATACTACACTATACTACACTATACTACACTATACTACACTACACTACACTACACTATACTACACTATACTACACTATACTACACTATACTACACTATACTACACTATACTACACTATACTACACTATACTACACTACACTACACTATACTACACTATACTACACTATACTACACTATACTACACTATACTACACTATACTACACTACACTACACTATACTACACTACACTACACTACACTACACTATACTACACTATACTACACTATACTACACTATACTACACTACACTACACTACACTACACTACACTATACTACACTATACTACACTATACTACACTACACTACACTATACTCCTCATTTTATGATTGGATCCCCCCGCCGCCAATTATGCTTTTAGTTCAGCCCTGTCCTCAGAGGCAGTTGTTTGTGAAGGGAAAAAAAAGCTGTGCAAGGCTTGTAAGGAGAACGGAGCCATAGTTATTCTCTTTCTCCCTCTCTCCTCTCTCTTAACAAACCCTTAATTATGTCAGCTAACTTGTAACAAATAAAGAAGTACAGTAATATTTAACATGGTAAGTTCATAAGCACCAATAATAATTATATTTTCTCACCCTGATGAAGGCTGTTGTAGCCTCAACTGGTATGTGTTTTGTTTTTAATTCTTGACATGCGTAAGCCTTAATAAATTAAAGGCTTTTAAATAAGAGTGTCTTGATCACTTCTGGAAGTTTGTTTACTATTCCAGCAGCAACTTACTTTTGTGTCTAGTATTTCATCCCATGATCAAAGAACACCTCATGGATTAACTATAAACCAAAGAAGCGCTCCTCTCCTGTCTCTACATTATGAGCGGTGTTTCTCAAAATGAGTGATAATTGGTAACGGTTATATTGGGCAAAATGTTGTGAGTTCAAAGACAACTTTGGTAGTATTCTAAACTTTGAAACAACTGTTTTCTAGTAGGCTACAGAATTAGAGAAGGGCTGTTTCTTTGAACTTCAAGCAGTAGGGTCAAGCAAGCCTGTTTCATGTACATATCTTCCTCAAAAACCTTTTACCTCTCTGCACATTGATCTGGTACTGGTGCTCCCAGTATATAGCTCCATTCTTGTGTATTTAAATGTATACCTTACTATTTATATTATTATTTTTAAACTCTGCATAGTTGGGAAGGGTTCGTAAGCAAGCATTTCACGGAAAAGTCTACACTAGTTGTATTCAGCGCATGTGACAAATACAATTTCATGACAGAAAAAGTTGGGGAAGCACTGATCTAGCTAATGATACAGATAGGCAACCCCATGCTTCGGCCTATTTATGTATAGCCATTATTGTGCATCAGTTGGGCTACAGGTGATCATGCTTATTGCTAAATAACACACCAGCCTGATAATATATGTTGTTAGGCTCATTTTTGGAGGAGGAAATTATATTTTAATAGCCTCACATTTTCCTTCATTTTGGAGTAGAAAGGTCACCAGAGCTGTGTTCAGTACAAATTGTTGTAATGCATCGATCAATTAAGCGTAAACAGTGCTGTTCTGAACGACACGTTGAAAAACCGGGGAGGGTTGTGTTGTGGGTTCAAAATGCACAACTGCTCTTCAAAGACGTTATTCATTGCTTCAAGCCACACCCCGCCACACCCACCAAACAGAGCAAACACAGGCTACCTTGAAGTCTGCCCCTGGACCCCCAGGGTGTTGAACCTTGAACCCATTGACCTGGACCCCCCAATATGCAACACAAAGCCTTTGACCGCATAGTGAGTTCAATTCATAACAGAGGAAATTGAGACTGGAGTAAGGATGGCAGGAAGTGCTTTTGGATTGACTCTTTCATTAATTATTAATATTTTTATATTTCACCAAGTCAGCACTTGTGTGTGTGAGAGACAGACAGACAGACAGACAGACAGACAGACAGACAGACAGACAGACAGACAGACAGACAGACAGACAGACAGACAGACAGACAGACAGACAGACAGACAGACAGACAGACAGACAGACAGACAGACAGACAGACAGACAGACAGACAGACAGACAGGCAGGCAGGCAGGCAGGCAGGCAGACAGGCAGACAGAGGGAGAGTAATGTGCATGGAAAATAACAAGAGACATGCTACAACAGTGTTGTAAGATAGGTCTATACTGTAAGCAGGTGCAGCTTTTGTAATGTGGGTGTGTGTGGGTCTTCTTCTGAAACAGGCACATCATGTGGCTATGTGAATGTTTGATGCCACTATGCTTGCAAGCCAACCATAGAAGAGCTCACTAGAACAGACACAGACAGACTGCAAGCCAGGACAGACTACAGCTAGCGACTGCTGCAGAAACGGCAACATTCAAAATGAGCTGCAGTTAAAAGCTAAATCTCTCAGTAAGCTTAAATCGACTATGGATGTTATCCGGTTAAGGGATTTGGTTTTGAGTTTTTTCTGTCGCAGAGATGTGCCCCAGTCTTAGATTTTTCCATTTAAGGATTATTTAACTCATAGAAACATCATAAACATTTAATTATCATTTGAACTTGAATAACCCCCAAAATTGCCCTGGACATTTGTTCACATCGTGCTCATAATTTTGAGTAACTGCGCTTGCTATCTCTTTGGTCTCATAACATAATCTCTTTTAACAGCAAAAAGATAACTTCAATAACTGAGATAACACACCTTGCACAATGATACAATAACCTAAATCGCTTCACCATCTACAACATTAGGCCCCTCCACATCTCTACACGGTACAAACCATTTCTAAACAACTGTGTTGGTACAGTATGTAGGTCAGGGGTCAAAACATACAGGCTACTGCACTGTAATATTGACTCATATCCAGAAACAACTGTCAGGACAGTTTCCTGTAGCTCCCAGTTCAGTGAGTTTGCTTTACTCCCAATCACAGATGTGATGATCAGCAATCAAGGTGGAGCGTCAACAACCATCAGAAACGCTACGTGACAATTATGAACTTCTCATTCCATGGCCATTGACAGTATAGCATTTCTAACTCTATCTGAGAGGAAATACAATGCAAAGACAATGCTACTGTAACCTCTATTTACTTTGTCTCCCCCTCTCTGTAACTGTCTACTGTGGTTGTGATGTAGCAGCCAGATTAGCTCTCACTGCTCAAGTAAATAACTGCTCAAGTAAGTAAACAACATTAGCAGAGTCAGCCAGCCAATCAGAGCGAGCAACTCTGAGTCCCCTGTGACACGCAGGCCTGCTGCATGTCTGTGTGCGTTTCCACAGCAACTTGCTGTTCAGAGACAGAAACAGTGAGGCACCACTGCTGTAATGCAGTGGAACAAGGTAGACAGATAGAAAGGTAGAGAAAAACAACTGCTCAGAGCATAGATCCTTCTCCTCCACTGAGTTTTGGTTTGATAAGCAGGTTGTGCAGGGTGTGAGCAAAGTTTGGAGGTGGAATGCAATACTATTTCTTATTCTCAATGTTAGATGGTGTAATCAACTGATAACAATTGTTGTTGGGCATAAAATGTGGAAGCCTTCAGACAGGAAGAGTATACTGGAGTATTTTAAAGACACTGACTGATTTACGGACACATTGAAGTGTTACATAATGAATACTGTAGATTTTAAGTTTCTCTGGAGTATCTCTCATACGAAAATAGTACACTCATTCTCTTCCATCTTCATCTACAAGTTTATCTTCTACAAATCCCTTTCTTTTTCCTATGCCTCATACTCATTTCATTATAACAAAGCCTCACAGGCCTGGTGCTCACTTCAGAGTGGATACCGTAACTGTTATTATTGTGGATATCGTCTGTGTCATATCTGTTCTGCATACTCTGTCCTCATTAGCCTCCTCTCCATTGGGCTGCTTGTTGGGTGCATAGTTGTGTAAGGTTCTAGTGCTAGAGATTTATATAAGTTTAACAATGGGGTTTAACAAAAGGGTTCCTCGGCTGTCTTCATTCTTTGCAACTCTGCCTAGAATGCCAGTATACCGGAGTCGCCTCTTCACTGTTGAGACTGGTGTTTTGCGGGTACTATTTAATGAAGCTGCCAGTTGAGGACTTGTGAGGCGTCTGTTTCTCAAACTAGACACTCTAATGTACTTGTCCTCTCGCTCAGTTTTGCACCGGGGCCTCCCACTCCTCTTTTTATTCTGGTTAGAGCCAGTTTGCGCTGTTCTGTGAAGGGAGTAGTACACAGCGTCGTACGAGATCTTCAGTTTCTTGCCATTTCATTTCTCAGAACAAGAATAGACTGACGAGTTTAAGACGAAAGTTCTTTTTTTCTGGCCATTTTGAGCCTGTAATTTAACTGACAAATGCTGATGCTCCAGATAACAGTTTTCAGCTGTGCTAACATAATTGCAAAAAGGTTTTCGAATGATCTATTAGCCTTTTAAAATTTTAAACATGGATTAGCTAACACAACGTGCAAATGGAACACAGAAGTGATGGTTGCTGATAATGGGCCTCTGTACGCCTACAATAGTCATGTACAACATTAACAATGTCTACACTGTATTTCTGATCAATTTGATGTTATTTTAAATGGACAAAAAATTTGATTTCTTTTTTCAAAAACAAGGACATTTCTAAGTGACCCCAAACCTTTGAATGGTTGTGTATATCTGAATGGATCTGAAATCCACCTTAGTAGAGAGAGAGTGTGTGTCTGTGTGAAGGAAGGACTTCTAGACTCTCATCACTGTCTTCTTCAAGGTGCGTATTTATGGCCTTAGAACTGGGTCTCTCCCAGCCAGGTTTACCATGAGTCTGTCTGTCTGTCTGGTTATGGGAACTGCACCCTAACTGCTTGTTCCCTATTCAGGGCTTTGCGGGTGACCTGGAATCTCTCTCTGAGGCTGCATGCGGATTCCGGATGGCCTTAATTTGGGCCTCCAAATGTATCTCCCACTGCAGCACGAGCAGGGGAGAGGGAACTGCTTACCCAATTGACAGATGGACGGAGAAAGAGAGATTAGAGAGTGTCTGAGATATAGAAGAATAATGAAGCAGAAGACAGTTAGATTGTGTGTGTGGTGGTGGTGGTGGTGGTTGTGGTGGTGGTGGGCGGGGGATGGTATGTGAACCATAGTAATGGAGTGGGATGACCTCATGGAACACCTATCACCTAGGTTTTCCCGATTATTGTCAACTCACTATGAAGAATGGGCCTGCTGGTCTATGTCTCAATATCCATATGTTGATGCTTTACACATACACAGAGGGTACTTATCCATTAAACATGGCTCAGTCTGGGTCTGAGTCTGGGTCTGGGTCTGGGTATGGGTCTTACCTCCATCAGAGTAGGTCTCAGTGCCGTATCCGTCCTGAAGACCGTTGTTCCAGGTCCCCTCGTACTTCCCACTAGTGCCGGTGCTCTCCCTGAGGCCGTAGCGTCCCTTAAATCCACTAGTCCACTCCCCCTTGTACACCCACTTGCCCTTGTTCTCCATCCCAATCCCATGTCGCTTGCCCTGCGCCCAGGTGCCCTGGTAGGTGTTCCCACTGGGCCATGTGTACACCCCCACCACCTCAAAGCCATGGCTCCAGGACCCTGAGTACTCGCCTTGGCCCTTCGGCCCAGTACAGATGCCATGGCCGTGGGCTTTGCCTTCCTCCCACCCCCCACAGTATGACCCCCCATCATCAAAGTTGAACCTGCCCCCAGTGGACATGCATGAAATAGGTTTTGGCAAATCCTCCAAATCTCAAAAAAATAAAACAAACTAAAAACAGAGTTGGGGGCGGAGTTAGTGATGATGATGAGGTGTGGGGGGGAGGAATACACCCAAACAAATCCCCCGGGTTGACTTAAAGAGAAAAATAAAAAGAGGAAAAAGCTAAATAGCCCCCCAGAGTTATTGGGTTCCTCCTGTGAGGCCAGGGAGGAGCAGCGGGAACCTCTTCAAACCATTATCCTGGAGCTTTGGTTCACAGTCACTCCTGGTCCAATCTCTTACAGCTGCATCTCACAGACGGGAGAAGGCCCACGCCAGCCATGGGTTTTCCCTGCCAACACAAACGAAGCAAACTCTCTTTCTTTGGGGTTTGAGTTCTGGCCCCCTCCCTCCAGCTGCTTGTGTCTCCTCCTCTCTGGGACTTTTTTCTTTAGCTCTCCCTAGCAGCTGAGGACCACCAGGCTCCACCTAGAAACCTGGGATACCACACAGCTAACAGTCAGCCACTGGCCTGATCCAACACCATTTACAGTTTTAGAGATCCATCTCTTTTGGCTGACTCAGCTTGTCGTTTGTACCCAACCCACCCAACATGCTCCTGCCACACAGTGCAACACAGAAACAGAGAGAGAGAAAGAAAAAAGAGAGATTCAGCTTGGTTCTCTCCTGATGCCTCTGCTAGTGAACAGCAATGCAGTCTCTTCCCATAAGCGCACACACATAGGCACACTCTCACCAACAGCAAGTGCGCACACGGACCCTGAGAATAAACAAGTGGTCTGATTATTTTCCTCCTCTCTTTTCCCTTTCCCTCTCTCTTTTTTCATCCACGTCCTTAAGTGGTTTAGCGATACTGATGCTTTTATTCTTGTTCCCTTGCCGGTGAGAAATCCAGATTTATCTCTCCGTTTCCTCTGCTTCAACACATCATGCTCTTTTATGTATCACTGCCTGCATTTTCTGTTGTCATCTCATTTGCCCCTTTTCTCTTATGGTTGGGTCTCTCTCTCTCTCTCTCTCTCTCTCTCTCTCTCTCTCTGTCTCTCTTTCTCTCTCTCTCTCTCTCTCTGGTGTCTCTCAAATCTCCTCATTAGAGGAGGACTGTTCCAACCAGCCAACACTCCCTCCCCCTCACATGCGTGCTCCTGTTTTTAAAGAGACAGAGGCATGATAAAATCCAAGCCTCTCTTCTCTCTCTTTTGCTGTCCTGAAGAGCAGAGATGCCATTTTTATTTGAATGCTATGCTTTTAGCCTTTAGCCCTTTTAACCTCTCCATCTCTGGTCTGTGCATAAAAACATGATCAATCAACATGTATGCAAATTATATGGTAATAGATAGAGACGGCTAAATCTGTTTATACGATAGTTTACTGTATAAGATAGAATTTGTATTTTTTTTCACCAAAATTCTGTTTCATCATGAGATTCGTGGACTACAGGAAATGGACGGCCGAGCACACCCCCATCCACATCGAAGGGGCTGTAGTGGAGCGGGTCCAGAGCTTCAAGTTTCTCTGTGTCCACATCACTAAGAAATGAACATGGTCCACACCAGTGGCGGTCGGTGCCGTTTAAGCTATACCCATCATGAGGTTGCTACAACCTAGTCTATGAATTAAAGTTTACAACGTAAGTGCACAGGTCGATAGAAATTTCAGTAATCAAGGTGACAGACATTGACACATTCAATACCGCCTTGCACACTCTTGCCTACATTTAGCTGATCTAGGTTGTATTCATTAGTTCTACAGTTGCAAACGAGAGTTTCTATTTGACAAATTCAGGTATGTTTATCACTGCTTCGTTACGCTTACTTCTGTTTAAGACACACTTTTCAACAGAATCGGCGGAATGAATACACCCCTGAACACATGCAAACACAGTTCACTTTCAAAGCAGCCACATAACAGCATGATCCCTTTGATCGTTGTATTCCTTCTCACATCTACTCACTCTCCTCCTTTCACCTTTTCCCTTCAACTGTGGACTTCAGTGCACAACACATCAGCTTTCTATGACCAGGCGAAAAAACCTTTCCAAGCCAAACCTTCATATCATAACCGCTAACCGCTACACACAGCCTACATCGTTGTTACCATAGTCAACATAGCTACTAGAACTAACGCGTTAGTAAACACCCTACAATCATGCAGTGCAGTCAGCAGCAAGCAGTTTAGCAGTTACACGGCAATAAATGTATAAAACCAAAAGCTTACCTTGACTTGGAAGAGTCCCAGTGTTGGATAGCCTTAGCCAGCTAGCTAACATAGTATCCCTCTGTGTTTGAGCTGGGTGTTTGAGTAGGCTAAACTAGCTAAGTAAGTGAAATACAAAAAAATATAGCTCTCAAGAAACAAAAAAATCTCTCTCTCTCTTGCTTCTCCTTCATTTTTGAAGAAATTCATTTGTTCTAAATTGTTCAACTATTGTCTTCTCTCTCTTTGAGTCAACTACTCACCACGTCTTGTGCTTTCAGTACTAGATTCATTCTCTGATCCTTTGATTGGGTGGACAACACGTCAGTCCATGCTGCAAGAGATCTGATAGGTTGGAGGACGTCCTCCAGAAGTTGCCATAATTACTGTGTAATTCTATGGAAAGGGGTGAATCCCCACAAGCCTCCTAGGTTTTGTAATGAAGTCAATGTACCCAGGGGAGGACGGAAACTAGCTGTCCTCCGGCAACACCATGGTGCTACCCTACAGAGTGCTGTTGAGGCTACTGTAGACCATTGCAAAACAGTGTGTTTTAATCAATTATTTGGTGACGTGAATATATTCAGTATAGTTTTATCTAAAAAGGATAACTTTCATTATTTTTATTTTTATGAAATTCACTGAGGATGATGGCCCTCCCCTTCCTCCTTTGAGGAGCCTCCACTGCTCCACACACAAACACAGTTGTGAAGAAAGCACGTCAACAGCATCTCTTCCCCCATGAGGTTGAAAGATTTGGCATGGATCCTCAAAAGGTTCAACAGCTACACCATTGAGAGCATCTTGACTGGTTGCATCACCGTTTGGTATGGCAACTGCTTAGCATCAGGCTACAAGGCACTACAGAAGGTAATGCGTACGGCCCAGTACACCACTGGGGCCGTGCTCCCTGCCATCCAGGACCTCTATACTAAATTGTCAAAGACTCCAGCCACCCAAGCTGTAGACTGCTCTCTCAGCTACCGCACGGCAAGCGGTACTGATGCACCAAGTCTGGAACAAACAGGACCCTGAACAGCTTCTATTCCCAAGCCATAAGACTGCTAAATAGTTAACGGTTTACTGCAGTGGGCTAAATACTTGGTGCTACCCTACAGATCTACTATGAAACAAAAGTATATTCCTCACAAACATGGTTATGGGCTTTCATTTTTTAAATAATAGTTTGAGTTTGCACCCCAATATTATACTTTATATACACTGCCTAACCAAAAGTATGTTGACACCTGCTCGTCAAACATCTCATTCCAAATTCCTGGGCATCAATATGGAGTTGGTCCCCCTTTGCTGCTATAACAGCCTCCACTCTTCTGGGAAGGCTTTACACTAGATGTTGGAACATTGCTGAGGGGACTTGCTTCCATTCAGCCACAAGAGCATTAGTGAGGTTGGACACTGATGTTGGGCGATTAGGCCTGGCTCGCAGTCGGCATTCCAAATCATTCCCAAAATAGAAGTCACTGAGCTCTTCAATACGGGCCATTCTACTGTCAATGTTTGTCTATGGAGATTGCATGGCGGTGTGCTTGATTTTATACACCCGTCAGCAACGTTTGACATAGAAACACCAGAGTTTTGGCTTTATTTTTATTTTTTATAATGTTTATCAATTATGAAATTATGAAAAATATGAATAACATTCCAGGCCACTTGAGGGTGATTTGGTCATTAGACTGCAGGAAAGGGACCCAAATAGTTATACACTATATGCATTGCCCTTTATTGCTCTAACTCCTTTGACTCATCACATATACTGCTGCTACTGCTTATTATCTATCCTGTTGCCTAGTCACTTTACCCCTACCTACTGCATATGTACATACTGTACCTACCTCCATTACCTCTTACCCCTGCACATCGACTCGGTACTGGTACCCTGTGTATACTGTATAGCCAAGTTATCGTTACTCATTGTGTATTTATTCCTTGTGTTATTATCTTTCTATTATTTATCTATTATTCTCTCTGCATTGTTGGGAGGGGCCCCTAAGTAAGCATTTCACTGTTAGTCTACACCTGTTGTTTACGAAGCATGTGACAAATACAAATGTATTTGGATCATCTTCAGTAAACTCACATAATACTGTAATAATAATAATAATATATGCCATAATACATTGGTTTGACATCAGACGAATAACATTGACATGAGATACTTAAATGAGAAAACAGGTCTTCTTAAATCCCATTTTGTCAGGACATGATTGACATTTTAGCATCCAAAGTTGGGACTTTATTGAAAGATACAGATAGGAAGGATGCTGAGTTAAACATCTCTGTGTTGTGACAAGATGAAGGAGAAATGCCTTACACATTGTCCTCCTTTAGTCTGTCTTCAGTTGCGCTGTGTTTCGCTGACTCCGCCCTCCCGCTTATACAATCGCCATATCTCTCCCTATCACACACTCAGCTGGCATGTTGGCGATGTGTTTATCCAGTCAATTACCTGGGATGAGATCAGACTGAGCTGAGCTGGGTATAAATAGACTGAGAGGACAGACACCCCCCCTACCCCCCCCCCCCCCCCCCCCCCCCACCCCCCCACCCCCCCCCCACCACATTGTGAGCAGAACATTTTAGCAGCCCCCCCTCTAGACAGCAGAGAGATTTTTTATTTTTAAGTTTTATAGTTAATTTTGTGCAATTCTACACATTTTGCCATGAGAGAAGATTTAGCTATTTTATATTACATTTCATGCAATTCTACATATTTTGCCATGGGGTGGAGTGAAATGTTTGCAGTTTATAATGCGATATCTGAGTGAGACTGACTAATAAAATCAACTGGGGCCCCCTGGCCGGTAATTTGACCATGATTACTAAATTTAGATAGCTGGCCGCTAGACTGGCTTGCCAATCTAAAAGAAAAAATGCTGACATGGGCTAATTGAAATTGCACCTTGTGTATTCTACACGCTTAGAAAAAAGGGTTCCAAATGGGTTGTTCTGCTGGGTTCTACCTGGAACCAAAAAGGGTTCTTCAAAGGGTTCTTCTATGGGGACAGCCAAAGATCCCTTTTAGGTTCGAGAGCACCTTTTTTTCTATTTCTAAGAGTACTATTCTGTTAAAACATTCAAATATACAGTATATATACAGTATATATACAGTATATATACAAAAGTATGTGGACACCCCTCCAACTTAGTGGATTCTTCTATTTCAGCCACACCTCTTGCTGACAGGTGTATAAAATTGAGCACACCGCCATGCAATCTCCATAGACAAACATTGGCAATAGAATGGCCTTATTGAAGAGCTCATTGTGGCACCGTCATAGGATGCCACCTTTCCAACAAGTCAGTTCGTCAAATTTCTGCACTGCTAGAGCTGCCCCAGTCATCTATATACAGTATATACAGTATATATGTATGTATGTGTAGATATATACAGTGGGGAGAACAAGTATTTGATACACTGCCGATTTTGCAGGTTTTCCCACTTACAAAGCATGTAGAAGTCTGTAATTTTTATCATAGGTACTCTTCAACTGTGAGTGACGGAATCTAAAACAAAAATCCAGAAAATCACATTGTATGATTTTTAAGTAATTAATTTGCATTTTATTGCATGACATAAGTATTTGATACATCAGAAAAGCAGAACTTAATATTTGGTACAGAAACCTTTGTTTGCAATTACAGAGATCATATGTTTCCTGTAGTTCTTGACCAGGTTTGCACACACTGCAGCAGGGATTTTGACCCACTCCTCCATACAGACCTTCTCCAGATCCTTCAGGTTTCGGGGCTGTCGCTGGGCAATACGGACTTTCAGCTCCCTCCAAAGATTTTCTATTGGGTTCAGGTCTGGAGACTGGCTAGGCCACTCCAGGACCTTGAGATGCTTCTTACGGAGCCACTCCTTAGTTGCCCTGGCTGTGTGTTTTGGGTCGTTGTCATGCTGGAAGACCCAGCCACGACCCATCTTCAATGCTCTTACTGAGGGAAGGAGGTTGTTGGCCAAGATCTCACGATACATGGCCCCATCCATCCTCCCCTCAATACGGTGCAGTCGTCCTGTCCCCTTTGCAGAAAAGCATCCCCAAAGAATGATGTTTCCACCTCCATGCTTCACGGTTGGGATGGTGTTCTTGGGGTTGTACTCATCCTTCTTCCTCCTCCAAACACGGCGAGTGGAGTTTAGACCAAAAAGCTCTATTTTGTCTCATCAGACCACATGACCTTCTCCCATTCCTCCTCTGGATCATCCAGATGGTCATTGGCAAACTTCAGACGGGCCTGGACATGCGCTGGCTTGAGCAGGGGGACCTTGCGTGCGCTGCAGGATTTTAATCCATGACGGCGTAGTGTGTTACTAAGGGTTTTCTTTGAGACTGTGGTCCCAGCTCTCTTCAGGTCATTGACCAGGTCCTGCCGTGTAGTTCTGGGCTGATCCCTCACCTTCCTCATGATCATTGATGCCCCACGAGGTGAGATCTTGCATGGTGCCCCAGACCGAGGGAGATTGACCGTCATCTTGAACTTCTTAAATTTTCTAATAATTGCGCCAACAGTTGTTGCATTCTCACCAAGCTGCTTGCCTATTGTCCTGTAGCCCATCCCAGCCTTGTGCAGGTCTACAATTTTATCCCTGATGTCCTTACACAGCTCTATGGTCTTGGCCATTGTGGAGAGGTTGGAGTCTGTTTGATTGAGTGTGTGGATAGGTGTCTTTTCTACAGGTAACGAGTTCAAACAGGTGCAGTTAATACAGGTAATGAGTGGAGAACAGGAGGGCTTCTTAAAGAAAAACTAACAGGTCTGTGAGAGCCGGAATTCTTACTGGTTGGTAGGTGATCAAATACTTATGTCATGCAATAAAATGCAAATTAATTATTTAAAAATCATACAATGTGATTTTCTGGATTTTTGTTTTAGATTCCGTCTCTCACAGTTGAAGAGTACCTATGATAAAAATTACAGACCTCTACATACTTTGTAAGTAGGAAAACCTGCAAAATCGGCAGTGTATCAAATACTTGTTCTCCCCACTGTATATAAAAATGTTAATTTATTTATTTCTTCTTCTTTTTTGTATTGATCCGAGAGCCTTCAAAAGTGGGCCGCATCCGCCAGTTTCCCATCCCTGGCCTATGGGGACATGTACCCCCTGTGGATAGGCCAAGTACCCCCAGTTCAGATTTTTTTTTACTAGGCAAGTCAGCTAAGAACAAATTCTCATTTACAATGACAGCCTACCCCAGCCAAACCCAGACAACACTGGGCCAATTCTGCACCACCCTTTGGGACTCCCAATCACAGCTGTATTGTGATACAGCCTAGAATCAAACCAGGGTCTGTAGTGACACCTCTAGCACTGAGATGCAGTGCCTTAGACCACTGCGCCACTTGGGAGCCCAAGAAGAACTGCTCTAGTCTATACTCTGGAACTAGGACAGTGTTATGGCAGGGTTGTCAATATTGATTACACAACTGCTTTTCTTTTTGCTGATGTAGCTCCTTTGGTTGTCAACTGATTAGCATTAGAGAGGGAGGGGGAGAGGGGTGGGCTCGTGGCTAAGATAGGCACTGTAAGGAGTGTTTGAGTCACGATTGGTGCCTTCTTGGAATAAGAGAGTTTCTGTACTGTAGGCCTCATCAAATCAGTTGTGTACTCTCTATCTCACCTTCTCTTTCAGCTTATCATCTTCATTGGGTGACTCGATTACACTTTATTTGGATAGTCCAGAAAGTCCATCTGTAGATGCTTGCTAAGGTTACGGTTACGGTTTGCTGTAGAATAAGGGTTAGGGTAAGGGTTAAGGTTAGAGTAAGGGTGAGTTTAGGGTTAGGATAAGGGCAGTATCATCTCACAATGGCTTCTAGGTCCCATGGGAGTCCTTATGTCCCAACACCTTTGCCCTTGGAGCCCTGAAACACAAATATAAGTTACAATCCATCACTCAAAGTTATTGTCACATACTTTCTGTTGTGCAGTACGCCAAATCGGGTTAACAGATGCCAAATGTGTATGTGTGCCTGCCATGGAGCTGTGAAGGAATTTGAGCGATTCGTAAAAAACATAACACTAATCAACTTTATTAATCCCCAAGGAGATCCATTTACATTTAAGTAATTTAGCAGATGCTCTTATCCAGAGCGACGTACAGTTAGTGCATACATGTTCATACTTTTTTCTTACTGGTCCCCCATGGGAATTGAACCCACAACCCTGGCGTTGCAAGTGCCATGCTCTACCATCTGAGCTACACAGGCCTACTGTCAGAGCCCCAAGGGGCAAAAGCATGGCATGCCTATGAGTCAGCTGAGGCCCGGGTGGCCACACAGCTGATAGCTACTCTCAATGACAGAATGACAGTCACCATCCTCGTTAGGGAAAACAGGCTGATTCAAATTCATCATCATCATCATCATCATCATCATCATCATCATCATCATCATCATCATCACCAAACATTATATAATGGATCCTCTTTCAAACATATCTGTGGAACTTTTCAAAAACATGCACCAGCCAAGAAGGGTTTTCCTATGTTGTTGTCAAGTGAAAGAACAGCAAGGAGATATGGACCAGTATTAAACAGAAACCTACTCTCTTGACCTGCCATCTGTTTAAAATGATTATCAAGTGCACATCTTAGTTGTAACCTTCCCAAACAAATAAATCCAGATTTATGAATGTGAATGTGTGTTGGAATTTGGATACTAGAGGGTTGGCAGCAGAACAGAATCAACATGATCGATCAGGGGAGATGGGTAGCGCTGCGCTTTCTACTGGCCATTATAGTGCATTGACATGTTACCTCTGGTATTGTTAACACACATATATCATCACAGTTATACAAACCTAATTTTGCATTTCATCCATTTCATTCAATATATTATCTTTAACAATATGCATTGCTTTCATATTATAACATTTGGAGTTTGGAGTATAATGGAGTTGGGATAGCCTTGTGTGATGTGCTCCTCATTTTGAAAATGTAGTATTAGAGAGAACTTTTTTAATAACCAGAGTGTGTGTGCTGCCCAATCAGGCTTTTGGTACTACAGTGCAACAAAACATGAACTAATGGTGACATCTACTGGTCGTTTAGGGAAAGTGCAAGGTCATATAGAAGAGGGGGGAAAGACCTTACAAGCTCAAAAAACGTGAAATTCTCATTATGTGAAATTCAAGATTACCATATGGAAATAGCCCTTAATGTTTATGATTACAGCCTGTATGAGGTCGCAGGTTAGGGCAGCTCTGCAGAATGGTCACTAGCTGTCACAGCCACAAAGTCATAGAAACAGATTTTTTATCCTAACCTTAACCCTAACTTTAACTACACTGCTAACCCTAATGCCTAATCCAGCCCTTAAATTAAGACCAAAAAGCATATATATACACACCGCCCCCCGCCCCCCCTTAAAAAAGTAGGTTAAGTAATTAAGAACTATATAAATATTCAAGACAGCAATGTTGAAATACACAGTGAATTCGGAAAGTATTCAGACCTTTCCCTTTTACCACATTTTGTTATTTTACAGCCTTTTCCTAAAATAGTTTTTCCTCCTCATCAATCTACACACAATAATGACAAAGCAAAAACAGTTTTTTTGACATTTTTGCACATTTATATATATATTTTTCCAGAAATACCTTATCTACATAAGTATTCAGACCCTTTGCTACGAGACTTCACATTGAGCTCAGGTGCATCCTGCTTCGATTGATCATCCTTGCGATTTTTCTACAACTTGATTGGAGTCCACCTGTGGTAAATTCAATTGATTGGACATTATTTGGAAAGGCACACACCTGTCTATATAAGGTCCCAGAGTTGACAGTGCATGTCAGAGCAAAAAACTATGAGGTCAAAGGAATTGTGTTGAGGCAGAGATCTGGGGAAGGGTACCAAACATTTCTGCAGCATTCATTCTTAAATGGAAGAAGTTTGGAACCACCAAGACTCTTCCTAGAGCTGGTCGCCCGGCCAAAATGAGCAATCGGGGGAGAAGGGCCTTGGTCAGGGAGGTGACCAAGAACCCGATGGTCACACTGACAGAGCTCTAGAGTTCCTCTGTGGAGATGGGAGAACCTTCCAGAAGGACAACCATCTCTGCAGCACTCCACCAATCAGGCATTTATGGTAGAGTGGCCAGACAGAAGGCACTCCTCAGACCATGAGAAACAAGATTCTCTGATCTGATGGAACCAAGATTGAACGCTTTGGCCTAAATGCCAAGCGTCACGTCTGGAGAAAACCTGGCACAATCCCTATGGTGAAGCATGGTGTTGGCAGCATCATGCTGTGGGGATGTTTTTCAGCGGCAGGGACTGGGAGACTAGTCAGGATCGAAGGAAAGATGAACGGAGCAAAGTACAGAGATATCCTTGATGAAAACCTGCTCCAGAGCGAAGGTTCACCTTCCAACAGGACAACAACCCTAAGCAGACAGACAAGACAACGCAGAAGTGGCTTTGGGACAATTCTCTGAATGTCCTTGAGTGGACCAGCCAGAGCCCGGACTTGAATCTCTGGAGAGACCTGAAAATAGCTGTGCAACGATGCTCCCCGTCCAACCTGACAGAGCTTGAGAGGATCAGCAGAGAAAAATGGGAGAAACTCCCCAAATACAGTTGTGCCATGCTTGTAGAGTCACACCCAAGAAGACTTGAGTATAGACGTTATCAACAGTATATGAATAGAAAATGTTTTTACAGCAGTAGTTGTATAGGATGAGTCTTTACTAGGATACAGTATATACATATGAAGTGGGTAAAACAGTATGTAAACATTATTAAAGTGACCAGTGTTCAATGACTATGTACATACTGTAGGGCAGCAGTCTCTAAGGTGCATGGTAGAGTAACCGGGTGTTAGCCGGCTAGTAACCATGACTAAAGTTCAGGGCAGGTTACTGGGCGGAGGCCGGCTAGGGGTGACTATTTAACAGTCTGATGGCCTGGAGAAAGAAGCTGTTTTTCAGACTCTTGGCCCCAGCTTTGCACCTTTACTGTCAACTGTTCAACTTTTATTTACATTGTGTTGAGTTTTCATTCATTGTGAATTCAACATGAAATCAACCAAAAATGTCACCATGTCATTGGATTTAGGTTAAAAGTTATATAAAAAAAAAAACGAAATGCCCGATGATGACTGGTTATAAATTGTCCACGTTGATTCAACATCATCACATGTGCCTCCAGGACAGGACTCATTACAATAAATGTCAATCTGCTTAAAATAAAGGTCAAGGAAAGACATTCCATTAGAGAATACTCAAACACACGGGCAGCCGCACACAAGCCTAACATCACCATGCGCAATGCCAAGCATCGGCTGAAGTGATGTAAAGCTCGCCGCCATTGGACTCTGGAGCAATGGAAATGCTTTCTCTGGAGTGATGAATCACGCTTCACCATCTAGCAATCCTACGGACGAATCTGGGTTTGGCAGATGCCAAGAGAACGCTACCTGACCCAATGCACAGTGCCAAATGTACATTTTGGTGGAGGAGGAATAATGGTCTGAGTTTTTTCATGGTTCGAGCTAGGCCCCTTAGTTCCAATGAATGGAAATCTTAACGCTACAGCATAGTATGACATACTAGACGATTCTGTGATTCCAACTTTGTGGCAACAGTTTGGGGAAAGCGAGGTCCATACAGAAATGGTTTGTTGAGATCAGTGTGGAAGAACTTGACTGGCCTGCACAGAGCCTTGACCTCAACCCCATCTAACACCTTTGGGATTAATTGGAATGCTGACTGTGAACCAGACCTAATTGCCCAACATCAGTGCCCGACCTCACTAATGCTCTTGTGGCTGAATGGAAGCAAATCCCTGTAGCAATGTTCCAACATGTAGTGGAAAGCCTTCCCAGAAGAGTGGAGGCTGTTATAGCTGGAAAGGGGGGACCAAATCCATATTAACGCCCATGATTTTGGAATGAGATGTTCAAGAAAGTGTCCACATACTTTTGGTCATGTAGTGTATTCCTAAAGATGTCAATACTTTTTTTAGGCCATTGTCAGAACAAGCTACAGTACATATCTACTGTAAAATAAATGCCATTGACCAAACAATGCACACAGCCAGAGTGACGTTATGGAAATTGAATTTCCAGATGTTCCCAAACTTCATCACTGTTCTGCTCTCTCTATTCTGCTGAAGGTCTTACACTAATATTAGTTTGAAAAGACATTTGATGACAAAATATGCCATATACGTCTGTCTTTAAAACAATACACTTCCTCAACTCACTTTAGAGGGTGACTTGCTCTTTAAAATGTACAGTACCAAGTCCGAGAGGTGTATGTATGAGCGCATATGAAAACGATGTTTAGGACAGATACTTTTCTGACCAATCACACCAGCAAATGGGGTTACTGACAAGATGTACACCCAATCGAAGGGAATATTTTTCAGTTAAAGGGCTTATCTGGCAGGGTTTGGGATAATGTATCACACAGCTGTTTTTCTCGATTTCAGGGTTATGACTAAATGAAAGAGAGGGGGCGTATTTCTTGAATTACATTTCGAAAATGGACTGTTTACGGAAAGGATAATCATTCTCGTTATTTGTCTGGAACAAATCTGGATGTGCCACTGGTTTTGCTTACGACCAATTGGATTTAACTAAATAGTTTGGGTTTAAACTTTAACACAAAGGATACTGACGGCTGTTCATACATACAGTTAATGGTCTTGTTTATTGGCCGAAGCTCTCAGAAGTTCAACGAATGCCATGCGGATTCCCATCGAAAAGTATTGTCTTACAGGGGAAAATCAGAGAGTGGCGCCTCTGACACTGGAAGTACATTATCATTCTGTGTGTAATACTTATATTGTATTTTTCATTTCTATGTAGTTCATGGAGGTATGTGCTTGCTCTGATCCATAATCGATTGACGTGGGGACCTCGGAGGGCTGGCGGAGAAAGCCTGGATGACTGGGGAGTTTGCACTACGCTGAGCCTCGCACCACAGTAAACCCAGACTCATGCTTTTGTTTATAGAGTTTCACGTGAACAACGTTTTGTATACATATTTCAACAATGTTGCGACTGGCCTGTAAACAAATAAAGGGGGCGTGCGATAGGCCTAGTTTAAAACTCAAGTGGTCCTGGATACGTTGAATACGATTATTGCCAAAAGAATAACCAGCGCCAGGTGAACGTTCCCAAAGTAACTGTTCCGGCACCCGAATTGCTGCACTCTTTATTTAAAGTTTATTGTAGTAGGCCTAGATGGAGTTTTGGCTGACTAATTTTAGTCTTTTTCAGCATATTATTTTTAGGCCTAATTACTATCCATGTTTAAATTTGTGAGTCACTGTTAAAATGGTTGAAAATCGATGCTCCGTTCAAAGGGAAGGGGTCTACCACTGGTTCTCGATGTTGAACTCTGCCCAGAGAGCTGAGTTCCTTTGTGGGCTTTTGGACCTCTGTGTTCCAATCGAACTACGCTTCCTCGGGTCATGCTTGGAAGACTTAGCCCGCAAGGACTATCACTCCCTCAGGGACGCCGAGATCAAAGCCAACAATCCTGCTGACCTCTCGAACCTTACCAACATCACAAACGACGTCGTGAGGAGCAAGCTGCTTATCTCCCTCGCACTTCTCAGCTCGGACAACCGAGAGGCGGCGGGTGTTCTATTCAGAACGCTCACGCACATCGACAGCATCACCAACAACTGTGGCCTGCAGCTCAACGATGGACGAACGGGGGAGCAGTTCCTTCTCCTATTTACAATGGCATCCAATCACCCGGCTTTCAGCTTTCACCAGAAACAGTTGCTAAGACAGGAGCTGACCCAGATCCAAGAGATCCTGCAGGTCACCTGTGGAGAGCAGCAGGCTGGGACTGGAGCGCTGGCCACCCTATCTCCCGCCACTAGCATCCCTACCTACATCACTGCACCCACCCTCAACTCCTGCCAGGCCTGGTGTCCATGTTGTCATAAGGTAGGTAATTTATTGTCCCTGTTGTCACTTACTTGATGGTTAGATATCTGAATGGTCTTGTACCACTTCCAAGTTTGAGCAGCCATCCAAAACACAAGTTCTAGGATACCTAACAAGCAAAATAGTTAGTGAGTGCCAGTGCTAGGAGGCCAACCATAATCATTCAACAGCTCCCAACACTGTTCAGGTTCTGGTATAGTGGACTAAAGTTTAGTCCACTAGTTCTGGTAGTGATGTTGTAACATGGCCTTCACATCCTTCTCAAATGCACATTGTGTGACAGCTCTGTACCCTTTCTGGTAGGCAGTGGCATTTCAGTGCGCCCATTCCGACAAGGTTAATTGACCCACAGTCCCACACAGTGACATGATATCATTGACGTGAGGTTCAAATGAACGATAGAAAACCGATTGTGCAATTGTCACCATTCCAATTTATTTGGTGCGGGCGCCCCGTGACGCACCCTGCAAGATGCCGCCTGGGGCGGCTGCACATGTGGCCTATACCTAAAACCACCACTGCTGGTATAAAAAGATCATATGAGGGAAAATGTTTTGTAGTTACACTGTAGGCCTACATTATTTTCGAACCGATTGAGACTAGTGTGTTGTTACACTGTAAACACTGTGATACACCTGCACCTTTTACTTCTGTGAGTTTTCCCAAAAGTAGGGAAGGAGTGATAATGTTTGAGCTCTTCCACCATTTCCAGGTCAGGTTGTGACAAACTACTAAGGAAAGTGACCTGAGGGGAATTAATTTAACTAAACAAACATGTTTTTCACTGGTCCCCCAGGGGCATGTCTGTCTGTTGTCCCCAACCATTGGTGGTCCTCCTGAGTCCTGAACATTCACTCACAATGTCTGTAGATTCAACATGACTTTTACTTCTCTGGAGAACCGGATGTCAATACAGCAATGTGGGAATAGGAAATCACGTCTTCCTTGTTAACAAAATATACTGCTTTCTTTGCTTTTAAGCTTTTTGCAGAACATTATGAATGATGTTGTGACAGTTTAAGGGGCTTTTGTCGAACACCAGGAATATAATGGTTTACAAAAAACAACCTCTAGATACATCTGAAAATGTAGTTACCCTTGTGTGTATGCACTGTTGTGTGTGTTTAACAGAGAAATAGAGTTAACTTATTTAAAAGGCCAAATATAATATAATGTTACAAATGAAAAATTAATTTGAACACATTGGCACACAGGCTTACTTTTTTCTATTCTTAGGCAAAGAGAGGATCACTACAAATGCCTGTTTGTCGTTGTGTTGAATCAGAGGCACCCAGCTCACACACACAGGGCTGTTCAAACTTGTGTCTGAGGGGAAAGTACTGTGTTGTTTAGTGTTGTTTTGGTCTTGGCTTCTATCAAGTGCAGGCCAGCACATTTCTCAATGCTGAAATTGAGAGAGACTCAACCTTCCAGTGAATCACCAGGAAGCTCTGATTGCTGCTCTCTCTGACTGTTCGAAGAAGAAGCCTTTACGGTCACCCTAACCCGATCAGACATGAAACATAAACCACACTCACATATTAATCATTTAGTAAATTCTAAACGTATGTCATTGGATAATTTACTACTTTATTTTGGGTTTAAGCCTTCAGGAATAAAGGAAGGAGGAACTCTTTAGTGGTGTTTCAGTATGTTATCTGCCAGGACCTTTGCCACTGCCATACCCATTTCAGTTGTAAACCCAACCCAACTCCGGCAGCTAGCATCTCTCCTAGAAGCACGATTTCCCCTTTTCCCCGAGAAAAATATAATATTTGGCAGGAGTCTATGTGGATGTGGCAGTAGCACACTGTATAGCACACTTAATTGGTTTCAGAGCATGTCTGTGTGTGTTTCTGTTGCTGCTTGGTGCTGCATGACCTCACCACTGAGAGGGCTTCAAAAGGGAAAAAAAGATTCAACTGTATACACATTTGGTTGGAATCAAGCCATTCCCATGACCAATCAATTTGGACTGCACAACTCTAGAAAATACATTTGACCGGGTCATGTAAATAATTACTGAAGCAATATGATTACGGTGCAATATGAAAGTAAAGACAAGCAGGATACATTTCCCTGAAATAACATAAGAGTAGACCACCTAACAACAGTCCTTTTCAAATGGCTCACCTTTCCAGGAAACTGGTTAGTTGTACAGACAGGTGTTCAGAGTAACCGTGGCTACGACCCTCCCCTAGCTGTCTTCTTGACAACTTTTTAAGCTACCTAATCACAGAGCAAGCAGGACAGACACCCCTTATGAGGTAATCGTAGGTCATTTTCAAATGAATTCAATGACTTTGACTCTTTGTCGTGATAGATGAGGAAGCTAAATGTGTGACAGTCAATGTGTTGGACAGTCTGAAAGGCAGTCAAGGTGCTGAAAGATTACACATCCGTAACCTTCTAACTGCTTCTGACCATGATATTAACCTCTGACTATTTGACCTGACCTTTGACCCCTGTTTCACAGACACCACTCCGAGAGGACGGGGTAGGGCGAGGGGACGGGGTAGGGCGAGGGGACGAGGGGATTGGCCCAGAACCCATGCCTCACATGCCATCTCTTTCATGCAAGGAGCTGCCAGTCAAGGTGCATGTTGGGAAACCGAGCAAAGGTGAGACACAGAACTTTGCTCTAACATACAGTACTTATACAAAGTAATCTGTCACACTGTCACCCTGTCTGTGTACGAGACAGGACAGGACATCCCAGTGACAGTAAGGGTCAAGCATCTTTCCAACAACTTCATACACTGTATCATGGGAATCTTGAGTTCAAAGGTATTCTTTGTTGTCAGTCATTCAGTACGTGTCTTTAGAATAAGCAGTTCAGTTTGTGCCAGACACTCACACATGCACTCAGAACAAGAAACCACACGCTGAAACACTGAAACCTCCTTGAGGAATGTGGAGGCATGCTTGCCCTACGGCCCCTCCCCCTATCAGAAGGAGAGGGAGAAGGATGGTCATATATCTAGTTCTCAGGTGAAGGGCATCAGTGTTATGTTTTACACACTGCTACACTGCTCTGCTCTGGAGAGAGCAGCTGCTGCAGGAATCTTCCATCATCCTCTGTTTCACACTTCTCATTCTCAAATTCTTCAGTCACTCCTTTACACTGTACACACCTCTCACGCACTACTGAACACGTCCACTGTGGAATGACGTTTAAAACCTTTACTAGAGTGTATTTTTATTATTAAGGTATTTGTTATGAGGGGGAATACTGTATATGCTATTCAATGAGATTGTATCAGACTGTTCTCTACTTCTCCTTAGTACAATCTTTAAACATTTTTGCTGTTAGGCTATGAACAGACTGGAATAGACACTTGTACGCATGCACACCCATGAAGAAACAAACTCACTAAGAGCCATGCTTGTTTGGATTATTATACTGTTGCATTGTATTATTTTAATGTCCCAGACACTACAGCTACAACGATTGCATGTTTCTTAGTTGTCTGCACTTTTTTAGTCTTGCTTTTGTCTCTCTTTTTTCTTGTTGGCTGGACCAAAACAAAGATGTTCAATCCAAGAGTGGTCACGTGTTATGTTATTCACGTGCCACGTTTTCTTCTCCAGTTTTGGGACGAAGTGGGGCGCAAATGGGAAATTATGACATCAGCAATGTGTCTTTTCTCCAAAGTTCTCAAAATAGGCAGTAGATGGTAGAACAGTAGAAGTTCTAGATTCTTCTTTGAGATTTGATTCACTGTGCACTATCTTGTAGGTGACAGGTCAATGGATTGTACTGTAATAATTTAATATTTTGAATACAAGCATGCACACAGATACACACACTATGTGTCAGTGTGTAGGATTGTCTTTTATCTGAAGGTAGTGTAAATATTAAGGGGTTGATTGTTTTTTGAAGGGTGTTAGAGTGTTAAAGAGCTGATAGTTAGCATGTTATAGCATGTTATAGCATGTTATAGCATGTTAAGCTGGGGTCTGATATTGCTTCGAAAGGAGCAGGTCTCTCGGTTACTCAGTAGGATTGGCTTCTTCGTTTTCTGGTAACCCAATGCTGAGTTAGGTCTACACTACTTCATGGACAGGGCTGCATGCCTGTCATCAGCAGCACAAAGCAGGGCAAGCACACGCATGCACACACATGCACAAACGCACACACACACACACACACACACACACACACACACACACACACACACACACACACACACACACACACACAGCAGCAAGATTGCACTTGTTATTTAAACATGCAGATAGTAAGTGACTAATATTTTGTAATGCCATCTTGGTTTTGGGGTCATTATCATAATACACACGCAACACGAAAGGTGCTGATAATGCACAAAAATAGAATATCTACTTTTGTGTGTCTCTGTGTGCCGGTGTATTTTCACAGGGTGCAATATGTAACCAGATCTGTTAGAATGGCAGAATGCCCTGGATTAACGAGTCTGGCACCAGGCATGTGGAGCCTCCAGCAGCTGCTGCCTGCTGGGCACGGAGCAGGGCAGGGTGCTGAGGGAGAGGCAAGGTAGTAGAGGGCAGTTGGCTGGGTACCTGGGCAGTGGGCTGGGTGGATGGGCACTGTGGGTAGTGGGCTGGGTGGTTAAGGAGGGGGCTTGGTGGCTCGGCAGGGGGCTGGGTGGCTAACCAGGGGGCTGGGTGGCTCGGCAAGGGGCTGGTTGGCTCGGCAGGGGGCTGGGTGGCTGCTCATACAAAAAATAAAAAACATTTACACGTGAAATAGCTGTTTTCACATGTTGAGCTTAAATTTAATGTGAAACCATATTTTTAGAGTTTAGAGTTAACACCACCTTTTTGCACGTGAGGAGAAAAACATGTTTCACCTCTTTCTCATGTTAAAATCTCACTTTTACATATGGAATATCATTTTCATGTGTAAAAAAACAACTGCACACAGTTTTGTATTGTATATCTGTATTGTTGTCTATCACTTGTTTTCTTTGGTGCAAATAAATAAAACTAAATAAATGAATAACTTTTTGTATACAAAATCTTAAATTACAGCTCAATTTGAGCAAATTATGAATTTGCGATTAATCACACCAAATCCTGGGATAAACTCGATTACATTTTTGAATCGTTTGACAGCCCTAGTTGACATGTTGGCCCTCTTGGTCGAATGGTCAAGATGTTGACCTCCTGTGGGAGACCTGGTTTCTAATCCCACCAGATACACAAAAGCACACATTAAATTTATAATATAATGTGAAATGTTGGGAAACCACTAATCTGAGTCATGTGAAAATTTAACATGTGGAAGCATGTCTGTCTTTCCCACGTGACAGTTTTCACGTGATTTGTTCCGAAAACCACGTGTCTGAGTTATTTTGTTGAATTTATTAAAAAAAAAAATGTACATGATTTAGTAATAATAATAACAATATGAATATATGCCATTTAGGTGCATAGAGAGAAGGAGGGTGGCTGGCCACAGAGCAGGGTGCTGAGAGAGAGGGAGGACCTCTGGCAGGGTGGCTTTTTTTATTTAACCTTTATTTAACTAGGCAAGTCAGTTAAGAAAAAATTCTTATTTTCAATGACGACCTATCAAAATGCAAAAGGCCTCCTGCGGGGACGGAGGCTGGGATTAAAAAAAAAAAAATAGCACAAAACACACATCACAACAAGAGAGACACAACAACACTACATAAAGAGAGACTTATGACAACAACAAAGCATGACAGCAACACATGACAAAAAAGCATGATAGCAACACCACATGACAACAACATGGAAGCAACACAACATGGCAGCAGCACAACATGTTAGCAGCACAAAACATGTTACAAACATTATTGGGCACAGACAACAGCACAAAGGCAAGAAGGCTTGCTATGGCG
This sequence comes from Thymallus thymallus, assembly GCA_023634145.1. NCBI lineage: Eukaryota > Metazoa > Chordata > Actinopteri > Salmoniformes > Salmonidae > Thymallus > Thymallus thymallus. The sequence goes on from CM042413.1 coordinate 22,930,719, forward strand.
GTGAGATGGACCAGGACATGGCTAGCTTTATGATGACATTGGTTACTACCGTCTAGTACAGTATGTGAACTCTGTCCCACAGTTTGAGGATTTGTGTGTTGGAGGAAGTTGGAGATCTGTGTTTTGAAAGAGCTGTGAGAAAGGATCTAGGTGCATAGATTTTTTTTAGAAGCTGTTCCTGGACTGATGTAATCTATAGTTTGGAAGGACATTAGCTCCTACAACATTAGCAAGTGTATTTTGTATTAATTTTACTATTTTGTAGCTTTGATTATATTTAGATTTTTTGTCACTGGCCTACACACAATACCCCATGATGTCAAAGTGGGATTATGTTTTTAGACATTTTTACTAATTTATTAAAATGAAAATAAGCCTAAATAAGCTCAGGTGTAAACATTTGCTTAAAAAGGCACATACTAAGTTGCATCAACTCACACTGTGCAATAGTGTTTAACATGATTTTGTAATGACTACCTCATCTCTGTACCCCACACATATAATTATCAGTGAGGTCCCTCAGTCGAGCAGTGAATTTCAAACACAGATTCAACCACAAAGACCAGTGAGATTTTCCAATGCCTCGCAAAGAAGGGAACCTATTGGTAGTTAAAAAAGCAGACATTGAAAATCCCTTTGAGCATGGTGAAGTTATTAATTACACTTTTGATGGTGTGTCAATACACCCAGTCACTACAAAGATACAGGAGGCCTAACTAACCCAGTTGCCAGAGAGGAAGGAAACCACTCAGGGATTTCACCATGAGGCCAATGGTGACTTTAAAACAGTTACAAAGTTTAATGGCTGTGATGTAAGAAAACTAAGGATGTTTCTCCACAATACTCATCTAATTGACATAGTAAAAAGAAGGCCTGTACAGAATATAAATATTTGTCATGGTTCTTCGATAGGACCCGAGGCGTTGAGCAGTAGAATGCAGACATTCATTTTATTTATATACAAAAACAACAAAGGAGAGAACAAAACCACAAACTGATGTGCGACATGCACAAACAAAGAACCACACACAGGTGGGCGCAATAATCAACTTCAATAGGATCCCCGATTAGAGACAACGTATGGCAGCTGCCTCTAATTGCGGAGGAACAGAAACCAAACATATTCTAAAACATGCATCCTGTTCGCAATAAGGCACTAAAGTAATACTACAAAAAATGTCAAAATAATATTATAATAAAAAGTGATATGTTCGGGGCAAATCCAATACATGTAGAGTACCACTTTCCATATTTTCAAGTACAGTGGGGGCTGCATCATGTTATGGGTATGCTTGCAATCGTTAACGATTGTTGGAAATAAGATTAGTCTAGAATGTCATTGTATGCTGTGTCGTTAAGATTTACCTTCACTTGAACAAAGGGGCCTAGCTCGAACCCTGAAAAACAGCCCCAGACCGTTATTCCTCCTCTACCAAACTTTAGAGTTGGCACTTGCATTCGGGCAGAGTCCAATGGCGGTGAGCTTTACACCACTCCAGCCGATGCTTGGCATTGCGCATGGTGAGCTTAGGCGTGTGTGCAGCTGCTCGGCCATGGAAACTCATTTAATGAAGATTTCGTCGAACAGTTCTTGTGCTGTCTTTGCTTCCAGAGGCAGTTAAAATCATATCAAATAAATTATTGGTCACATACACATATATAGCAGATGTTATTGCGGGTTTAGCAAAATTCTTGTGTTCCTAACTCCAACAGTGCAGTAATATCTAACAATTCACAGCAGGCAGTATGCCCCCGGTGCGTTGGGCAGACCGCACCACCCTCTGTAGGCCCGTACGGTTGCGGGTGGTGCAGTTGCCGTACCAGGCTGTGATAACAACTGTGCATCTATAAAAGTTTGTGAGTTGGAGGCGTGCGTGGCCATGCAGTCATGGCTGAACAGTGAGGACAGGAGGGGGTTGAGCACACACCCTTGTGGGGCCCCTGTGTTGAGCATCAGCGAAGTGGAGGTGTTGTTTCCTACCTTCACCACCTGGGGGCCGCCCGTCAGGAAGTCCAGGACCAAGTTGCACAGGGCGGGGTTCAGACCCAGGGCCCCAAGCTTAATGATGAGCTTGGATGGTACTATGAATGAGCAGCATTCTTACATAGGTATTCCACTTGTCCTTATGGGATAGGGCAGTGTGTAGAATGATGGCGTTTGCATCGTCTGTGGATCTATTTGGGCGGTATGCAAATTGGAGTGGGTCTAGGGTGTCAGGTAAGGTAGAGGTGATATGATCCTTAACTAGCCGCTCAAAGCACCTCATGATGACAGAAGTGAGTGCTACGGGGCGATAGCCATTTAGTTCAGGTAACTTCACTTTCTTGGGTACAGGAACAATGGTGGATCAAAACAATCTTGAAACATGGATTCCGATTGGCTAGACCACTGTTGAATAGACCTTAGCAGTGGTACTTCCTGTTTGAGTTTCTGCCTATAGGAAGGGAGGAGAAAAATGGAGTCATGATCTGATTTGCCGAAGGGAGGTCGGGGGAGGGCCTTGTAGGTATCCTGGAAGGGGGAGTAGCAGTGGTCAAGCGTTTTTCCAGCTCTAGTACTACAGTCAATGTGTTGATAGAATTTCACATTTGCTTTGTTAAAATCCCCAGCTACAATAAATGCGGCCTCAGGATATGTGGTTTCCAGTTTGCACAAAGGCCAGTGTAGTTCCTTGAGGGCCGTCATAGTATCGGCTTGAGGGGGAATATACACGGCTGTGACTATAACTGAAGAGAATTCTCTTGGGAGGTAATACAGTCGGTATTTGATTGTGAGGTATTCTAGGTCGGGTGAACCAAAGGACTTTAATTTCTGTACATTATCACAATCACACCATGAGTAGTTAATCATGAAACATACACCATCGCCTTTCTTCTTCCCGGAGAGTTCTTTATTCCTGTCTGATTCAGTGAAACAGACTATGTTACAGCTAAAAGCAGAGCTTCCATGTCTGTCGGCAACATCTCAAGAGGTTTGGAATTCGTTAGTGAGTGTTGCAACCAAGGACCGACGATTTTTACACGCTACGCGCTTCAGCACTCGGCAGTTCTGTTCTGTGAACTTGTGTGGCCTACCGCTTTGCGGCTGAGAAAGTTTTGCTCCTAGACGTTTCCACTTCACATTAACAGCTCTAGACTTGTTACAAACTGACTTGTTGGAAAGGTGGCATCCTATGACGGTGCCACGTTGAAAGTCGCTGGGTTCTTCAGTAAGGTCATTCTCCACCAATGTTTGTCTATGGAGATTGCATGGCTTTGTGCTCGATTTTATTCACCTGACAGCAACGGGTATGCATGAAATAGCGTAATCCACTAATTTGAAGGCTTGTCCACATACTTTTGTATATACTGTATATTGTATATAAGTGGTTTATTTTTCATAAATGTTTTACAAATGTTTTACAAATGTTTTGAAATTACAGAGTGTTTTGTGTAGATCGTTGACAAAAAATGGCAATTAAATACATTTTAATCCCACTTTGTAGCACAACAAAATTCTGAAGGAACTGTATGTGTGTGTTTTCTATCCCAGTTCACTTCTCTTCATATAGATTTTACAGATGCTCCCCAACTCCTCCAATTTAGTGTACCCTGCGCACACAACCCATGTGGAATTCTTAGTGTACTTCAGTCTTTACACATTTTTGCCCTGACGGAGACATTGATTACCCCAGAGAACACTGCTACACCAGCTGCTTCCTTATCATCTGACTTTGTTCTCTCATAGTGGCTCATCTTCCCAAAAAACGTCTGAAACCCTACTACTTTGAAGATGATCTTAAATAACTCTGTCCACTGAAAATATCACTTTTAAAAGTTAAAATGTTGTTAACTCATACCCAAGTAATGTTGTTGACTCATCCTATACTCTTATTTGTGGCCAAAGCATAAATTGGAGAAAGATCTCTTCCAAAACCCAACCTCAAACTTGTATTTCAAACAGACCGTTTAAAAATACTTGCTATTTCCTCATAGTGGATGATGTCAACCTCCTGAGGAGCATGAGCTGGCCAATCAATGGTATACTGAATATTTAAGTTAATATTTTTCATGATGTTATTCTGTTGTTGGGGTACGCCATACATAATTAAAACAATTTGGGAAGAAAAACTATTTCACTCATATTGTAATGAATTCTAAGAAATATTTAATCGAACTCTAGAAACACTGGACAGTTGTCTATGGATGATCATACCAAATAATCTCTATCAAGACCAGTCATTGTAGTGTGAACAATGGGAAATGTAGATACACATTTAGTTGACTTAGAGTAAACTAAACTGAACAAAAATATAAACGCAACATGTAAAGTGTTGGTCCCATGTTTCATCAGCTGAAATAACAGATCCCAGAAATGTTCCAAATGCACAAAAAACATATTTCTCTTAAATCCTCTGCACAAATTTGTTTACATCCCTGTTAGTGAGCATTTCTACTTTGCCAAGATAATCCATCAACCTGACAGGTGTGGCATATCAAGAAGCAGATTAAACAGCATGATCATTACACAGGTGCACCTTGTGCTGGGGACAATAAAAGGCCACTCTAAAATGTGCAGTTTTGTCACACAACACAATGCCATAGATGTCTCAAGTTTTGAGGGAGCATGTAATTGGCATGCTGACGGCAAGAATGTTCACCAGAGCCAGAGAATTTCATGTTAATTTCTCTACCATAAGCCAACTCCAACATTGTTTTAGAGAATTTGGCAGTACGTCCATCCGGCCTCACAACTGCAGACCACTTGTAACCATGCCAGCCCAGGACCTCCACATCCAGTTTCTTCACCTGAGGGATCGTCTGAGACCAGCCACCCAGACACTTGATGAAACTTTGGGTTGAGTGGGACAACATTCCACAGGCCACAATCAACAGCCTGATCAACTCTATTTCAATTGACTGATTCCTTATATGAACTGTAACAGTACAATCTTTGAAATTGTTGCATGTTTCGTTTGTATTTTTGTTCAGTGTACATACATGAAATTATGATACCAATTAAAAATTAAAAAGATCTGATTAGATTTGTTCTAGGTGAGTTTTTATATATCTTTCTATTAAGTGAGGATGGAGGGGGCTGGGCCTGATGTGTAAACTCTGCTGTGAGGGAGAGCGCATGGTATTCGGTCAGAACTGCTGTATAGCTGAGCCTGTGGCTACTGTATAGTTCTGTATGGGCAGGGTCATGGCTAGAAGGGATCCAGCTTTTGTCAAATAAAGATTTGACTTTTTGTAGCAGGCTTGGAGAACTTACGCTGCAGGTTAGGATAATTAACGTAGCAGGTTAGGAGAATTAGGTTAAGGTTAGGAAAAGAGTTAGGGTTAGCTAAAATGCAAAAAAATTTGACAAAAGCTGGATCCTTTCTAGCCATGATTGCAGGACAGGGCGCTCACACGTGAATAGAGAATTCAGGCCAAACAGCATGACATAGTTCCTCTTCTGTCTCTCACTCACATCACATTCACTTTCCTCACTCACTTACTCACTCACCTGGCTCTTTTACACAACCTGTTCCTACTCTCTTTCACATACACACTCACACATGCGCACACACACACACACACACACAAACTGAGAGTAATGAAGTTTTAGCCTTTAGTAAAGCAGTTTAGCCTTACAGTGAGGCCCATAGGCTTTCTGCTACTCAGAACACAGATGAGTTCCCACTCACCCGCTGGGGGAGAGGCCCTTTCCTGGCCTGAGACTGAGAGCCAAACCTCTGGGTAAGAACAGTGACGGGGGAGGTTTTTCCCAATATTTCCACATTTCTGATCCCCTCAGATAGGCACTTTCAGCACAGAGCTTCATTCAGCTAGCTAGTGCCTTTCCCAGTGCTAATACACACTGGAGGAAGTGCTGAGTCTGCAGAGTATATTTAACAAACAGGCCTGTGTGTGTGTGTGTGTACTCTAGTGTATGTGGGTTGATGAGTGTTGTGTATGTGATTTTCAGAGGGTGTGTGTGTTCTCTGAATCTCTGATACGAGTTCAGCCAAACGTTTCAAAATGTCACTGGCAGGATCCCTAAAATGTGCCACTAGTCCAGCCATAAATCTAGATAATCCTCTTGTCACGGTTTCTCTCCATGGCTCTCTCTCTACCTTGTGTCTCTATCTAGTATTTTTAGTTCTATCTCGCTCTCCTCCTCTGTTCTCCATTTTAAAGTGTTTGTGTTTCAATAAACACCAATAAACACCAGGTGAAATCATTCCCAGTGATCTTCTCTATGTGAATTCAGATATTTCATATAATGACATACATTTGGTGCCAAAAGAACAGTCTTGACACTAGATCTAATTGGAGCATTAAGAACTACATTTTCATCTAGCATGCCTTTCTCATACTCTAGCATGGTAGAAAAATATGGGACACCAAAGCAATGTTGTACTTGATGTTCTTTGTTTGCTGAACGATAATGTCAGATAATCCAAAGAATGTTTTATTTTTTATTTTTTTTCAGTGAACATAGAGAGGATAGAGCTGAGGGGAGGGGCCAACAAGGGAGAGAAATCAAGTGCATATATGCTAGAGGTGGGTGCGCACACGTATGCACACACAAGTTCCAGTATGTACTGTATGTTAGTTATTGTATGCTGTTGCCCTGCTTACTCACTCTCTCCTTATCCCACAGGTCACATGGTCAGACTCCTCTGTTTCCACTGTGAGCAGGACTCACCAGGAGGTGCTGAACTTTCTCGCCCAGGTAAGACAGTGGCTGAAGAAGAGAGAGGGGACTGAACGCTAGTGTCTCTTATTGACTGTTCTGCTAACTAGAAGCTACCTTTTTTTCAGGTTCGGATTCACAGTATTTGAAGTGTGGGGAAAAAACCTGTCTTTATGTCCACTGTACCCATCTGCCATCTGTTGGATAGTAATGATCTATATTGTGTTTCTGCCAGGTCTCCCAGCTTTTCCCTGATGAAGGTCTAGAGAAGTTCCTGCTTCAGTCCCCTGGTCTTGATCAGGCCCCTGAGCTGGACCCCAGGTAAGGTCCATCAGCATTTTCACTGACCAAGGTAGCCCACCTGAATATATTCACTTGACAGTGGTGCATAGTTAATACTGTCTGTGTTGTGATATGTAATATGTTCATACTGTATATGTATTATAATGAGTAACAGCCAAGTAGTTACTGTAATTGAGAAAACAATGTGAATGTTGTTTTTGACCTAGTTCTTGGTGTTACTGTCAAAGACAAGAGATAAGGAGGGAATTAATCATATCAAGCATGGAATGTAACGTTATCTCATATGTTCGCCCTTTAACCCTCTCCCTGTACAGGTGCCTGACAATGCTTCCAGCCCACATTCTCAAACACTACCAAGCCAAACTCTTCTTCAGCACTGCCGCCACCGCCCCCTCCTCCCCCCCCACTGCAGGTAAGACTCCTGTCCTAACCTTACTCAGTGTTCGTGGGACGTATATGTCCCCCTCTCTGGTTGGCGGAGAGTAAGGGCACTTCATCTCTGGGGTTTGAGGGGTGTTGGGGGGGGGGGGGTTCTATTTTAGATTTGTGTGGGAATTTGGACTGGCATGTTTGTGTTGGTAGGCCTGGCGAATGGTGACCTCATCCTAGAGTTTATTTATAGTTCCGTCCCCCAGGCAGGGAAGTGGCAGTAGGAGAGACCTGGATGTCTGTCTGACTGTGTTTGGAGCAGCTAGCCTTTCACCGCTTGGCTGATATTAGGAGACTCTTGGGATGTAGTGGAATAAAAATATATCTTACTCTGTTGTAATGTGGTACCAAATGCTCCAGTGGCATGCTGAAATATCACACTGCTCGCAAATTAAACTGGACAAATTGGCGACCCACAGCTGATATTTCGTTCCTAACTTGTCAAGAGGTCAATAGACAATAGACAAGATTCAAAAATTAGTTTTGCGTACAGTATATAGCCATAGTATGCTTATTTAGATTATGTTGATTATGTGACTGACTGATCTATGTTTCTTTCTTGTGCTACAGATTTTGGGTGCTTTCTTCAATACAGAGGAGCCAACAGGTGGTCTGCCCTCTTTAACACATAACATACACTATATATACAAACGTATGTGGACGCCCCTTAAAATTAGTGGATTCGGCTATTTCAGCCACTCCTGTTGCTGACAGGTGTATAAAATCGAGCACACAGCCATGCAATCTCCATAGGAAAACGTTGGCAGTAGAATGGCCTGACTGAAGAGCTCAGTGACTTTCAACGTGGCACCGTCATAAGATGCCATCTTTCCATCAAGTCAGTTTGTCAAATTTCTGCCTTGCTAGAGCTGCCCCGGTTAACTGTAAGTGCTGTTATTGTGAAGTGGAAAGGTCTAGGAGCAACAACGGCTCAGCCACGAAGTGGTAGGCCATACAAGCTCACAGATTGTGACCGCTGAGTGCTGAAGAGCGTAGTGTGTAAAAATCATCATCCTCGGTTGCAGCACTCACTACCGAGTTCCAAACTAACTCTGGAGCTTCATGAAATAGGTTTCCAGGCTGAGCAGCCGCACACAAGTCTAAGATCACATGCGCAATGCCAAGCATCAGCTGGAGCATTGGAAACGTGTTCTCTGGAGTGATGAATCACGCTTCACCATCTGGCAGTCCGACGGACGAATCTGGGTTTTGTGGATGCCAGGATAACGCTACCTGCCGCAATGCACAGTACCAACTGTAAAATCTGGTGGAGTAAGAATAATGGTCTGGGGCTGATTTCATGGTTCGTGCTAGGCCCCTTAGTTCCAGTGAAGGGAGATCTTAACGCTAAAGCACGTTCTAGACGATTCTGTGCTTCCAACTTTGTGGCAACAGTTTGGGGAAGGCCCTTTCAGCATGACAATGTCTCCGTGCACAAAGCGAGGTCCATACAGAAAGGTTTGTGGAGATCGTTGTGGAAGAATTTGACTGGCTTGCACAGAGCATAGACCTCAACCCCATCGAACACCTTTGGGATGAATTGGAACGCCGACTGCAAGACAGGCCTAATCGCCCAACATCAGTGCCTGACCTCACTAATGCTCTTGTGGCTGAATGGAAGCAAGTCCCTGCAGCAATGTTCCAACCTCTAGTGGAAAGCCTTCTCAGAAGAGTGGAGGCTGTTATAGCAGCAAAGGGGGGACCAACTCCAAATGAATGCCCATGATTTTGGAATGAGATGTTCGACAAGCAGGTGTCCACATACTTTTGGTCATATAGTCTGATAAAGACTGTTGCTGCCTATCCAAATCTTCAAACTGTATAATGATCTTAATATCTGAATTACATTATGTCCATCATTTGCAATATGTCTCTTCAGTGTCCTTTTTCTGTCATGAACTTATCCCTATTTTCTCTATGTTTCCAATTCTCTTTCACCCGCCCCCCTCTCCACCTCTCAGGGCTGTATGTGGCGTAGCTGGTATCCAGACAGTCATGAGCGTTCACAACTCCATTCAGCCTTGCTCTCCAACCCAGCTGCCTCCTCTGCCCCCCCAGGGCACTGTTCCCATCCTTCCCCCCAGCGGGATGGAGGTAGCTGGGGGGGACAATGTGCCCCCTCCCGGTCACCTCCAGAACCCTGGTCCTCCACTACAGAGCAGCCCAGAACAGAACAGCATCTTGGACTGGCTGAGGAAACTCCGCCTGCACAAGTACTACCCAGTGTTCAAGCAGCTGACCATGGAGGAGGTGGGTGGGCTCTGAGGAAGGAGGGAGACTCTCATTGGTGGGTTTAGGTTACAGTGGATGAGTGGCATTTAAGATATCTATGGAGCTGTAGAGATGAGGATATAACTAAAAGTGGCTTAGTTTTGGCTTAGAAATGGGGTGTATGCAGGGAAAGAGTTCAGATTCAGAAAACGTTAATGTCCTCAAAGAGGGATTAATTTTGCAGCAATCACAATACAGACAAAATCGCATATTAAAAAACAACATCAAAACCGCAAAGGATATTTACAAGCAAGTAGGCTGGACAAGTGCAATATCAATGATAACATGTCAGAATAAGGATTTATGTCAGAGGCAAGATGTCTGTTATTAGAACGCCCCAACAGTAGACATTAGAATAAATCAAACAACAGTTGCTGTCTTCCTGTCCCTAGTAGCCCCTAGCTGTGCTCTTAAACGTCCTCTCCTTTCCCACAGTTCCTTGGACTCACAGAGGAGGATCTGAACAAGTATGACCTCACCCAGGGAGCTAAGAAGAAGCTGAAGACGCAGCTGGAACTGCAGAAGTGAGTCTGAACCCAGACACCTCATCAAGCCCTCTGTCCCTCAGCCCCATAAAAGCAATGATGTGACCAGAGGGTAATGAGATGGATGAAGGGGTAGATGGATGGATAGAGATAGATTCTCTATTTACAACTAATGTTTCATCATTGTATTATTTAGATAGTCATACTTCATAGTTTGTGTAGCATTTGTAAAAGGTTCTGATTGTTTATTTTATTTAACATTAACACAGGAGATTGATCAATGGTGTTTTTGTGTGAGGGAATATGTAAGGGATAATCAGCAAGAGGCTGAAAATAATGATTTTATCATTTAACACATTCCCCACTAGAAATGTGTTTTTTTGAATCTAGAAATGTCTTCAACATCCACTGAAGCAGCTAGCAAGTTTACTAGATAGAGACGGTAGTTGCCTTGGTAACCAAACAAACAGGCTTGCTAGTTTAGCCAACCATACCATCAGTCCTAGCTTGCTATTATGAAAATCAAATTCAACAATGCCAATAATGTTTTAAATTTGATTTCAATAGCAGCTCAAACATAGAACATGTAAGAATGAACTATAGCCATTGAATTCTACCGTGCAAATATACTTTGCGTTATTTAAGAAATAAGGCACGAGGGGGTGTGGTAAATGGCCAATATACCACGGCTAAGGGCTGTTCTTACGCACGAAGCAACGCAGAGTGCCTGGATACAACCCTCAGCCTTGGTATATTGGACTTATTGCTATTATAAACTGGTTACCAATGTAATTAGAGCAGTAAAACTAAATGTTTTGTCATACCCGTGGTATACAGTCTATTATAAACTGGGTGGTTTGAGCCCTGAATGCTGATTTGGCTGAAAGCTGTGGTATATCAGACCATATACCACGGGTATGACAAAACATTTATTTTTACTGCCCTAATTACGTTGGTAACCAGTTTAAAATAGCAATAAGGCCCGAGTAGTTGTGGCCATATACCACACCTCCTCGGGCCTTATTGCTTAAATATACCACAGCTGTCAGCCAATCAGCATTCAGGGCTGGAACCACACAGTTTATAAAGGGAAATAATGAATGCTCTAGAATGCCCTTCAAGACAATCAGAGAGAGTATTCCACAATGCCATGGTATGAGTAAGGGATAATCAATGAGGGGCTATGCGTTCTTTTGAAAGTGGAAGGTGTGACATTCCACAGAGTTGCATTATTTTCCAGAGAAAGCATAGAGCCCGAGTTGATTATCCCTTTAATACCATATGGCTATAATTTAACACATTTGCCACTAGAAATGTGATTATTTGCCGGTAGAAAAGTGTTCAACATCCACCCTCCAGAATGCCCTTAAAGCCAGAAATATATTTAGTATTCAACAATCCCTTACAAAAAATAATTGCAGATTTAAAACTGCAGTAAAAGTGCAGTAACTGCAGTCGACTGTGGTATTTTGGACTGCTGTTATACTGCACTGTAACTGCAGTTACACTGAAAAATTACTGCATTAAAAGAAACTGTTTGGACGCAATATTTGCAGCTTACTGCAGTTATACTGCACTCTAACTGCAATCCTTTTTTTGTAAGGGATGCCATAGTATAAAGATTAATAATGGTAATTTGGTTGTCAATGATTAACTAGCATTTCGGTGGGGTAGATTGGTTAGTCCAGATAAGTTGTACCTAAAGGGAAGTTGGAAAGAATAAACCGCATGGAAAACCCAGTCACCTGTTGTAGTGTATGAGTGGTACTGAGAGAGAACACAATCACTGAGCCTGTTTTCACAGCTAATATCAGAACGTTTCCATTAGCCAGGTTTAGCCAGGTAAGACCATGTGCGTTGGTGACAGGAAGTGGAAAGTTCTTCAGGTGCTTTTCCATAGATCTGTCTGACTATCAGTGCATGTGTTGTATGTCCTCCTCTGTGTATTTGTAAGAATACTGACTCAAACGATGTAAAAAAAATTTTTTTATATCAATACTCTATACCATTCATGGCCCTGGTGTTCATCTCAAATGACTATTTCTCACACAACTTGTTGCTGGTGTGTTTGTGAAACAGGAGTTTAATGCTGTGCTTTTATAATATTGACGGCTAGACTAGAGCACCCTCTAGGGTTTCAATAGTGCTATTGTCTCCAGATTATACTGTAGCTGTCTGCTATGTCAAGATGGCAAAGATGTTTCTGTGATGACTGACTGTGTTCCTATCAGTAGGGAGAAGATGGAGAAGAGGTATATGTTGTCCCAGTTCCCTGTGTCCTGCAGTAGCATCGCCAGGGTTACTCCATCCAGCCACATAGGCCCAGTGGCACACGCTCACTCCAGTAGCAACACAGGTATGCAACTCATCTGGCATAGGTTATACTTTCAATACAAGTAAACTTGACATTTGGAATAAAGGTTACACAAAGACTTGATCTGTACTCTGTTAGCATGTAGACTACACATTAATTAACATAGGCAATCCCTCAGCATGTACACCAGAGGAGGCTGGTGTGGGGGGGGGGGCTATAGGTGGATGGGCCCATTGTAATGTCTGAAATGGGATAAACAGAACTGAGTTAAACGTGGTTTCCATATGTTTCATGTGTTTGATACCGTTCCATTTATTCAATTCCAGCCATTACAATGAGCCCAACCTCCTATATCTTCTCCCATCAGCCTCCTCTGATATACACCTTCTCAACATTACCCTTACAACATACTGCAGGTAACCTACTATATATACCTTCAGCTTCATTGATCACAGTTTCTTTGTTTAGAACTGTGTGTGGAGGTAGAGACGGGCGTGCACCCTCTCGCCCGGGATAGCAGCTCCTCTTCAGGGTATTCCAGCGCCCCCTCCAGCCCCATGACCCCTCACTCTCTGTCTCTGTCCCGGGAAGGGGCCTTCGACAGGGCCAAGGAGCCACACAGACGTGAGTCTACCTCCCTCAGCAGTTATCATAATAACTGAAATGGTCTTTATTAAGTGGGTATATCACTGATAGCATTTTGTTCTGTGTCATCCTGTCCCTATCCAGGTATGGAGTCAGGACTAGACCTAGGAGAGAAGGACAGGACTTATGTCCTAAACCCCATTGCTAGTCGGCCCACTGCTCAGGTTCTGCCCGTGCAGAATGATCCTACCCCCTGCCCCTCCCACAATCGCCTCCCTCCTCCCTCCCTAAGCCTACAGTCACCAGGACGCATCGTGGGTTCCCTCCGTAAGCCCCGGCTACCTCCCCTCTGCCCTGATGAGCGGGCCAAGCCCCTGGGTTCAGGTGTGGCTGTTGGGTTGCAACTGGAGAGTGTATTCCCTGGCCTGAGTGTGGACAGTATGGGGTCCCCTCCCCTCCACCAGGACTCTGCCGGGCCCTGGGGGCCCTCTGGGGTCACCCTTCTGCGCCCCCCTCCAGTCTTGATGGTGGAGACCAGCTCCGCCCTCACCACAACCTCCAACACCCTGCACCACGTCTCACACCCCCCTCTACACCTGCAGGTGTCCCCCTCCCTACGGCGTGCTGGACACTACCCCTACCCCTCCTCTTCGGCCTCCTCTTCCTCCTTATCTTCCGCCTCCAAGTTAACCTTTCCGTCTGTGAGTGGCGTTCGCATGGGAACTGCGAGCGCTGTCCAACTCAGCTCCAGTCCCACCTCCACGGAGACCAGCAGCTACGCTGTCACCTCTGGCTCCACCACAAGCTCCTCTGTCTGCGTCTGCAGCTCTTGTGGCTGCAGTGGGAACTGTGGCTCCTACGGGGCCCTCCCGGCCAACTATGCAGGGTACTACCAGCACCCCTTCTCAGGGACGTCAGTGTTCACCCTGGGGCCCCTGCTTCACCTCAGTCCCCTGCTGGCTGGGAGCAGTACTGCCAACCACTTCCCCTACCCCCTAGTGGCACCGCCCCTCTACAACAGCAGCATGTCTCACAGCCATGACACCCAGGGGCAGCAGGGGTTGGTCCTGCCCCCCATGCAGGGTTTCATTGGGCTAGGGGTCAACATGCACCAGCCTCCTGGGGTGGTGGGGAACGGAGGGAACAAGAAGCCAGGGAGCCTGTCCTGCTACAACTGTGGGGTCACCGGCCATCAGGCTCAGGAATGCAAGCAGCCACCCATGGACGCTGCTCAGCAAGGTATAACATAGAAACTTTACAGCTACTAAAATAGATATTGTAATTCCATGAATGAAAATACCTATGTCAAATATCTGCAGAAACCTCTTGGGGAACTTGATATATTTAGCGCCATTGTTATTTTTTTTTGCAGGCACGTTCCGGCTGAAGTATGCTCCCAAATCAGAAAGCCAGGACTCTGGGGACTAATAACAAGGAATTCCTTTGACCTGTGACCCCGGTACACATCAGCACCTTATGCTCCTCCGGATAGAGGAGTCCATTTCATTTAGGTGACTCTTTGACTCTTTCAACACTCTTTGATGTTTGGTGAATGAATGGTGGCCAGAGGCCACTTAACTCAACTGATGAATGTCAAAGCATAGAGTCGGGTTGGAAGGTACTATTAACCCTAGTCCATCTGTAACATATGATTTTGATTGTACAAAATACAAGAGTTGGTCAGGTCTAAACCCTGAGGCCGAGGGTATACAGTATTTTAGAATGGGAAATGATTTAGCTGTACAAAACCCGCAGTTGAAAATATGATGCAATACTCCTCACACTACTTGGTACACACCTCCGCCTCACTCAGATCTCTGGTTAAACTCCACAGACCTACACCTTTCATAACAACTCATGCAAAGATGTCCTTTTAAGTTGCTCTGGAGATGACGGTTGTATGTATCTGAGAGTGTGAATGTAAAGACTTACAGTATAAGATGACTGCCAAATAATGCACATTGATTGACTGACAGAGCAGGTCTGTGAGAAACACAGAGGAAGAGAAACAAGTTCTTTATTCTACACATCATTCACTCTGGGTACTTTGGCCTATACAGTGCAGGTATTAACGGTGAAAGAAATGGTGCGACCATTCTTAGTTTAGATTTTAAGATGTGCCATTGATATTTGTGTTGTTTAATCATTTAGAAGTTTAGAAGTTGGAGCAGTCTAATTTTTATAATCACTGCACAAAATGTGTGTATGTTTTAATTGTATGTATAATGTTATGTAAGTTTTGATTATGTCATGTTTTATAATAGTTAAATTTTATGTGATGAGGTGGTGATTTGATATTGAATGTCAGTGAATGTGTCATTGAGTTGCCACCATGGTGTGGCACGTGAAAGCACTTTTATGAGACTGGCTGGTCCCAGGCCATTGGATGCGAATGTGACATGAGGACAGTAGTCCTAAGGACACTGGAGTGTTCCTAGACAGGTCTGGAGGACACAGTTCAGTCATAAGGGACATTTCATTAAAAATTATCTTTATGTACCAATAAACACTTGGTCATTAAAGGGCAACTGCACTTCCTATTTAGGCCTAATTTTAGATATGGTTAATTAAGAAACGTTAGCGGCCATGACTGAATTTAAACTGAGTTGGTTTGATGTGGGTGTCTTTTGTGTGTGTTCGCAGGTGGGAAGAGTTAGCCAAATTATTTTGCCTGTTAGCTTCAGCCGGCTGGTCTGCGACCTCTGCAAAGTTTGTTTGACTTTGGATAGCCTATCTCCTGGGCTAGTTAGGGACCGTCAAAAAATTACACAATGTAAATTAGACTATTTTCATGTTGCACAACTTTTAGTTCTCATTAAATACTTTCAATATTTGTATATGAATTTCTACACTTTATAGTTGGTTTGACGTTTTAAGTCATTGAAATTTAGAGCTATTGGAATTTTGTATATTGTGTAATTTATAGATGGTCCATACCTAGCCCCATAGGGATATCCAAAGTCATCCCAAAGGTACCATTAGGTCGCGTGCAGCTCCACTCCAATTTATGATTACTTGTGTGCTGTCAGCTGTGGGCAGGAGTGAACCAAGCCAAACCTTATTTTACGTGGTGATGCAGTCACAACCACAAGACTTGATTTGGACTGACTTTATGATCAAAATTATCCTATTTACACTTCATAGTCAATTTTGATAGTATAATAAATGTCTCTGACTCATATTGATGCCACATAGGCTGTTATCTAAATGAGAATTCGTTTTTTAGGGGCAGTTGCTCTCTTAAGCCTTTGACAAAATCAGGATCCCTTTGGTTGAAACAGGAAACAGATTTACAGTAGTTCTATTCAGCTGGATGTGATATCTGGTCTGAGGACTGAAGATTAAGGAATTGTAGGGGATTGTATCTGACTATCTGTATAGTATTGCATGCTAGGGAATGTTGTATTTAGTATAAAAAGTGTCAAAGCATGGTGGTCAAATCTTTTTACCACATCCGTACTGTCTAGTTCTCATGGGAGTAATAGAGCTTACAGTGGGCACATTAATGTAACAGTACGCCACAGACAGAACTAGCATGCACCACGGTTACAGAGCAGACATGATTCTCTCTCTGGTGGTGCATTCGTTTTTACATTGTTCTGTAACATTGTGCCTAATGAATACACCCTGGTTCATGTTGCAAACATTTTGTGTAAACCACCAACCTTCATTATATCATTCATGTGAAATGATTGACCATTGGAAATCATGTTTGTGCACTAAGCTGTGCATCCTGGATGCCTTAGCAACCCTGCATGGTACAATCATTTACAAAAGCAAATGTATGGCCATAATAAAATGATACCATATTTTTTATTCTGGAACTGTTTCGCCTTACTTGGTTCCAATGAGATTGTTGTCAAACATACATGACGGGGCCTCCCGAGTGGGGCAGCGGTCTAAGGCGTCACTACAGACCCGGGTTCGATCCCAGGCTGTGTCGCTGTCGGCCGCGACTGGGAGACCCATGAGGCGGCGCACAATTGACCCAGCATCGTCCGGGTTAGGGGAGGGTTTGGCCTGCCGGGATGTCCTTGTCCCATCTCGCTTGAGCGACTCCTTGTGGCGGGCCGGGAGCATGCACGCTGACTTCGGTCGCCAGCTGTATGCTGTTTCCTCTGACACATTGGTGCGGCTGGCTTCCGAGTTAAGCAAGCATTGTGTCAAGAAGCAGTGCGGCTTTACGGGGTCGTGTTTCGCATGGCTCTCGACCTTCGCCTCTCCCGAGTCCGTACGGGAGTTGCAGCGATGGGACAAGACTGTAACTACCAATTGGATATCACGAAAAAGGGGTAAAAAGTACTTTAATTTTTTAAAACATACATGACACCCCCGTCACAAAGACAAATCTAATTAGCTGGTATTATTTGAATGTAACATAGGTACCTTCTTAGTCAATAGCTATGCATGTTGCTTGATCTCAAGTAAATATTTTGTGCATTTAAAATGTTCTAGATGGGAAATGGAAATATACACACCACCTTTACATAGTTTTGGTTTGTTTTATTCATAAAATACCAACAAATACAATTAAAGGTGTTGTAATATTGCTGTGAATATGAAGAATGAGAGCGGCCAACAGTGGAGCATGCAGAGGAACATTGGGCTGATAAAACTGCACCATTCCTCTGTTATTAAACCCTCAATCAAACTGATCATAGAATTATTCTTATTCATTACACACACGTATAGCATATGGACATTTGTACAAGGAAGTAACATCACATTAAATAAAAACAAAATAAAGAGTAACAGCCAAAAATGCTGATAAAAAGGCATCTAACATTAAAACAGTTGAGAGGACAGCAAGAGGGAAAAAAAAAACAGTCAGCACACATTATAAAGGTGTAAATAACCCTCTTAAACAAATTGAATATTCTAAAAGAGTGATACCACCCAGGGATGATTACTGTTCAGAGCCCTAGGGCAGGAGGGGGAGGGATGGACAGTTGGTCGGTGGACAGACCCGGCCGTGATGCCCGCCCAGTCCAAAACAACCACCAACCCCACACCCTACTTCTAACATCAGCATTATCCAAAATCAGTGACCCTTTCACACACGTGCAATTCGATCATCATGCTGTACACGGAGGCAAATTTCTTATTACAATCATCATAGCAGGTTTTTTTTGTTTTGTTTTGTTTTTAACCACGAGTCCCTCACATCTCTTCTATATGGAATAGCCTTCATGTTATTTTATTCTTTGAAAGGAGCAAAGTAACATATTATCTGAACCCACAACCCTTATCAAGTAGCTCAACAGAGCAACACAGGAGGAGGGGAACAGCTAAACTGAGCACACATTAACATTTTAGCCTTAACTTGTGTAAATACAATAAAGCCTATAGTTGGCCTAGAATATTCAACCAAGTTGCTAAAGGAAAGACTAAAGAGGAAATAGAACCACTAATTTTGTCACAGTGGTTAAGACTATTGGCCTGAGTCAACAATTATAGGAGACTTTTAACCCATGATGAAACATGTTCTTGTAATATGTCCCATGTCAGTCAAACTGGATTCAATGCTTTAACTAAAATGTTAGCAAATTCCTCAGCAGCTGTTGTTGTGATTGAAGCGTCTTCCAAAAGATTGAGCTCATTCAAGTTTAGCAAACCCAACAAGTGGAAAATAAAATATGGGGATTTCTGTATAAATGAACTCAACCATGATGGACTCAAGCAGGGATTTAAGCTGTAAATTGTTTGAGTCTTGTGGGAGCAAACTCAACCTGAACTGGCAATCATCTCTGCTATTCTACTCCATTCTATACACCAAACAACCCAAACATAACTATTGCATCTTTTTTCCTAAACACATGGCTGGATGTACGGGGAGAGGTTTTGAGTAATGGATGTACGGGGAGAGGTTTTGAGTAATAGATGTACGGGGGAGAGGTTTTGAGTAATGGGTGTACGGGGAGAGGTTTTGAGTAATAGATGTACGGGGGAGAGGTTTTGAGTAATGGGTGTACGGGGAGAGGTTTTGAGTAATGGGTAGGGGGAAGACTATGAGAAGGTGCAGGACATAGCTTTAATATCTATAAGGGGCCCTTAAGGGCATGGGAGGACAGGTCTGTCTGGTTTCTATTGTCTTGGCTAAGGTTGTAAGCAAGGGTTCGAGGGAAGACAGCGGGGATCGGTCTGTATTTAGGAACGAAGGAACAGGGAGGGAGGGTGGGGTAACATTGTCCGAGCGCTGGTAGGAGGCTGTTACTAGGGCTCCACGGTTCCGAAGGTCTCCTGCGAGGCGTACACCATGTAGAGGAAGCCATCGTCGTCCTTCTCGCGATCGTACACCTCAGCGATGGCTGCCGACACGGAGACCATGCTGTGGCCATTCACCAGCAGGAAGAAGGCCTGGTTGGAGTTCAGCTGGAGGCGCCTCCTAGTGGGAGAAACATACAGACAGAGTTTATCACATCATATCCTCACATACACAGATAGACAGAGAGTAGACAGTGTATCAGATCCTAAAAATGTTTTGTATTATTTGTAAGACCAACTAAGTACATTTGCTTTAGTGATTACATGACTGATAAATAGACGATAATGTAACATCCTGAAAGAGCACCTGATGATTTTGATCAGTTCACTCATGTTTACATGGTCAGGAACCAGGAACTTGGTTTTATCCAGGATGGGCAGCTGTTTTTCTCCCTTGTATCTCTCGATGATGACCTGAAAGGAAGCAGAGGAAACGTCTTAATATAGAGCTCACTGTCCCCATTCTACACCTTGCTTTGAGGAGTCACATTACAAAGACACAGCTAGTGTTAGTCAGAGGGGGAGGGGCCAATACCAAGACACAGTCAGTGTTAGTCAGAGGGGGAAGGGCATTACTCAGCACTTTGTGACCCCTGGAGACACAAAGGAAAGGCTCAGGAAGCAGTCATGTACTGTAACTGAGGCTCTGTTAGGCTCTCAGTGTCTGCCTGTGTGTGTGTGTGTACACATCTGGGTGGAGGAGGGGAGAGGGGCAGCAGATGGAATGTTAGAGCGATATTCAATCAGCTATGTGGTCTGCTTGGGTCCTGACACATGACTAACACAGAGATGGTTCCATGAGAATAACCGCTAGCGAGGATACCCTCTGTGTGTTGAGGGAAGCAAGGTTGGGTCTTTATTGAGGAATATTTTCTCTTCATTAGGATTGTTGTGGCAATAGATGTGATACTTACCGGGATCTTGTTGGGGTGCTGCTCTCGAATCAGTCTCACATCATCTACTCTCTGCTCTGTGGACACAAGGAAGAGAGAACAGGTGAGATGACAAATCAATGGGAAAATACTGTATATGGTAGCCTGTTATCTCAAACCTCCTATGTTTATAGACAATACAATCAGTGCAGCAAACCACCAGCTGCTGAATCAACTCAGGCCCTAAACGAAGTGAACATTATCGGCACTAATCCAGCCCAGCTGAACTTTGCACCTCCTGGCCATTTGCAACAAGGCCAAAACTACTGTTTCCATGGCACCAGATAAGGCCTTGGGCCACTTTGTTTACACTCAAACCCTGGTCTGGGTTAGTTCTGACGGACTGACAGAAGAAACAACAATAACACTGGGAAGGATGAACTGCCTGATCCCAACTCCAGTTAAATGTTCATATGGTGGCCTTTCTATCCAGAAATACACTAGAGAAACAGGTGCTTACAGGACTGATAGTTCACTTCGCTCTTAGGTAAATTCAATAGATTTTTTTTATTTAACCTTTATTTAACTAGGCAAGCCAGTTAAGAACAAATTCTTATTTACAATGACGGCCTACACCAGCCAAACTCAGACGACGCTGGGCCAATTGTGCTCCACCCTCTCCACCCTATGGGACTCCCAATCACGGCCGGTTGTGATACAGTCTGGATCAAACCAGGTTGTCTGTAGTGAAGCCTTAGACCACCGTGCCACTCGGGAGCCCACTTGAGATAGTTCGGACAAGTTGTTATTTCGGATGAGTCAAGGCTTTCGTTCCACATTTACCTCTATATTGAGAACCTCTTAAACTCTGATGCACTCTGGTGGCATTTTCTAAACAACGCATAATATTGTATACTACCCTCATAAAGTACATTTCTGTTTCAAAACTATAAGTCCTACAAACACATGCTTAGGAAAGGGGGATACCTAGTCAATTGCAAAACTGAATGCATTCAACCGAAATGTGTCCTCCACATTTAACCTAACCTCTCTTAATAAGAAAGCTGCCATAATCGACATCCACGTCATAGGAGCCTGGAGAGCAGTTTTTGTTGGGAGTTAATTGCTTGCCGGCTCAGGGATTCGGACCAGAAGCTAGGGTTGCAAAGGGTCAGAAACTTTTCGGTACATCTCCTGAATTTTTCCAGAAATGTTCCATGGAAAGTTAAGCCCTGGAATTTTGCTGAAATTGATCAAAAAAGTTAGCTTATAAGCGTGACAATTTTTTGTGGGATACACATAAGGCAATTCTAGGTCTTGTGGCATAAACTATCCACCATTCAATGGAATTTCAACCCTCTGCATGCACAGTGTATTCTTCCATCACATGTACAGCTGATTCTCAAGATCTTGCACACTAATGAGATGCTATTGAGCCCACACTACTACACTGTCTGAGCAAAGGACTACATACTTTCTGGTAAGTTTTGATTACAATACTGGGTGGGGTGAATATGTTTTATATGACATAAATTATTTTTTGTTAACTAGTAAATATGTGTGTTTAAATCATTTCTAACTTGTTAACAATTTCTGCTAGTTAGTTTTTGCTACCATGTGGGTTTTAGTTGGCTTGAGCCTGCTAACTGAGGAGTGTT
This sequence comes from Thymallus thymallus, assembly GCA_023634145.1. Classification (NCBI taxonomy): domain Eukaryota; kingdom Metazoa; phylum Chordata; class Actinopteri; order Salmoniformes; family Salmonidae; genus Thymallus; species Thymallus thymallus. The sequence goes on from CM042413.1 coordinate 22,952,564, forward strand.
AATTCACCTGTTTCAATACATGTTTCATTTAAAAACATTTATCTTACAAAGGAGTTGCTTAAGCTAACTGCTTAACTATTTATCTGTACATGGAATTGTATTTGGGTTTTTTTTACTCATTGTTTTCATAATTTTTACAGGAAAATGCCACGGGAACTATCTGATGTGTGGAGACATTTCACTGCAGCTAATGTAGAAGGAAAAGCTGTTTACATTTGCAAATACTGTGCCAAATCATATGTGAAAAATGCAACAAAGATGCAGAATCATCTGGCCAAGTGCATAAAGTTCCCTCAGCGCTCACAACAAGCAACCTCTGACAAAGTCCCTCTACTTCTATTCGAGGTGAAAATCATGAAGACACCTTATCGATAGCAACAGCTCATGGTCCTCCTGGAATAAGACTTTGTTTTGACTCAATGGAGGAACGTAGTCAGAGAAATGCTGATGAATGTCTTGCTCGAGCTGTGCATGCAACTGGTTCACCTCTGATGCTCACAGGCAATGTGTATTGGAATACGATTTCTAAATGTTCTTCGCCCAGCATACACCCCTCCAACAAGACATGCTTTATCTACTCATTTTCTGGATGCAGAGTTCAACAGGGTTCAAGTGTAGGCCAAGCAAATCATAGAGAAAGCAGACTGTATTGCAATCATCTCTGATGGGTGGTTGAATGTTTGTGTTTGGGCAAGGAATAATTAACTACATCATCTCCACCCCTCAACCAGTATAAGAGAATAAAAGTTTTAAATAAAATATGTCATAAATTACTGTTCCAAAAGGATTTAATGTCAGATTAAATGGGAGACCTTATGACATTGTCAGCAGTAAGATTTGAGTTACATTTCCAAAAAGACAAGGTCTGTAGCTTTCAAATGATAAGTCACTTTTCAATTCATTCTTTGAATAGAGGTACCCCCCCCCCCAAACTCGCAGTTTAACAGGTGAAACGCCAGAGCAGTTAGAGAAACAAGGAAGCTCTGGCTACCTCTGGGCTACCAGCCAGTGTACCAATATGTTGCTCAACATTTGGAATTAAATACAACAGAAAGAAAATAAAAAGCTTGTTTACACCATCTGTATTTTCACAAACCCTGTTAAAAAAGGTTATTACAAAAGTGGACACATTTCACGTCTGTAGCCTCCATAAGCATAGATCTAGCCAACTCTACACACTATGTGATGGTAACTTAACTTTTAATATTTCACTTTCCAATCCGTAGATGTACCTTATGTATAACTACAATAACATAATAATAACCAATGTAATAACTTCATTTCCTGTGGTAACTAGTGCAGTATAAACTAGTTGCATTTTACAGCAACATTTTAACTGGTAAGATGTTTATGTTTTAAGGGCACGTGTTTAGTCAGCGCTCTCATTCTCACGTGGTGATATTGCGCAAATGTTCTGTTTGAACACGGCTACATGGAAACGTCGAAGACTGACGTTTGGTCTGAATTGTTTTTGAAGAAATGTGCTATGACATCAGATACTTCATTTAGCCTAGGAGGCCTTATGCAAAGCCTAGCATTTGTACAGGCACTGAAGATACAGTCATTTACAGTGACGACAAATTGGCCAACTTCAGATTCAAAGAGAGAGGAAACCTTTGTAGCTAACGCAGTCATCCAGGAAATGGTAACTAACAGATATTCTGGCTCCATGGCTTTTATCACCAAAGAACTGACTGTCGCGAAGTTTACAAGGGGCCTAATCTCAGACGCAGAAATGTATCGGAGATAAAGGCCTGTTGGCGGAAAGCGAAGTTAACACTACAATTAATATTTGGATTGTTATCTAGGTCTAGGGCCTACATGATAAAGTCACAGAGGTTACATCCATTTGTTTTTGTCCCTTTCCCCTAGGTCTTATTCTCACCTACGCAATACGTCCCATCCCCCAATCGTGCAGCGCACTTTCCTGCATTTTGAGAATATAAATATAGGCTACTTGTTGTTTTTTTTAACATCTCTGTCACAAACATGCTGAGCACAAATTCATCAATATAACGTTTCGCTGCCACACGCTTACATTTTGAAGAGACACATTATATGCTACAGCATACAAACTGAACACAACAACACCATATTTGCAATCCGTCTGTTCTTGTTGCATAACATGAGCCAGATCCATTGAGGACAGAACATTTTTTATTAGCTTATACAGATACAGCCACCACCTTTATCACGAATTTGTCGCTGTGAAAAGCCAAGTGTAGACCTATATTTTATAATAGATACAATAACGTATCTCCCAAATTTGTACCAATACTGTATATAGCCGTTGGCTTCTGGTCGAAGTTTAACTGATTACCTATTCAGACACTGGGCCTGTCCTACTAGGGGAAATTGGGAAACCATCTGTTCTCCAAATAAAGGCTGACACTGAAATAAGAAGCCACTAAATGTATTAATCGAAATTATCTATACAATTAGACAACTTCAATGTTAAAACTTGCTGTACTAATAGGCTACATACCAAATGTCCTCCTTTGTTTGAATGTCTTCTCTGAAGGCATATTTCACGCAGGTCAAACCGTTTTGTAAACGAGGCAAAATGCCTGTATGAATTGAAAATATATTTCAACGTAGGTGATATAAATTTTTGGGAGATCCAAGCCCAGTTTTTTTGTAATAAGAAGAAGTTATTTAAGTCCTTGGATGTGTTACTCCTTCCTTGCTGAATGCTGCGGAGTCTATAGAGAAACAAACCAGTCAGCTGATGCTTGACGTCACTGAAAGAGAGAGAGAGAGAGAGCGAGCGCGAGAGAGAGAGAGACCCAACCAAATGAAGATAAAACCAAAAGAGAATTACTTGACACATTGCAGAGAATTAACAAAAAAACGGAGCAAACTAGAATGCTATTTGGCAGGTAGCCTAGTGGTTAGAGCGTTGGGCCAGTAACCGAAAGGTCGCTGTTTCTAACACCCGAGCCGAAAAGGTGAAAAACATGTCGATGTTCCCTTGAGCAAGGTACTTGACCCTAATTTGCTCCAGGGGCTGACCCTGTAGGTAGTCCGTCATTGTAAATAAGATAATAACTGACTTGCCTAGTTAAATAAATAAATACATTAACAGAGTGTACACAGTGGCAGAATGACTGACCCAAACTTATGGAAAGTTCAGTGAGCATAGCCTTGCTATTGAGAAAGGCCGCCCTAGGCAGACCTGGCTCTCAAGAGAAGACAGGCAATGTGCACACTGCCCACAAAATGAGGTGGAAACTGAGCTGCACTTCCTAACCTTCTGTCAAATGTATGATCATATTAGAGACACACATTTCCCTCAGAATACACAGATCCACAAAGAATTTGAAAACAAACCTAATTTTGATAAACTCCCATATTTACTGGGTGAAATACCACAGTGTTCCATCACAGCAGCAAGATTTGTGATCTGTTGCCACAAGAAAAGGGCAACCAGTGAAGAACAACACCATAATATAACTGTATACCTAACTGTTCAGCTGATTTAACCATGCAAAATGTTCACTTACCTGTTCATTTACCCAGTCTGTCTATTAAGTAAACTATTATTACCCTCGCTCATATCATACGCATTTTTAGCTACTGAAGTATTTCTCTGCCATCAACCTGTATAGTATAGTTAACCATCCAACATCCACCAATGTATAGTGTACATATTCAGCCAACCACCCATACTATGCAATGTCTCTTTTATAGCTTTTATTTTTTGCACTCCAGATATCTTGTATTTCTATACTTTTTCATACTGCCGCTCTATGTATCATGTACCGTGTATCTGTCTTTTGTGTACTTTTCGTTGTGGCATTTTGCACCTGCCCTGTGTTTTGTTGTAGCTGCTTGACAATGAAATTCCCCCCCCCCGGGGGATCAATAAAGTACCTATCTATCTATTGTAAATACAACCCATATTTATGTTTATTTATTTTCCCATTTGTACTTTAACTATTTGCACATTGTTACAACACTGTATATATACATAATATGACATTTGGAATGTTTTTATTCTTTTGAAACTTCTGAGTGTAATGTTTACTGTAAATGTTTTGTTTACTATCTACTTCACTTGCTTTGGCAATGTTAACATATGTTTCCCATGCCAATAAAGCACTTAAATGGAATTGAATTGAGAGAGAGAGAGAGAGAGAGAGAGAGAGAGAGAGAAACAGAGAGATATTACCCTGGTCAAGCCTGGTGTGAGTAATCTGACAACCTAGCTAACAAACAATTTGACTTACATTTGGCCTACTGACATTATTAGACCAGGACTACTTTATTTTAAACCAACAGGTTTAAATGCTTTATTACTTGTTATAAACATTTGTGGGGGGGGGGGGGGGGGGGGGGGGGGGGCTATAATGTCTTATTGTAATATGTAATATGTTTGTATTATATTAAACATTTAAATGCAATTTTTGCAACAGACTGAAAACATTTTATTTAGACAGTACAGTTATAGTGAAAGTAAATAAACTTTGGAAGTAAATAAGTCAATTCGTAAAAATGTGTCTCACAGATATACACGCCAGTTGTCTCAGTTTTACCCTTTGTGTACACTAGTTTCCCATTCATTTTCACGCCATACTATTATTATATGAGATTTAAACTACCGGTCGCATACAGAACAACCCTACCAGCCCCTGCACACCTTAGGTACTGTACTTGAGGGAACTGGATAGATATAAACAATAGGGCAAAAACTTCTTAGGGGAAGTAGGAGGTAGGGATTATTTCTGGATATGGACTATATTCAGATTCTCCACCATTCTCCCTGAAGTATGAATTTGCTCAGAGACCCCCACCCCTTCTGCCATTTTCTTACAGAAGTTCATTCCTTTAAATCCAGGAGGGGGAGTAAATGAGCTGGATACAGCAGGTTTAGTAGAAGAGGACCAATATCACAGCCTGAATGGTATTAGTGGAATAAAAATCTATGCTGTCAGAAAATACAGAAAATAAACCGATAACAAGGATCCCTATTCAAGCCCGCAACCTCAAACCCTTCTTCCTGTGCAGTTTACCATTGTTCTTGTATTGTTACCACTCTATTACGTGTGTGGTGCAGACCTGGGTTGAAATACATGCTTTTTAAGTATTTGTACTTTAAATACGTATTTTCTGTGTATTTGAGCATTTTCAAATAAAGTGGCTGAATCAACTAATTCTGTTTAGAATTTCCTATTAATACTATTTTAAACTATTTTCAAATACTTCCCGGGACCAAACAGACCTGGGTTTAAATGCATGGGACTGGAGTATTTATATATTTATATTTTAAGATTAAGAAAAAAAAACCACTGTGTATTGAGAACATGCCAATACTTTTCAAGTGTATTTCCAAATACATACATTTTTTCAACTATGTGTATTTTCAAATAAAATATCCAAACTATATCCAAAAATACCTGAAATAGTATTTGAACCCAGGTCTTGTGTGGTGTATTACCCTGAAACAAGGGTCACGTGTGACTCAGTTGGTAGAGCATGGCACTTGCAATGCTAGGGTTGTGGGTTTGATTCCCATGGGGGACCAGTATGAAAATATATGTAAGTTGCTCTGGATAATAGCATTTATTTATTTTTTATTTAACTCAGCAAGTCAGTTAAAACAAATTCTTATTTACAAGGACAGCCTACATCAGCCAAACCTGGGCCAATTGTGCAAACCAGGTTGTCTGTAGTGATGCCTTTAGCACTGAGAGGCAGTGTCTTAGACCACTGTGCCAGCCTAGCATTTGTACAGGCACTGAGGAAACAGTAATTTATAGTGACGACAAATTGGCCAACTTCAGATTCAAAGAGAGAGGAAACCTTTGTAGCTAATGCACTCATCCAGGAAATGGTAACTAACAGATATTCTGGCTCCATGGCTTTTATCACCAAAGAACTGACTGTCGCGAAGTTTACAAGGGGCCTTATCTCAGACGCAGAAATGTATCGGAGATAAAGGCCTGTTGGCGGAAAGCGAAGTTAACACTACAATTAATATTTGGATTGTTTTCTAGGTCTAGGGCCTACATGATAAAGTCACAGAGGTTACATCCATTTGTTTTTGTCCCTTTCCCCTAGGTCTTATTCTCACCTACGCAATACGTCCCATCCCCCAATCGTGCAGCGCACTTTCCTGCTTTTTGAGAATAGTAATATAGGCTACCAGCCAAACCTGGGCCAATTGTGCAAACCAGGTTGTCTGTAGTGATGCCTTTAGCACTGAGAGGCAGTGTCTTAGACCACTGTGCCACTTGGGAGCCTAATGAGTGAGTCAATATTTTCATGTAACATGTGAAACAGCTAGCTAGTTAGTGGTTCATCACTGGCTCTGAGACCTTAAGTAGTTTTACCCATTTTTATTTTTTCATTTAACCAGGCAAGTCAGTTAAGAACAAATTCTTATTTACAATGATGGCCTACCTACAGGGTCATCCCCTGGAGCAAATTAGGGTTAAGTGCCTTGATCAAAGGCACATCGACAGGTTTTTCACCTTGTCGGCTCAGGTATTCGAACCATCGACCTTTCGGTTACTGGCCCAAGGCTACCTGCCGCCCAGTTTACTCTGCAAGGGCCATGGTTTTTGTAGAGCGATGGGTAACGATACTTCGAGGGTGACTGTTGACGAGCCCAGGTCGAGGCTAGAAGAGGGACGGAAGCAAAACTGTTCCATTGATGCTGTTGACCTGGATCACTGGTTGCTGCGGAAAAGAAGGAGGTTAAAATGGGGGTGAGTGTAACCGGTGTGAAACGGCTAGCTAGTTAGCGGTGCGCGCTAGTAGCGTTTCAATTGGTGACGTCACTCTCTCTGAGACCTTGAAGTAGTTGTTCCCCACGTCTTTTGTGGAGCAATGGGTAACGATGCTTCGAGGGTGACCGTTGACAATGTGGGCAGAGGGTCCCTGGTTCGAGCCCAGGTAGAGGCTAGGAGAGGGACTGAAGCAAAACTGTTACATACCTATGACCATACTGTAACCATGTTATTAGCCTACTGCTTTATTCTGTACTACAGATATGTCATCATTCATGCACATCTTACAAATTGCACTGTGCACACATTCCATGGGGATTTTATTGATAGTAGCATTGGAAGGTACACTATATGACCAAAAGTATGTGGACATTCCAAAATCCTGGGCATTAATATGGAGTTGGTGCTGCTATAACAGCTTTCACTCTTCTGGGAAGGCTTTCCACTACATGTTGGAACATTGCTGCGGGGACTTGCTTCCATTCAGCTACGAGCATTAATGAGGTTGGGCGATTAGGCCTGGCTCGCAGTCAGCGTTCCAATTTATCCCAAAAGTGTTCGATGGGGTTGAGGTCAGGGCTCTGTGCAGGCCAGTCAAGTTCTTCCACAACGATCTCAAGAAACCATTTCTGTATGGACCTCGCTTTGTGCACGGGGCATTGTCATGCTGAAACAGGAAAGGGCCTTCCCCAAACTGTTGCCACAAAGTTGGAAATACAGAATCGTCTAGAATGTCATTGTATGCTGTAGTGTTGATTTCCCTTCAGTGGAACAAAGGGGCCTGGCTCGAACCATGAAAAAAAGCCACAGACCATTATTTCTCCTCCACCAAACTTTACAGTTGGCACTATTCATTGGGTCAGGTAGCGTTTTCCTGGCATCCGCCAAACCCAGGTTCGTCCGTCGGACAGCCTGATGGTGAAACGTGATTCAGAGAATGCGTTTCCACTGCTCCAGAGTCTAATGGCAGCAAGCTTTACACCACTCCAGCAGACGCTTGGCTTTGCGCATATTGCGATATTAGGCTTGTGTGCTGCCATGGAACCCAAACCCATTTCATGAAGCTCCCAACAAACAGGTATCATGCTGACTTGCTTCCAGAGGCAGTTTGGAACTCGGTAGTGAGTGTTGCAACCGAGGACAGACGATTTCTACAAGCTACGCGCTTCAGCATTCGGCGGTCCCGTTCTGTGAGCTTGTGTGTCCTCGGTTGAGCCATTGTTGCTCCTAGACGTTTCCAATTCACAGTTTACCGGGGCAGCTCCAGCAGGGCAGAAATTTGCGTACTGACTTGTTGGAAAGGTGGCATCCTATGACGGTGCCACGTTGAAAGTCACTGAGCTCTTCAGTAAGGCCATTCTACTGCCAATGTTTGTCTATGGAGATTGCATGGCGGTGTGCTCGATTTTATACACCTGTCAGCAACGGGTGTGGCTGAAATAGCAGAATTCACCAATTTGCACACACGTTTGTATATGTAGTGTAGTTGGAAATGGGGCCAAAGTTCTTGAGTCGCAGGTGGCGCTCTCTGATAACCTCTGACTGCCTATCATCCTGCAGATTGTGATGTTTTGTGGAGCCAGTTGACAGTTTTATGACTACATCCTCTAAGCCAGTGTACGTGTCAAACATAGCCTACGGTCCAATCCTACCCATGGGTGGTATTTTTTATTTTTTTTTTTTTTTTTTTGTGTGACTAAAACCAAATCGCAACTGTGTAGAAATGAAAATGGACCTACATTTTTGACTGTGTCCATGCCGCTAATAATCACCTAAATGAAGCATCTGAAAATTCCCAAAATGATTTTTTTTTTTGGGGGGCATATTTTGACAATGAGGAAAGATAATCAATTTTCAGTGCGTCCCTCCCGACCTCTTTGAAGACCGAATACAGCCCCTGGGCAAAATGTATTGTAATATATTAATCATACCTTTATTTCACCAGGTAAGGTTGATAGTTCTGGGGAGTATTACAAGGAAAGGGGTGAGACAGAGTTGACGACTACCTACTGTTACTAGTGCCAGAATTCTTTCATTTGACCCTTTTTACCCTGAAAAGTTGATTGAGGACACATTTATAACTATGAGCTGGGGAGTAGGCCTATTAAAGGGGAGTGAGAGTAGCTTTCTCAAAAGTAGCTTTAAGTTGTAGGCCTACTTTTGATTACTGCAGACTGCACCCTGATCTGATATGCAAATATATTATAAATATCAGTAAATTGTTTATATAAAATAGTCTTATTAAAATAATAACATGACACCTACAAATCATGTTACTTCTCAAGATTGAAAAAAAAAAGTGATTTGATGCATTGATTTGACTAATAGACATGTGTAAGTATGATTTATGTTTGAAGAAAGGAAAAGGTTCTTTGTGCAATGGTGCTGTGCCTGCTGTCACACAATGATAATGTTAGTATGTATTTGTAATAGGGTTGCACAGGGAGGGTATATTACTGGAAACTTTCTAAGTTCACCAGTAAACTACTAGCATTTTGGTATTTTTCAAGATTTGTTTGGAATGTTATCAGATGACTAGTGGCCTTTTGGGGTATTTCAGATTATCACAGGTGTATAATATATAATCAAATAATATGATAACAAAATAGAATGACAAAGCTGTAAAACATTATGCTAAATATAAAAAGTTATTAAAGTATAAATTACAAAATGACCATCGATTACCTGTTAATTACCAACATTACTGAAGATTCTGGTAACTTTAGTAAATTACCGGTAGCTTTGCAACCCTAATTTACAAATAACAAATCAAATCAGTCTCCCTTTAATTTAATGAATAATTATAGGCCATACCCTGTTCTAGCTCACCAGCTGTTGCAAGTTTCTATATAAAGCAGCCTGAAGCTTGTTACTGGGTATGAGGATCAGCCTGCCTGCCACTATCTCCTATGCCACAGTAACTTAAATAAAGCTCATCTAAATGGCCATTCAGTATCTAATAAACCCCCTGCTCTTTGAGGTAATGTGTTTTTAAAGGCCCAGTTTAGTACAAAATTAGATTTTTTTATATATATTTCCACAGGTTGGAATATTACTGTGAAATTGTGAAAATTGTGATAATGCCCTTTTAGTGTAAGAGCTGTTTGAAAAGACTGCCTGACATTTCTGCCTGTTTTGGTGGGATGGAGTTTGAGGCCGCTGGTGACATCTCCAGGTGGAAAATTAGTTAATAAATCAATAACAAAAAGAGTTCTAAACCTCTCTGCCAATAATAGCTAGTTTTCCATTTTCCCCTCCCCACTCAGACCACTGCCAGACAGTCCCAGCTAAATTCTTGCTTGAGAAATGGCTCTTTGCGAAGAAGCTATTTTTGTATCTTTTTGACTATTTTAATTTAAAACAATCACAGTAAGGTAATTGTTACCCATAAATGATTTGATATTTAGATCAAAACTGCTGCATTGGACCTTTAAACAATCTTCAGGGATCTAGTGTTTGAATTATACAGGGGATGCTGAGTGTCGTCAACAATGACCCTCAAGGCCTCTAAAATCATACAGCCTATTCTGTGCTGCTGGGTAGCTTCAGGCCGAGGCTAGTCATTCAGCTTGGGTTGCTATGGCAGTATCCATGGAAACATCCTACATGTTCACTGAGAGTTGAAGGTAACACCCACTCTCATTGTTCAATCTCTGTAATGCGTATGTATACCCACAGACAAGCTGTTATAAAATGCTTTTATTAGTATACCAATCTATATATTCATTCATCCATCCATCCATCTACCGTTTTACTACATGGAGCAATTACTATGACAATAGTTCAGAAATGCACTCGTCGTTCCTTTCAACTAAACGGATTCATAACCTTGCTTGATTTAATTGATTACCACAGAATGAGATGTTGAGTTAATTCATATTAGAAGAATCTGTGCATGACATATCAAAAGGGCTTTATTTCACCATACATTATTTCAGATTGCAAGAGAACAGTGTTGGGATCTTAGTATTAATGTTGATGTACAGTATATTGTGCTGAAAATTAAACAAAATCAATAGACATAGTACAAAGTACAAGCATACAATACATATTGTGTAATACTTTAATTGCAAACACGCACACGGAATCCTGTAAATCATCTACATCCCTTGTACCTCGCCTTCCTTTCCAGGGTAGTTTGTGCTCAGTTAAATTAGGGAAATAGTTAGTATACGTTTATGTACACTTTCATGAGTGAGAGGAGTGTAGAATTGTTCACACTGGCTGGACTTACCGTCTTAGACAGCGTTAGGATCTCACTGACTGGATTGGAAAAGGTAGTGACATCTTCAGGGTCAGATGAACATATTATGATGGGACACAATAGTTATTGCTAGTATTTATTGATGACACACATTTTTTTAAGCTGCAACACAAACCAAACTGTTGTAATTCACAAACAATAAACAATGATTTAAAGGTTTGTTGTTTGACCGCAAACAACAATAAACCATGAACGCACTCATTGTTCTGAACTGAAGGTTTGTAGGACTCACTCCAAATGTGCTTTTCGTATGAAACTAGAAGCTTTGTGGGTGGACTAAAATCTAATCTTGTACTGTGACTAAACTGTTGAAATAATGATGTGTGGGACCTGGTCACTGAGGTAGACTGTGACTTGTTGTCAGAGAGCTAAATTTACAACAACAAAATCACTAGTCTTCCACAGCGTCCAGGACCAAAGTGCACCTTCTCCTGCAAGCATAGAGTAGGATAATGACAAGTTATGAACATATCATTATTCACCTGAAAATGTTTTTCTCCCATTGACAATCGTAAAGCCAGGCTACTGCACAACATATTTATTCTTCAATATTCCATTTCTATTCTACAATTGATCAAATCATTGATACCATGCATGACTGTATACATGCTTAGGCTAACCATAATAATTGGATTTTATATATTGATGTTATAAAGAGATTTGTGTTTGTACATACGTACGCACGGATCCCCCTCTGCAGCAGTTAATAATGTGGTAATACCTTTAGCCTACCTGGCCTTTCCACACACAGCACATATCACACACATCGAAATCTACCCCCTTTCATTTTGAAAGGCTATCACCTGTCCTCATATCCCCAGCCTCTAAAAGCCCACTAAAATTGAAAGACACAGTTGATTTAAGGGACAAGCTCCCAGTTTTAATAAAAGAGACAAAATTAATAAAAGTAAAAGTGCATCTATTGGTTTCCTAAAGCTCAGCCAATACAGGGAGGTATATCTGGTCTCAGAGAACGTGTAGAGAGGAAAACGGAATTGCGAATGAAGGACACATTCAGAGAGGTATGACGCCAAAGACGATGGTGATACATTCTGAGTGATGATATGTTCTGAATCACAAATCAGATTATGTCTTACCTTTCACACATCCATTTTGTGTGTTGTGCGTTAGCATAATCTCATGTATGTGGCCATTTCTATTTATTTTGGTGGTGTGTGTGAACCTACAGTACAGAGATTGAACCTACAGGACTTAACAGTGTTGATCCTAGCATTCTTGTGTTAATGCCAGGTATTCAGTCACATCTAAGCGGCGAGATGTCTAACAATGTGGCAGGAGGTGTCATAAGAGAGAAGAAGTAGAGCTAAGCATGCACAGGCCTGGGCTTCCATCAGGCAGCTAATGAAGTGAGGAGTCCATGGAAATGAGTAGTTATGGAGATACTAGAGCAGAGGCTTTAACAAGCTGCTGATCACTGTCTGGTCCTGTCTGGTCCTGTCTGGTCCTGTCTGTCTGTCCCTGGCTAGCTCCTCTACTTATCTGTATACGTACAGGGTGGACGAGACTGGAATAGCAGCAACCAAGCCTCTGATTCTGCTTCATTACGAGCGGACTTAGAAGAGCATAAGGAGAGTGGTACTGGGTACGGGTACAGGTAGGTATGCGCACAGATGTATGCAAGCAAGCACGTATGCACACACACACACACACACACACACACACACACACACACACACACACACACACACACACACACACACACACACACACACACACACACACACACACACACACACACACACACACACACACACACACACACACACACACACACACACACACACACACACACACACACTCTCTGAGACCTTTTAGTGAGCTCAACAAAGGCTGGTGACATTTGAAAGATTGAAAGATGGATTTTGCTCACTGGAAGTCTCTAAGACATTCAGCTCTGTCTTAGGTTCTCAGGGCCCAGAACCCTATCAAAGCTTACCAAAACCAAACCTGTTCAGTCTCATGCCAGTTTCAAAGGGAGAACCCCTATGTGTTCCTATTTAGTGTACCACTCTGTTATGAAATAACTCCATTAAGTTGTATGGGCATCACTGAGTCTTTAAAACTGTAGATGGTTAAGCCAATGCCTTGTTTCCTTCTTAAAACAAAAAAAGACATCAACATGACTTGTGACGACTCCACCACCTCAAAACACAAAACGCAGGCAGATGATTTTGATAGGGTTTTTGAAATGGGGAAAGACTATTTTCAAGACGAATATAGACGATTTTTATAGGATACTTTCTGCAGGTGTTTATTTTGGATTTCTCACTTACAATAACCCTATCAAAATCACCTGCCTACTGTAACAATGACAAGATTGACAAGTGCTTTGAGGTTAAAGTTACATTGCCCATTCATTTTATATAAGGATCTGCTTGGCTTAACACGCAGAAAGAGAAGGCAACAATTGGGCAGCATTGTACTGGGTAGGGCATTGGCCAATGGTAGGCTCAGAAGGAGAGCTTCATTAGTGGCTTTAGGTCATCACTGCCACTGACTTACAGAACAGAACAGAGAGGTGATGTATTACTTTCAGACTCACACTGTACAAGGGACATTTGCTCATATTAACTATGGTTTTCCCCATTAAAAACTATATTGGATATAATGGGCATCTCTGTTCGCATGAATACCACCAACTCTTACCCTGAGTGTCTCTGCATGCACTTATACGTTTACTCAAGATTCCCGGGGAAAAGGGGAGGTGAAAATGCAGTTCTTTTATATCTCCACTCCACTGAAAATAATAGGCTTGGTATTGAATAGTAATGTATTATTAAAGCTAGTTCAATTATGCTCTCTAGCTGAGGATGGACGCCTTTCCTTCTTTACAATTAGAATGAGACACAGCCTGCAGAATGGAGCTCTATGGTCAGCCAATGGGAGTGGAGCAGCATTACATTCTGCTCCTGTGCCAGTTGAATTAGGACCAATGTTCAATTATGGTGCCCCTGCCAGTCTCCTAAATATAATTAAGTGAGAAAATACCTTTTAACAGACTATAATTCCCAATATTGGAAAAATGCCCAAATGTAAAATCTATTATAATACCGTACAATAATTACATCATTGGCTGTCATTAAATGTTTTGGGGGGATAAAAACCTGATTGGGATTCTACAGCTACAGTTAAATGTACATTTTGCTTCCTACATTGCACACATACATCTTTCTGTCTCTATAACCGTGAGCACAGACGTAAAGTAGGAAACCATGCTGGGCAGCGGAACACAGATCATTTGTTTAATTGGCTTCTCACTCGGCTAATCTGATACCAAGTTTTATCTGGAGGCCAAGTGACAAACACAAAAATAGAGCATGAGGACAAGTCTCAAATATAATAATATAATATTAATATAACTGAAGATAACCAGGTAAACATTTGCTGCAAAGTCTGAGTCATTGAAAAAAATGAGTCCAGGAAAAAAACGCATGAATACAGTGTAATGGGAATAGAGTTTGTAAGACTAACATGCAGCTCAAATGTTATACACTCATCCTTCCAGTAAATTTCAGTCAGCACCATGGTTAGAAAAAAAGTTGGGGGTACTGTAACGCAAAAATAAATACAAATAAATTGTAAACACTCCCGTTCTACACTGTGCAAACAAATGATGATCCATGTAACAAAATAACTTTCCCGTGAGCCTATCCATAAACCTTAAGGTAGCTCCCACCTTCCATGCCCTCAATTTCTAATTCAATTATTTTATGTCCTTTCAGAGAGCATGGTGCATGCACCTTAAAAGGCTGTTCATTCACCCCTTAAATTCATTAGTTGAACATCTCTCCCAAGGCACTGACTGAACAGAGTTAAGTGTGCTACTTAGAGGCACAGGGGTGACTTCCTCCCTTTCTCTCCGGCCCTGCCCTCAATGATTCTGTCTTAGCAGGGCTAACTGGGATGGTCATTGGGGGATGTAAGCAGGGCCGGATGGGGCTACTGCACAGCACGGACATCTCCCGGGACATTTGTCATGGGTTAAGACTATCATATTAACTGCCATGCACTGCACTGCAGACAGAGGCTTAGGATGCACATTATCCATGGCCTGCAATTGACTTTAATTAGCTTGAACTGTTAGCATCAGCATACAAGCGGAATTAACCATCGCAAGATAAAGTATTACAGGAATAAATACTGTCACAGTGCAACAACTGACACAGATCACTCAAATACTAGATGGTACATCTTGGATTTAAATGAATTCAATATTTATTTTGAATGGATACATGTACCTTCTCTTGTAGGACAATTGAATTGTGGTAAGCCCCAACAAGCAACATCTATTTTGACTATAGAAGCTACACATGTAAGTGGTACATGGCATAATTGCTATTGTTGTAAAAAAAATTATATGAGGAGAGTGAGGCAGCCAGGAAAGGCGGACAGACAGATCCACTGTAATTAGAGCCAGTAAGAGCATATGATTTGTGGTAATTGCCTTGACAAGGGGCTGAGCGTAGCTCCACTTAATTACCTGTGCATGCTCTTTCCTAGGAGCCCTGTGGGAAATGGGCTTTCATTTTTCATTGCTGAAATTGGAAGGATGTGGGGGTGGGAAATGTGTTCTGCTCCCCTCTGCATCTGTCAAAGTGACAAAAAAAAATTCTCAAGTACAGTAAGCATGTGTCTTTATAGAAGCCTAGTGCACCATATTTCATATGATGACAGGCTATTTGCCTTTTAGATGCTGTACAGGTGCACTATACCTGCTTTGAGTATGGCATCATCATGTGAAACGTAGAAAGCTAAGGACCCAATTCAATCAATCAGAGATAAAGGAAAACTGCATTGTGGGTTTACTCACAATATTTACTCGGTATTTTCATGTCAGAGGTGGTTTCAAGTCAATATCAAATGACAATATTGCTTTCTAACCAAGTCAGCAACAAAGAAGTGGCTAAAGGAGAAAAACACAGGCACCCAGGCAAAACCTCAGAGGCATATAGCCTACTCTTGCAGGTGTCAAATCAATTAATCACATTTTTTCTCTACACTGTAAGATGCCATGTACCATGTACAAGTTATCATGCCAACTACTCTGAAATCGAATCAGCATTCCCACCATGGGTACAATTAAACACAATAGAAAAGCAGAACATGTAAACTGGACATGTCAATCAAGGCTTTAAATTGACATCAAGCACATTTAGCCAACCTGGACGAGCAGGTTACAACAGCTCTGTGCTTCTCCCCCTAGACGCACGCAGTTGTAGCCTATTTTCGTGGAAGTTTCACAAAATGATTGCTACTCTAAAAATGACAAAGGAAGCAGAGAGCTAGAATGGATAGACTGATAGAACACTGAACACTATTGTGTTCTGTCAGAGCCAATGGGTCAGCAGCATGTGATCATTGCTGTGATCACCACTCATGGGTAAAAGGATTGCATAGGGAGAGTTCAGTGAACCCATGCTATGGCGCTTTCCTGTGGATGCATGCTGGAGACGTGGCTAGCGGTGGGGGAGCTCTGGCTGTGGGAGTGGTGGGGTAGAGGTGGTCTAGTGATGGGGGATCTCTGACTGTGGGAGTGGTGGTGGAGAGGTGGTCTAGTGATGGGGGAGCTCTGGCTGTGGGAGTGGTGGGGGAGAGGTGGTCTAGTGATGGGGGAGCTCTGACTGTGGGAGAGGTGGGGAGAGGTGGTCTAGTGATGGGGGAGCTCTGACTGTGGGAGTGGTGGTGGAGAGGTGGTCTAGTACTGGGGGAGCTCTGACTGTGGGAGTGGTTGGGGAGAGGTGGTCTAGTGATGGGGGAGCTCTGGCTGTGGGAGAGGTGGGGTAGAGGTGGTCTAGTGTTGGGAGAGAGGTGTGTGCCTGACGGGCTTTGTGACTTAAGGCCACTCGCTGGGTCCGTTTCTAACGTTGAGTTTCTGCCCTTGTCTGAGATTGGCCATCCTTCATCATCCCCTACCTCGCTCCCATCCTCCAATCTCCCTCTAACTGCACTACAGATACCTTTTGGTTTGATGTGTAGCTCATACACCAGGACACTGTAAGGCTTTTTGTATTCCAGCCGGCTTCTCCAACCGGGTTGTGCACCTGTGTACCACTCGGAACAAAGATTCATGGTAACCAGAGAGAGGAGAAAGCATCTGTAGGATAACACCTGTCATATCTTTACGAACACTCGTTGAAAGTGGAGGTTGCCAAAGCAATCAAAGCTAAACAGAGGTTGAATAGAGTTCCAGTGAATGGTTTACAAGCTTCATGCAGAGACACGCTAATCATCCACAGAAACTCTCTGACACAAATAGAGGCAATAGAAAAATGACATTGCCACATACAGATATATAGATGAATTTACTTACAATGCACCAGTGGAGAAGGCAATGCTCGGCATATCACTTCACACACACAACCGAGACGTTGAAAGATAAGCGGGAATTTAATTGTTCAATCGGTTCACATTTAGAAAATACTATACATTTTTCGTAATGTAACACAACTAAGTGAAAGGTCCAGAACTGAAATTCTTGTTTGTAATTCTATTATAATTCTAACAATATATCACATTAACATCTTGGAGCCTCAAGGGTAACTTATTTCTGAGACTAAGCTGAATCCACACGTATGCAACATGCAAATATCACAATCTGTGTCTTTCTGCAAAGAAAATGTTTCTCTGACTTACTTCCAGATCCATAATTAAATTGAACATTTCCATGAACACTCACTCTGTTGGAGAAAAACAGACCCTGTCAGCCAGAACTCTTGAGATCTGTCTCTGAGAATTGTCTTCAGAAAGAAACAAAGGCAATGTTAACCTACTACACCCATTTACATGGGGCGTAAGCATGGCACTTTAAATGTCACTTTGTGTCAGGATAAATAATTTACATGCAAAATGTGTTAGACAAACATGCTTACATTGAAGCATGCAATGATTCATGTAATGCCTTTATCAACAGAGTAGCTCAACCTAACTGTTGACAGTACTTTATGTCTTATTATCACGTTAACCTACCTAAGACACAAACTGATCAGTCTCAATGCCATCTGTTTGTAAGAACTCTGGAAAAGACCCTATGTAAATGTAGCCACTCTGATAATAGCATGTTCAGCCTGGTTATTTTCTCCCTCTCCCTCTCCCTCTCCCTCTCCCTCTCTCTCTCTCTCTCTCTCTCTCTCTCTCTCTCTCTCTCTCTCTCTCTCTCTCTCTCTCTCTCTCTCTCTCTCTCTCTCTCTCCTCTCTCTCTCTCTCTCTCTCTCTCTCTCTCTCTCTCTCTCTCTCTCTCTCTCTCTCTCTCTCTCTCTCTCTCTCCCTCCCTCTCCCTCTCTCTCTCTCTCTCTCCCTCTCTCTCTCTCCCTCTATGCTGCTTTGGGGCACCTGGTCCCCCGGTTCATTCTGTGTTGTGCGGAGCAGAGCATTCATTCTTCAGACCCCAGTGAAAAGGCCAGATCAAACAGTGGTCTCAGTCGTCCCTGCTGCTCCATGGGGCATCGATGCTGATTGTGGTTGCACTTCAAACACAGCGACAAATGGCTCCCGCTTTAAACAGATTCTGCTGTGTTTTGATGTCACTCTAAAATGTCCCTATGGCGCTATTCATTTCTTTATTTTTCCTCAAACGCCGCAAAAATTGAAGGTGGAGGGGAGGTTTTGTGTGGAGGTACTCCTTAAAAACAGCAGATTGCCCTCTTTGGGATAAAACACCACTGCATGGTGAGCTCCTGTCTGAAGGTTTCAATTTAGAACATTCTTTCTTATTCCTTTAAAGTATTTATGATTCAAAACAATGGACATGATGGCCAATCATTCCACAAAGGGAAGCCATTATAAGTCAAATGTGCTACACAGAAGGCAGCGAGCTATCTACGTGTGCTAACAGAAGGGGATTGGGTAAATACGTACCCCCCAGGGTATCTTTAGCAAACAGAAGATGGTTGCTATTGTAAAATACAATTGGATTTATTTGATATTAAACACATTTGTTTGCTTTAAAGACATAAGCCTACAGTCTCAAACAATCTGTTGAAACAGATAATGACTGGATGTGTTTATAGGTGTGGAGGTTTGGTTTTATTTAAGGCATGTGTTGGGTTCACACATCAGTGAATTCAGACAGGTGTTTTCCCTAGAGATAGCAACTGCATACAGTACTTATCCTTTATCACTGCATGCACTCGTCGGACATTATTAAGTGGTAACCAAGCTGCATCTAATTGCATTAATTGGATCAATGCACAAACTGTCTTGTTTGAACACCTGCTGTAAATTATTTTATTTCCTGTGTACAGACTGCACATGTAGCACACCATTGGTGGCACCGTTATGAGGAGTGTTTCGCCACGTAAATGTGTAATCATGATGCTTCACATACAACCTGCCAGCCAGTGTTCAACATAGACACAGTGCAGAAGTCTATGAGAGGTAAAATGAGGCTATAGAATGCTCAAATTGTAGACAGCAGTAAGATATAAGGATCATCTCTAAATATGAAATAATTTAATCTAATTTAATTCAGGAAGTTACAATTAGGACGAAATACATTGTAACCTAATTATTAGCCTTAAACATGTATGCCTAACAAGTGAATGGGAACATTTTATTGCGTCTAGAAAACCCCCCCCCCAAAAAATATTGTTCAAAATATATCTTCCATTCGCCTAAAACGGCTTTGAGTATTTGGACTAAACCGCAGTGCTGAAAAGGATTAGCCTCGAGCAGAACGTTTACTGCTCTACAGCCTACACGACATTGGAGCTGTCCACCCCGGTGGTGCTGAAACGGTTAGCGAACAAGCGAAATAGACAAGCACGTGCTTTTTGTGTAATAGGCCTATATTTTCTAGATTTTTCTGTAAATGTTCATATTATTTGCTTGATTTTTAAGCTTGACCATTATAACGTAATTTACTTGTTAATCTCTTTCAAAAATAACTCATTTCTGTAGACTTTCAGAGATCATCAATGCGTAGTTTACTTAGCTATGGTCATTGCTATAACAAGGCTGCAAAACGAGTTCACAACTTCCCTGTGACATGAAATTATACTCAAATACTTATACAATTAAAAACATTTGAATTAATCATTATTTAAACAATCAAATTGAAGTGAGTATAGTTTAATAGTGGAGGCTGCACGGGAGCATGTGATCATACAGTACATTAGTCTATAGTAGGCCTATAATATATAAAACAGAAAGAGAAATTATGTCTCACTTCACCCAGACAATTCTCCAGTAACCCTAAAACAAAAGTATTGCAGGCTACCAGGTTGCCTGAATAAAAGGCAACCTGGTACATGATTATCCATCACAAAAAATATGAAGATGTAGCCAACTGGCTAATATCGGATTTGTCAGGGATAACTGAAATAAAGAGCTCTTCAAAACTAACTATAGCCATTATGTAAACACAACAGGGGAATTATCTTTCTTTGTGGGGGGCTTCCCTATAATCAATAGAACCTATTCCGAAGCCTTTAGTTTTCTCCTTGTAACTGTCAGAGAGAAACCAGGAAAATATGGCATTGTAAAACAGAAACAAGATTATGATGTTCTCTGCATTTTTAAAAAATATATAAATGATCATATTTTTTATGGAGTGTTTAAGTGATATCGTAGGCTAGGCTACTAATCATTTTACAATAGGTTATTATTATTCACATTGCCCATTTGTCATACGAAAATTTAAAGCTACAGTTTATGCTATAGCCACCTTTAGAAATAATTTCAACAAGTTGTGCTCGCTGAGTTCTACCTGTTGATGTGATCACCATCCCATCGGGCTTGATCTCTTGCCGTCTCACCACTCGTCCCCCGTAATATCTGAAAATGTGGTATGAAAAAAGGAATCAATATGAAAAGTCATATTTCTGATATAATCAAACGATCAACTTAACAGAGGCACATTAGCCCACGACAGCCTACAGTTAGTAACATATAGGCACGCACAAGCATTTCAGCTCACCCTCTCAAGTCTCAACTTCATTAGATAGAAGGAAAACCTTCTCGAGAACCAAGCTTATAATAGTGGGAATGCTTAGTTTTTTCATTGTCAATCAGAAGCGGTGCCCGCTTGTTGTTTGTAAAACATGATATATAGGCAAGAGAAGACACTATACCCTCCATATACACTTTTGTTTCCACACCTCATCCACACCTCATTCATTATTTGATTATTCAACCAACATAAAACAACAACTCGATCAGAGATAGACCTAAGATATACCTTGCAGATGTTGTCCGCGCCGCCACTGGAACTGGAACTGGAACCGAATGTATTGACAGTGCATCTTTGTGCCATGTGCCGTAACACAACCTCCAGTTTATGCAACGGACGTATCTCTTTAAATCCCGACTCTTCCCCAGGTGGCCTGTCAATTTCATGAGCGTGACGTTAACGTATGGAGGAAAGAAAAAAAATCCCCCTTTCATAATAAAAGTCCTATAGAGGATGTATTTCCGAACGAGATGATAGGTAGGATTCAAATACATTTGATTATAATATCGTGCAAAAAATAACCTACAGGTGAAAAGAGTAAACTACAGAAACCAAATAAGCATATGCTGTCACATTCTGTTGGGAAATGGTTTCTACATGCACTATAAACAGACCTAAAGAACAGACAGAGAAAATCTAGCCCATATTATAGCAACAGAGGGAAATAGAATATACACGGATTTGTATGCGTTATCTATTGCATTTGAGGTTTCTACCATGAATCTCAATACTCATGACTATTCTGATTTCAATGACACCCGATGCTGTTCTTCTCAGTGATTCAATTAGCAGAAAATGCAACATAGCCACTGTCTGTACATTCAATACAAAAGCTACCGGAGAGAAACAGAAACAACTAAACACTTTTAACAATGCTATAACCTAGTTGTTTAGCATTTTGAATGCCTTGTATTTTGACCACCAACAACAACCCCCCCCCCCCATCCCCCCAATACATTTTATATGTCTCGTTTTGAGTCAGAATCATTCATAAATAGAGCCTCTCCCAGTCAGCACCACCTCCTTTACTGCAATAATAAGTGGGACTAAATTGCTGTCTATGCTCAACAAAGAAATTGAAAAATGATGTTAGATTTTACTTTACGTGTATTTGACCAACTTAGCAGATGACAGCTGCAAAAAGCACAATCCGCCATTGTACCTGTCCATGATTTTAAAGAAAAAGCTGTACAACAGGTGTATTTTCAGACACAAAAGTGCTACCCCATAGTGCTGAGAACTATTGTGCTCTCTTCCCAGGCTGAAAAGTGATTGAAATGCTTGATTCATTCTATTTGTGTCTCTGTGTGTGTCTCCATGTGTGCGTGTGTGTGTGAGTGCCTGCACGTGTGTGTGCATGTGATGTTGTTTATTCATGAGAGTGTGTGTGCTTATACTACTGTATCTTGACAAATGCTTCCATAGAAATGCAAGTCAATACCGTTTTTTTACTCTGACATGTATTTGAGGCACCATTGAAACCTCACAATGGCTCTATTGTGTGTGATTCACAAGGCTGGGCCATATTACAGAGCTACCGAACAATTACATGTTTAAGTCCCAGGGCAGTTAGCTGTATATAGGGGTTACTGGAGAAATACCTCTGTCTGTGAGTGTTTGTACACTCTAAGAAAAAAAGGTTCCAAAATGGTTTTTCGGCTGTCCCCATAAGATAACTATGTTTGGTTCCAGGTAGAACCCTTTTTGGTTTCAGGTAT
Source organism: Thymallus thymallus (assembly GCA_023634145.1). Lineage (NCBI taxonomy): Eukaryota > Metazoa > Chordata > Actinopteri > Salmoniformes > Salmonidae > Thymallus > Thymallus thymallus. The sequence continues at coordinate 22,975,244 of CM042413.1, forward strand.
ATCCCTTTTGGTTCCGTGTAGAACCCTCTGTTGAAAGGGTTCTACATGGGACCAAAAAGGGTTCTTCAAAGGGCTCTCCCATGGGACAGCCAAATAACCCTTTAAGGTTCTAGATAGCACCTTTTTTTTCTCCTGAGTGTAGTGTTTTCTGTCTATTCAATAGACCATTAGACACTAGTGTTTGTGGTTTTCTCTTACAGATACAAGGTCATATCATTCTGAGCGGAATGTGTATGCCTCTTACATAACAACCAATACTCCAGGAACAGAGTGCTGTGTGGTTTCAGGGCTACTGTTATGAGGATACAACATGTTTGACAACAACAATATGGCTTTAACCTCTATAGGATCGTGTCCAACCCTCGGAACGGTTGAGCTAACGTGTGCTAATGTGATTAGCATGATGTTGTAAGTAACAAGAATATTTCCCAGGACATAGACACATCTTATATTGGCAGAAAGCTTAAATTATTGTTAATCTAACGCTACTGTCCAATTTACAGTAGCTATTACAGTGAAATAATGCCATGCTATTGTTTGAGGAGAGTGCACAGTTATGTACTTAAAAATGTATTAATAAACCAATTAGGCACATTTGGGTAGACTTGATACAACATTTTGAACGGTAATGCAATGGTTCCTTGGATCAGTCTAAAACTTTGCACATACACTGCTGACATCTAGTGGCCAACATCTAAATTGCGCCTGGACTCCTAAACAATATTATGGCCTTTCTCTTGCATTTCAAAGATGCTGTGACAAAAAAAATGTTTTTCTTTGTATTATCTTTAACCAGATCTATTGTGTTATATTCTACTACATTAATTTCACTTTTCCACAAACTTTATAGTGTTTCCTTTCAAATGGTTTCAAGAATATGCCATCACTGAGCTGCTCAAAGTCCGCGCTGACGCAGAGAAACTGATGGGATAGCAGTGGACCAATCTAGTCTACCTCTTTGTTCAACCAGAGATAGCAGTGGACCAATCTACTCTTACTGACAGTTGTGGCTGCTTTGCGTGATGTATTGTCATCTCTTCCTTCGTGCCCTTTGTGCTGTTGTCTGTGCCCAATATTGTTTGTACCCTGTTTTGTGCTGCTACCATGTTGTGTTGCTACCATGTTGTTGTCATGTTATGTTGCTACTATGCAGTGTTGTCATGTGTTGCTGCCTTGCTATGTTGTTGTCTTATGTCTCCCTTTAGGTAGTGTTGTTTTGACTCTCTTGTCGTGATGTGTGTTTGTTTATATTATATTTATTTTTAATCTCAGCCCCAGTCCCCGCAGGAGGTCTTTTGCCTTTTGGTAGGCCGTCATTGTAAATAAGAATTTGTTCTTAACTGACTTGCCTAGTTAAATAAAGGTTAAATAAATAAGAAATATGCATATCCTTGCTTCAGGTCCAGAGCTACAGGCAGTTAGATTTGGGTATGTCATTTTAGGCAAAATTTGAAAAAAAAGGGTCCGATCCTTAAGAGGTTAATTTAGAAATATCTTCACACGGCAGAGATAATATCCATTTAACAAGATTTAGTAAGCCATGGGGGTCAATTTGGGGTTGTTGGGATTCTGTCTTTATACAAACGGGGTTAGTCTTCATCTAATGGTTTTAATCAGCTGTACAGCACAACTGATAAGAGTTTGGTTACATATCACTAAAGAGCAGCCAAGTTCAAAAGTTGCATTAGCAGATGTCCATATCAGTGTTATACAAACCTGCGCAGAGCAATCCCTTGTTTGCCTAAGCGGCCTATAAGTAATTCATTGTGTTCAGTGAGACGGAGCATCTGTTCATCCATACCCCTGACCCACCAAGAAGCCCTGAACACCTGACACAAGGTGTCTCTTTTCCAGGTAACTGGGCTCATCAGATAATGATCTCTACCCGGGTTAATACTTACAAACAAGGGATAATTATTCTGGCAAAGCAGGGTTTCTAAGGGCATACTGCTAGACTTTTAGACAGGGGGACTTTTAAAGAAAAGGGAAAGAGTGCAAACCAACAGGACAGTCACATCAAACTCTTGCTGGGGTCAGAGTGGGAGTGTGCAATAGATGGAAAAGTTCCAGTTGCACTAATGCGTCTTCTAGCCCACACTCGGCAGAGAAGTAGTAACAGAAAAGTGCCCATCACTCTTCTCTCAACTGTATTCAGAAAGGGCAGAAATTGCCACCCTCTACATCGACGGAGAAGTTGCGGCACAGACATGCGCAACGGTTACGTCCCTCACTGAGGCCCCCTTAGCTTTCTCCTGGAGAGGTAAGAGGGTAGTTCAGCCAGAGCCAGGCACTAGTGCTTGACCTCTCACTGCCTCCTTTTAAGGCTTTTTCAAAAATGGCTAAATCATTTATTTCCCCAACTTCTCATCCATCCCTACTGACCTGAACTCCAAGGCTCCTAGAAATGTATTGTCATTTTTCTGTTGTTGTCTTCACTGCACACAGTCTTTATGTGTTTCTTAAAAGCTTTACAATAGGAAGATGTATACGGGAAAATCAATGATAGAAATATGACTATAAAGAAAAACAGTCTTCTAACTGGATATAATAGCACTCTGAAGTGTTTCATGTTTGAGATTATAAACTGGGTGGTTCGAGGCCTGAATGCTGATTGGCTGAAAGTTGTGGTATATCAGACCATATACAGTACCACGGGTATGACAAAACATTAATTTGTCGTCTTCTAATTACATTGGTAACCAGTTTATAATAACAATAAGACACCTCAGGGTTTGTCGTATATGGCCAATACATCATGCATAAAAACAGCCCTTAGCCGTGGTATATTGGCCATATACCACTCCCCCTTGGGCCTTATTGTTTAATTATAGCATGAATCATACGAGCACACACATGATACTACTCACAAACACGCATATAAATGGGCCAACAAGTAAGGCATGACTACATCCTAGATGGCTGTGTTCCTTCTCTTCCTCTTTATTTGAATACATTATTAATTCAGCAATGAGAGATTTCTGTTGTAAACCAGCCTTTAAAATCATGCCATACTTGAAGAAAATTGAAAATATGGAATGTTGAGCGGTAGGGTTCCCCATTATACGAGAACAGGGATGGAGCTTGGGGGGCTAAACACTATGTTTAGCCGGGAAATGGGGTTCTGAAAAACATTCAGAAATAGAAATATGTCCTGTGATGCAGTTTCATTCAAGAATCAATCAAACACAACATGTTAAATTGAAGCAGCAGGTTCTGAAAGTACTTTTGTAAGTAGGTTATTGTAAGAAAGAAATGAAATTCAGGAATACTCAAATGTCATGGACATTTTACAAATACAAACTACATTTGGAATTCCATTTCATTAAAAGTATTTTATAACTGTATTCCAAATAATAAAATACTCTAACTACTGTAAATAGATAATAGAATGTAACAATTAATACTATTAACTATCCTGACACCAAACTGTTCCACAAGAAAATTGTGCATGCCAAGTTAGTAACATTCTCTTTTACTTCATCTCTTTGAATGTTAAACTATTGAAAGCTGATGCATTGAAATGAACATATGAGGACGCCGTAACTTCTGTGAAAAGCAGATACAGCGGGTGAAATAAGTATTGAAAGGTGCTATTGACATGAAAGTTTCACCAGATGTTGGTAACAACCCAAGTAATACATACATACAAGGAAACCAAAACAAATAAGTTCAGAAATTAAGTTATGTGTAATACTGTGAAATGACATAGGGAAAAAGTATTGAACACATGAAGAAAGGGAGGGCAAAAAGGCATGGAAAGCCAAGACAACAGCTGAAAACTATCAGTAATTAAAAAGCAATCCAGCCCCCTGTTAGTGCAAATTAATATCAGCTGGTTCAGTCCCAACTGATGCCCTACAAAAAGGTCTCATTGCCAAGGTGTCACACAAGACACATCTCATGATGGGTAAAAGCAAAGAGCTGTCTCAAGACATCCGCAACCTAATTGCTGCAAAACATAATGATGGCATTGGTTATAGGCGCATTTATAAGCTTCTGAATGTTCCAGTGAGCACTGTTGGGGCCATAATACGGAAGTGGAAAGACAATAATTTCACAACAAAATGTGCCTTGACCAGGTGCTCCTCTCAAGATTTCTGACAGAGGAGTAAAAGAATAATCAGAAGAGTTGTCCAAGAGCCAAGGACCACTTGTGGAGAGCTTCAAAAAGACCTGCAATTAGCAGGTACTGTTGTCTCAAAGAAAACATTAAGTAATGCACTCCACTGCCATGACCTGTATGCACGCTTACCACGCAAGACTCCATCGCTGAAAAAAAAGCATGTTGAAGCTCGTTTAAAGTTTGCTGCACAACATTTGGAAAAGCCAGTGAAATACTGGGAGAATATAGTATGGTCAGATGAGAGCAAAATTGAACTGTTTGGATGTCATAATACACACCATGAGGAGAAATGGCACTGCACATCACCCTAAAAACACCATACCAACAGTGAAGTTTGGAGGTGGGAACATCATGGTGTGGGGCTGCTTTTCAGCAAATGGTACTGGCAAACTTCACATAATTGAAGGAAGGATGAATGGGCAAATTTACGAGGAGCACCTGGTCGAGGCAAATTTATGGTGAAATGATTGTCTTTCCACTTCCGTATTATGGCCCCATCAGTGCTCACGGGAACATTCAGAAGCTTAGAAATGTGCCTATAACCAATGCCATCATTATGTTTTGCAACAATTAGGTTGCGAATGTCTTGAGACAGCTCTTTGCTTTTACCAATCATGAGATGTGTCTTGTGTGACACCTTGGCAATGAGACCTTTTTGTAGGCCATCAGTACTGAACCAGCTGATATTAATTTGCACTGACAGGGGGCTGGATTACTTTTTAATTACTGATAGTTTTCAGCTGTTGTCTTGGCTTTCCATGCCTTTTTGAACCTCCCTTTCTTCATGTGTTCAATACTTTTTCTCTGTGTCATTTTACATTATTACACATAACTTAATTTCTGGACTTATTTGTTTTGGTTTCTTTGTATGTATGGATTACTTGGGTTGTTACCAACATCTGGTGAACATTTAATGTCAATAGCACCTTTGGAAATATATTTACTGAGAAAAATGGTGACGTGTTCAATACTTATTTCACCCGCTGTATTTACAAAGACTTGAAAAGTTCAGGTGGGTAGAGTTACGCAGAAAGCATTCTATTATGCAGGTGCATTTACTGTGCCTTGTAAAGTTAAAAGCTTTTTCAAAATGTCAAATAAAACCTTTTAGTGACATAGACATACAACAATTGTAAAACAATGCATTTCTGCCTGTTCTTTGTATTAAGAGCAACCTTTTCAAAATGCTATTTCAGCTTCAAGAGGAATTTCACAAATATGTTATTTAGAGGGAATAATTGACCCAAGAAATGTACAATTATTAACTATCCATCTATGTAATTTTCCTTCAAAAGTACTAGCCTACTATGTGCTTCTGCATGTCTACATTTATTTTCTATATGATTATTTCCCATTAGCTAGTAAACATAAGTCTTTGAAATGGTCCCTTGAGGTCTCTCGTCCTTATCCTAGTTCGCTCACAGGATTACAGCCTCCATGTGTCTGTGAAGTGTATGAAGGAAGCAAATGGATCTACAGATGTAGGATCTTAGTTTGATCACTCGTTTGTTGATAAAACTGTATTTGAGTTTTAAAAAGGCTTATAAAGTTTGTAATTTCCACTTAGAAATTTCAGACTTGATTTGTCCCAACGAAAAATCTATCAACCCTTACAAAAATGGTAATAAACTATAATCCTCATAATTCACATTTCCTTTTGTTGCAGGATATTTTCCTGCTGTAGCAAACTGGCTCAAATTAAGATCCTACTTCTGTATGCTCTATCCCTCTATTCCTCCAGAATGAGTAGCCCAAAAGCATTTAAATACCCGTTCTGCCATGGCCTTTTCTCAATCCAAATCATACTTTGCAAACAGCTGCTAAAAGCTGAGGGGAAAGGGGTATGGTATATTAGAAATGAATGAGCTGATAAACACAACCTCAAAAGAAAAAGTGTGGGAGAGGATACTCTCCCTGAATAAGTTATTGATGGGTTACACACATCCCCTCTGAGTAGTAGAGCACCAGCTATTGTTATTGGCTATTAATAAAATACCACACACGGTCAACACTGCAGTACTAACATGAAAAGTGGACTATTTCATTTTTCTTGCCAGTTTTTAGGACTACCTTTCCGTGTTCACTGCACGATCTTACAGGAAATTAACGACTTGAAATCTACAAGACAAGTGGGTTAGGGATAATTGCACATAGTGCCATTATCATGCTCTCAAGGCCAAGCATGAAGGCTTTCTTCTGTTGTCGTTCCTTCTGCTTTTTCTGTGCAAAATTGGAGTCTTAAGAACAAGATGCATTTTGGCGCTGTATAGACAATTGAATACTTAAGTTACATTTCTCTCCATACACTACTTTATAATGGTTTCAGTTGACTATACCTACTAGTAGGGACAGGAGTGTACCATGACCAATAAAAACTATAATCAGGTCATGGATCAGGTCACATGGCAAGGAAAACTCCTGAACAGAATTCATCAGGAATATATGAGTGAGGTTGTTTCATTAAATAGCTACATATGTTTATCTCAGAGGGTTCCATCTTGACCACATATTTAAAACGATTATATTAAAATACATTTTAAGAAGAAAATAAACACACAACTGTTAGGGCTCTAATTAATCACAGGGTATTGAACCCAAAGCAATTGCTGTAGGCTTACTTCCATTTCGTATTTTTAAAACAGACCTGACCTGCAAACCGATATATACATCGGTTAAAATTAGGTTAGGGTCAAGGTTAAGGGTTTGATTAAGGTTAGGGTTAACGTATGTTTGGGGATTTTGATTACTGGTTGTGCAGGTCAGCAGTGACCTTAGAGTCTCCCCTTTGGTGAGGTGTGGCGTCTACGTGATGCGACACTCTTTTCAATTTCAGTTTACGGTGGCGCTGTGAGGATTGAGGATTAATTGCACAGTAGAGGATGCATCTCTCTTAGCTTGTTATCTAGCTAACAATCTAATGCTAACAACATGAAAGTGTTGAGAAAACACGACTCATCATGTTCAGACGAAATGTTCCAAGCTTGACACACACTCGTATTTTATTGCCTGCGCCCAAGAAGCCGGCCCCAGGACTGTAAGCTAACAAACGTCATTCCCGCATTTGTTCATTTTTGTGACTGCAGTGCACTTTTAGCTAGCTATCATAACATTACTGTATTGACAATTCACAGCAAGCAACAGGTAACGTTATTGTTGCTAGATAGTGAATTATGCTGGCTCTGTAACTGTCTAACTTGCTCCAAATGAAATAATGTTTAGCAAGCTACGTTTCGTGAAGTTCGTGCTGTGGCATAAAATATGGAACACAAGCGAGCTAGTTCTGACTGTTTAGTTAACGTTAGGTTCGGTATGAAATACACACCTTCTACTGTCGCGTTCAAAACAACTGGGAAATCTCCGATTCAGTGAGTTCAAAATACTGGGAAGTTGGGGAAAAAAAACTAACTCCGACTGGGAAAACTCGTTTTGAATTGTCATCCAACTCGGAATTCCAAACCGATTTTCTGACCTGAAGTTCACTGACTTCATGATTTGACCTCGTATTTTGAACGCGGCATACATGTGCTGGATGGTACCACCTCAAGGCTTACTATAAAATCAGGCGACAGCGCGCCAAGATAGCTAATTAGCACAGGTGGTTATCGCTGTCTTCCGGCTGTATTCCGTAAACAAGCGCTGTAACATGGAGATATGGTGGTGTGGGAACACTAACCCTATAAAGCATTTATTTAAGGTTTGTAGTAATTTAACCTCTAAAAATTTTTTATATATATATACAAAAGTCACCCCAGGAAGAAGATGCCTTCATCAATAGGCGCTAAAGGTATACTGAACCGAAATATAAATGCAATAATTTCTAGAATTTCTGAGTTACTGTTCATATAAGAAAATAAGTCAATTTAAATTAATTAGGCCCTAATCTATGCATTTCACCTGACAACCAATTTAGAATGCTTTATTACAGACAGAAATACTCCTCAGTGTCATCAGCTGTCTGGGTGGCTGGTCTCAGACAACCCTGCAGGTAAAGAAGTGATCCTAGGCTGGCGTAGGTACGTGGTCTGTGGTTTTCAGTCCGGTTGGACCTACTGGCAAATTCTCTAAAATGATGTTGGAGGCGGCTTATGGTAGAGAAATGAACATTAAATTATCTGGCAACAGCTCTGGTGGACATTAATGCAGTCAGCATGTGATTTGCACACTCCCTCAACCTGAGACATCTGTGGCATTATGTTATGTGACAAAACTGCACATTTTAGAGTGGCCTTTTAATGTCCCCAGCACAAGATGCACCTGTGTAATGATCATGCCTTTTAATCATCTTCTTCATATGCCACACCTGTCAGGTGGATGGATTTTCTTGGCAAAGCAGAAATGCTCACTAACAGGGATGTAAACAAATTTAGGCACACCATTTGAGAGAAATAAGCTTGTTGTGTGGATGGAACATTTCTGGGATCTTTTATTCCAGCTCATGCAACATGGGACCAACACTTTACATGTTGCGTTTATAATTTTCTCCAGTATAGTTAGCGTCTGTAAATGGGCTAGTATATGTCTAGCTACAGATTGTACACCAGATAATGTGATATAACCAAATATTACTGGGCGTTACAATCCAGGGGTGGCAAGTAGCCTAGCGGGTTAGAACGTTGGGCCAGTAACTGAAAGGTTCCTAGTTTGAATCCCCTCACCGACAAGGTGATACATTTGTCGATGAGCAAAGTATTAAATCCTAATTGCTCCAAAGTCACGGTTGATAATAGCAGACCCTGGCCGTGACCCCATTCTCCAAGGGTGTCTCAGGGAGAGTTGTGATTTGCAAAAACACATATCCAATTCATACGTGTACAATACACACTTGTAAATGTGTAATTGGATAAATATAAGCACCCGCCAAATATTATATCTTTCAAAAACCAGCAAAACTCAGATATTAAATCCATGTTTCGTACCTTGCAAGGAGGTTCCTCGCCATCTTAGCTGCTGCACATCTAGCATTTGTAGAAGTGGATAACAGCGAGTCACAGTGCGACCAAAACAAAGATCTACACACTTGCAAGAGACATGCTCACGCGATACAAAACACGGATTTAATATCTTTCTGAATTTTCTATGTTTTTTGTAAAACCACTTGCAACTGGAAACTGACATTTCTAAGATACTTCTTTCACCGAATCTAGAATGAAGAAAGTATTGCCAAGAACAGTGTTGTGATGTGACTTTCATTAATGCGATGACTGTTATTTATCGAATCAACTAACTGTGTTTAATTCTTACCCGATTTAAAATGATCATGTAACAATTAACTCATTAGGAATTTGTGGTACCACGGAAGAAGTTGTTTAACGAGTTACCATCTCACAAATTAAACTCTTAGAAGATACATACAGTTGAAGTCGGAAGTTTACATACACTTAGGTTGAAGTCATTAAAACCAATTTTTCAACCACTCCACAGATTTCATGTTAACAAACTATAGTTTTGGAAAGTCGGTTAGGACCTCTACTTTGTGCATGACACAAGTAAATCTTCCAACAATTGTTTACAGACAGATTATTTAACTTAAGATTCACAATAAGACAATTCCAGTGGGTCAGAAGTTTACATACACTAAGTTGACTGTTTCTTCTAAACAGCTTGGAAAATTCCAGAAAGTCATGGCTTCAGAAGCGTCTGATAGGCTAATTGACATAATTTGAGTCAATTGGAGGTGTACCTGTGGATGTATTTCAAGGCCTACCTTCAAACTCAGTGCCTCTTTGCTCGACATCATGGGAAAATCAAAAGAAAATCAGCCAAGACCTCCGCAAAAAAAATTAGAAATTGACAATTCTTTAGACCTTCACAGGTCTGGTTAATCCTTGGGAGCAATTTCCAAACGCCTGAAGGTACCACGTTCATCTGTACAAACAATAGTACGTAAGTATAAACACCATGGAACCACGCAGCCGTCAAACCGCTCAGGAAGGAGACGCTTTCTGTCTCCTAGAGATGAACGTACTTTGGTGCGAAAAGTGCAAATCAATCCCAGAACAACATCAAAGGACCTTTTGAAGATGCTGGAGGAAACAAATACAAAAGTATCTATATCCACAGTAAAGCAAATCCTTTTATCGACATAACTTGTAAGACCGCTCAGCAAGGAAGAAGCCACTGCTCCAAAACAGCCATTAAAAAGACAGACTACGGTTTGCAACTGTACATGGGGACAAAGATTGTACTTTTTGGAGAAATGTCCTCTGGTCTGATGAAACAAAAATAGATCTGTTTGGCCATAATGACCATCGTTATGTAAGGAGGAAAAAGGGGGAGGCTTGCAAACCGAAGAACACCATCCTAACTGTGAAGCACGGGAGTGGCAGCATCATGTTGTGGGGGTGCTTTGCTGCAGGAGGGACTGGTGCACTTCACAAAATAGATGGCATCATGAGGAAGGAAAATTATGTGGATATATTGAAGCAACATCTCAAGACATCAGTCAGGAAGTTAAAGCTTGGTTGCAAATGGGTCTTCCAAATGGACAATGACCCCAAGCATACTTCCAAATAGGGATGAAACGATTACTAGTTTCACGATAAACCACGGTATTACCGTTTCAAATTGTAATTATCATTAAAACCGTGATTGATTTACCACGGTTTGAAAAACTCCCGGTAAATACTGTTCAGCATCAACCGAAGTGGTGATCCTAACTGACCTAAAACAGGGAATTTTTACTGGGATTAAATGTCAGGAATTGTGAAAAACTGATATGTATTTGGCTAAGGTGTATGTAAACTTCAACTGTAGCTACCAGTTGATGAGACTTGGCAACAATCAAACAATGGAAGATGATTCCCCGACTCTGAAACCCAGGCGCATCCAGAACCAGAATGTGGTCTTTCGACTGCAGCGTCGACGGATCTGCTCTGGCTGGGCTGCAGCCCACTGGTACCACGTGCGCTGCTTCCACCAGAAGCTCACTGCACATCATTGACCTACACACTGGCCGGCTTTGTGACACCAGGTCCTTTAAGTGTGAGATCATCATCCTCTCGCACAACCAGGGACTCTACCTCTACCATAACATACTGGCTGTTCTTTCTGTTCTGCAGCAGACAATCCATGTATTTCAGGTGTATATCTCAGCCTGCCTCATCGTCTGTACCATATGCTTACCTGGTGATATTATAACATTAAACCATCTTGATTTAATGTTTTTATGAAATTAAATGAATGTTTTTATAGATTTAATGTCATCCTGTAGGTGACATCAGAGGGGTTGTTTCTTGACGTGCGGACCATCGGTCAGTTCTGCTACGAGGACGACCTCCTGACTCTGTCTGCGGTGTACTCTGAGGCCCAGGCCGAGGGACAGCCAGGCTTCTCCCGCCTCTACAAGGAGAAGACCATTAACTCTCTGAAGCACAGACTACTAGTCTACCTGTGGAGACGGTCCGAGCAGGACGGCAGCGCCACCGCCAAGCGACGCTTCTTCCAGTTCTTTGACCAGCTGAGACAGCTGAGGATGTGGAAGATGCAGCTGCTGGATGAGCACCACCTCTTCATTAAATACACCAGCGAGGACGTGGTCATCCTGCGAGTCACTTACCCCTCCCAGGTACACCTAATTTAAGTATCTCTAGTGGTAATTTGCAGCCAAATTATTTTAGGCAGGGGAGAACAGAGCTGGGCAGGGGGGCCTGTCCCACCTGTATAAAGGTAGGGGAAATGGTGGAAAGCACAATCTGGAAATCCACTGTCTGCGATTGATTTAATTAGTTATTCTATATACTACATAAGGATTAGTAACAAAATCAAATAAAATTGTATTTGTCACATGCGCCGAATACAGCTTGAATAGACTTCACTGTGAAATGCTTGCTTATGAGCCCTTCCCAACGATACAGAGTAAAAAAAAAGAAATAAAACAAGAATAAAATAAAACAAGAATAGAGCTATATACAGGAAGTACCAGATTAATGTGTGTAGGTACATGGTATTTGAGGTAGATATGTACATGAAGGAAGGGTAAAATGACTTTGCATTAGGATAGATAATAATAAGAGTAAAATAAAGAACCAAGTTGCAGCAGCAAATTTAAAAAGTGAGTGTTTGTAATGTGTATGTATGTGTGTATTCGGTATGCGTTTGTGTTGTGTGTGTACGTATGGAGTGAATGTTTGTGGGAGTGTCGGTGTAGTGTGTGAGTATTGTGTGTGTGTATATATATATATATATATACTGTATATTTTAATGAGTTTGCATAGGGTCAGTGCAAGATAGTCAGTGCAGATAGTTAATTGACTATTTAGCAGTGTGGCTATTTAGCAGTTTTATATTTTGGGCGTAGAAGCTGTCTCTGGGATGATCAATGGAAAGCTGTCTCTGGGATTATCAATGATCAAAGGGTCTGAATACTTATGTAATTAAGATATTTCTGTTTTTTTATTTTTAATACATTTGCTAAAATTTCTAAACCTGTTTGTTTTGTCATTATGGGGTAATGTGTGTAGATTGATGAGGAAAATTGTTTATTTAATCAATTTTAGAATAAGGCTGTAACGTAACAAAATTTGGAAAAAGTTAAGTGGTCTGAATACTTTCCGAATGCTCTATTTCCCCTCTTGTCCAGGTGGGAGAGGGCAGTTTGAAGTGTAATTGAGATTGCGTCATCTGTGGGTCTTGGGGCAGTATGCGAATTGGAGTGGCTGTAGGGTGTCTGGGATGATTGTGTTGATGTGTGTCATGACCAGCCTTTCAAAGCACTTCATAATTACAGATGTGAGTACAACAGGGCAATGGTCATTTAGGCAGGTTACCTTGGAGCACTTGGGAACAGGGACATTGGTGGTCAGTTTGAAACATGTTGGGATTACAGACTGGGACAAGGAGAGATTGAAAATGTCTGTGAAGACACTTGCTGTCTGGTCAGCGCTTGCTTTGAGAACGCACCCTGGTATTCCGTCTGATTGTTAACCTGTTTAAACATTTAGCTCACATCGGCCATGGAGAGCTGGATCACAGTCATCCGTAAAACTTGGGCTTTCACGCAAGGCAGTGTTATATTCCTTGAAGCGAGCATAAAATGAATTTGGATAGTTTGGGAGTTCTGCATCGCTAGGCAACTCATGACTGGGTTTCCCTTTTGTAATCCGTTATCGTCTGCAAGCCCTGCCACATGCGACAAGCGTCTGAGCTGTTGCCTAGAAAACGTATTCTGATTTGAAATGGTGATTCTGTTTGAGTGCAGCTATATTTCAAATATAATTTATTGCCGATGCGTTAAGAATTAAAAGGATATGCACTAACTTCATATCTGTCTGCTCTTCTCTCAGCCCTCGTTCTTTGTAGTGTACAACATGGTGTCGACAGAGGTGTTGGCGGTCTTTGAGAACACTTCTGACAAGCCTCTGGAGCTGTTTGAGAACTTCTGTGACCTGTTCCGGAATGCTACGCTCCACAGAGAAGCTGTTCAGTTCACCTGCTCAGCCTCCAGAAACAACTTTGCACGACAGGTCCAGAGAAGGTATTGTTGGTCAGGGAGGGAGACTTAACACATGGCTATCATGAAAATAACTCCATACAGTGTGGCACAATCCAAAGGCTGTTTTGTCAAGTTCTGAGAATTTCTGAGTATTTTAATATTTCTGCTAAGTGACTCAGAAATTACACCTTTTTTGTTCCATTGACAGTGTGAATTCTTACTTCTTATGCGCCCTCCTGGTCAGATTCAAAGACACCATAGTGAATGCAAAGTATGGCGGTCACACTGAGGCGGTGAGGAGGCTTCTGGGACAGCTGCCCATCAGTGCTCAGTCCTACAACAGCAGCCCTTACCTGGATCTTTCCCTCTTCAGCTACAACGACAAGTGGTTATCTGTGATGGAGCGGCCCAAAACATGTGGAGACCACCCCATCCGGTAACATTGGCTAGATAATGCTGATTTCTAAAATGTGTTTTTCTGTCAAATAAACATTTCTGTGTTACCGGATCTGTAAACACTTGGTAAATATTACATTTAATCAATTTCTACCCTAAAACCGTCAGTTAATAGAACAGGTGTTTATTTGCTTCAACCGCTGAGCTGCCTTGGTGTCTGTTGCAGCCATCAGTCATTCAGCGCGAGATTCTCTTTGAATCCAACGGAGCAGACTGGCAAAACGAGTGAATTCATAGTTACACTTTTTTGACCAGGCGTGTATTAACGATGAGCATTTATTATTATTAGCTAAAATGTGAAACGATGCCCAGACATTATCAGAGGCCGGCACTCGTTGGAGACTGTGTTTTATGTTAATGGTAAGCTCTTGGTAAGCTCTTGTTATTGGAAGTATTACATTTGTTTGGAAATGAAAACTACAATAACTAATACATTATATGACAACTTTTTGTATACCTGTGTGTTCCTAGATAGACTTATTTTTTTTAGATACTGCAAGATTCTGGCAATTAAACCTTTTTACTTACCCTGAGTCAGATGAACTCGTGGATACCCTTTTTGTCTCTGCATGCAGTATGAAGATAGTTGGGTAGTTACACGAGCCAACGCTAACTAGCATTAGTGCAATGACTGGAAGTCTAAAGGTACGCTAAAGGTACGCTGCGAAAATATCTAATATAACTAAGATATCTTGCTTGTTACTTAACATAACCTAATGTACTGTGTTGGCTGCATTTTTGGGATTCTCCAATGCATATGCTAGCGCACCTGTATACTTCCAGTCATTGCGCTAATGCTAGTTAGCATTGGATTGCAAGACTATCTCTAACTTCATTCATACTGCACGTAGAGACATAAAAATGGTTTCCACGATTTCATCTGACTCTGGGTAAGTATAGAAATCTCACCGTATCCCTTTAAACTTGCATTTGAAAAAGCTCAGACTGTGTCTGAAAAAAAAATAACTGCAGGTTTTATGCTCGGTACTCTGGATTGCTGAAGTTCAAGATCCAGGCAGGCCATTCGCTATCTCAGTACAGAGGACCAACGCTGAGTATGTGGTGAATTTCCACGTGGCACGTTTGTGTATGAGTGGAAAGCAGTGGACTAGACCTGGAGAACTGTGTAGAGCAAACAGCGGCCATTCAACAGTTTCCTCTCCCCCTAGTGTGAGGAACAAAATAAGACTGGACTGTGGGAGGAACCAGTTGAAGTTGAAATGGGGAGCTTGGAATGGGGGGGATGGATTCCTTACAGGACCAAGTATGTTTTGGCTTGCTCTCAAAGTCTGCTTTTCCATACCTTTGTTTTTGGTCCAATTTTATTCTTACATGTATTTTTATTTTTTGTTTTTTTTGTATTTTATTTCGATAAGTGATTTAATCAATGATTGTTATTCTGTAAGGTTATTATGAATATTTTGCTACAGTAAAAGCTATTTTCCATAATATGCTTCGCTGAGTGGACCTAGTTATTAGCCTGATTACCTCCTT
Source organism: Thymallus thymallus (assembly GCA_023634145.1). NCBI lineage: Eukaryota > Metazoa > Chordata > Actinopteri > Salmoniformes > Salmonidae > Thymallus > Thymallus thymallus. Next base: position 22,990,747 of record CM042413.1, read on the forward strand.
GTAGCTCAGGGGCCTCATTTATATAACCGTTGCGTACAATTTACACTAAATATCTGCGTGCGCCATTTCTTTAAAGACTGTTCACGTACAAAAATATATGCATGTTTCCATTTAGCTTTTGGAAACAACATTGGGAGTCTTTATATTGTTTGGACTCCCTGAGTTGTGCATTGTTCTGGTGGCGACAGAAAATTATCCTACCACAATATAGCTGGCTTCACCCCATAAAAGTTACCTGTAAACAAAAGCATATGTATAGTCTCTAGAAACTCTACTTACCTGACGTAAAGTGAAATGTGCCCCTCTCTATCAAATAAACATCTGAATCCAACTTTTGTCCAAAAAAACACACAATATTCCTGCTGTGTAAACAGTGTTAGATTTTGTGGAAGGAAGTCTCGTGTGAAGTGCGTGGTCTAATGGCAGCCCACTGTCTTAACTTCGCAGGAATATGGTGTGGTTTGGACAAAAGTTGGATTCTGATGTTTATTTGAAAGCAGGGGACACAATTCACGTTAAATCTGGTATGTACAGTTCCTAGAGCAGGGGCCTCCAAACAATTTTTCTAGCTTTCAAATAAACACATTCTTCTCTTCTCCTTTCCCCTGCAACTCTTCCCGGGTCCTTAGTGTACTATAGAAAGTAGTGCACCATGTTTTCTGTCATTATACCTGGTAAAATAATGGTTAATAAACTACTCTAAAGGGGCTCTATAAAATATAATTCTGTTTATTTTTCCAAGTTATGTTTTCTGAGTTTTACTTTTCCTGGTTTAGATTACATTTTTTTACTCTCAAAATGGCAATTGTTCATAGAGAAACAATGAAATGAGATGTTCTGAGTCAATGACAATGATTAAATCACATCTGAAGACCATTGTTTTAAGGTCTGGAAGAAAACTAACACATTTAGATGTTTCTTTGTTATTCCCCTTCACCAAGTGAGGAATGTGCTGGTCTGGCAATGGTTCTGTGCTGCTCAGTTCATGGCAAAGTTAGCAAATAACAAATAATAGATACAAATGATATACTTACTCATGTTATGCTTCTGACAGATAAGCCTATTTTTGTGTTTAACATTTCACTGAGATAATTTTGGGGAAAGTATTAATGTCAACCCACTAGACGGCTATCACATCAACTAGCTACACACAGAGTGATCGATAAACGCGCGCACCACACAGACCAGACAATATTGCTGGAAATTAATTGCCAGATATTTTGTTAGATTTGGCTTTTTAAACCAATAATGGCTAACCATGGATGGGATAATGTTGGGTTGATTAGATAGTAGCTGGGAGCTTGGGGTGTCTGATACTTGTTTGATTTGTTTATGACAGTTTGCAGTGGAACACTGAAAATTGCATGAACTTTTTCACCTGTTGAAGACCATTGTCCGAGAGATTATTGGGGGATGAAGTTGGCTATATTGTGGTGTGTTTTTTTCTGTGGCCAACCACCAGAACGATGGACATTTCAGGGAGTCCAACCAATCAATCAATCAATCAATCAATCAATCAATCAAATGTATTTATAAAGCCCTTTTTACATCAGCCAATGTCACAAAGTGCTATAAAGAAACCCAGCCTAAAACCACAAACAGCAAGTAATGCAGATGTAGAAGCACGGTGGCTAGGAAAAACTCCCTAGAAAGGCAAAAACCTTGGTAGAAACCTTGAGAGGAACCAGGCATTTAGATGCGGTAGAGAGCGTGTTGAATATTTTAAACTTTTGTTTAATATTTTTAGGACTATAATCAAAAAAACAGAATTGGAAGGTTAGAAACCACAATTGGTTACTTAGTAAATATATAGAATGGCATAGGATAGCAACAGGATGGAGGTTAGAGCAGTCAGTGAAGCCCAATAGTTAGAGCAGTCAGTGAAGCCCAAGAGAAGATAATCATATGGTTTTATGGAGTACACTTAGACACACATTAGCTATAATATAAGAATGACTAGAATAGTTGAATAGAACAGTGTCTGTATTGTGCTGTGCTTGTACCAGGTTGTAACAGGCACTAAGAATTAGGGGTCCATGTATGTTAAGATTTATGAGTGTGTGTCTGGTTGCCTTCATGGGTGAATGTGTTTATCTTTGCACCATTACCATTACTAAGGGGTCGCCACTATGGTTTCACAGTTTCGTATCTTGAAGGTTTATTGCCAATGGGGGAGTGTTTTATATTTTGAATGTTCAATTGCTGACAGGAAAAGGAGGTAGACGAACCAGCGTTGAAAGGTTTTGAAACGATAGTGGAGGACTGTTAAGAGGTGTTGATCATTTTACCCAACGGGGAGGGGCTATGTATCCTATGTAACCACAAATGTGTATAAGAAGAGCAAAGGAGTCTGGGAAGATCAGAAGTCTCCGGAGGCTCCTCTGCTTTTGTTGCTTGCGTAATAAAAGTCTATGTTACTTTTCCAAACTTTGAGAGTGCTTTATTTTTGAGAGAAAAGGGGAAGATTTTCCACGACAAGCGCAGGTACTGTGCGATACAGCGCAGGTGGGGTAGAGAGAGCGCGAGAGAGAGATAAAAACAGCAGGTCTGCGACAAGGTGGCACGTCCGATGAACAGGTCAGGGTTCCATAACCGCAGGCAGAAGAGTTGAAACCGGTGCAGCAGCACGACCAGGTGGACTGCGGACAGCTAGGAGTCATCAGGGCAGGTAGGCCTGAAGCATGGTCCTAAGGCTCAGGTCCTCCGGGAGGGGAGGTAGAGTGGGAGAGAGAGAGAACTAGAGGGAGCATACTTAAATTCACACAAGACACTGGATAATAGCCCCCCGGTACATGGGTTATTGCAGAATAGATACTGGAGGCTAAGACGGGGGGTCAGGAGACACTGTGGCCCCTTCCGACAATAAGCCCGGATAGGGCCAACCAGGCAGGATATAACCCAACCCACTCTGCCAAAGCACAGCCCCCACACCAATAGAGGGATATCAGCAATCGCCAACTTACTACCGTGAGACAAGGCTGAGTATAGCCCACGAAAGATCCCCTCCACTGCACAAGCCCGAGGGACTGACAAACCGGACAGGAAGTGATGCACTCCTCCTAGGGATGGCATGGAAAGCATCAGTAAGCCAGTGACTCAGCCCCCATAATAGGGTCAGAGACAGAGAATCCCAATGGAGAGACGGGAACCGGCCAGGCAGAGGCAGCAAGGGTGGTTCGTCGCTCCAGTGCCTTGCCGTTCACCCTTGCACCCCTGGGCCAGACTACACTCAATCATAGGACCTACCGAAGAGATGAGTCTTCAGTAAAGACTTAAAGGTCGAGACCAAGGTCGAGACCAAACAGCATCCAGCTGTTTGCTTAGAACTTCTAGGGACAATAAGGAGGCCTGCGTCTTGTGACCGGAGCGTACGTGTAGGTATGTACGGCAGGACCAAATCTGAGTGATAAGTAGGAGCAAGCCCATGTAATTCTTTGTAGGTTAGCAGTAAAACCTTGAAATCAGCCCTAGCCTTAACAGGAAGCCAGTGTAGAGAGGCTAGCACGGGAGTAATATGATCACATGTTTTGGTTCTAGTCAAGATTCTAGCAGCCGTGTTTAGCACTAATTGAAGTTCATTTAGTGCAGAGTTTGCTCAGGAATGGCAGCAGGCAGTGAGGCGAAGACGTTTGGAGGATGGCCTGGTGTCAAGAAGGGCAGCAAAGAAGCCACTTCTCTCCAGACTGATATTCTGCAAAAGGTACAGGGATTGGACTGCTGAGGACTGGGGTAGAGTCAGAGTCATTTTCTCCGATCAATCCCCTTTCCGGTTGTTTGGGCCATCCGGAAAACACCTTGTCCGGAGAAGACAAGGTGAGCGCTACCATCAGTCCTGTGTCATGCCAACAGTAAAGCATCCTCAGACCATTCATGTGTGGGGTTGCTTCTCAGCCAAGGGGGTGGGCTCACTCACAATTTTGCCTAAGAACACAGCCATGAATAAAGAATGGTACCAACACATCCTCCGAGAGCAACATCTCCCAACCATCCAAGAACAGTTTGGTGACAACCAATGCCTTTCCCAGCATGACGGAGCACCTTGCCATAATTCAAAAGTGATAACTAAGTGGCTCGGGGAATAAAACATCAACATTTTGGGTCCATGGCCAGGAAACTCCGCAGACCTTAATCCCATTGAGAACTTGTGGTCGATCCTCAAGAGGCGGGTGGACAAACAAAAACTCACAACTTCTGACAAACTCCAAGCATTGATTATGCAAGAATGGCCTGCCATCAGTCAGGATGTGGCCCAGAAGTTCATTGACAGCATGCCAGGGCGGATTGCAGAGGTCTTGAAAAAGATGGGTCAACACTGCAAATATTGACTCTTTGCATAAACTGAATGTCATTGTTAATGAAAGCCTTTGACACTTATGGAATACTTGTAATTATACTTCAGTGTACCATAGTAACTACTGACATAAAGATCTAAGAACACTGAAGAACTTTGTGGAGACCAATACTTGTGTCATTCTCAAAACGTTTGGCCACGACTGTAGTAATCTAATCTAGAAGTGACAAAAGCATGGATTAGCTTTTCTTCATCATTTTTGGACAAAAAATGTCTAATTTTTGCAATGTTACGAAGATGGAAAAAAGCTGTCCTTTAAATATTCTTGATATGATTGTTAAAAGATAGATCAGGGTCCAGAGTAACGGCGAGGTCCTTCACAGTTTTTTTGGGGACGACTGTACAACCATCAAGATTAATTGTCAGATCCAAAAGCAGATCTCTTTTTTTCTTGGGACCTAGAACTAGCACCTCTGTTTTGTCAGAGTTTAAAAGTAAAACATTTGCCGCCATCCACTTCCTTATGTCTGAAACACAGGCTTCAAGGCCAGGCAATTGACACAGCTGTATATTTACACAGCTGTATATTTCATCGAAATGTACAGCTGTGTGTCGTCCGCATAGCAATGGAAGTTAACATTATGTTTAATCACCAAGAGGTAAAATATATAGTGAAAACAATAGTGGCCCTAAAACGGAACCTTGAGGAACACTGAAACGTACAATTGATTTGTCAGAGGACAAACCATCCACGGAGACGAACTGATATCTCTTCGACAGATAAGATCTAAACCAGTTAGGAACTTGTCCGTGTGGACCAATTAAGGTTTCTAATCTCTCCAAAATAATATGGTGGTCAATGGTGTCAAAAGCAGCACTAAGGTCTAAGAGCACGAGGACAGATGCAGAGCCTTGGTCTGACACCATTAAAAGGTCATTTACCACTTTCACGAGTGCAGTCTCAGTGCTATCATAGGGTCTAAAACCAGACTGAAGTGTTTCGTATACATTATTATTTGTCTTCAGGAAGGCAGTGAGTTGCTGCGCAACTGTTCAGCATAGGAGGGCCAAGCACAGTAGCTCTTTCAGTAGTTTAGTTGGAATAGGGTCCAGTATGCAGGTTGAAGGTTTAGAGGCCATGACAATTTTCATGAATGTGTCAAGAGATATAGGATTAAAAAACCTGAGTGTCTCCTATGATCCTAGGTCCTGGCAGTTACGCAGATTCAAAGAGGAGTCCGTAATTTGCTTTCTAATGATAATGATCTTTTCGTTGAAGAAGTTCATGAATTCATCACTGCTGAAGTGAAAGGCATCCTCTCTTGGGGAATGCCGCTTTTTAGTTAGCTTTATCAAATTGAAAGAGTATTAAATAGAAATGTAGGATTATTCTTATTCACCTCAATAAGGTTGGAAAAAGAGGATGATCGAGCAGCAGTGAGGGCGCTTCGATATTGCACTGTACTTTCTTTCCAAGCTAGTAGGAAGACTTCCAGTTTGGTGGAGCGCCATTTCCGTTCCAGTTTTCTGGAAGCTTGCTTCAAAGCGCGGGTATTTTCTGTGTACGAGGGAGCTAGTTTATTTTGTCAAATGTTTTTTGTTTTTAGGGGTGCGACTGCATCTAGGGTATTACGCAAGGTTAAATTTAGATCCACAGTTTGATCGTTATCTGATTTTTGTACTCCGAAGTTCTTGGATAGGTGGAGGGAGTCTGGAAGGGCATCTAGGAATCTTTGGGTTGTCCGAGAATTTATAGCACAGCTTTCGATGATCCTTGGTTGGGATCTAAGCAAATTATTAGTTGCGATTGCAAACAAAATAAAAATGGTGGTCCAATAGTCCAGGATTATGAGGAAAAACATTTAGATCCACAATATTTATTCCACGGGACAGAACTAGATCCAGGTTATGACTGTGGCAATGAGCAGGTTCAACCAATACAGACTCCCGCTGTTGTGTCACAAAGCTAGTTTCCAGTTATAAGTCAGACCCCTTCATGAAACTGTGCAACTATTCTTTGGATGTATTGGAATTAGGCCAAGGGGTTTTCTAAGGCTGACTTCCCTAGTTAAATAAAGGTTAAATAAAGGAAATGGCAATGGCTAACTTGATCGAATGTCTTTGGAGGTGATGGCAGAATATTTAACTTTTGCAATGACATTTGCAGTAGGCCTACCTGACAGACAAAAAGTTGCAAATTGCTGTGCACCTGTAAACCGATCTTTTGAATTTAATAGGGCCTTGTTTGCATTTTATTTTTTCTCGAAGCTCTATGCTGCACTGCCCACGAATGCTGAAACATTGTTTACTAAATGCTAGCCATACACACAAAATATACATTTTCTGTTCACCTGTTAAATTCTATTGTATGTTATAAACCTACTTCGGGAATATGAACCCATAGCCAGAAAAGGTGAGGAATTTATTCTGCAATGGTATGGAAATATGTAGGCTATTATGTTTATAAATTAAATATTGCCTACTCGGGAAGCATGAAATTACAGTATCTACCTACAGTCGTCTATTCCACTGTTAATCAACTGCGCTCTGGCATAGGATATCTTAGCCACACCTGTTGCTGACAGGTGTATACAATCGAGCACACAGCCGTGCAATCTCTATAGACAAAAATTGGCAGTAAAATGGCCGTACTGAAGAGCTCAGTGACTTTCAGCGTGGCACCGCCATTGGATGCCACCTTTCCAACAAGTCAGTTTGTCAAATTTCTGCCCTGGTAGAGCTGCCCCGGGCAACTGTAAGTGCTGTTATTGTGAATTGGAAACGTCTAGGAGCAAAAACGGCTCAGCCGCTAGTGGTAGGCCACACAAGCTCACAGAACCGGACCGCCGAGTGCTGAAGACCGTAAAAATGTTCTATCTTTGGTTGCGTTACTCACTACCGAGTTCCAAACTGCCTTTGGAAGCAAAGTCAGTCAGAACTATTCTTTGGGAGTTTCATGAAATGGGTTTCCATGGCCGAGCAGCCGCACAAAAGCCTAAAATCACCATGAGCATTTCCAAGTGTTGGCTGGAGTGGTGTAAAGCTCACCGCCATTGGACTCTGGAGCAGTGGAAATGCGGCCTCTGGAGCGATGAATCACGCTTCACCCTCTGTCAGTCCGACAGACAAATCTGGGTATGGCAAATGCAAGGAGAACCCTACCTGCCCGAATGCATAGCGCCAACTGTAAAGTTTGGTAGAGGAGGACTAATAGTCTGGGGCTGTTTTCATGGTTCAGGCTAGGCCCCTTCTTTCCAGTGAAGGGAAATCTTAATGCTACAGCATACAATGACATTCTAGACCAGGCCTGGGCAAAGGCCGGCCCGGGGGCCGTATGCGGCCCGCGACCTGATTCAATACGGCCCGCGGAATCATGCTCAGATCACATAAAGAATTTGCGATAGTAAACGTATTTGTTAATCAAATTAAAAGTCCAATGAATACTCACCTTTGTGTAGTGATTTAACTCCCACCACTTGTGGGACAATTATTTTGAAGGCACGTATAAATAACAACTGTACGAGAACAGACAGTGACACACACAGTTACAAATAGTAGCTAGCTAGAAATTGCGCAAAAATTCGTTTTTAAAAGACAAGGAAAGTAGACAATGAATGTAAGGTGTTCCAGCAAGAATGGACATCGAATTTTATTTATTTATTGAGGCATCAGGGAAAGCTGTGTGCTTAGTGTGCAAAGAGAGCATCGCTGTCTTGAAAGACTACAACATGTTCAACACTTCCAGACGAAGCATGCAGAGAAATATAGGAATATGTCTTCTGAGCAGAGGGCAAGTGCATCGAAAGAGTTGCTTTCTCAGTTGCAAAAGCAGCAAGGACTTTTCACAAAACTGCATTCAGCAAATGACGGAATTGCAAGAACTAGCTACTCTATGTACTGTCCCACAAAATTGCTAAACATATCAAGCCATTCACTGAGGGCGAATTCATTAAAGAATGTTTAATTGACTCTGCAGCAATTCTTTGCCCCGACAAGAAAGATCTGTTTGAAAATGTTTCCCTGTCAAGACGAACAGTTGAAAGACAAGGTAAAGGATTTCACCTATTTCTCCTTAGCCCTGGATGAGAGCAGTGATGCACGTGACACGGCGCAGTTGTTGATGTTCTTACGAGGCATAACCCAAGACTTTGAAATTACAGAGGAGCTTGCTTCAGTGCAGTCAATGAAGAGCCCAACCACATTGGAGTAGGTTAATAAGTGTGTGGCAAAGCTGGGACTGAGTTTTGAAAAGTTATCTTTAAACCACAGGCAGTTTGTATCACTGTTGGAAGAGACAGAGTTGGGTCATGCAGATCTCTCCTACCACACAAACCTGAGATGGCTGAGTTCGGGGAAGGCACTTAAAAGGGTGTGGGACCTGAAGTCGGAGATTGCTGAGTTTCTGCAAATGAAAGGAAAATATGTGGATTTTCCTCAACTGCAAGATAAAGAATGGTTGGCTGATTTTGCCTTAACTGTGAACTGAACTGAATTCCAAACTACAAGGGAAGGGTCTTTTTGCACATCAGATGTACAGCCTTGTCAAAGCCTTCAAGGAAAAATTACTCCCCCTTACCCGCCAAGTAGAAGCCAACAATCTCACCCACCTATCGACACTACTAGTCTGTTCCCTATCAGATGACCAGTGGGAGAAGTATACATCGCTGCTGAGTGCTTTTAACAGTGAGTTATTGTTTTGAGGATTTCAAAGTGTTGGAAAGTGACATGTTGTTGGTTTCCTCGCCTTTCACCTTCAATGTGGATAACGCTCCCACTGATCTGCAACATGAGCTTATCGATCTTCATATATTCTAATGTGGCCCTCCATGGAAAATAATTGCTCAGGCCTGTTCGAGGCGATTCTGTATTTACAACTTTGGGGCAACAGTTTGGGGAAGGCCCTTTCCTGTTTCCACATTGACAATGCCCCTGTGCACAAAGTGAGATCTGTACAGAAACGGTTCGTCGAGATCGGTGTGGAAGAACTTGACTGGCCTGCACAGAGCCCTGACCTCAACCCCATCGAACACCTTTGGGATGAATTGGAACACCGACTGCGAGTCAGGCCTAATGGCCCAACATCAGTTTCCGACCTCACTAATGCTCTTGTGGATGAATGAAAGCAAGTCCCCTCAGCAATGTTCCAACATCTAGTGGAAAGCATTCCCAGAGGAGTGGAGGCTGTAATAGCAGCAAAGGGGGACCAACTCCATATTAATGCCCATGATTTTGGAATGAGATGTTTGACGAGAACTAGCATACATTTGGCCATGTAGTGTATCTCCTTTCTCATTTAATTCAGCCATAATGATACTGCAGTAAAACGGAACCAAAAAAAAAAAAAAAATTTGCAATCAGCTCAGTTTTTCACAACAGGGAAAAACTGAAATTTGCAGGGCACTTGATTGAGAACATTAAATGACAGAGATTATGTGTGATTGCATTATTCACCCATTTCCCCCTTTTTGTTATGATTTTTATCAAGCTCATCTATATCAGAAGGCTTCTACAACATAGATTTATCCGTTCATGACATTCATGACCACTAACATTCATCAGATGTATTCTATACTGTTCTCTCTTAAGTACACCTCAAGGTTAAATACCTCTGTGTTCTGTGTCTGTGGACTCAATGGAAAAATGCATATTGTGGTAACAGCCAGGCTTTATTCCAGAATACAAAGGCGTGTCATACCAGTTAAACAATTTATTACTTCAAAGACTTGAAAACCTGGTGCATTGGTTCATTCACTGATTGACTTCAACTTGAGTCAGGGCTGAAATATTTAGACCTACAGTATGTATCCCATCTGAATAACTCATAGTGTATTTGGTTGTTATGTGAGCTCTACAGTAGGCTTTGAACGCTTCCTAAACCTACACTACCTGTCAAACGTTTTAGAACACCTACTCATTCAAGGTTTTTTCTTTATTTGTACTATTTTCTACATTGTATAATATAGTGAAGACATCAACACTATGAAATAACACATATGGAATCATGTAGTAACCAAAAAACTGTTAAACAAATCTAAATATATTTTATATTTTACATTATTCAAATAACCACCCTTTGCCTTGATGAAAGCTTTGCACACTCTTGGCATTCTCTCAACCAGGTTCATGAGGTAGTGACCTGGAATGCATTTCAGTTAACAGGTGTGCCTTCTTAAAAGTTAATTTGTGGAATTTCTTTCCTTCTTAATAAGTTTGAGCCAATCAGTTGTGTTGTGACAAGGTAGGTGTGGTATACAGAATATACCCCTATTTGGTAAAAGACCAAGTCCATATTATGGCAAGAACAGCTCAAATAAGCAAAGAGAAACCACAGTCCATCATTACTTTAAGACATGAAGGTCGGTCAAAACGAGAACTCCTCAAGTGCATACGCAAAACCATCAAACGCTATGATGAAGCTGGCTCTCATGAGGACCGCCGCAGGAATGGAAGACCCAGAGTTACCTCTGCTGCAGAGGATAAGTTCATTAGAGTTACCAGCCTCAGAAATTGCAGCCCAAATATATGCTTCACAGAGTTCAAGTAGCAGACACATCTCAACATCAACTGTTCAGAGGAGACTGTGTGAATCAGGACTTCATGGTTGAATTGCTGCAAAGAAACCACTACTAAAGGACACCAATATGAAGAAGAGGCTTGCTTGGGCCAAGAAACACAAGCAATGGACATTAGACCGGTGGACATTTGTCCTTTGGTTTGGAGTCCAAATTGGAGATGTTTGGTTCCAACCGCTGTGTCTTTGTGAGACGCATTGTGGGTGAACGAATGATCTCGGCACATGTATTTTACTACCATAAAGCATGGAGGAGGAGGTGTTATGGTGTGGGGGTGCTTTGCTGGTGACACTGTCTATGATTTAATTAGAATTCAAGGCACACTTAACCAGCATGGCTACCACAGCATTCTGCAGCGATACGCCATCCCATCTGGTTTGGGCTTAGTGGGACTATAATTTGTTTTTCAACAGGACAATGTCCCAACACACCTCCAGGCTGTCTCCAAATTGAGATGGTTTGGGATGAGTCGGACTGCAGAGTGAAGAAAAACCAGCCAAAAAGTGCTCAGCATATGTGGGAACTCCTTCAAGACTGTTGGAAAACCCTTCCAGGTGAAGCTGGTTGAGAGAATGCCAAGAGTGTGCGAAGCTGTCATCAATGGAAAGGGTGGCTACTTTGAAGAATCTCAAATATAACATTTTCTGTATTATTCAGTTTTTGTTATTTCATAGTTTTGATGTCTTCACTATTATTCTACAACGTAGACAATAGTATAAATAAAGAAAAACCCTTGAATGAGTAGGTGTTCTAAAACTTTGAACAGTAGTGTATAGCATGGTGCTCCTTAATTTTCCAGCAAGAAATTCAATCTGAAACGTATCTTATTAACCAAATGTAAGAATATATGTATGAGTCATAAAGGTGATAACCAGCTGGTTGCCTGTCACCCTGCTCTACATGAATCTAGAATCAGATAGTGGGAGAAAGTCCAGGGCAGCTGCACAAATGGTCAAGCGTTGTGATGTCCTGCCTGTCCCCATCAGAGGCCCAGCTCTATGGGGTTAACCTGTGAACACACAGCAGGTGCTCTGGGATTAAGTGTTCACCCTGCTTCTGGTTACACAGGCTAATTGAACACATTCAAACACCCGCTGGACAGCTGGGGGAGGATTCTGCTGCTGGGGTGCGTATGGGCAACCGGAGGGGGGACGGGAGGGAGTAGTGGTGATGGTGATGAGGGGATAGGTAGGGGTTCCAGAACCTAGTTGATTAATTTGTCATATTTCCTCATGTAGAATGATTTTAATCTCTTGTAGTCAGAGCTCATTATGTTTCACAGTAGAGTGAAATCTAGCATTGGAGTGAGTGACGGAGCATAAAGTAGGTTGTTTTTCCGTTCTTTCCATTGAAAGTAAACCCACCGTTACGACTTGTTTTATACTGGAGTTATACTGCACTCTAACTGCTTTATTTACTCATTTGGAAGAAAGAGTCATAGTACATTATGAGTAAGTATGAAGATGATCTCATTGACAAACACATTGTATTACATTCTAATGTAGATCTTACTGGCATAGGTTAAAGGTGTGGTCTTGTAAAACTACATGAATATTAATATCTATAAAAATACTTGTTTTTGATATTAATGAATTGACTCAGTCAGACACCCCATGTTTATTTACTGTATGTTTAGTCACACTGTATGATCAAGCAAGGCCTTCATGTGGAATACGTGTGTTCTGTAGCACAGCTAAGGAGCCGGCAGATGAGCGCTCCGCTGTTGGCCTGACCTTGGTTGCTATGGCTACGAGGTGCATAGAGTTATAGCCACTGTCTGCCTGGTAACCCAGTCCCTGCTAATTGCTGTTGTCTTGGCAACGCTGTGACCAATGTAATCCTGGAAAAGGGCAACAATCATAAATGTATCCTCGTTTTCATAGTAATCGGCTGTTTGCTTGTCATGTCTCAGAGAGAGGCAGGATGATGTTGCCATTGTTACGTTTATGACTAGAGCACCAGACCATTGATTAGATCAGGGCTCTTCAACCCTGTTCCTGGAGAGCTACCATCCTGTAAATTTCACTCCAACCCTAATCTAGCATAACTAATTATAATAATTAGCTGGTTGATAAGATTAATCAGGTTAGATACAACTGGGATTAGAGTGAAAATTTACAGGAGAGTATAGCCAAAGATTTTTTATGACTAACCCCAGATAGACCAGAGGGTGTCGTTTCCAATGGGAGCAAATTAATCATAGTGGGCAGAACAAGCAAGGAGGTGGGCAGAGCCAAGCACGAGCTAGTGAGATCCTATTGGCGCGTTCTAGCATTTATTTGCATATTTCCGTTAGGGATCGCCTACTCTGTAAAGTGCGTGTGTGCAATAACTGAATTCGTCCTTGCACTCCTTCTAAACAATGCCATTTTTAGAAACTTTAGCAAAGGTTAAATTCTACAAAACGCAGTCCACTCTGTTTTTACAGATTCTAGTTTTGGAAACAGAAAACTGTATGGAGATGGCCAAAATCCAAAATTGTCTCATCACCATATTTGGTAGTGAGTGCAAACACCAACCGGATGCTTCACATTTATACATCCTCTGAAATATCTGGCCCATTATCTGTAGTATAGCTCTCCAGGAACATGGTTGGAGAGCTGATTGGATGCTCCCAGTTTACACCCAGCGTTACAGTGGCTTCAGATAGCCTATCTGTGCCTGCCACCGCCACCTGTTCAACAGACTTCTAATATGAACCGGAAAGAGCCTGTTTTAGCAGGGTCATTTTTAGACTGTAATGTAATACAGTGGAAGCATGCTGCACTGATTTTCACCAGTTACCCATAACTCAGTTTTGTATTTGTATTTATTAGGGATCCCCATTAGCTGTACTCTTCCTGGGGTCCAAACACATTAAGGCATTTACATTACATATAAAACAAAATGTAAAACAGTGCATATTACATTATTACACCACACCATATTTACAATTCAAAATGCATAATACCATCATACAACAATATTACAATGTACGTGTGTGTAGAGTGCCTATGCTAGTGCTTGTGTGTATGCGTGTGTCTGTACCTTTGTGTGTGTCTCTTCACGGTCCCCGCTGTTCCATACGGTGTATTGTTATCTTACAATATTGCACGTGAAATGATATAACAACTGTACATGAATATGTATATGCAGACCTGAATGAATAAGACTGAATGAGTGATTACAGACCAGAGTTACTCACGGATGGATGCATAATTGTTAAACTAGGTCCTAACACCCCAACAGTTCCAGGTCTATGTTGCCGAAGGCACGGCACCCCGGTGAGGCATTAAATAGTCTAATAGCCGCTGGCAGGAAGGACCTCCTGTAGCGCTCTCTGGCACACCGTGGTGGGATCAGTCTGCACACGTTGAAGGACCTGAGCCTCCTCTGATGTGGAGCTGAAGGTGGTTCTGCTCATACCACACCACAAAGTCATTGATTGTGCTCCTGTACTCCTTCTCCTGCCCACCCTTGATGCTCCCAACAATTGCGGAGTCATCCGAGAACTTCTGCAGGTGGCATGTTTCAGAGTTATATCTGAAGTCCGAGGTGTAGAGGGTGAACAGGAAGGGGGACCATTCCCTGGGGGGCCCCTGTGTTGCTCATTGCCCGTTCTGACACACAGCTCTGTAGCTGCACAAATTGTGGCCTACCGGTCCGGTAGTCCGTAACCCAGGAGACTAAGGGTGCTTCCACTTTCATCCTCTTCATCTTCTCACCCAGTAGCAGGGACTGAATGGTGTTGAAGGCACTGGAGAAGTAAAAAAACATAACCCTCACAGTGCAACCTGCGTTGTCCAGGTGAGAGTAGGCTGCAGTGGGTTCAGTGATGTACACACCAGGGGTCTGAGGTGAGCGAGGACTAACCTTTCCATGGTCTTCATGATGTGGGATGTTAGCGCTACAGGTCTGAAGTCATTCAGGACAGTGGGGTGCGTCTTCTTGGGCACTGGGACCAGGCAGGATGTTTTCCACAGCACAGGGACCCTTTCCATCGCTTTCTACTACATATAATAATATGATTAAATTATATCTTTACATTAAAAACCAAAGTCTATCAGAATTCCAGCCATACCAATACATGTTATAACCCTTGATCTTCAAGATTAGGACTACATTTATGTCATTTAGCAGACGATCTTATCCAGCACGACTTCAAGTTAGTTAGTGCATACATGTTCATACTTTTTTCGTACTGGTCCCCCGTGGGAATCGAACCACAACACTGTCGTTGCAAGCACCATGCTCTACCATCTGAGATACACAGGACTATGGAAGTATAGATTAGCCAAATTGTTTTACCTGAGCATGACCCCAAAACTAAGTACTTATTAGCCAGCCCTACTCTGTTGTTTATGATTTTGTTGTCATGGAGGACTGTTTGGGCTCATAGATTCGACTTGAAAAATAAATGCTATGCTCATGGAATGGCATGATTTGCCAAGAGTGTGCAAAGCTGTCATCAAGGCAAAGGGTGGCTACTTTGAAGAATCTAAAACATATTTTTATTTGTTTAACACTTTTATGGTTACTACATGATTCGTTATGTGTTATTTCATAATTTTGATGTCTTCACTATTATTCTACAATGTAGAAATAGTAAAAATAAAGAAAAACCCTTGAATGAGTAGGTGTGTCCAAACCTTTGACTGGTACTGTATATATAATTTATAAGAATTTATAAAAATTGATGTAGAAACTACAGATTGCCCCTGCAAGTCTATCAAAAGTTTGAGCAATAAAAGCCCTACTTTTATTCCATAGGCTTGGATCCACACTATGCAGCTTTTGCAAGAGCACATTTGTCACTGGCTATCCACTGGTTTCAAAAACAATTATTGATAGGCAGCTTAAACTTCTTGAGTTCAACCATTATTGGTTTCAAATACACATTTAAATTTGTGAACAGCTGTCCACAGGCGCAAATAGCTAAATCAGAGAGCAGCAGTGTGATTCACATAAAAGCGCTATGTAGATCAATAATAAGTGATATCAGTATCGCCGTAATCCTTACCTCGAAGCGTTTATTCAAGTTGAATAATCATTGGATGCAGTCTAACCATTGGAAGACATAGCTTGGACTGTAGACTACAAAAGTGTATTAGTTCTCTTTTCCCGCGATCCATTTATTCAATGCTGATTTGAATGTCATTGAGAAAAAGTGTCAAAGATTGTTTTCCCGCAAACATCCTATCTGAATTTAAAAGTAATCATCTAGTTTTTCAAAAGTATCTGTAATCTGATTACAATATTTTTGCTGGTAACGTAACAGATTACAGTTACCTGTTTTTTGTAATCCGTTACTCCCCAAACCTGCCTGTAGGACCTGCCTTGTTGATAGTGTTGTTAAGAAGGCAGACCGAGCTGCTATTATGGACAGACTTCTGCCCATCTTAGCTACTGTTGTATTAATATGTTTTGACCATGACAGTTTTCAATCCAGAGTTACTCTGAGCAGTTTAGTCACGTCAACTAACTATATTTCCACATTATTCAGAACAAGATTTAGTTAAGGTTTAGTGAATGATTTGTCCCAAATACAATGCTTTTAGTTTTTGAAATATTTCAGACTAGCTTATTCCTTGCCACCCATTCTGAAACTAACTGCAGCTCTTTGTTAAGTGTTGCAGTCATTTCAGTCGCTGTAGTAGCTGACGTTTATAGTGTTGAGTCACCCGCATACATAGACACACTGGATTTACTCAAAGCCAGTGGTATGTCGTTAGTAAATATTTTTTAAAGTAAGGGGCCTAAACAGCTGCTATGGGGAATTCCTGATTCTAGCTGGATTATGTTGGTGAGGCTTCCATTAAAGAACACCCTCTGTGTTCTGTTAGACAGGTAACTCTTTATCCACATTATAGCAGGGAGTGTAAAGCCATAACACATCTGTTTTTCCAGCAGCAGACTATGATAAGGTCAAAAGCCGCACTGAAGTCTAATAAAACAGCCCACACAATATTTTTATCATCTTTCAGAGATGATCTGAAAAGAAAGTGACATGAGATTATCATTTTCTAATAATGACCTTGGTTCAATTACGTAATTTTGTGTTTTTTTTGTTTCAAATGTACAACCCTTTAAGAAAGTGTCTGCTACTAAAATGCAAGGCCATTATTTATTGGATGAATATGAAATAATACGTTGATTAAAATGAAAGGCAACAACAATCTGAAGTGGTGTATAACTACAGTATATGACTTAATCTTCATTTTAGTTCAGATACTGTCTAAGGTGAGTCGTGAGTAGGCGATGGATGGAAGGTGTTGAGACTGCCTGCTGCTATGTCAGGAGATTGTACTTCATTACAGCAATGAGGTTTGGTCACGGACTACACCCACCTTCCTTTGTGAAAAATTGTGTGACACACTGTCACCCTTTCTTTTCTCTCTCCTGTCTTTCTTTTCTTTGTTTTGGTTTTTGGAAGCCATATTTTTCTTTAGGAAGCTGAGACATGATGCTCCAATGGCACTCCTCACTCATAATTCACAATTCACTGCTAGCAAGTACCGTTCGCGCCTGGTTTGGGGGCAGGACTGAACCATTTCATGTAAATAACTATACTAATGATGATAGGTTAATAATTGAATATTGAAAAAAATGTACCTAATGTTCCCAAAAATGTTTAGGGCCCCTGTCAGTCACAGGCCCTTAGAATCGTCCTAACATTTCCCCCCACACGGCGCCCCTGAGCGCGTCACACAGTGCGAACAAAAACAAAGATATACACACGCAAGAGGCATTTCTCACTCGATACAAAATGTGGATTTAATATCAACTGCAACTGGACACGGACATTTATAAGATATACTTTTCTCCCGAATCGAGAATGAAAAAGTATCTCCAAGAACAGGTTAGTTGAAAATGTAACTGCTATGCTTTACACTAGCTAATTCGTAACGGATATATGGAAGCCTTCACATAGCACCTCAAACAACCCTTCCTCCTTATGTCAATGTAATCTGTAAACACAGAAAAACACAGTAACTGTTACCTGTCCCTTGGCAGAATGCAGCACCTCTGATAGCCAGACAGGTATCTAGTTGTCTAGACCAGTGACCAGAGAGCTAACTACTCAAATAATCCGCTACAGTGGGTGTGTCAGTCAGCCAGAGTAGCTTGGCCTTTCAGCCACAGGAATCTGTGAGCTCATTAGGAAGACATGTATGAGCAGTGCTATGATGATTAAGAGAACCTGAACCCATGCCAGGAATGAACAAGAGAACTTACTCATGTTACATATCCATACCAGAGGAGTGAATAGATTAGATGGTGGGTTGATATGTTCTCTATAACTGTTGTTCGTTCATCTGAACTGTACATGAGACCAAGCAGTATCTTGTGGAAGAATTGACCAAATGTCTTTTGAGAGCACATTTCAACTATACAACATCTACACACTCACTGGCACACTAACACATCCTCTTCATCAGGCCTCACTCTCTACTTTACCTGTGAGTTTGTGGGTACATTGTAAATGTAAAATGTACATGTAAAAATGTACCCACAAATGCCTCAAAATATATCCATCAACAAGAGTGGTAGTTTTGAAAAAGGGTTCTTCTTCCTCAAGAATTACTCAGATGCACTTTGCTGCAGGAAGCCTTTTTTTTGTGTGAACAAGAAAATATTTTGAATGGAAAACTAAAAGTAGTTCTGCCTGGGGACTGTACAATGAACATGTGACATAAATGGTACTCTAGTTGGACCTTCTATGTACAGTAAAAATATGAATAGAATACTGATTGTATTGTTCCTCAGTTTACACAGACAGATAGAGAGAGAGACCAACAATGCCAACAGGTAGAACTATGTTATAGTGTGCTACTGTTCATATTACAATGGCACAGTAATAAGACAACTGTAATTTAAAGTGTTACCTGAATACACTTCCTCTTTACAATACTGCATAACTATTACTGTATCAATATATCCTACAAGTGTACAATGTATCATAGTGCAAGGATAATAATTGGAAAGATAATTAAATCTACTCAATACAATGTACTTACTCCCACAAAGGATCCCCTCTTGTTGCTCATTTCTTGAATACTGTGCCAACATTTAATATCAGCCAGCTTATGAGTTTTCAGAGACTGTCAAATTAGATTGAGAGTAGCAGTTCATTTCATTTGAGCACCACAGTGGGTTGATGGTTCTGACTATAAAACCAAAATACACTTTTTTTGGTGAAAAGACGAACAAGACTAAATATTGACAGGAAATATTTGACTTGGGTTTGCCATCCCCCGGGTTGTCATGTCTTATCAGAATTTCCACCTGTCTGTAAATTTAGGGTGGTGGGAAACACTCCCACAGGTCCTCAGAGCCCCCCATGGCGAGGCAGACTTAGACCTACACGCCTCTTTGTGCAACCAGCGCTGACTTCATTTCGGTCGTAGGCACACGCCTGATTTGGCCTCAGCGGGTGGTTTCTGGTGTAAGTCCGCCACAGAGCAGCAAACTCAGTAGCACGTCTACACTATAAATATAAGAAAAAGGATATGCATAAGCTACCTAAATGCCATCCCCTACATGGCAACAAGTCATAACATTCACATGTAGGCAATACTCACATTCGGTGATAAGTATGCTGTACTTCTGAACAGGAAAAGAGATTTACTCAACTGAAACAAATTACTTTTATTCACTAATTCAATTGTCTGTTCTGTCTGCAGATACAGTGCCTTCAGAAAGTATCCACACCCCTTCCACATTTTGTTGTTACAAATTTGGGATTAAAATGTATTTAATTGTCTCTTCTTTTCAATGATCTACACAAAATACTCTGTAATGTCAAAGTGGAAGAAACATTATATACACTACCTTTCAACAGTTTGGGGTCACTTAGAAATGTCCTTGTTTTTTTAAGAAAAGCACATTTTTTGTCCATTAAAATAACACCAAATTGTTCAGAAATACAACTGAGCAAGAGGACAAGTACATTAGAGTGTCTAGTTTGAGAAACAGACGCCTCACAGGTCCTCAACTGGCAGCTTCATTAAATAGTACCAGCAAAACACCAGTCTCAACGTCAACAGTGAAGAGGTGACTCTGGGATGCTGGCCTTCTAGGCAGAGTTGCAAAGAAAATTTAATATCTTCCTCTGTCCAGTGTCTGTGTTATTTTGCCCATCTTAATCTTTTATTTTTATTGGCCAGTCTTTCTTTGCTTTTTCTTTGCAACTCTGCCTGAAGGCACAGTATTTACAGTACCTGTGCCTACTCATACATAAGTAAAAACAAATGTGCGTTATTCCCTGCCTGGTTGGGGCAAGTATGATCTGTGTGCTATGATGACGTGGGCAGTGCCCCGCAGATGCCAGAGCCAGCTAATGAGTTACCAGGTAAGGGAGGCCTGACATGGCCGTAGGGGTGTTAGATGGGGCTTGCTGGGCAGCCTGGGTCCAGACCTTTTATAAACCAACAAGATCTCACGATTTTACCGATTTGACTTAATACTCGGACCATTACCTGCTGTATAGAAGAACAATGGGAAATATGCAGGGTGAATATGACCCAAAAGGTCATGGAGCAGGAAACCCTTCACCAAGCGCCATGGTATTGTTTATCAGTCTATTTATAAAACTTTTGAACGTTCTGGATGTTTGGCGTTCTGAAACAATGGACTTTGAAGTCACTCGTGGAACAAGTCAAGCAACTGCAGCATATTATAGAGGCTGTAAAAATTACCTGGAAAATGATTAATATTTTTGATGAAATCGATAGCCCATTGTCCAATACCAGAATTAAGATGGACCTGCCTATTCATTCATATAGGTATCGGATACTATAAATAAAAACACATATTTTTCGTAAGCATCTACATGCGACAGAGAGGCATATACAGTGGGGAGAACAAGTATTTGATACACTGCCGATTTTGCAGGTTTTCCCACTTACAAAGCATGTAGAAGTTTGTAATTTTTATCATAGGTACTCTTCAACTGTGAGTGACGGAATCTAAAACAAAAATCCAGAAAATCACATTGTATGATTTTTAAGTAATTAATTTGCATTTTATTGCATGACATAAGTAGTTGATACATCAGAAAAGCAGAACTTAATATTTGGTACAGAAACCTTTGTTTGCAATTACAGAGATCGTACGTTTCCTGTAGTTCTTGACCAGGTTTGCACACACTGCAGCAGGGATTTTGGCCCACTCCTCCATACAGACCTTCTCCAGATCCTTCAGGTTTCGGGGCTGTCGCTGGGCAATATGGACTTTCAGCTCCCTCCAAAGATTTTCTATTGGGTTCAGTTCTGGAGACTGGCTAGGCCACTCCAGGACCTTGAGATGCTTCTTACGGAGCCACTCCTTAGTTGCCCTGGCTGTGTGTTTCGGGTCGTTGTCATGCTGGAAGACCCAGCCACGACCCATCTTCTATGCTCTTACTGAGGGAAGGAGGTTGTTGGCCAAGATCTCGCGATACATGGCCCCATCCATCCTCCCCTCAATACGGTGCAGTCGTCCTGTCCCCTTTGCAGAAAAGCATCCCCAAAGAATTATGTTTCCACCTCCATGCTTCACGGTTGGGATGGTGTTCTTGGGGTTAGTAGTCATCCTTCTTCTTCCTCCTCCAAACACGGCGAGTGGGGTTTAGACCAAAAAGCTCTAATTTTGTCTCATCAGATCACATGACCTTCTCCCATTCCTCCTCTAGATCATCCAGATGGTCATTGGCAAACTTCAGATGGGCCTGGACATGCGCAGGCTTGAGCAGGGGGACCTTGCGTGTGCTGCAGGATTTTAATCCATGACGGCGTAGTGTTACTAATGGTTTTCTTTGAGACTGTGGTCCCAGCTCTCTTCAAGTCATTGACCAGGTCCTGCTGTGTAGTTCTGGGCTGATCCTTCTTCCATTTTCTAATAATTGCGCCAACAGTTGTTGCCTTCTCACCAAGCTGCTTGCCTATTGTCCTGTAGCCCATCCCAGCCTTGTGCAGGTCTACAATTTTATCCCTGATGTCCTTACACAGCTCTCTGGTCTTGGCCATTGTGGAGAGGTTGGAGTCTGTTTGATTGAGTGTTTGGACAGGTGTCTTTTATACAGGTAACGAGTTCAAACAGGTGCAGTTAATACAGGTAATGAGTGGAGAACAGGAGGGCTTCTTAAAGAAAAACTAACAGGTCTGTGAGAGACGGAATTCTTACTGGTTGGTAGGTGATCAAAAATACTTATGTCATGCAATAAAATGCAAATTAATTACTTAAAAATCATACAATGTGATTTTCTGGATTTTTGTTTTAGATTCCGTCCCTCACAGTTGAAGAGTACCTATGATAAAAATTACAAACTTAATACAGAAATACAGAAATATCAAATGTACATATACTTAGTAGAAACCTGTAGCAGTGATTACAGCCGTGAGTCTTTCTGGGTAAGTAACATTTGCCCATCTTTTTTTTTTTTTTTCAAATTGGACAATGCTAGACAAACATTTTCAAGTCTTTCCATAGATTTTCAAGTAGATTTAAGTCAAAACTGTAACTCTGTCACTCAGGAACATTCATTGTCTTTTTTGTAAGCAACTCCAGTTTAGATTTGACCTTGTGTTTTAGGTTATTGACCTGCTGATAGGTAAATTAATCTTCCAGTGTCTAGTGGAAAGCAAACGGAACCAGGTTTTCCTCTAGGATTTTGCTTGTGCTTAGCTCCATTCCGTTTATTTTTATCCTGAAAAACTCCCCAGTCCTTAACGTTTACAAGCATACCCATAACATGATGCAGCCACCACTATGCTTTCCCTTTCCCTTTATGCTTGAACATATGGAGTGTGGTACTCAGTAATGTGTTCTATTGGATTTGCCCCAAACATAACACTTTGTATGCAGGGCAAAAAGTGAATTGCTTTGCCACATTTTCTGCAGTGTTACTTTAGTGCCTTGTTGCGAACAGGAATCATGTTTTGAAAAATATGTTTTATTCTGTACAGGCTTCCTTCTTTTCACTCTGTCACTTAGGTTAGTATTGTGGAGTACTACAATGTTTTTGATCCATCCTCAGTTTTCTCCTATCACAGCCAATTAAACACTGTAATTGTTTTAATAGTCACCATTGGCCTCATAGTGAAATCCCTGAGTGATTTCCTTTCTCTCCGGCAATTGAGTTAGGAAAGACGCCTGTCTCTTTGTAGTGACTGGGTGTATTGATACACAACCAAAAGTGTAATTAATAACTTCACTGTGCTCAAAGGGATATACAATATCTGCTTTTTTTTACCCATCCACCAATAGGTGCCCTTCTTTGTGGTTCAATCTGTGTTTAGAATTCACTGCTCGAGTTAGGAACTTTACAGATAATTGTATGTGTGGGGTACAGAGATGAGGTAGTCATTCAGAAATCATGGTAAACACTATTATTGCATACAGAGTGAGTTCATGCAACTCATAATGTGACTTGTTAAGCACATTTTTACTCATGAACGTATTTAGGCTTGGCATAAAAAAGGAGTTCAATACTTATTAACTTGTTTTTATTAATTTGTAAACATTCCACTTTGATATTTTGGGGCAATGTGTGTAGGCCAGTGACCAAAAATCAAAATGTAATCCATTTTATATTCAGGCTGTAACACAACAACATTTTGAAAAAATAAAGGGGTGTGAATACTTTCTGAAGGCAATAATGAAAATGGTTTTGTTACAGAAAACACAGCAGCAGTCTCATTGTGATTTCTAGATAAGTATAACGTGAAGTGTTTATGAAATCCAAAGAATAGATTACACAACAAATCAATCTACATTATCTTTGTCTGAATGATGCATATTTGAGTTACAGAGTAAAGGACGAACATAAGGATCGAGGGAAAATGGAAGACAGAGAAAATCAAAACAACAACATTTGAATACGACCAGTGAGTCATCAGAATAATTCAGCATCATCTGGTGAGCCATGAAGGTTCTCTAATGAATGGCTCTCAATGGCTGCCTCCCACATGGCACCATATTCCCTTTATAGTGCACTCCTTTTGACCAAAACCCTATGGGTCAGAAGTAGTGCACTACACAGGGAATAGAGTGCCATGCCCTGGTCAAAAGTAGTCCACTAAGAAGGGAATAGGGTACCATTGGGGATGCAGGCAAAACATACCTACTCAAGAGCAACACACTGCAGAACAATCAGTACAGAGAGATTGATATTGACAGCTCTGGACGGGGGGTATCACTTTTCTCCACAGGATGTGGTCATGAAATTATGGGTGAACGAGCGTGTTCCGTTGTCTGTATCAATAAGCATTTAGACCATGAGGGTGCCAAGGGTATTAGCCTACTCCCCAAAAACTCTCTACCTCTACCAGAAGATGAGAACTAGCCATGGTTGAAGACAGACGTCGAATTGTATAAAGAATTTCAGTGCTGTGATGATGTTGCCACCTTGTGGCAAACTTTCAAACTACTTTTCTCACATAAACTCTCACAAGGTATTATCATTAGGCAAATTATCAACAGACTATTATTATCAACATAGTGCTACTATTTTGTTTTATTACAGAATCAAACCACTAGGGGCAGCCAATCATACATAAAAAGCATTTACACCACACACTTGAAGGCAGCTTCAAAACTAGCAGTAATACAAACCTATATTATGACTACTGCCAGAGAATATGCTTTATCTTGTGGTCTGCTAGCTCTACTCTGTATTCCTGTATTAACATCACAGTGAAGTTGCTTTGTCTCTTTTTGGTGCCATCGACAGATGTTGCTAAAGATGTGCCTCATTACCGACCCTTTCATTAGTCCTCTACCTGTTTCTCTCCAAGAAAGTCTCCTTCAAGAGAAATTGTTTCATTTAAATCATTTCTGCAGATTCCAGACCCAACAAGCCAATCAAGCCAGCAGAGAACCTAACATAACTGTGAACATGACAGTAAAAAGGTGAGGACCAGCATGCTAGAGAGCACAGCACAGACTAGTTTTCCACCCTCCTCCTATATGATCTATGAATAGATTTGATACAGAGGGCTACCTGTGTCTGTCCACTTGTCTTGAGTGATTATCAGTACTAGATTACACCTAGTCATTGTTCACATAATCAACATTTCCATCCTTCATCCTCACAGAACACATATACTGTAGCTACTCATGGATAGCCACCTGAAATCCTTCATGATCCCGACACACAGACAGCCTAGAGTAACAAACAACAAGCAAGCATTAGGGCTGGGAATTACCAGCGACTTCATGATACAATATTAGCATGATACTTAGGTGCTGAAACGACATGTATTGCGATCCGACACTGCAATTTTATTGCAATTTGATGTTCCAAACATATTGTCCACTATACTGTATGCAGAGAGACAAGAGAGAGCATGAGGAAATTAGTTTTGATCAGTCATGGAAGTAAAAGTGCCAAAAATATATTGGCTCACTAGTTAGAACAAGCTATAGGATGAAAAATACCAACTTTTTAGCACCAGTACAGCTGGTGCTACCTATCAAATAAATAAAAAAATTCAACTTTTTAAATATTTTTTACAAATCGATACCTGGAGTTAAAGTTGTCCAAAATAATATAATATTGTCCAAAATATGTAACTGTGTCGATTTTTGCACCCATCACTAGTAAGAATGATATGGTAAGTCTCTCATTACATTATCCAGTAAACAATATCACACACACACACACACACACACACACACAGAGAGACATAAATTCAGCCCTGGCATTTCAGCCACACCAGCCCGGTAAAGCAGTGACCGGTAAAACATAGTTCTCCTCCTTTTAATACAACATGTAAAAGCACCACTGGAGATACAACTCACCACTATAACTGTGCCTCTGTTGCCTCCATGTTGTGCACTCTGTCTCTGCATCTTCTCTGCTGTCACTCTGTCTGTACTATATTAAGGAACTGGCCGTACATCTGTCTCTCTGTTTTCTTCCTACCTCCACTGCACTCACCACTGAGCTGTCTCTGCTAAGCCTAGAATCCTTTCCCACATCACTGGTACCAGAAGACCAGGGGAACACACTGACCATGTTTTTGTGAGAAATTACACTGGTTACTCAAAACATTTATAAAGTATAAATAGCCCTCACTTTAGATTAGTAAATGGTTTATTAATGTGGGAGTAATTATTAATAAATGGTGAACACACATTTGATAAATCCCTTATAAATAGTTTATTACAGATCTCTAAAATAAAGTGTGAATGAATAAAAAGTTATGAATGAATAAACACATATATTTGACAAAGAAGAAAATCACTGAATAAATGCCTTATTGATGACCATTGGCTTATATAATACCTTATAACAGCCTAACTACATATTTCATGTTAGTGCATTTCAAGTGTTCAGACCCCTTGAATCAATGTCTTTTTCGATAAAATTGATTAAATGTATGTTTTTCCTTATCAATCTACACACAATACCCCATAATGACAAAGCAAAAATAGGTTTTAAGACAGTTTTGCAGAAATACCTTCTTTACATAAGTATTCAGACCCTTTGCTATGAGACTCGAAATTGAGCTCAGGTGCATCCTGTTTCCATTGATCATCCTTGAGATGTTTCTACAACTTGATTGGTTCACCTTCCAACAGGACAACGACCTTAAGCACACAGCCAAGACAAAACAGGAGTGGCTTTGGGACAAGTTTCTGAACGTCCTTGAGTGGCCCAGCCAGAGCCCGGACTTGAACCAGATCAAACATCTCTGGAGAGACCTGAAAATAGTTGTGCAGCGACGATCCCCTTCTAACCTGACAGAGCTTGAGAGGATCTGCAGAGAACAATTGGAGAAACTCCCCAAATACAGGTGTACCAAGCTTTTAGCATCATACCCTAGAATACTTGAAGTTGTAATCATTGCCAAATGGTTACATTTCTCCAGTGGGGAAAACACTTTGTTATTGTTTCAAATCACATTAAATCAAATGTTATTTGTCACGTACGCCAAATACAACAGGTGTCGACCTTACAGTAAAATGCTTACTTCCAAGCCTTAATAGTCAGCGTGCCGCTAATTGCCCCTTTAAATACAAATAGAAATGTCATCAGTGAATACAACATTCCCTGTTGAGTTTTGTTCACAGAATATTAACACATTGTTTTCATCAGAAGAGAAATGTGTGCAATTGTGCTCAGTGTTTCAGTACTACTGCACACAATTCAGATGTATAAATATATACACTACCGTTCAAATGTTTGGGGTCACCATAATCAAGTACTGGGAGAAGCGTTGCCTAAACAATCTTCTTCCTACTTTCAAAAGAGAGGAAGGATTTATTTCTATAAAATAAACCAAATAATCCAAGCACTAGTTTAAGATGAGTTAGCGGTTTTTGAATTTGGAAAGATCAAGGCAATGTGAACTGTCTAATTGTTATGATTTTTTACAATATTGCAGACATTTTCAGAATGAAGTTGGGATCCCACTGGGCAGAAAAGTGGTTGAATCAATGTTTGTGCAACGTAATTCGTCAACATTGTCACACCCTGATCTGCTTCACCTGTCTTGTGCTTGTCTCCACCCCCCCACCAGGTGTCTCCTATTTTTCCCCATTATCCCCTGTGCAGTTATACCTACGTTTTCTGTTTGCCTGTTGCCAGTTCCTCTTGTTATGTCAGGTCTTACCAGCATGTTTCCCGTTTCTACTGTTCTCAAGTTTTGCTTTCTAGTCTTCCCTGTTTTGACCTTTCTGCCTGTCCTGACCCTGACCCTTACCCTTACCCTGACCCTGAGCCTGACCCTGAGCCCGCCTGCTGTTCTGTCCCTGATTGACTCTGCCTTGTATTATGAACCTCGACCTGCTCCTTTGTTATAACAAATATTCTGAGAATCTAACTATCCGCCTCTTGTGTCGGCATCTGGGTCATATCCTGAGTTGTGATAAATGCATTGTGACGTGGAATCTACATGGACATTGCATTGGATTTGAAAAATGTATTTAATGGTAACTGTTGTTTTCATGGTGAAATTTCAACCATAGGATTATGTCATCATGATAACCACATTTCAACATACACAAACCTTGTATAAAACAAGTTGAATTTGTACCTTTAAAAGAACTTCAGATCGTCAACGTTATAGCCACTATTGTGAGAATGATTGTTGCTATCGAAGTCATTCCAAAGTGTAGGTTAAATGTGGCAATAACATACAGTGGGGGGATGGGGCTGGAGAAATGTAACCACTCTCAAGTAATATTCTTCAAGAATCAATGGGTAACAGTACATATCATTATCATCATCATCATTTCTAAATACAAAAATGTATGTAGCAACTGCCGATTGCCCCTTTAACAGAGCAAATTAAATGCGCAGTGGTGATTTTAGCATATAAATCTTGGTGGGGGCAAACAAAAAAAACATTTGGGGATGCATGCCAGCAAAGCCACTACACATCACAACACTAAACAATACATTAATTGCACTATAACGGTGACAAATGGTGCCCATAAACTGTTAGGGCCTACATAAAGCTGTCCCAACAGCAGAGTCCCAACAGCTGTCCCAACACCTTACCACTGCTACACCTGGCTATCAGCGGAGCCTTGTCTGGCAGCAAAACAGTTCATTCAACCTCATTTACTGCCTTTTAGAAAAACATAACTGACTTGCTTAAACAAATGTGGTTTCTACTGACAATTGAGATGTAATAACTATGGCATAAGGGGACGACAAGTGAATAAGAGGCAATCCGTAATTTCGATTAAGACATTATTGGGCGAGTTAGGGACGGGCGTAGTCAATATAACTACATGTACAGCACTTTCGAAATGTACAGCAACAGAATTCAGAACATGGGCTTTCTTACGGTGTTCTCCCTGTACACCAGATCAGAACCGTAGGATAAATAAAGACAAAGAAAGCTCTTACAATATTCTGTTTCTCTAAAACAGGTTATAGGCTACATGTGCACCACCAAGTCAGAACAGTAGGCAAAATTAAGAGGTGAAAATAGACCAGATTATTAGGGCTACTAGCAGCTTACTACACAACATACACTTAGTATTACTTTCTTAGCTACAGTATACATGCAGTATCTCCCTGGCATATTACATCAATTATGCAGCAGCATACAAGTCGGTCCTTCGTGGGCAAATTTTGTCATCAAACTTTATCATCAAAGTCTGGCATTCTCTGGATTTATGGTGCTTTCAAGACACCTGGGAACTCTGACGTCATCATAATTCAACATTGTTTTTTTCAATGATCTTCAGGTCGTAGCTCTAGAAAGAGGCCCGAGTTCCTGACTTACAATTCCGAGTTGGATGACCATTGAAAACTTATTTTCCCAGTCAGAGCTAGTTTGAACAGTTGAACTCACTAAAGTCAGATTTCCCAGTTCTGAAGTTAACAGTTGTTTTGAGCGTGGCAATAACCAGGCTGGATTGACAGCATGGCCAATGTTGAATGTTTATCATTTTAAGCTTGGAATGAGACCCTTAAACCGAGAATTGTGATCACACACCAACTCCGCTGAATAGCAGGCTAGTGATTACTTTGCAATGCTTGCAGTTAGCCACTGATGCGTTCCAAACATCTCATTGCTGAATTTGCGATTTCCAACTTGTTGTGTAATGTTTATGTCCAATGACTGATGAGCACCGATACGTTTTATCTATAATTTCTCTTCATTATTTCTCTTCATATGACAAGGATTAAAAAGGATTTGCCAGTAGATTGTCGACTTGATTCATGATGGTGACTGCTAACTAAGATTTTGAAAGAATGATGTTGACATGATCAGTCCATTCAAAGCTACTTTAGATATAACGTGATTTGACATCCTTTTATCTGTGGCCAATGACCTTGAGCCTTCTTGGATGGGCACTTCTAATGTAACTCTATGGCAGCACCCAAGGGGCTTGACTTTTCGAGCTCTACCCTTAGATTTGGCAGTGACGTAGTGTCCCCATGAGTGACAGAACACTGAGTCAATCCTGGCGCAACTAGAGAACATTACCAACCCCTATGCTCTGTATTTTCCGCTGGCTGCCCCTCCACCACAGAAAGCACTGAGCTAGGCTGAAACACCTGCACTTTGGAGCTGCGATAATCAAGGAAGCAAAAAATAGACTTTATTAACTCAATTATTATAATTCTATGTATTAATGTAGTGCTCAAAACTGGTGGGGCTCTGCCCCACCTACCCTAAATGACGGGTCGCCACTGGAAATGTGACTATACTTGGTCACTTACTGTATATATTCTCAATTATGCTATTTAGGCCTATATAGACGGGTTGGTTCTTTAACAAAAAAAACAATGCATGTGCAACTATGGGACAAAAATAGACAGGGTTGGCTTAGATTGTTGACAACATGTAAACTATATTTTATGTATAAAAAACATAAATACATTTACACAATGAGCACTTGTTGTCTCTCAAATACATCGTTACAGTTTTGGTTAGCTATGCTAACGAATTTTAGCCGTATTAGCATAGACAACATCAGTCAAAACACCTCAAACAAGACATGGTATCAAGAACAAGATAACTAGCTAAAACAAGCCACCTACAAGCCTACACATGGCAGCTTCTTGTCATTGTTGCCAGCTATCTAGCCATCCAGAATCACAACAACACACGGCCTTCTGCCCCATTTAATTTTCACAACGTTGTCAGCTAACCCATCTGTAGCATTTGCAAAGTCATCAACAGCTATTGTTTCAATTCAACACAGAATTAAACTAAAAATAGACAATACAATAGGCCTAGGGTTTCAAGATCTGGTTGATTTAAAGTGTAATGATATTTTGTGATATTGAATTCTGTTTGGTTGTCAAGGTAAACAAATATCTACATTTGAAGGACTAAATCAAATCCAACTTTGATTTGATTTAGTACTGTTCTTTATATTAAATGTTTGGTTGAATTGGAGATATGAATCCAACATATAAATTATTAATTTGTAGACAAATTGGAATTAAAGCCAGTCTAAGTCAGCGGCAAAGATGTATCTATCAAAGCAGAAAATAAATCTCCTTCAAATGCTGATATGTGGTTAACAACACAATTCAATATCACTTTTGAAATACAATAAATAGCCTATTAAGTCGTTGATAAGTTAACAAATTATATGTTTGATTCTCGTCTTCAACCCCCCAAAAAAGTCCTTAATGAGGAATTGGACCTTGTATGTTTCTTGAAGTGTTGTCTACACACACTAGGAGTCCCCGCCACTCTCCAAGTTTTTTAGCCTACTCAAGTATTTCATATCTATGGCTTCTGATATTGCTATGTAGTCCAGACTGTTGTCTCTTCCCAATTATATGTGACATATAAATTGTTACTTTTTGATTCTCTTCCATATATTCCTTGTTAATATGCATTGACTCCCCATTCGTCAGTCTCTAATTAACTATCTGTGTGCACCTGGTGCGCCTGTTAAACACAGCAGGTGTTTTAAGTACATGTCTTCTTAATGTGTTTGTACAGCACTGATAAAGGCATAAGGCCGAAACATATGCTCTGTTTATTTTTTATTAGCACCTGGCACTTTCACTTTTTGTATTATTTTGAGCATGTATTAAATTACTTATATTATTTTTTGCATCTCAGCCTCCTTGGGTTTTGAGTGCGAGTACTTTTTGAACTCTACAGATACTTTCTTTCCCACGCACTGGCCTTTCACTCTAGCCTGAGCGCTAACCCTCAGTGTCTTTCTCTGTTTTGCAAAAAAGGACACAGACTTCAGTGTCTTGTGGACAATGCATGTACGCGACTGAGAAATTGTAAAAACATGCATTTTCTTTTTTACAATCTGTTAGTTTTATACTTGGGAGATGTAGTAATGCTGCATTGTGCCACTGGATGGCAGAAGGTAGATACTGATCTGAAGACATACTGTAACTGCCCACTGTACTTGACTAGAGGCTGAGAATAAGCAACATTAAGAATGATAAAGTAAGGAACTATAGTCAAAGATTAAAATCAAGTAAATGTAACATCCCCCTCCGAGAATCCATGTGCAGTGCTACATGCTGACACCATTGTTGTTTGTGTTAGTTGTACAGTATGTGTTGGATGTATTTACATTCTCACATAAGCCTCTTAGATTTGATCTGGCTTGGATGAACAATTGTTCCAGGCTTTTGTGTTTGGACTGCCACAACAACCAACCAACAGCATGTTTTGTCTTCTATGAAAATGGTTGCTATCAGCTACTAGGAAAACCAGGCTAAATGTACACCCTGTTACATAATTAATGGTTCACTCACTCCATCCGCCTGCTTCTGGTGAGTTTGGGCCATGGCTGAATCCTTCTGTCTTCAAAGACTACAAAGACAGACAGGTGAGAGAGTTTCAGGGTTTGGGTTTCCACTGTTTGTGTTTTTTTCTCCTGCACCGTACGACAATATTGAGCACCTTTTCTCTTCCTGATCTGCTTCCCTGTAGGAAGCCCTTTGTGAGCTGACAATTTCATTGCCTTTGACAGACTGTTGTTGACTGCAATTCCTGTCAGAGGTCTCGGCCCACTCTGTCTCCTTGCCACAGTTATTTTTAGCTTATTTTCTCCGTTTGGCAGTCGGCTATCTTAGAGTGATGGACCACACACTCTTCCAGCTGCAGAGGTTAGGATGGAAGACTGCTGGGTCAGGGATGGGCCTGGAAATGAACAGATCAGCAGAACTAACTGATTATTGTCAAGATAATTGTCTTCTCCTTCTAATGTTCTATTAAAACAGTGACTGTCAAGCTCCTCCCATGGAAAACACTCTAGCTTTACACTGGAATAGAGGCAGATTGGCAGTTGACATGCACCAAAGGACTTGAGAAGTTATGGATAATATGAAAATAATGCAGTGTATTGTATAATAAAGTGGTGCTTATTATGCTTGTCATAGGATTATGGTAACCCAGTCTGGCGTCCATTGACATTAGCCATTAAACTATGTCACTAAACTATAATAAGACAAGTATGCCAGAATTATGATCTCAACTATGCTATTATCACACCATAATCCTACCACCAACATGAATTGATAATATTCATGACAGATCTGTGAAAGTAATTGCCCCATTAGCAAATCACAATCCTTGGATTTACCTCGTGTTCCCCCTATAAAAGCTCTGCTTGCATAACCCCTTTCTCTTTGTGAGGATGGTAGACAGGCTTTTACCAGGGAAAGCCTCCCCACTCCCCTCTTCTCTGGCTTTTAATGTTCATCTCCCATCCATAGCAGCACAGCAGGCCCTTCCTCTGGTCCACCTGTCGGATCACGCCCCTTCCTCTCCTCACGGAGGAGCACTAACATATTCCCTTTGTTAGCGTCACCTCCCACACAATTTGTCTCCGCATCGTTGACCTTGAGCGTGTGCTGCCCAAAATAGCCGCTGAACGGATTGACTGTTTTATCTCCCTCTCTAGACTGTGGTGTTATCAAACACTCCATAGCATAGGGGTTGGTGGAATCTTCCACTTTAGCGTTGCGATCTGCAATCCCGTTGGAAACATCTTCCTGTATAATAGAAGTGTACAGATGAAGGATTGATCACGCTGTTGCAGGAGAACTTTCCTGCAATTAAGGAAATGTAAAATCTGTAGTGTGTTTGTGGTTTAAAAAGGCATCTGAAGTTTGTAATTTCCACTTTTCACAATTAATTTCCACTTTCCACAATTTCAGAGTGGATTTTCTCTTTCGAAAAATGTATCAACCCTTACAAAAACGTCCGTTAATTATAATCCACATAATTCACATTTCCGGTTGCCTCAGGACTATTTACATGCATGGAGCAAACTGGATGAAATGAAGATCCTACATCTGTTTATCTGTTTTGTGGGTTTTTGCAGAAGGAACATAATGATGAATGTTACTGTAAAAAAAAAATAATAAAAAAAAATAGAACCACCATTTTTTTAATCAGGATAACTGGGCAACAAACCTATTTTCTTTTTTTGCTGCTACTCCCACTGTCATCGTGATACTGTAGCAGACAGTTGCAGTGTGTTTTTTACAGGTCCACAGTAGATGGGTAAAGGGAAGATTAAATGTATGGTTAGATTGGGTGGTGAGGGAGTCCTGCCTGGAAGGAGATAGAAGCCACATGAACTGGGAGATTGTATGGGGAGTTGCAACACACCGAAGCTGGGGGATAGTCACAGGATTAGCAGTGCTGCCTGCAATCTGGGGACAAAAGACTGATATTCAGCCACAACACCACTGTATGTTTTGAAATAAATATCATGACTGCAATCTGTTGCACAGTTAAGTGGATCAATACAGAGGTGACCTGATTTCTATATTTTTCCAGTAGATTGTCAGTCGGAGAATATTGCACACTGCATCCGCTGTCAAGTGTTTCCTGTGATTTCCTGCTATAAAAGGACACGCGCTCGTTGTATTAGCTTTGAGATATAGTTCATCCTTAGGATTGGTGTTTGAATTAGATATCCAGCCCACTGCCTTTCTGTTTTCATCTCCATTTCTGTGAGAGACATCAGCAATTTCGCATATATTGGTTATGTTGGTGAGATTACATTTTTGCTATTACTTCCTGTTGAGGATCAGTGCATTTGAAATGCCATCATTTTCACGTCGCCATTGTCTGACAAAACTGTCCTTTGAAATGTTCCCTTTTATCATACCAGTACATAGCCACATGAAGAAGTGGTGCTGAGACACTTCTACAGTATATGTTTTTTGAAAAAAATATTTGTTCACAAAAGTAGTGCACTGGGCCTTTACTAGTATTAGCGGACTGATAGACGTCTGTAGCTGGGTTTTTCAGCATCTTAGCTTTGGCAAAAAAGGTAGTTATTTGATTTTAACAACAGTATGTTGATGGATATAATAGTTGGAATTGTAAGAGTTGTTGCCCTGTCCCTTTTCTCTGCGATTTTCCTTAGTGGAATCCAGAAAGAACAAAACCCTGTCCTCAAACATTTGGTGCAAAGTTATGGGAAAAGACACAAAACATCCACATCAAATAAAACATTTTTCTTGATCAGATAACATTGAAAACAACCACTTTTTGTGAAGTATTAATTTACCATCCTTACAAACCACTTAATGTAAATGTACAATACTGTATTGTGTCACCATCGTGTGTTTCCATTGACCAAGGCAAGGCGTAGTGATAGTTCGACATTGTTTTATTTAACATAAAACTAAACTTGGTCGGAACTATACAAAATAATAACAATATACATGAACTGAAGGAAACCACACTTACTTGAAAGATGACATCAAACAATGACCCACACAACAGAGCAGTCCGCTCCACCGGTGCCCAGTCGGGGTCCGGACGGCTGCAGACCTTCGCTGGAGGCTCCGGGCTATGGACTTTCGCTGGAGGCTCCGGGCCTTCGCTGGAGGCTCCGGGCTGCGGACCTTCGCTGGAGGCTCCGGGCTGCGGACCTTCGCTGGAGGCTCCGGGCTACGGACCTTCGCTGGAGGCTCCGGGCTACGGACCTTCGCTGGAGGCTCCGGGCTACGGACCTTCGCTGGAGGCTCCGGGCTACGGACCTTCGCTGGAGGCTCCGGGCTACGGACCTTCGCTGGAGGCTCAGGGCTACGGACCTTCGCTGGAGGCTCAGGGCTTTGGGCCTTCGCTGGAGGCTCCGGGTTAGTGACATTCGCTGGAGGTTCCGGGTTGCGGACCTTCACTGTAGGCTCAGGGCTGCAGACCTTCGCTGTAGGCTCAGGGCTGCGGACCTTCGCTGTAGGCTCAGGGCCTTCGCTGGAGGCTCCGGGCCTTCACTGGAGGCTCCGGGCTGCGGACCTTCGCTGGAGGCTCCGGGCTGCGGACCTTCACTGGAGGTTCCGGGTTGCGGACCGTCGCTGGTTTGGTGCGTGGAGCTGGCACTGGCCTTACCGGACTTGGAATCGGCACAGTCTTAGAAGCCCGCTCTCGTAGAGACATCAGCTCCGTCACAAGTGCCTTTCGGCGCTCTAAATCCTCCTCTTCCTCTATTTTCCTCAGGAACGGTTCCCACTGCTTCTCAGGGGGAAGAGCAATCCAGGCTCTCCACCACCTTGACCGTTCCTCCAGTGGTCGATCGAAAAATCCCTCAGGCCTCTCTCGATTAACTACCGTTGGAGGACGAAGTGGTGGGCGATCCTCTTCCTCCCGATCCTGACGCGGACAATTTCCTCTTCTCCGCTCCGACTCTCCATTATAGCGCTGCTTGGTCTTCACAGGGTGGGTCATTCTGTCATGATCGTGTGTTTCCATTGACCAAGGCAAGGTGTAGTGATAGTTCGACATTGTTTTAGATCTGTCAGGCTCTGACCCTGGCTATCTAGAGGAGCCAAAAAGCTCCCTATGGCCAGAGCCTGACATATTGTACATAGGCTGGTCATCTAGGTTTGTATCTGTAGACTTTCAGGTGCACTAGTGATATACAGTATGTAATATATTTACCAGAGACTATAGTGATGTACACTACTGGTAAAAAGTTTTAGAACACCTGCTCATTCAAGGGTTTTTCTTTATTTTTACTATTTTCTACATTGTAGAATAATCGTGAATACACCAAACTATGAAATAATGCATATGGAATTATCTAGTAACCAAAAAAGTCTCAACAAGCTTCATGAGTTAGTCACCTGGAATGTATTTCAACTAAAAGGTGTGCCTTCTTAAAAGTTAATTTGTGGAATTTCATTACTTCTTAATTCGTTTGAACCAATCAGTTGTGTTGTGACAAGGTAGGGGTGGTATACAGAAGATAGCCCTATTCGGTAAAAAAACAAGTCCATATTATGGCAAGAACAGCTCAAATAAGCAAAGAGAAATGACAGTCCATCATTACTTTAAGACATGAAGGTCAGTCAATAAGGACAATTTTAAGTTTCTTCAAGTGCAGTTCCAAAACCCATCAAGCGCAATGATGAAACTGGCTCTCATGAGGACCGCCACAGGAAAGGAAGACCCAGAGTTACCTCTGCTGCAGAGGATAAGTTCATTAGAGTTACTAGCCTCAGAAATTGCAGCCCAAATAAATGCTTCACAGAGTTCAAGTAACAGACACATCTCAACATCAACTGTTCAGAGGAGACTGTGTGAATCAGGCCTTCATGGTCAAATTGCTGCAAAGAAACCACTACTAAAGGACACCAATATGAAGAAGAGACTTGCTTAGGACAAGAAACAGGAGCAATGGACATTACACTGGTGGAAATTTGTCCTTTGGTCTTGAGTGCAAATTGGAGATTTTTGGTTCCAACTGCCGTGTCTTTGTGAGACGCGGTGTAGGTAAACGGATGATCTCCGCATGTGCATTCTGCAGCGATACACCATCCCATCTGGTTTGGGCTTAGTGGGACTATCATTTGTTTTTCAATAGGACAATGACCCAACACACATCCAGTCTGTGTAAGGGCTATTTTACCAAGAAGTAGAGTGATGGAGTGCTGCATCAGATGACCTGGCCTCCACAATCTCCCGACCAAATTGAGATGGTTTGGGATGAGTCAGACCGCAGTGAAGGAAAAACAGCCAACACGTGCTCAGCATATGTGGGAACTCCTTCAAGACTGTTGGAAAATCATTCCAGGTGAAGCTGGTTGAGAGAATGCCATGAGTGTGCAAAGCTGTCATCAAGGCAAAGGGTGGCTACTTTGAAGAATCTCAAACATAAAATATATTTGGATATGTTTAACACTTTTTTGGTTACTACATCATTCCATTTGTGTTTTTTCATAGTTTCGATGTCTTCACTATTATTCACTACTAAAGTAGAACATAGTAAGAATAAAGAAAAACCCTTGAATGAGTAGGTGTTCTAAAACTTTTGACCGGTAGTGTATGTAATATATTTACCAGAGAGACTTTAACTGTACTTCTCTGACACTTAATTAAAATGTACATTAAAATAATTGAATCAATGCCCATATCCATTTTATTATTCCTGACACTATAACATTGGAGTGCTATGATTATATAAGAAAGTGTGATTAAAGTGCTGGCACAGTCTCTTAGGCTACTATTTCATTACAATAGCAGGAGAAGTTAAAATCTATAATTTACTTCATGTAGTTATAATTCAAAGCTGTTAAACGTATCTTTCCCTTAAGTGACTATAAATCCTTTTAAATCGAGACTGTCCATAACCTTGTCTGGGAGATGTGGTTTTAAGCAAATGGGATTACTGTGCTAGTTAAGATTTTATTTTGATTTAATTTTATTTTGGTGGAAATTGTAGTGATATTTAAATATGAGGTATTTCAGGGATCATAATATAGAGGTCTCCTATATGTGAAAGGGGCCAATGCTGCCCTCTACTGGACACGTAGATCATAACAGTTTGACAGCACATGCAGGCTTATAGTATGTCATACCTATCCTGTAAGTATGAGGACACCAGTAATAATAAAAACATAAATATATATATATACATATATATATACACACACTGAGTGTACAAAACATCTAGAACACCTTCCTAATATTGAGTTGCACCACCCCTCCCCCCTTAGAACAGCCTTAGTTCGTCGAAAGCGTTCCACAGGGATGTTTCCCACATTTGTGTCAAGTTGACTGGATGTCCTTTTGGGTGGTGGACCATTCTTGATACACATGGGAAACTGTTGAGCGTGAAAAGCCCAGCAGCATTGCAGTTCTTGACACATGCAAACTGGTGCGCCTGGCACCTACTACCATACCTCGTTCAAAGGCTCTTCAATCTTTTGTCTTGCCCATTCACCCTCTGAATGGCACACATACACAATCCATGTCTCAATTGTCTAAAATTCTCCCCTTCATCTACACTGACTTGAAGTGGATTTAACAAGTGACATCAATAAGGGATCATAGCATTTACCTGGTCAGTCATTCATGGAAAGAGCACTCAGTGTATATCCTGTATATACACAGTGCATTCGGAAAGTATTCAGAACGCTTGACTTTTTACACATCTTGTTACGTTACAGCCTTATTTTAAAATTGATTTAATTGTTTTCCCCCCCCTCATCAAACCACACACAATACCCCATAATGACAAAGCAAAAAATAGTTTTTAATCCCGGTGCTGAGTTAAAGGGATAGTTCACCCAAATGACAATATTGCACACTATGCAACAGCAACCAATGTGATAATAGCTGGGGTCATTGTTGCTTGTTTTTGCTGTAGAACCCCATCCATCCATCCGGATCTCACTGAAACCCAGACCCTGGCTATGGCCCTGATAGGGATAGCATTTAAAAAATCTAATTTCATACAAACAAACTACTAATCACCATGGCAACTAGGCCTACTGCTACCACTCTTGTGACTGATAAACCTACTGTCCAGCATACTGCCATTGTCAGTATAGAGCTCAGAGCAGAATGTCCCCTGTTGTACAGCCACTGTGTCGACAGATGTCTTGCTCTCTGGGTGACATCTTCAATCTCTGTGGCAGAGGTGTCAGTGTGCTCTCACACAGTGGCACACTGCCTAGGACATGTCACATGAGCAGGACACAGGGGCTGGGACAGGGACAGGGGGGAGGAGGGGTGGCTGGGAAGGCCAAGGGCTCCGTCCCCTCAGGGTTTAAGATCACACTGAAGATGGAAAGAGGTTAGTCTTGTCTGGTACCTGATGCCTGGGGCCAGCAGCCTGGGCTCTAGGGTCTGGACATGGAGGTCTCTCTCTGTGGAACTCTGTCAGACAGGGCAGGGTCACTCCTTTGGGTATCTCTCAGAGGGTTCGGTTGGATCTGCATGGGATGGATGGGTCACACAAGGTCACGTCGGAGATGCTATTGATGTATGTACACTACCGTTCAAAAGTTTGGTGTCACTTAGAAATGTCCTTGTTTTTGAAAAAAATGTGTCCATTAAAATAACATCAAATTGATCAGGAATATAGTGTAGACATTGTTAGAGTTGTAAATGACTATTGTAGATTTTGTATGGAATATCTACGTAGGCATACAGAGACCCATTATCAGCAACCATCACTCCAGTGTTCCAATGTCCCGTTGTGCTAGCTAATCCAAGTTTGTAATTTTAAAAGGCTAATTGATCATTAGAAAACCCTTTTGCAATTATGTTAGCACAGCTGAAACTGTTGTGCTGATTAAAGAAGCAATAAAACTGGCCTTCTTTAGACTAGTTGAGTATCTGGAGCATCAGCATTTGTGGGTTCGATTACAGGCTCAAAATGGCCAGAAACAAAGAACTTTCTTCTGAAACTTGTCAGTCTATTCTTGTTCTGAGAATTTTAGGATATTCCATGTGAGAAATTGCCAAGAAACTGAAGATCTTGTACAATGCTCTGCACTGCTCCCTTCACAGAACTGCGCAAACTGTCTCTAACCAGAATAGAAAGAGGAGTGGGAGGCCCTGGTGCACAACTGAGCAAGAGGACAAGTACATTAGAGTGTCTAGTTTGAGAAACAGACGCCTCACAAGTCCTCAACTGGCAGCTTCATTAAATAGTACCCGCAAAACACCAGTCTCAACGTCAACAGTGAAGAGGCGACTCCTGGATGCTGGCCATCTAGGCAGAGTTGCAAAGAAAATGCCATATCTCAGATTGGCCAATAAAAAGAAAAGATTAAGATGGGCAAAAGAACACAGACACTGGACAGAGGAAGATATGGCTTTTCTTTGCAACTCGGTGTCACCTCTTCACTGTTGACGTTGAGACTGGTGTTTTGCGGGTACTATTTAATGAAGCTGCTAGTTGAGGACTTGTGAAGCGCTTTAGAGAACAAAGGTTCTCTAAAGTTGTATTGTATGTTGGGGTTGTTCTATGGTTGGATGTCCCAATTCGTTTCCTACAGAATTAGAAATAGTGGTTACTTTTTTTAGACAGATATCGCCAGATAAATAGAAGGTAACTCAGCCAACCACATGGCTTCCAGACTGCCCTACACTGTTAATCTGTATGAGGACACAGGCCTCAACCATCAGACCAGATGCTTCAAAATCTGCTGGAAAAATATTCAAAATAACAATTCAACAGAGTCATTCAACATCTGACTGACATATGGCTGCCCATGACTACCAACGTAGTCCTGTACTATAAAACATCAAGAATGTTGGTGGAAATCAAAAACATGCTATCATTACATTCCTTACAAATCAAAAACATGCTATCATTACATTCCTTACAAATCAAAAACATGCTATCATTACATTCCTTACAAATCAAAAACATGCTATCATTACATTCCTTACAAATCAAAAACATGCTATCATTACATTCCTTACATGTGCTGCTTTGGTGGTGTTTCCACTGCGTGCCCTGCCATATAAAGGTGAGGGACCTAGAGCTGTACTAAATGATATGCCTGCGTTATTCACTGTTAAGGAAAGGAAAATACTTTGATTATTAAATGTGCTAAATGTTACACTCTCTCAAATGATCGACTGAAGTGTCCCCCAGTCAATTACATGAAACACGTGTTGGAGAAAGGCCTTGAAAAAAGCGAAAGAGTGCGTCAGGTGTGAATTGCAGCTCCAATGATGCTTTCTTTCTTTCTTGTAATCCTTATATGTTTTAAAGGCCCAGTGCTGTCAAACATGTGATTTTCCTGTGTTTTATATTTATTTATTATTATTATTGAAATAATATTGTGCAAATTATGATAATGCCATTTTCGTGTAAGAGCTGTTTGAAAAGACCGCTTGAAATCTCAGCCTGTATTGGTGGGATGGAGTTTTGGCCTTCCTGGTGTCATCAGGTACATTCGTTAATACACTCATATAAAAAAAGGTTCTATCTAAAACCTAAAAGGGTTCTTTGGCTGTCCCCATAAGAGATCCCTTTGAAGAACTAGTTTTGGTTCCAGGTAAAAAAAAACTTTGGTTCCATGTAGAACCCTTTTCGGTTCCATGTAGAACCCTTTCCAAAAAAGGTTCAACCTGCAACTGAAAAGGGTTATCCTATGGGGACAGCTGAAGAACCATTTTGGAACCTTTTTTTCTAAGAGTTTAGACCAATAAGAAAGAGAGTTCCAAACCTCTCTGCTAGTTAGTTTTCAGTTTTCCCCTCACCACTCCCAGACAGTCCTAGCAAAATTCTTGCTTGAGAAATTCCTCTTTGCTAAGAAACAATTTATTTTAGACCATTTTAATTGACAAGACATTATTTGTTAACTAGACATTATTTGATGTTGAGTTACAAAATGGGTACGTTTTTTTTATATGAGGATGGAGAAGCTGGTTGGATTTTGTAGGAGGAATTCAATCCACAATGGAAGCAACCTTGGCTGTAGACTGTGGAGGATTGCTTTTATCTCCAAACCCTTTCTCTCGCTGTCCCGGAGGTTCTTTACCAGATGCTTTACACTGAATTACTCATCTCCCAATTTGTTTATATGTGTGTGGTTGTTTTAAGGCTCTTAAGAGTATTCATACAAGACGTTGTTTTGTATGAACAGTTGATATTTTGGGTGCTTAGTGTATTTTATTCTAAATGACTGTGTAAGACATGACCCATCTGTATGTCTTGTTTTGAATCCAAAACATTTTGACCACGTTGGTTATTTTTATACACAACCTATTTTTTACTTATGTAAGGATCCTCTGTATCTACACTACCATTTGTAGGTCCAACGTTTGGGGTCACCTAGAAATGTCCTTGTTTTTGAAAGAAAAGCACATTTTTTGTCCATTAAAATAACATCAAATTGATCAGAAATACAGTGTAGACATTGTTAATGTTGTAAATGACTATTGTAGCTGGAAACGTGAGAGGCGACTCTCAGATGCTGGCCTTCTAGGCAGAGTTGCAAAGAAAAAATATCTCAGACTGGCCAATAAAAACAAAATATTAAATTAGCTGTGCTAACATAATTGCAAAAGGGTTTTCTAATGATCAATTAGCCTTTTAAAATGATAAACTTGGATTAGCTAACACAAAGTGCCATTGGAACACAGGAGTGATGGTTGCTGATAATGGGCCTCTGTACGCCATTAAAAAATCTGCCGTTTCCAGCTAAAATAGTCATTTACAACATTAACAATGTCTACACTGTATTTCTGATCAACTTTATGTTATTTTGTTGGGATTATTTTTTTGCTTTCTTTCAAAAACAAGGACATTTTTAAGTGACCCCAAACATTTGGACGGTAGTGTATTTAATATATTCTCAAGAAACTTTTGTAACAATGGCATGGTGTCTTTCTCTTTGAAATCGTAAAACTGTATCAAGGTTTATCTTATTTTCATATCAACATGGTGCCCCCTCACATGAGGAGGAGTGGAGTTTATACACTCAGAGTATGGCTACATCTCCCCGTTTCGTTTAAATAAAAGCTTGTGTTAAATTAGTGTGTTGCCATAGAAATCCATTTTGATGAACCCTAATGCACCAGCCTGAAGCTCTGGAGTGTTTCCAAAGTGCAGGCAGAAAATATTATCTAGGACTAGAAGCAGCTTTCTTTTCTCCTCTACACACAACTTCATGTCTCCATTTAGTAGAAGGTAAGAAGACATAATTTTTTGCTTAACCAACACCTCTGTTATGTAGCTAGCTTCCATAACCAGCATCATATCAATACGATGCACAAGGATTGGCCATTTAATGTACATGTATAATTTATCCTCCTTGATACCACATCACTGGGGCGAACATTTCTTTCTCCACACTTTTGTTTTGCTGAGAAAATTTGAATTGGGGGGACAGGGGGGGACAGGGGGGGGACAGGCTTGGGGCATAAAGGACAAAAAAAACAAGTGTATCAGCAACTTTCCCTGACACTACTGTCATGTTTCTGTTTGTCTGTCAGCATGATCAAGACACCACAGATCTTTGTTTCTTATACCTCGGAAGAAATTCAATTTCTCACTGTCATTTTCAATATTCTTGTGTATTACTGTCTCTTCCAAAATGGCCGATTTATCCCTTCAGAGATGATGTTTCTTTAATGCAGAATACCGAAAACAAATATATATTTTTTAAACTTGTGATAAGGTTTTTTCTTCATACATTCCCCCCAGTATACACACAAAAGACACTATTAAGGCTAAAGTGCTGAACAGTATCTTTTCTCGTTTATAAAAACCATGACCCTGATTTGCCGTTCACTTTTCTCTCTCTGGAATGTGTGTAGTTGATACAGTTACATTGTTGTAGATTTTGTGAGTGAAAAGCAGCAGGAACTAGTAGAACAGGATTGTGTGTGTGCAGATATTGAGTTTTTGTTCCTTGCTGTCCTACCTCCAGAGACAACACAATTGTAAGAGATTTGAATACACCCCTAGGTGTAGCTCAGTTAATGGTGATGGACAGTATTAATACAGGGAGCTGTGATGGAGGAGGCCGAACACTGCGTATAGTGATGTCAGCAGCTGGGACTGCCTGGAAGTCAGCACATTTAGCAAAATTAGCAACGGGAGTGGACTGTGTGTGTGTGTGTGTGTGGGGGGGGGGGGGGGGGTGCTATATCTGCAGCCTAGTGAGATGGGGAGGGAATTACGACCACATCATACTAGTCTATCATCATTAATAACAAGGATGTGCTGATGTGAAGAACAGTTACCAAGAGGGACCTGCTTTATTAACA
The DNA here is from genome assembly GCA_023634145.1 of Thymallus thymallus. Lineage (NCBI taxonomy): Eukaryota > Metazoa > Chordata > Actinopteri > Salmoniformes > Salmonidae > Thymallus > Thymallus thymallus. The sequence continues at coordinate 23,035,005 of CM042413.1, forward strand.
CATTATTTTTCAACTTTCTTTCTTTCTACTCTACAAACATTTTCAATGAAGAAAAGGAGTAATGAAAGTCACAGTACAGACATTCATCATAACATACCATATAGGGTAATGTTATGTGGAGCAAGGAATAGAGTCAATCAGCACGTCTTAATAGAGAGACCTCATACTGTTGATGGAGAGGGTGGAGCTGAAGAGAAACAGACTGTGCCCCGGGTTGGGAGGTGTGAGATACAAAGACAACAGGCATGAAGACATTAGATCACAGGAAGGAACCAGGAAGGACGATACAAACGTTAAAAGTATAAAAGTTATGATTGAGAAAAAAGACTACAGACTACTTCCCTTTAAGTTATCAGTCCAACTACAAGTATCTACAGAACTTCACTTAAAAATATATGTATTATGAAACAACATCAGACATGATCAGCGAAATCTCTCTCGGCTGAGGCAGTACTTATTTGACTGCTGTCATAAGGGGAATTCCATTTCTGCCTTCTTTAGACTTTGATGGGTTATCAGACATGTCAGAAGCAGAATGCTCCTGGGGATGGTGTGTTTGTTTTTGACTCTTTGTATGAATATATAAATATTGGAGCTCCTATCACATCCATTATACTGACAAGACATTTCCCCTCCACGGAGAACAACATGAAAAGGGCCTTATCTTCCCTGGTAACACGTCAAACGGTATATGATTGCACATTGACTTGACTGCACATTGGAAAACCAAAGACTGAGAATGATTGCCTTGCACTGGCAAACCCTCCATAGTCTCCCATGGTGTCATTGGGTTATTTTATTCATGGATACAGTGTAGCTAGCCCCTGTGGCCAGGCAGGAGCAAAGCTGGAGCCTCAGGGCAGTCTGTATCGAGATCTGTCCAAGGACCACCTGGGGAGAAACAGAAGAGAGAGCAGGCTTTAAGCAGTGGGCTTCGGCATTGGAAGTGCTCTGCTCTGCTTGGCTTGCTGGCTCCCTACCTTCTGCTCCTAGTGTGATATGTCAAGACAATGTTATATCCCTGCTAGGATGATGGCTCAACTACCTATCTTCAGCTGCTTGATTGCAGAGTGGTTTCAGGTGAGGCCGTGGGTAGCTGTCCATGGTGCTAAAGATGTTGAAGGTGGCGCTGCAGCAGTGATTTGTCAGGACTTGCTGTCCACAGAGCTGAACAGGTTTAGTGTGTTTGAGCAGCACAGACATTCGCGGACAGCAGCTGCAGAGCTAGGTAGGCATGTCACAATAAGCTACAATGAGACGATCACAGCCATGGACTCTGAACTGGGCTAGTCACAGAAAAGGTCAAAATTGTCATCAGAGTTTCAGTCATTAGAGCTTTCAGAGTAGTGAATGGGTTCAGAGTGCCCAGTGACCCTGTGTGTCCAGAGACTGACACAGAGTCAGTTACTAGAACGCACCGCCTGCAGACACCCTCTCTCTCTCAGAAGTGGGTCATAGTGTGCCCACCTGACCCTGTACTAATCAAATGTATGGCGTTTATGACAGACACAGAGCTAGTGGGGCTGATAAAACATACCTCTTTCCGACTCTCACTCTCTCTCACGCCTCCTCTCTCCAGCAATAGCTCAAGCCAAATGCTCGACACAATCATCTCTAGCACTCAGCAAAATGTAACCTTTTCTTTTGCCTTTTGTCCATATGTTCAGTATGGGTTTAAACTAAAGGTATGCATTGCTGTTGAACCAGCCTAAAGCTTACCATATGCTTCCCAGTCGAAACAGTTTGCGAATGTACTCTGAGTATACAAAACATTAAGAACACCTGCTCTTTCCATGACATAGACTGACCACGTGAATCCAGGTGAAAGCTATGATCCCTTATTGATGTCACTTGTTGAATCCACTTTAATCAGTGTAGAAGAAAGATTTTTAAGCCTTGACACAATTGAGACATAGATTGTGTATGTGTGCCATTCAGAGGGTGAATGGGGAAGACAAAATATTTAAGTGCCTTTGAACGGATATGGTAGTAGGTGCCAGGCGCACAGGTTTGTGGCAAGAACTGCGACACTGCTGGGTTTTTCACGCTCAACAGTTTCCCATGTGTATCAAGAATTGTCCACCACCCAAAGGACATCCAGCTAATTTGACACAGCTGTGGGAAGCATTGGAGTCGACATGGGCCAGCATCCCTTTGGAATGCTTTCGACACCTTGTAGAGTCCATGCCCCAATGAATTGAGGCTGTTCTGAAGGAAAAAGGGTGTGCAACTCAATATTAGGAAGGTGTTCCTAATGTTTGGTATACTCATTGTATATGAACACAGTTTGCCCTTCATGGATTTGAACTGAATTTATTTTCCACCAGAGAGTGAAAAGACCAATAGAAATGTCCTGTAGCAGAAATCGTCAGCTCAAAGGACACATTGAATAATGGAATGGGATTGTGAAAATACTATGCATATAACTGCCAGAGCCCTCCCAGTGAGTGGCTTTCCTTTGTGCACATTAGCTGCTTCATAAACAACCTCAGTTTGTTACAGTGGCAGCAGTATAATTGAGATGGAGTGAAAGGTCTTAGTACTCTAATGGTGTGTGGCAATGGACCTAACCATGCTCTTTGCCTGCTATGGGGAATCTAGAGTACATACAGTATTTCATTGCTTTGGAGTCCCAAAGAGAAATCATAAAAGTAGTAGGTACAGTGCCTTCTGAAAGTATTCACACCCCTTTACTTTTTCCACATTTTGTTGTGTTACAGCCTGAATTTAAAATGTATTATGTGTCACTGATCTACACACAATACCCCATAATGTCAAAGTAGAATGTTGTTTGTAGAAACTAAAGAAATGAATAAAACATCAATCAGTATTCAACCCCTTTGTTATGGCAAGCCTAAATAAGTTCAGGAGTAAAAACATGCTTAACAAGTCACATAATAAGTTGCATGGACTCATTCTGTGGTCAATAATAGTGGTTATCATGATTTTAGAATGACTACCCCATCTCTGTACCCCATACATACAATTATCTGTAAGGTCCTTAAATCGAGTAGTGAATTTCAAACACAGATTAAACCATAAAGACCAGGGAGATTTTCCAATGCCTCGCAAAGAAAGGCACCTATTGGTACAGTAGATTGGTCAAAAATGTAAAAAAAGCACAAACTGAATATCCCTTTGAGCATGGTGAAGTTATTAATTACACTTATTAATTACACTTATTACACTTATGCGTCCTTTCTAACTCCAGTCATGTTATGGGTATGCTTGTTATCGTTAAGGACTGGGTAGTTCTTCAGGATAAAAAATGTGCGGAATGAAGCTAAGCACAGGCAAAATCCTGGAGGAAAAACTGGTTCAGTCTGCTTTCCACCAGACACTGGTAGATGAATACACCTTTCAGCATGACAATAACCTAAAACACAAGGCCACATCTACACCTGGAGTTGGAGTACAATCTAGGTGCAAAGCTCTTAGACTTACCCAAAAAGTCTCACAGCTGTAATCCCTGCCAAAAGTGCTTCTACAAAATATTGACTCTGGCATGTGAATACTTATGTAAACTAGATATTTCTGTAATTCACTTTCAATAGATTTGCTAACATTTCTTCACACATATTTGTACTTTATCATTGTGGAGTATTGTGCGTAGATGGGTGAGGAAAGTCTAATACATTTTGAATTCAGGCTGTAAGAATAAGTGAAGGGCTATGAATACTTTCTGAAGATCACTGTAGATATATGGTTATGATCTGATTACATTTCTTATTTTTCCTAATTATGTGTAGTAATGTGACTGCTTGTACAAGTGGAGGTATTTTTCCATATATAGATGTGGATTGCAGTTCTTACCTATAAGCAATTGCAGAAATCCATTTAACCATTTAAGCTGGCATCATTAAAGCCTGCAGAGCATAAATGAGATGCTATGTATGTGCTTATGATATCACTGAACTGGGATTGAATTAAAACACCTTTCTTCTTCCAGGGTATGGGAGTCACGTGAGACCTATGGGTCGTTACACTTAAAAGCAAATATACTTTTGCTGTGCTGACTGATGTGGTGTGAGCTTCTCCATTTCATGGCGCCCTGCTTCCTAGTCCTGCTCCATGACAGCTCTCTCTGCGTCCTCATGTTTTGTGCAAAGTATAAAGTAATACCTATTTTCCCTGTAAGAAACACTATTTGTGATGAAAATAGTCATTACTCCTCATGGCTGTCTGTGTGAAAGATACTCCAGTCTCAAATTGACATGGCTAGATAAATACAATGTTTAACAGGAATGCCACAATCACTCATGAGGCCACTATGCAGTGGAAATGTTCACAATTATAAATAATGCGGGTTATTCATGACAATGTACTGCTGCAGTAAATTAACCACCTGATTTTTACAAAAACATACTAAACATAAATATTAAAGAACACTCTCTATGAAGAGCCTTTGCCAGGTTGTCACTGTAACTAAGATTGTTTTCGGAACTGAAGTACCTGGTTAAATGAAGGTAAAAATAGAAGACATGTCCTTACCTCCGTATGCGCCATCGAATTTAGAATACATTTTCACCAAACGTGTGATTAACACTTGATTTCGTCATGATGAGATCTTGCAAAAATGGATAAGGATGTTACTTCATCTGAGAAGTGATTGGCCACCCTTCACAACTGTTGCATTAATGAGTGGCCACTCCACTGGAGATCAACACTCCTCTATTCAAGCACTCATACATGTTTGGGGTTTTGAACAAGGCCAAAAAACGAATAAACAGGCTTGTGCAATTTTTACCCACTTGTAGTTGTACAGCTGGACTAGCGTATTATCAGAGAAGGAATTATTTGCACAGCTTAAATTCCCACTAAAATAAAGATTTGTTGTATATATTCTCAGCATCTATGTATCTTAAGCTAGATTGAATGTTGTTTGAGACCATTTTATACTCCCTGTGCCATGCCCAAATAACTTCATGACAAAATGTAACCCACTACAACTCCAAAACACTGCACCGGTCCAGTAGATAAGTTATAGCACACATGGGGTAATGTTTTTGGTTTTTGATTTCCTGGACAGTCTCCTCTTATGCATTTTGAAACCAAGTATTGATTTAGTAATTTCTCTTGTTAGTGACATGTGGACCACAATGAGCACACAGGTTAACGGTCATAGTGGTGGTAAAGGATACCTGATACACACTGCCTTCAAATATTCATGAGGACAGTTTTATTTATGACATTAAGAGCCTGTTCAAAATGGAAGAACAGCAATTGACATTGGCCTACACGTCCAGATTACCAGCCAGACATAAGTCAAATTTAATGGTGCTTGTTGGTTGTAGTTGTGCTGTTAGGACACAGCCAGTCATTCGACTATAATGGGACATTATAAAAAATTAAAAAATTATAGTTTTGTCCTCGTCCACAGAAACTAAACAGAAAATGAATAGGAGCTTCTAATTTTCTGTTTTTCTGTTTGATTGAATACCAAGCATTTCTTTAAAAAAGGCAACATGACAATACGATATATGCTGGGCATATTGCTGTAGATGCCTGGTTGCTCATGTATTAGCATTGTAGCAAGATAGATAGATAGATAGATAGATAGATAGATAGATAGATAGATAGATAGATAGATAGATAGATAGATAGATAGATAGATAGATAGATAGATAGATAGATAGATAGATAGATAGATAGATAGATAGATAGATAGATAGATAGATAGATAGATAGATAGATAGATAGATAGATAGATAGATAGATAGATAGATAGATAGATAGATAGATAGATAGATAGATAGATAGATAGATAGATAGATAGATAGGTACTTTATTGCGAATTGTGTGTTCTGTATCAATCACTTTAAGGACCGAGCAAATTGTGTTGGCTAATGTGAAATGCACCTAAAGAAACACCTCAGTATTTCATGGTTCCCCACTGTGTCACTACCTAAAGGAAGCTTGGCTCTGCACTGATCTGGAATTCTAGTGATCTCTTAGAATGCTGTTGCAGCACCAGAAGGGAAACTGGCCAATCAGGTACAACAAAAAAATCATAGCATGATTAATACAGACATGCTGGTATTTTCCTCGTCGGAAAATCTCTCACACTATATCTCTCAGGCCTCCCTTAACCGCAAAAAGGAACACTCACTCTCTCTACGGTAAAATAGATACTTCCCACCTGTACTGTTGTAGATCACTCGTTCTCTGATTCCCCTTAGTCTAAAACAAGACCACCCTGGCACTGACATTACATGCTGGTCTCCTCTGCTAGGGCTGATCAGTGTCAGTGATAGGGTATAACCCACCACAAGCCTCACACAATAGCCACCAAGGTCAAAGCTAGGACATCCCCAGAGAGGTGGGCCAGATGGCCATACAATGTTGCCATTCAATATTCAACTGAGATACACAATGATTATATTCTGTGAATTATCATACTGTCTTGCCAACTATTTTGACTCATCACATACGCTGCTGCTACTGTTTATTATCTATCCCGTTTCCTAGTCACCTTATACATACCTATATGTACATACAGTGCTTTCAGAAAGTATTCACACCACCTGAATTTTTCCACATTTTGTTGTGTTACAGACTTAATTTAAAATGGATTAATTTGAGATTGTTTGTCACTGTTCTACACACAATACCCCATAACGTCAAAGTGGAATTATTAATTATGTTTTTCAAATATTTTACTAATTAATAAAAAATGAAAAGCTGAAATGTCTTGAGTCAGTCAGTATTCAACCCCTTTGTTATGGCAAGCCTAAATGAGTTCAGGAGTAAAAATGTGCGTAACAATTCACATAATAAGTTGCTTCGACTCCCTCTGTGTGCAATAATAGTGTTTAACATAATTCTTTAATGACTACCTTATCTCGGTACCCCACGCATACAATTATTGGTAAGGTCCCTCAGTCGAGCAGTGAATTTTAAACACAGATTCAACCACAAAGACCAGGGAGGTTTCCAATGCCTCGTAAAGAAGGGCACCGATTGGTAGGTTTTCCAACGCCTCGTAAAGAAGGGCACTGATTGGTAGATAAAGAAAAAAAACAGACATTGAAGTTATTAACTACTGTACACTTTTGATGGTGTATCAATACAGTCACTACAAATACATTACCATCGACTTTGTTCTGGTACCCTGTGTATAAAGTCAAGTTACTGTATGCATTTTTTCCTCATGTTATCAATTTTCTATTATTTTCTCTCTGCATTGTTGGGAAGGGCCCGTGAGTAAGCATTTCACTGTTAGTCTACACCTGCTGTTTACGTAGCATGTGACAAATACAATTTTATTCAGCCCTTTTATTCAGCCTACAAACCTTTGGGACTGACCAACAAGTAGCCTATCTGAACACTGAGTTTTCAAGGTATGCTATGGCTATGGCTTCACCCTCAAAAACTCACTAGGAATACACCAATCATAGCACATACAAATGTACAAGGCTAGACACACAAAACAATTAACCTACACTTTTTAAAAAGAGAATGAGATATACAGAAACAGCACAAAAATAAACACATATATACACTGAGTCAATGAAATTGAACATTGGCTACATAACTTCAAGTGTAATACGAAAGTCCAAAAAACATGCCTCTGTACAAAAGCTTTAACTCAAAGCTAATTTTCTGTTCATAGCATAGCTACTTTAGAGTAACCAGTAAGAAATGACCACTAGTAAACCAGTAGGTGGCGCAGTAACTCACTGCTCTCTGCCATCTTGTCAATGATGTAATCTTTCTTAAAAGGAACGCTTCAAGGTTCTCTTGAGTGAGGGTGGTTCTTAGGCGTTTCTTCACGAATTTCAGGGTGGAGGTCCTCTCACAAGCCACCTGAGTGATGGATAGGGTGAGGAGGAACTGGTAGCCCAAACCAATGATGTGATACGCATCCGTGAGCAGATTGTACTGAGACAGGAGAAGATAGCAGCATATCGGGAAGTTTTTACATGTGTAACAACTTCTGCTCACCAACTCCACACTTTCATCAGGATCCTCAAAGCCTTCCCCTGATTCATCACTGGCGGCGGTGGCCCTGGTGTTGTACTCCTCCAATGCTGACTGTTTCAGTCTTTCTTGTTTGAATACTTTCAACAACAGCGTCCAGTACCACATGTCTGCATTAGCAATGGGCTCGTCTTCTGCCAACTCACCTGGCTTTCGCTTCTTTCTTTTGTTATCTTCTCTGGGAGAGCAGTCTGAGCTTCGGCATCACAGTCCTGCTGCTCCTCCAGAATGCCATTGGCCCACTCAACAAAGTTGTCTGCTGTCCTCTTTACATCCTCAAAGTCTCTGGCACACATTCTCAGGTTATCCTCCGTTCCCGTCACCAAGTGCTGTGCTGTTACAATATCCATGGCACTTGTTTGCAAGTATTTAGAGAGAGGGGATGTCTGCTCAAAAATCTGTAAGTATGGTTTCATACTTTAGGAGAGCATCCTTGTACCCTTGGGCCTTGCTTTAGATGGCAGGTTTTATGGTCACATCCTTTTCAATTCTTTCCATAGTGATGACCACATCCATGTAAATTGCACGGCCAGGCTTTGCAAAGCTTCCAAATACTTTCCTCAAGGCTTTGTCTTTGGCCCACCAGCATGTTTCACCAATTACATTAAGCCGTCTGTGTCTGCTTTCCTCACTGGTTTCCTCCCATAGCTTCATGCGCTTGTAGGAATCTCGAACGAACACTGCAATGTCATTCAGTAGTGAGAAAAGAGATTCACTTGCCACAACAACCCCAGTGGTGTCAGTTAGCACAAGGTTGAGGACATGTGAGTAACACCATATGTGTACTTGGTTAAGAGACTCTCCTGTGAGCAATGCAGAGAAGCCCCTGCATTGTCTCTGCATATTAGCTGCTCCGTCTGTTGCATTACCAACACACTTTTGATATCTATGGCCATCTTCTCAAGGGTCTGTTTCACACTGTCCACAAAGTACTGTCCAGTCGATGACTCACAGTCAATGACCGCAATGAGTCTCTCGTGGACAATCAGTGACATATCGCAGAACTACTTGATGTTAAATCCTGTGTTGTGTCCATTTGTATTGAGAACATCCCTGCCTTTCTCACTTCAACAGCAATTGTCTGCTGAATCAACATTCTGATGACTTCAATTACTTTATTTGCTGTTGTTACCAAGGACCCTCATAGTTATCAAGGACCCTCTTCCTTTAATTCCCATCTACTTCTTGCTCTTCTCAATGTAATCACTAACATGCTCTTGTAGGCAGACATCATATTTGCTTAGCAACAATATACGCTCAAGAAACTTGCCAATATTGAAGGCCATGTTTTCCAAGTTATATGCAGCTTCGTGTCTGTGTCCTCTGTAGCTAAGCCCACATTTAGCAATAACTTTAACTACTTCAATCACACGTTCCATAACCTGCCTCCTCTTTCTGACCTGGTCTCGTTGAACTGACATTTGCTTATCACTCAGAAGGGTACGGATGTCTGCTTTGCTGGCTCTGAGGAAAAAGGCTTCTGCACTTTCTCTATGGGTCTTGCTTCTCTCATGTTCCTGTACTCTCTGATGGGCATGTTTCCAGGCCTGCATGCCTCCTTTGACAAATGCACTAACTAATCACTGGCTGAAGGTTTTGCGAATGCAAGACATACTGAGCAGAACAAGGAGTGAGTTACTTCATTATATGTCAGCCATTTTCTGTTTGTGCCATCTTTGGAGTGGAATACATTGGGAATGACTCTATGAGGGGTTTGTTTTGGGTGGTGCTGAAAAAATAAGTCAAAACCCTTGGACTGAGGATGGGAAAAATAATCAAATGGATTTTCAGTGCTTTCGCTGTCCCTTTCTATTTTCCCTGTACTGGGCTCTGAACCACTCTCTCTCTCTCTCTCTCTCTGCACATCTGGTTGCTCTTCAGAATGAGATTAACATTGTAAATAACCTACACTTAAACTTGTTTTACTTGTGCAGTCATCGATTGTATGACCCCCGATTACAGTCTTACTGATAATCTCATAAATAAAGCACATATTAATCTAAAATCATAGCCTACATGTTTAGGTTTGTTCTCTTAAGTTGTACCTGAAGGTTCCTGCTCTGAGTCTGACTCTGAACTGACCACCATCTCCAGTTCTACAGGAGCACCTGAAGCTCTAGTGCTGCTGCTGCTTCCTTCTCCACCTTTACAAAGAAAATACTCTCTTATCAGACTCACTATCATTAGTGTATCAGTAGGCTACATTAATACAGCTCTGGAACAAATTATGAGTCTCTTAATTTGGAGTGGTCTCTTAATTTGGAGTGGTCTATTAATTTTTCCCAGAGCTGTATATTATTGTAGTAACTTGTAATGCCGGTACTAATGGCACTAATGATCTTTGTCATTGCCTGTGCTGTGTCACACAGCCTACTGTGTTATGTTCATGGATGTATTATGGTTACTTTACTGTAGCCTGTTTCGCTGTACAGTGTATGTGCACTTTCTCTAGCTTATGTGACATGAGTCATGACCGAATGCTGGCAAGTCCATAGTCTAGGTTTACTATTTTTTACTAGTTGAAACATACTGCCTTCAATGTCAAATTATGATCACTATGTTGAACTCATTGCTATGATATAATTCCTTCACGAAGACGTAAGACGTGCAAACTGTTTAGCCTACCGGCCGTTGTGTCACTATTATTAGCTAGGCCACTTAGCTAGCCATGCTGAGTGTCGTTTGTGTGTGTCAGTGTGTGTGTTTTAGCTAGTGTTTTTGACTGGCCTGGTCCATTACTGACGAACATATCGCTTATTTTGCAGCATTTAGCTGCGTCTGTCGCAAGGTCCTTTCTCATTTTTATTCTCTCCCTCTCTGCTCAACCTTTCCTTTTCTGACCGTCCATTTTGCTGTGCGACTTGTCTAAAATGTTATCGGCAGAGAAGCAGGTAGACGGTTGCTATGTGCGTCACGGGGAGACCTGATGTCATTTTTGGCTCGCACACCTGATGCGTGGATTCTCCCGCAACTCATTCCTTCTTGCTATATTATCGCTGGTCAAGTTGACTATTCACGGCAGGCCAAAACGACCCTGAGGCCAGGTGCTCCCGGCGGCCAGTCCGCCACTGGGTATGTACGTAGCTGTGTAATGTATTTTTCAGAGCATGTGTCAGAATATAATCATTTCTATCACTCAGTCAGTTGCAACTTGACCGCAGATCCTTGTCATAGCTGGTCACAGATGTATAATTCACATAACACAATTACAACATAATAACAGCAATTACAGACACACAAAATGGCAATCTCATTCCAGGAAAATGAAGTGCCACGATAGAGCGGCTGAGGACAAAATTTGACCCATTTTTATTTTCTCACATTTTCCTCATTCCTTCTGGGCCAGAGCAAAACAGAGAGAAGATGTGTGAGTGAGCTGAGGCCTCTGATATTGCCGGCAGACAGACCTGGTCAGGTTAATCATGGTCAGTGGATGGGGCAGATGAATCAAGCACAGAGTCAGAGACAGATGCTGGGAGCTGGGAGGTGAAAACAAGTGCAGAGGAAGAGAAGAAAAAGGCCCAAAACAAAGCTTTGAGGAACACCACCACTGATGGAAGAGAGATGAGAAATTTGCTCCAGTAAGATAAAGAGGGATGGTAGTAGCACGGCGGTGATGGTGGCAGTGTTAGCAGTGGGGTGCCGTGGGGAGGGGATCCAGGGCAGTAATTAAAGCTGTGTGCTGATAGGTGCCCTGCCGGGGCTGGGGTTAAACAGCGGCCATTATGGAGGACGGATGAGGGCTGCAGCTGGAGGCAGCGTCTTAGCAGGGAGACTGTCTGCTGCTGTGATGGATGGAGCACAGGGCATGCGTTATTAAACCCATTACAGGGACATCTCCTCACCTCTCCATATAAATCTCACCATAAATAATTTATCTTCCGTCTACTCTCCTCCTATGGTGTATGTGGAAGAGAGGCTTTTGTGTATTTCTTCTACACTTACTGTATACAGTATGAGCATAAATTAATTAAAGACTAACTCATTTGGATCTCCTTGAGGTGTGTATCATAGCTCAATGTATTCAGTATTTGAATGGGGTTGTTCTGCAATGACAGCCATTTCGATGTGGTTGAAAGCTAATTTATTCTGGAGCAATAGGCAATAGCCATTTCAATGAGCATCTAGAAAACACTTTTTTTCACATACCACCCTAAAAAGGGATCTCTGAGTTAGTGCCTGCGTTAGTCTCCCTTGAGATGTTCAGAGCAGGAGGATACGATTATAGCTACTATAATAGATTATTGTGTGGACATTTTAAGTGACATTGTCCTCTAACACATTTTGAAATTCAAAACATTTTCAAAACTTTGTAACACCAATGCATATCACAACAGATGTGGACCAAGCATATATAACAACATTTACTTGGCATTCTCCTGGGGACATGACTACATTACAGGGCTCACAGGACTACAGGACTACCTGGCCTGCTGACTCTGGGCTGTCTCCAGTCCTTCAGGTCTGCTGCTGCTCGTTTCAACTGTTCAGCCTGCAGGTATGGGACCCTGACCTGTTCACCAGACGTGCTACCTTGTCCTGGACTTGCTGTTTTCAACCCCCCCCCCCCCCCCCCCCCCCCCCCAACCCCCCACCCCCTCTCTCTCTTGACCTCTGAATGCTCGGCTATGAAAGGTCACCTCTCAGAGCCTGGTTCCTCTCTAAGTTTCTTCCTAGGTTACTGCCTTTCTAGGGAGTTTTTCCTAGCCACCGTGCTTCTACATCTGCATTGCTTGCTGTTTGGCGTTTTAGGCTGGGTTTCTGTATTGCTGTCTGCTGATGTAAAAAGGGCTTCATAAATACATTTGATTTAATCTTGAGCCTCCAGATTCTATGGTTGACTATGGAAGGCTTACTGAGCATACCATTACTTTTTGCTTACAAAACCTTTGTAATTAACCCTAGAATCTTCGATAATTAAGCATTAAGTTAAAAGATATAACAGAAACATAACCTAGAGTAGATCATTCATAGCCAAACTTCAAACAGCAAGTTAATCACTTGACTCCAAGTAAAAATATGTGCCCCTAAAAGCATAAACAACAGCAGGAAAGAAAAACAGGTCCCCAGTTTTACTGTGAATTTACGATTCCCTCCAACTGTAATTTAATTAAAGCCCCTGGAAGACATGACACAAGGCGGTGTTATGGCGGAGGGGTGGTGTGTCCACAGTAACAGGCCAGGGGAGAGCAGATCAGCAGGCTGCAGCCCAAATGACAGCCTTTTCCCTATATAGTGCGCTACTTTTGACCAGAGGGCCCTGTAAGTAATGCACTATATAGGGAATAGGTGCCAATTGGGACACACACTATATCCCTCCTCACAGGAAGCAGCTGGGGCACAGTTCCGTCACAGTGTTATACATAAACATCCCACTATTACACATAACAGCAGGGGGAGGATGGAGGTCTGAGTAGAATATTTAGAGGCAGAGAGCCTCCACCCTTCACCCTGGTAGCTCTACATGGTATGCTTCCCAAATGACACCCTATTCCCTATATAGTGCACTACTTTTGACAAACGTAGTGCAATATATCGGGAATATTTATTTATTTTATTTAGGGTGCCATTAGGGGCCCACACATGGTTAACGAGTGGTCCACACAGGGAGCAGAGCCACTAATCAATCTCTGTTCCCTCCGTGACGCTCCTGCTTCCTTATCAATCTTCCTGAGAATAGGTGAATATGATTAATTGGCTATGTGAGAGTGTGCTACAGGCAGCCAGCCCGGCCTGTTAAACTCTTGTTGGCATGAGCTCATTATGAGACAGCCATGCTAAAGAGGAGGAGAGATAAACGAAGAAACTAATTTGCACTTGACTTCTTACCTGCCTGTTTAAAGAGTTAATCAATTAAAAAAATATTCTGGCTTTGATGTTGTTTTTTTCAAATGGATTTTAATTTATTTAACTAGGCAAGTCAGTTAAGAACAAATTCTTATTTACAATGACGGCCTACCATAGTAGTACAGCGCCCCTGGAGAAAATTAGAGTTAAGTGCCTTGCTCAAGGACACATCAACATTTTTTATCACCTTGTCAGCTCAGGTATTCGAACCAGCAACCTTTCGGTTACTGGCCCCACGCTCTAACGGCTAGGCTACATGCCGCCCATAAGATATAAATGACTAGAGATGTATCTATGACCCTGTTTTATACATTTTAGTCCTCGGTATGAAAATGATTTTCAGCTTTATTGAATGGCCTTCGTTGTTGACAGTGTTCAGCATCATAAATACAGTGGGTGACTGATGTGTGCTGTTGCCGCTCATGTTGCCGGTCATATTGCCGTTCATATTGCCGCTCATGTTGCCGCTCATGTTGCCGCTCATGTTGCCGCTCATGTTGCCGGTCATATTGCCGCTCATGTTGCCGCTCATGTTGCCGGTCATATTGCCGCTCATGTTGCCGGTCATATTGCCGCTCATGTTGCCGCTCATGTTGCCGCTCATGTTGCCGCTCATGTTGCCGCTCATGTTGCCGCTCATGTTGCCGTTCATGTTGTCGTCCATGTTGTCATTCATGTTGCTGCTCATGTTGCTGTTCATGTCCATTGTGTAGTAGCCATGATCTCAATACATCGGCTAGCACAAATCACCCTAGTGGTACATAAGAGATCCCTTAGGTCAGCTGGGAGAGAGGGAAGGAGGAAGGGAGGAAGGGACCTCTACAGGACAATTTATGGGCTGACAGAGGCCATTACAAACCACCCAATCCGTCCACCATAAATACCAACTAATTGTTTTTGTGGCAGGGAAATATGGACGTTTTGAAGGAACCCACACAACACAGGCACATTACTAGCCAGACAACAACAGTTTTCAGTGCATTCCGAGTCAACCTCGTAAGACTCTCCTGTGCCCCTCAGAGTCGGAAGAGGGCCATAAAACAACCACATAATGCATCGCAAAATGCTAACCTGATGAACATTTGAAACCACTGGCACCCAGGAGAAGTACCTCATAGCTTCGAAATTGCTCAGGAAGTCATCATGAAAACAATAGATTGCCTCTCTAATGCGTTGATAAGGTCAAAGGTTCTGATGTTTCAGTTTTTGTGGTGAAAAGCATTAGCAGATTGGTATAACTTATCTGGAAGAGGAATTAATATGACAAGATGTGTAGTAATTCCATTAAGTAAATATTTTGCTGATGGACCAGTATAAGATAACACATTGCGTTAATGCCCTCCTGGGTTAAGTTACTCAAATTGGGTAGAAAGTCCATTACTACACCTCCAACTACTTTCTTGGTGTATCATCATCACCAAGAAATGTGGGTGCCAGACAGACTGTGTTTGTAACACATAATTAGATTTTCTAGTGTGTATTTCCCACTATGGGGCTTAAAAATCTAAATGAAGTTCCTTTTTGGGGAAGCACTGAGACATTTACTGAAAGTAAATTTGACTAAATAAATCCATAACAAATAGTTTTTGAAAACTGCCGTGAGAGAGGAAAAAAGGAGCTAGATAAGCCATACAAGCAAAAAACATATGGAAGACTGAGATTGTTTATGGAAAATTTGCTGCAGGAGACGATGCCTATGAGTTCTGCTTGAGTTGGAACTATATTATCGATTTACGGAGGCTGCTTGTTTGTGCCTTTCTGCTTGGCCCTCTGGGAGAAAGCACTGAGCAATGTTGGGGAGGGAGAGAGAGAAACGACTCAGGACCAAGAACAGGCAAGTCTGCAGGCAGCACTGACTGCTCTCAGCACACCGCATATAAAAAGCCATTGTAATATTCCAGAATGCTATATCAATGCACTTTACCTCTATGGAATCTACCCCTACCTGGATGAGGGCTGCACACGGGGGAGGTGTTATGTTCACAGCCACGTCCTGTGCCTCCCTCTATGCAATTTCTCTCTCAGTCAGGCATACATTAGAGCTCCCCTGCTCTTTGACCCCTTAGAGGCCCTCTAACTGCCTGTTTTACTGCACTTGACCCCTATCAGCGAAAGGCACCCTGTCGGCATGAGTGAAGGGTTATTATCTACATCCTGTGGTTGGCAACTTACCTCTGTTCTCCCTTAGTTAGCAAGGGCACTTCAAGGAAGGTAAGGCTTCTGGGAGAGTTGGAGAGGTAGAGAGCGGTAGATAGAGGTAGAGAGAGAGAGAGAGAGAGAGAGAGAGAGAGAGAGAGAGAGAGAGAGAGAGAGAGAGAGAGAGAAGAGCCAGGCTGTGTGATCAATCATAGCTAAAGATGATGGGAGAAGGCTGTGAAGCTATGAGGTGTTAGGTCAACAGTAAAGTAAATGCTATACTCTGAGATGACTGAGATGAGAGAATCCAATGTCCTTTTACTGCTCACAGCACCTTTATATTAGATCCTAGTCAAGTGACTTGGAGGAGGTGAGGAGGGAGGGTGGAGTGCTATGCAGGTTCAATACATAAAACAATGTAAAGAACGTTGCATGCAGCTTGATTTCCCTTGGCCTTAGAAAAGCAGTACTACAATTTCCAGGAATAGAGAAACATAGAAATGCAAATTCTATGTAGAGAACATGGAGAATAATTCAGAATGTTCTATAATCCTGGAAAAGATTTCTTATAGCCTCCTAGAAGATTATTATCAGTTCATATTTACACAATAAAAAGAAAATGTATTATAACTCTCTCCCCTCAGTAAAACATGATTACTTCGGCAGTCAACGATATGGATCCACACACTGCAGGAAAAGCATGATTTATTTTATTTTATATTTCACCAGTAGAGTAGATTGCCCAATCACAGTGCCATTTATTGAGTGTGAATGCTATCTGATCATTACAAGCTCAGTGTAACCTGCTAAATGGAAGTGCTCTGTTTAGTGACCTATCTGAGGAGGCAGAGAGAAACTCACGATTCCCATTACAGGCCATGTTAATGGCTTTTAGCTGGAGCTATTAATTAAGTACACAGAGTGGCCCAACAATGGAAGCAGTCCCTTCCACACTCTCTGCTCTCATATTCCATTATTAATAACTAATGAACAAGGCTTTTACTCAGAAAGAGGATGCCTAATAGCTGTGTTGTCTTCCTGCCTGGGGAGACTCAGTCAACCTGCAAGAAGATGTTGCCAAGAACATCTACTAAATTAATACACATCCTTATGACTTACTTGTTTAGATTATTTAATCTAAATGCAGCCATTTCTCTATGTATTAAATATAAGCATACGTTTCCTAAATTAGCTGAAAAGACACCATTTGCCCTACAGTGTACTGTATCTGTCCCTTGAACAGCAAATGAATGGAGGTTGTGTGGGAGTGGATTGGCAAGGTGTCACCTACAGCCCCCTTTGATAAGTTGCAGCGTAGCACTGTGATGGTAAGTTATTAGATGTGTAGGTGGTTCCCGTTCTTTACTTCTCTCCTCTCAGTATGCCTGCCTGCCGACTACTGATTTATTCTCAGTGTGTCTCCCTTTCACCTCCCAGCCATATTAATCACCCACGGCAACTCACACAAACACAACCAGTCAGATCTGCAACTTCCAGCAAAGGTACTTCAAAAGTGGCTCTCAGTTCAGTATTATAATGGCAATGGAAACCAAAACAGAATTAAATTCTGATACAAACAAGGAGAAGGGTATTCTGCTAATGGGGTTTTCCATGTATCAAGTCTCCTCCGAGGTCTCTAAGGTTTGCACTAACGGCAGGAAAAAAAAGCTCTGTAAGGGCATGCAGATGTGAGCCTTGGGGTAATTAGGAACTTGCTGACGGATCTTATGGGAAATGGACACTTAGGGCCCTATTTTAATAGACCTTAAGCAATGGTAAATTTAAAGCGCTGGCAGTATCGCTATATGTCACAAATACACTACCGTTCAAAAGTTTGGGGTCACTTAGGAATGTCCTTGTTTTCCATGAAAACATACATGAAATTAGTTGCAAAATGAATAGGAAATATAGTCATGAGGTTCACAAGGTTATAAATAATTATTTTTAATTGAAATAATGATTGTGTCCTTCAAACTTTGCTTTCATCAAAGAATCCTCCATTTGCAGCTTTGCAGACCATTGGCATTCTAGTTGTCAATTTGTTGAGGTAATGTGAAGAGATTTCACCCCATGCTTCCTGAAGCACCTCCCACAAGTTGGATTGGCTTGATGGGCACTTCTTACGTACCATACGGTCAAGCTGCTCCCACAACAGCTCAATAGGGTTGCGATCCAGTGACTGTGATGGCCACTCCATTATAGACAGAATACCAACTGACTGCTTCTTCCCTAAATAGTTCTTGCATAGTTTGGAGCTGTGCTTTGGGTTATTGTCCTGTTGTAGGAGGAAATTGGCTCCAATTAAGCACAGTCCACAGTGTATGGCATGAAGTTGCAAAATGGAGTGACAGCCTTCCATCTTCAAGATCCCTTTTACCCTGTACTAATCTCCCACTTTACCACCACCAAAGCACCCCCAGACCATCACATTGCCTCCACCATGCTTGACAGATGGTGTCAAGCACTCCTCCAGCATCTTTTCATTTGGTCTGCGTCTCATGAATGTTCGTCTTTGTTATCCGAACACCTCAAACTTCGATTTGTCTGTCCATAACACTTTTTTCCAATCTTCCTTCCAATCTGCATGACACAAGTAATTCTTCCAACAATTGTTTACAGACAGATTATTTCACTTATAAATCACTATGTCACAATTCCAGTGGGTCAGAAGCTTACATTCACTAAGTTGACTGTGCCTTTAAAATCCATGGCTTTAGAAGCTTCTGATAGGCTAATTGACATCATTTGAGTCATTGGAAGTGTACCTGTGGATGTATTTCAAGGCCTACCTTCAAACTCAGTGCCTCTTTGCTCAACATCATGGGAAAATCAAAAGAAATCAGTCAAGTCAAAAAAAAAATTGGAGCAATTTCCAAACGCCTGAAGGTACCACGTTCATCTGTACAAACAATAGTACGCAAGTATAAACACCATGGGACCACGCAGCCATCATACCACTCAGGAAGGAGACGCGTTCTGTCTCCTAGAGATGAACGTACTTTGGTGCGAAAAGTGCAAATCAATCCCAGAACAACAGCAAAGAACCTTGTGAAGATGCTGGAGGAGACAGGTACACAAGTATCTATATCCACAGTAAAATGAATCCTGTATCGACATAACCTGAAAGGCCGCTCAGCAAGGAAGAAGCCACTGCTCCAAAACCGCCATAAAAAAGCCAAGCTACGGTTTGCAACTGCACATGGGTACAGAGATCGTACGCAAGGTGAAATTGAGAAATGTCCTCTGGTCTGATGAAACAAAAATATAACTGTTTGGCCATAATGACCATCGTTATGTTTGGAGGAAAAAGGGGGAGGTTTGCGAGCTGAAGAACACCGTGAAGTACGGGGGTGGCAGCATCTTGTTGTGGGGGTGCTTTGCTGCAGGAGGGACTGGTGCACTTCACAAAATAGATGGCATCATGAGGAAGGAAAATGATGTGGATATATTGAAGCAACATTTCAAGGAAGTGTATATGCTGTATATGCTTAATTTAGAGTTAGCTATGCATCTTGAGATGTGATACCAACCTTAGTCTATATCTTCTGATTTCTAATATGTTCTAAGTCTGCATGATGCGACTAAGTTAGTGTGTGCCCAGTGGGTGAAGTCTCATGAAAGACATACGCTCTGCTCTGTTTCTTGTGCAGGTTTCACACACTTCATCAGTCTCTCACCCAGCAGACCATTCTAAATGTAATCTGGTCCACTAAAAAACATGTAATCCGTAGTCTACACTAAATAGTGAGTGGAAGTTGCATGCAGTTACGTTTTTAATATGCCAGGTAGGCTACACCATCGGATTAATGTGCTTAATTTTAAGAATTGAACAATAAATATAGCAGCATGAGAAAGCTGGGATCCTCTTTTAAATAGTGGCCAGTCAAAACTCTGTTTTCACACTCGATTGCGAATGGAGTGGGGCTTGGGTTTATAAGAACACATGTTTCACTAGGCTCTGTAAGCTATGGGCTCTCCAATCCTGTTTCAGGGGTCCTGTTACAGACGTACAAATAACCTACCTATGCTAATCTCTCACGATTAAAATAAAAGTGGAGGTGAGTATTTTTAGGGGCTATGATATTTGTGTGTCTGTAACTTTCTCACTCATCATCACAATTCATTCAGGATTATCTAGTTTAGAAACATTTTCTATTCTTATTTTCAATAAAAGTGTCTACAAAATGACACAATACATTACTTAACATTCATTTCTATTGAGCACAAAATTATCTGAAACACAACCAAATCAAACTGCAAATGCATCCAACAACATTGTAGAGTCACAAGCTTGATATAATCATTGCGTGATATGAATATGGGACCCAATACTTAACTTTTTACTACTTTAATACACATATAAGTACATTTGTCCCAATAATTTTGGTCCCCCTAAAATGTGGTTGACTATGTATAAAAAGTGCTGTAATTTATATGGATGAGAATTCTTTCAAATTTAAGCTGACAGTCTGCGCTTTGTTCCATTGTACCAAAGTGCTGGAGTAAAGAGCGAAAACAACAAGACGTGTCACTGTCCCAATACTTTTGGAGCTCACTGTATTGGCCTATGGGCTCTTTCCATGACATTGACTGACCAGTTCAATCCAGGCAAAACTTATGATCCCTTATTTTCACTTGTTAAATCCACTTCAATCAGTGTAGATGAATGGGAGGAGACAGATTAAAGAATAATTTGTAAGGCTTGAGACAACTCCCAGCTAGCACAGTGGATCTGGGCCAATTCCGGCTGAGAGTCGGGGCACTCAGCTGAGAGTCAGGGCCGCCTTTGGCAGTATTACTTATGGCTAGGATGCAGGGATTGAGCTCTGGCCGATTCCGATGTGAGTTATCTGGCCCAAATGTATTACTTTGGGCTCGGGCCTATTGTGGCTACTCTCTGCAGATGATTACATGGGCTGCTTTATATAATTAACATTACATTATTTATTTATTTTTCCATATTTTCTCATTGTTTTCTGTGATCAAAAAATTTAATTAACATTTAAATTAAATTCTTTAAGTCTTTACTGTTTAAGTAGTATTTTAGTATTTTGATACTTGCAAGGCAACTGATCAGCCCGGAAGACCCATGAGGTGACACACAACTGGCCTAGACATTTGGCCGGCCGGGATGTCCTTGTACGGTGTTTCATTGGTGTGGCTGGCTTCCGGGTTAAGTGTGCATTGGGTCAAGAAGCAGTGCGGCTTGGCGGGGTTGTGTTTCAGAGGACGCACAGCTCTCTATCTTCGCCTCTCCCGAGGCAGTACAGGAGTTGCAGCGATGGGACAAGACTGTAACTACCAAATTGATGTGGAGAAAAGGGGGTAAACATTTAAACTTTGTGTATAATTTGTATGTATAAAATGAATAATATTAATATTTAAAATTACTAAATCGGGTAATTTTGTATACATTTATTTACATTTGCATCGGGGCGCTTTTGGAGGGATTCTGGTAAGATGCTGGCAAAGTCGGCTGAATTCCGGTAGACGGAAACGGCCCGATGTACTTTATGTGTTCCATTCAGAGTGTGAATGGGCAAGACACAATATTTAAGTGCCTTTGAACGGGGAATAGGTGCCAGTGTAAAAGGGGGGTGCTACTCATATTAGGAAGATATTCTTAGTCTTCAGCAGGTATTTTTTCAGCTGTTTGTGCACACACATTTCTTTCTGGAGACAAGTTTAAGTTTGGTAGCCGAAGTCTACCTTCGTCGTTGATTGGTTAACAGTACTACTCCTAGTAGGAGTGGGAACATGAAGTCTTTTTTGTCATTCAACAAAAGGATTCTTTGGCTGTCCCCATAGGAGAACCCTTTGAAGAACCCTTTTTGGTTCCAGGCAGAACTATTTGGGGTTCCATGTAGAACCCTCTGTGTAAAGGGTTCTACATGGAACTCAAAAAGGTTCTGCCTGGAACCAAAAAGGTTCTGCCTGGAACCAAAATGGGTTCTTCAAAGGGTTCTCCAATGTGGAACCCTTTTAGGTTATAGATAGCACCTTTACTTCTAAGAGTGTAGGGTCAGAAGCATGATATCATAAATCACTTCTCTCATTCCATGGCACGTTCCGTGGCACTTTGTGCAAATGTACTGTAGGCCTAAATGTCTTTATGCATAACATTCTAGGCTCCTTTCGATCGTATCGTTGCCTATGTGCGAATCAGATTATTAAAAAGGAGGAGGACTGAATAGTTTGGACTGGAGGAGCGTGTCTTTGGTAATCGGACGAGGGGCGCTCTTTGAAAATGGGGATGGATAGCTTACTTGAACAAGTGAATAAAGTATCCAGGCATGAGGGTAAAAAAATCCCTAATATTTCAAAGCACTCTCAGTAAACCATTTAGAGCCCCTGTATTCATAGGCTACTAGGCTAATGTCCAGGATAAATAGATGCACCTATGCAATGTTGCTAAACCAGCCTTGATTAAGGGGAGGATAGGGTATGCTTGGTTTTTAATAAAATTAAACGAAATGGGGGGAAGCCAATCATTTCTAAATACGAGATTCACCAATACAAAAGGCACATCTCTCTTCCATGGGCACTGTGCATCATGGCTGGATAGGCTACACTTCCGCTCTCAAAATACATGCCATTATCAACTGTGTTACTTTATGGGGGTCTTAAAACTTCCCATAAGTGCTGCATGATAATGTCAGCTTTGCTCTTGTTTTTAAGAACACACCTCAAATAGTTCTCACATAAAATTGCAAACTAACATGCTTTTGACACTTTCACCTCCTTAGCGCCAGCCGAAAAGGTTTGATAGAAACGGCAATTTAAATACATACCATGAAAATTGAACATTAAACATCACCTTTATTCTGAAAAAGACCTTATCGCAGCAGAATTTTTATTGTTATAAAAGTTTTGAAACCCATATTGAAACCCATTTTTTACTAAATAAGGTGGTGATGTAGTTTTTGAGTACATTGCCAGAAATTATTAAACAGTACAGGTAGATCATTAGTCCACCTTCATGTCTGGTAGCAAAGAAAGAGTGAAAACTATTTTTTCAAGTATCAGACTCTCCAAGGTTTCACAAGTTGACATGGCGGACATAGCGACCTAAGCAAGAAAAATTATTAAATTTGTTCTGAGAGACTAATCCATCTCAGAACTTAATTGCAGCGCTGACTTGGAGAAGTTCAAAGCTACAGTGTCCCATCTAGCCTCTTCAATGCCACTGTTAGCATAATACTTCCCGAAGGAGGTTCTCATGAGACAACACTCAAAAGAACTCTCTAATTCAGCTATGCAAATTACCTCCAATAAAAATAACGATTCCAACCAAGTGCTAAAAGCCCACGCCGACCAAAAAACTGTCAGAATAACCAGATTTTCATTTTCTTAAGATAGTATCTGGAATTAGATGGAATTAAACCACTGCACTACAGCAATGACCTAATTTCAAAAAGGTTAAATAAGACACATGATTGTAAAAATATGTATTTATTCTTTAATAACTTCGGCATAACTTCAGAAAGGAAAGTGGACAGACGTTTTCAGAAGCTATTTTGAGTTTTTATAGAATTGAGTTACTTTCACAGTGTGCTGATCCTGGCATGACTCAACAGGATATAATCGTTGAAGAACAGGCTATTGTTGGTCTCCCCTCTCATTTCATCAGTCACCTCTCTCTCTCTCTCTCTCTCCCTCCCTCCCTCCCTCTCTCCCGCCCTCCCTCCCTGTCTGACTTGACCTGTCACTCAGTCGTGCGTGGAAGACTCAGTCCACCATCATGCTGAGCCATGTGGAGCACCTGGTCTGGCCCAGCAGACAGAGGCCAAGACGGGTAGAGGCACGAGGCATGCTGGCACATTTTTAACCCTGGAGTCCCACTTACTCCAGCTGGCCAGCCTCACATACACCAGGGCTCCTAGGGGGGAACTACCAGTTAATGAACTCTGGGAAGCAGTACTCTGGATCATTGGTGAACAAGCCGACTGCAATAATTGACAGGGCTGCAATTGAAAGCATAATGTAGCAGGAGGGAAATCTGCCGTCTACAGCTCTGGTCAATATTGTTTCAGCAGGTTGGGAGGCTGGTATCAAACTGTGCAGAAGTCTGCTGATTTTCGTTTGTTTACGTAATCTCTTTTCGCTGGTTTCCAATGGCCTGTGTGGGGTTTGTTGTTGGCTTTCAGTGGAAACATTAGATAGACTTGGGTGGACTGAGGGTAGACTATAAGAACACCAGGTTGTCTGGGGACTTTGGATATAACATCAAAGGCTGTAAAACAGTAGATATGATACATTATGTTGCCAGCCTCCCCTTTTTCCCTCAACACTCCAAACCCCATGTGAGATGGTGGCTCAGGCAAAGGTTTGGATGATAATGAAGATTCTGCTGTGAAAATATATCATAATTATAAATTGGCCTTTTGGGGCCTCCCTGAGGTGTCGAGGTGATGAATCTGGATTGTGTTGCTTGGTAACACCTGTGTGACAGTGTTGATGTGTGTGTGACAGTGTGGTGGGGGAGAGGGGAAGGATTTTGGCCAACTCAGCCCCCCGAGTAACCCAGGTCCATCCTTCATAGCTCCCTGTCCCGAGAGGACTAGTTCTAGAAGGCAGTAAATACTTCCAGAATGGTGACCTCATTTGCACCTGGCTGCAGACTCCCCTTGCAAATACATTATTCTAATTGGGTCCCATGTAACTGAGCCGAACATGGGCAGTGCCAGCCAGCCAGCGCCGGGGCACAATGGCCTCCAAGAAGCTGTCCCTGCACTACCAAGCTGAAGACAGACAGGGGAGGGCAGGCAGAATACATTAGCACAGGGTAAGATAGTTATTAGATCAGCCTGTGCACTAGCAAGGCTCTTGTCTCTCTTCCCTGCCATTAAAGGAAGGCAGGATGTTTGGGATGTGGTCTCTGTTCTGGGATGGGATTTCTTGATTCTGGCAGTGTTGTAACACATAATTGCTGAGATTTTTTGCTTTACAGCTATTCACTGAAGATAAAATGGAGCGACGTGGAGAGCCGAGATAAAACCCTGTTAGTCGTTGAATGGACATCTTTTTCCTTTTTGGATCCACTCTGATTTCAGATAGAAATAAACAATTGAATAGGGTGTGTACAAATACATTTGGTTTTGGTCAAAGCCCTGATATTGAGAATGTTAACCAGATAAAAGGATGACCGACGTCAGAGCAGGACTCCAGTTTATCACTATATGTTTGGGTTGCTGGAGCTCCAGCTCATAAAGGTCAAAGGATATCTTAGCTCCTTCTGTGTTACTTTACAAACAAGTATGTTAAGTGGAGGTGGCATGAAGTATTTCAATGAACCTTTCCTCAGTTTCTAAACTCCCTGTATGGTGGCTGTTGAAGAGATAAAGCTCTCTCGGACTGGCTGCACTACATAAACCTAAACTTCAAAAACACGGCTAGAGAGGTACAATAATTGCACTGTAAGTGAGATTGAAGCTAATGACATTATTTTCATCACATTGATCAACATAACAATGGAAATAGTTTAGCATATTTTATCATCAGCACCTTTGCTAACATTTATCAGCCCAGTGTTTATCAAGGCACAGTTTGGTATGGGCACAAATTGTATACTATTGAACAATTCTTCCTTGTGCATATCGCTTAATTCTGCATTAAATCAAAGTTGAGCTTAAAAAAACGTTTGAGTTTCAACGACTTTAATGTCTAAAAATGAAGATGCAATTAGTCCTGTTTTTACAAAATTTTTATTTTGTTAAATGAGGCAAAACATTTCAAAATTCCATATGTATTACTATTCACTTGCACTATATAGATACAGTGGGGAGAACAAGTATTTGATACACTGCCAATTTTGCAGGTTTTCTTACTTACAAAGCATGTAGAGGTCTGTAACTTTTATCATAGGTACACTTCAACTGTGAGAGACGGAATCTAAAACAAAAATCCAGAAAATCACATTGTATGATTTTTAAATAATTAATTTGCATTTTATTGCATGACATAAGTATTTGATCACCTACCAACCAGTAAGAATTCCGTCTCTCACAGACCTGTTAGTTTTTCTTTAAGAAGCCCTCCTGTTCTCCACTCATTACTGCCCCTGTTTGAACTCGTTACCTGTGTAAAAGACACCTGTCCACACACTCAATCAAACAGACTCCAACCTCTCCACAATGGCCAAGACCAGAGAGCTGTGTAAGGACATCAGGGATAAAATTGTAGACCTGCACAAGGCTGGGATGGGCTACAGGACAATAGGCAAGCAGCTTGGTGAAAAGGCAACAACTGTTGTCGCAATTATTAGAAAATGGAAGAAGTTCAAGATGACGGTCAATCTCCCTCGGTCTGGGGCACCATGCAAGATCTCACCTCGTGGGGCATCAATGATCATGAGGAAGGTGAGGGATCAGCCCAGAACTACACGGCAGGACCTGGTCAATGACCTGAAGAGAGCTGGGACCACAGTCTCAAAGAAAACCATTAGTAACACACTACGCCGTCAGGGATTAAAATCCTGCAGCGCACGCAAGGTCCCCCTGCTCATGCCAGCGCATGTCCAGGCCCGTCTGAAGTTTGCCAATGACCATCTGGATGATCCAGAGGAGGAATGGGAGAAGGTCATGTGGTCTGATGAGACAAAAATAGAGCTTTTTGGTCTAAATTCCACTCGCCGTGTTTGGAGGAAGAAGAAGGATGAGTACAACCCCAAGAACACCATCCCAACCGTGAAGCATGGAGGTGGAAACATCATTCTTTGGGGATGCTTTTCTGCAAAGGGGACAGGACGACTGCACCGTATTGAGGGGAGGATGGATGGGGCCATGTATCGCGAGATCTTGGCCAACAACCTCCTTCCCTCAGTAAGATCATTGAAGATGGGTCGTGGCTGGGTCTTCCAGCATGACAACGACCCAAAACACACAGCCAGGGCAACTAAGGAGTGGCTCCGTAAGAAGCATCTCAAGGTCCTGGAGTGGCCTAGCCAGTCTCCAGACCTGAACCCAATAGAAAATCTTTGGAGGAAGCTGAATGTCCGTATTGCCAAGCGACAGCCGCGAAAACTGAAGGATCTGGAGAAGGTCTGTATGGAGGAGTGGGCCAAAATCCCTGCTGCAGTATGTGCAAACCTGGTCAAGAACTACAGGAAACGTATGATCTCTGTAATTGCAAACAAAGGTTTCTGTACCAAATATTAAGTTCTGCTTTTCTGATGTATCAAATACTTATGTCATGCAATAAAATGCAAATTAATTACTTAAAAATCATACAATGTGATTTTCTGAATTTTTGTTTTAGATTCCGTCACTCACAGTTGAAGAGTACCTATGATAAAAATTACAGACTTCTACATGCTTTGTAAGTGGGAAAACCTGCCAAATCTGCAGTGTATCAAATACTTGTTCTCCCCACTGTATATAGTATATATGGTTCACTATAAATTTAGTAATATTTTGTGAGCATTTAAAGGTGAGTATTTAATGGCATGGTATAAATATGACATGGCTGTCCTGTCTCTCAGCAATGAGCCAGGGAGATTTGCCCCGGCCTCCACCAGGAAGGACAAAGACACCATCTACTGTGCCTTCGGAAAGTATTCAGACCACTTGACTTTTTCCACATTTTGTTACGTTACAGCCTTATTCTAAAATTTATTAAATAAAAAAACATCCTCAGCAATCTACTCACAATACCCCATAATGACAAAGCGAAAGACAGGTATTTCAAATTTTTTGCAAATGTATTAAAAATTAAAAAACTGAATTACCTTATTTACATAAGTATTCAGACCCTCTGCTATGAGACTCGGAATTTAGCTCAGGTGCATCCTGTTTCCATTGATCATCCTTGAGATGTTTCTACAATTTGATAGGACATGATTTGGAAAGGCACACACCTGTCTGTATAAGGTCCCACAGTTGACAGTGCATGTCAGAGCAAAGCCAAGAGGTCAAAGGAATTGTCTCTAAAGCTCTGAGACAGGATTGTGTCGAGGCACAGATCTGGGGAAGTGTACCTAAACGTTTCTGCAGCATTGGAGGTCCCCAAGAACACATTGGCCTCCATCATTCTTAAATGGAAGAAGTTTGGAATCACCAAGACTCTTACTACAGTTGGCCATCCGGTCAAACTGAGCAATCGGGGGAGAAGGGCCTTGGTCAGGGAGGTGACCAACAACCCGATGGTCACTCTGACAGAGCTCTAGTGTTCCTCTGTGGAGATGGGAGAACCTTCCAGAAGGACAACCATCTCTGCACCACTCCACCAATCAGGCCTTTAGGGTAGAGTGGCCAGATGGAAGCCACTCCTCAGTAAAAGTCACATGACAGCTCGCTTGGAGTTTGCCAAAAAACACCTATAGACTCTCAGACTGCCACACCCTGATCTGTTGCACCTGTCTTGTGCTTGTCTCCACCAGGTGTCTGCCATCTTCTCCATTATCCCCTGTGTATTTATACCTGTGTTTTCTGTTGGCAGTTCGTCTTGTCCCATCAAGTCTTACCAGCGTGTTTTCCCATTTTCAAGTTTTTCTAGTTGCTGTTTTCTAGTCCTCCCGGTTCTGACCAATCTGCCTGCCCTGACCCCGACTCTGCCCTGGATTACTGACCTCTGCCTGCCCTTGACCTGTCATTTGCCTGCCCCCTGTTTTGTAATAAACATCTGTGATAAATGAACACCCAGCAGACTCAGACCAGCTCTGCGACTACGTCTCCTCCCAGGCAGCCACCCTCGCTCGTCCTCAATTTCCACCTCGCCTCTGAGGAATACCGGAAATCCCCGAAGTCTACACTTCCGAGTGAATCCGATGTCACTCGAGTTCTTTCCGAAATCACAGAGGGTTGCCGACTTTCCTCCTCCGGAGCCTATGCAACTTTGCAGAGCTAGATTGTCTCTTGACGAACGGTTACACATTCTGAACACCAAGAGCTGTCTGTATTGTGGGACTACAGGTCATTATATTTCTACCTGTCCTGTAAAAAGACATCAGGAGGTATGAGTATGCTAGTGGGCATTACGGAGAATATCCAGTCTCCCTTTACTCATACATCCTGACCAGTCCAAATCTCGGTACTCATTGACTCTAGGAGTGACAAGAGTTTTATGGAAGCTACCCTGGTGTCAGAGTTGGGAATCCCCACTCAAACCCTCTCCATTCCCATGGATGCGCTGGATCGACTACTGGGGCCTGAATGACATCACGGTTAAATACCTGTTACCCGCTTCCACTCATCGCCTCTGCTTTCGAGCCTCTCCAGGGGGCTCCCATATTCTCCAAGTTGGACCTCCGGAACGCCTACCATCTGATACGGATACGGGAAGGGGACAAGCGGAAGACCGCCTTTAACACGGCTAGCAGGCACTACGAATACCTTGTGATGCCATTCGGACTGACCAATGCTCCTGCAGTGTTCCAGGCCTTGGTTAACGATGCTCTCCATGACATGTTGAACTGGTTTGTGTTCGTCTACCTCAATGACATTCTTGTTTTTTTCCCCGCTCGGCTCAAGAACATATCCTCCATGTCCGACAAGTCCTTCAGCGTCTTCTGGAGAAACAGCTGTTGGTCAAAGCGGCGAAATGCGAATTCCATTGCTCCACCATCTCCTTCCTTGGATACATCATCACTGCAGGCAACATACAGATGGATCCTGGAAAGGTGAGAGTGGTGGTAGATTGGCCTCAATCCATTTCCAGAGTGCAGCTGCAATGCTTCTTGGGGATTGCCAATTTCTACTGCTGGTTCATCTGGGGTTACAGCACCCTGGCTGCTGCTGTAGACCCATTCACGTGGTCTCCAGCAGCAGATTGGGTGTTCTTGGACCTCAAGCACCGATTCACGAACGCCCCCAACCTAATCCATCTGGATCCGTCCCAGCAGTTCGTGTTGGAGGTCGATGCCTTGGACGTCAGAGTGGGGTCTGTCCTGTCCCAGCGTTTGGCTCCAAACCAAAAAAGCAGCATCCCTGCACTTTCCTCTCCCATCATCTCAACACCACTGAAATGAATTACAACGTGGGTAACCGGGAACTACACGAGGGGAAGATAGGATTGGAGGAGTGGAGGCACTGGTTAGAGGGGGTGGAACACCCTTTCATAGTGTGGATGGATGACAAGAACCTCTCCGCACTGCCTCAACTCCAGGCAAGCTTGATGGGCCCTGCTATTCACTCGGTTCAACTTCCCCATCTCCTACCGTCCGTTTGTTCCGGACTCTGCCCGTTCCCCGGTTCTGGAATGGGCTCATTACTCCCGACTGGCCTGCCATCCTGACCCCAGTTTGACCCTGGCCTTTGTACGACTGGGCAGAGTCTGGGACCCTGGCCAACGTTTTTGGTGGCCTACCTTCGTTTCTGACGTCTCCGCTGTCGTTGCCACCTGCACGTGTGTGCTCAGAATAAAACTCTGCTACAAGCTCCGGCTGGCCTCCTTCAACCACTTCCCAGTCATCACCGCACCTGGTCCCATATGTCCCTGAACTTTGTCTCGGGTCACCCTCCATCAGATGGCAACACCAATATCATCACGGTGGTGGATAGGTTTTTTCAAAGCCGCCTACTTCATTTCCCTTCCCAAGTTACCCTCAGCCAAGGAAACGGCCCAGCTCATGGTGCAGCACATCTTCCGGATCCATAGACTTCCGGTGGACATGGTCTCCAATCGCGGTCCTCAGTTCTTGTCCCGGTTCTGGTAGGCATTCTGCACCCTCATCATTCTGCCTGCCCTGACCCTGAGCCTGCCTGCCATTCTGAACCTTTTTGACTGTCCTGGATTACTGACCTCTACCTGCCCTTGACCTGTTATTTGCCTGCCCCCTGTTTGTAATAAACATCTGTGATTCGAACTGTCTGCATCTGGGTCTTATCCTGAGTCCTGACACAGACCATGAGAAACACGATTCTCTGGTCTGATGAAACCAAGATTGAACTCTTTGGCCTCAATGCCAAGCGTCACGTCTGGAGGAAACCTGGCACCATCCCTACGGTGAAGCATGGTGATGGCAGCATCATGCTGTGAATGTTTTTCAACGGAAGGGACTGGGAGATTAGTCAGGATCGAGGCAAGGTTGAGCAGAGCAAAGTACAGAGAGATCTTTGATGGAAACCTGCTCCAGAGCGCTCAGGACCTCAGACTGGGGTGAAGGTTCACCTTCCAACAGGACAATATTTCAATACATTTGCAAAAATGTCTAAAATCCAGTTTTTGCTTTGTCATTATGGGGTATTGTGTGTATATTGATGAGGGGAAAAAACAATTGAATACATTTTAGAATAAGGCTGTAACATAACAAAATGTGAATACTTTCCGAATGCACTGTATGTCCCAAATAGCACTCTATTCCATTAATAGTGAACTACTTTTGACCAGGGCCATAGGGGATAGGCATCCCTTTCAGACCCACTGTATTTCTTCTCAGCTGGATTCATTGTTTATTTTGACAGCAGAAGTTGTTTTATATCAGAGGGGAGTTTTAATTGGGCATCGTACACCACTGGCTTTTTGTCAAAACAAAATGTGGCATATATCTTGTAGTATTGTACTGAAAAGACACCATATTAACATTTTTTATAAATGTTATCCCAGATGCCCTTTTTTTGTATTTATGTAGGATAAAGGAAAGTTGGAGAAAAATTACCAGTCAAGGTTATTCAAAATATACTGTAGGGGAGACTGTATTTGATACTGCACGTCTTTGCATCGATATTATATTCTATCAATATAGTTCACCATAATAGGTTGTGGTCAAATGAGAAAGAGCTGTTTGAGCAAGATTGAATCACTTCTGTAAAAGTACCATGTACAGCAGGGATCATCAACTAGATTCAGCCGCGGGCCGATTTTTTTCTTGAGCGGATGGACGGGGGGCCGGAACATAATTACTAATAACTTGTAGCCTGCAAATTAACCGCAGCAAGCCGGAATAGATACAATGTTTGACTGAAACATAATCATTTCAAACCTTGCTAACATTTGTATACAATGTGTCTATATATTATCCGTGGGAATACCTGGGAACCAATTTCTTAAATTAAAATCACTTGGAGCTGATTTCCTTGAGTTTTTACAGTCCTTTTATGTCCAACAATGAAAATGTAATTTACTATATATTTATATATATATATATATATATATATATATATATATATATATATATATATATATATATATATATATACTGTATATATATTGGGGGACCAAGTAAAACCACCCGTATATATATACAGTGGGGAGAACAAGTACTTGATACACTGCCGATTTTGCAGGTTTTCCTACTTACAAAGCATGTAGAGGTCTGTAATTTTTATCATAGGTACACTTCAACTGTGAGAGACGGAATCTAAAACAAAAATAAAGAAAATCACATTGTATGATTTTTAAATAATTAATTTGCATTTTATTGCATGACATAAGTATTTGATCACCTACCAACCAGTAAGAATTCCGGCTCTCACAGACCTGTTAGTTTTTCTTTAAGAAGCCCTCCTGTTCTCCACTCATTACCTGTATTAACTGCACCTGTTTGAACTCGTTACCTGTATAAAAGACACCTGTCCACACACTCAATCAAAGAGACTTCAACCTCTCCACAATGGCCAAGACCAGAGAGCTGTGTAAGGACATCAGGGATAAAATTGTAGACCTGCACAAGGCTGGGATGGGCTACAGGACAATAGGCAAGCAGCTTGGTGAGAAGGCAACAACTGTTGCCGCAATTATTAGAAATTGGAAGAAGTTCAAGATGACGGTCAATCTCCCTCGGTCTGGGTCACCATGCAAGATCTCACCTCGTGGGGCATCAATGATCATGAGTCAATGGACCTGGTCAATGACCTGAAGAGAGCTGGGACGACAGTCTCAAAGAAAACCATTAGTAACACACTACGCCGTCATGGATTAAAATCCTGCAGCGCACGCAAGGTCCCCCTGCTCAAGCCAGCGCATGTCCAGGCCCGTCTGAAGTTTGCCAATGACCATCTGGATGATCCAGAGGAGGAATGGGAGAAGGTCATGTGGTCTGATGAGACAAAAATTGAGCTTTTTGGTCTAAACTCCACTCGCCGTGTTTAGAGGAAGAAGAAGGATGAGTACAACCCCAAGAACACCATCCCAACAGTGAAGCATGGAGGTGGAAACATCATTCTTTGAGGATGCTTTTCTGCAAAGGGGACAGGACGACTGCACCGTATTGAGGGGAGGATGGATGGGGCCATGTATCGCGAGATCTTGGCCAACAACCTCCTTCCCTCAGTAAGAGCATTGAAAATGGGTCGTGGCTGGGTCTTCCAGCATGACAACGACCCGAAACACACAGCCAGGGCAACTAAGGAGTGGCTCCGTAAGAAGCATCTCAAGGTCCTGGAGTGGCCTAGCCAGTCTCCAGACCTGAACCCAATAGAAAATCTTTGGAGGGAGCTGAAAGTCCGTATTGCCCAGCGACAGCCCCGAAACCTGAAGGATCTGGAGAAGGTCTGTATGGAGGAGTGGGCCAAAATCCCTGCTGCAGTGTGTGCAAACCTGGTCAAGAACTACAGGAAATGTATGATCTCTGTAATTGCAAACAAAGGTTTCTGTACCAAATATTAAGTTCTGCTTTTCTGGTGTATCAAATACTTATGTCATGCAATAAAATGCAAATTAATTACTTAAAAATCATACAATGTGATTTTCTAGATTTTTGTTTTAGATTCCGTCACTCACAGTTGAAGAGTACCTATGTTAAAAATTACAGACTTCTACATGCTTTGTAAGTGGGAAAACCTGCAAAATCGGCAGTGTATCAAATACTAGTTCTCCCCACTGTACATAGATTTTCTCCTCACTCCAAAAGACTTGATAACCAGTTTGTTTTCATGCATCTTAGTCTCTTTGGTAGTTCAACAGTCAATATCTATGTGATCTCAGGGTGAAACTCAACTCTGGTGCAGCTGGACCTGGGTCAACTCAATGAGGACCTCCACCCTGTTGTCCTCTCTCTGCTTGGAATGAGAGGGAGAAAGAGAGACAGACCATCCCACCATGTCAGTGTTATCCACAGAAAGATGTTCCCTAGCCCCCAGCCCCAGCCCCAGCCTAACTACAGCCCATCGTTGGAGCCAACCAGGCCCACATGCAGCCCAGCCCACGACCCTCTATTACTGACCTGAGCCCCTGAGGAACATGCTACTCCATTAGAGCATATGCCCAGTAACCCCTATGGAGTCATCTTTCTCTCTACACAATGACCCTGGAGGTTCCTAGTTAGACACAAAAACCATGCACTCCATTTAGAGAAAATAATGGAGAACATAGAATATAGAACGATCACTTCGGGTGCACTGAAATGTATTTCTGACATTGATGAATTGGCTAAAAGGAACGACATAATATTATTAGCCCACTCAAAGCACATTTAGTGTTTAGAAAATTAAGATATTAAGATCCTCCTGGCCGTATCCTCTTCCTCACACAACCAATCCTTCCAACACATACACACCATTAAGCTGTTTGTGAATTATTCATATACTTTGAAATGGCCTGTTACGTTTGGTATTTCTCTCCTATCCTCCCTCATCTCTCCTGGGTTTGATGAGAGCCGAGACTGTGTAGGCTACTGCGCTCCCTCCCCCAGCAGGTCCGCATGGCTATATGGTTTCAGTGCCAGGCTTGGTGAGGGGGCACATGCTTGGTGAGGGGGCACATGCTTGGTGAGGGGGCACATGCAGACTCCACACCACTCATATATAGAGTCTGATTCATCAGCTCTCTACAGCTCTTCACTCACTGACTCACCTCAGAGTTACGCAACCTTTGCTGGACTCCTACAGCCTGCACACTTTAACTGTTGATTGGCTCCATCATGTGCATCCGCTGAGAACACTTTCAGTCTCCTTGTACAATTATACTCCTGCACTTAATCTGAAGATCTGCAGACATTGGACTGATTGCACTCCATTATGACAATTTGTCAGTGTTCTAGAAACACATGACGAGCCAACACATTGTGAGCATTGATCTTCATAGTGACACACCTGCATCTCTAGGGTGTCTGGGATGTGACTAGGATCAATATTTTGGTATTTAATCTCACCATGGATATTCATTTGTTCAAGGCTCAAACTCTTACAGGATCAGCTTATCTTTGTTGAACCTTATATAGTCTTACAGTATCTTCAATTCAATGTTTTGTGTTAAATTAAGTATTTAACTCCAGTTATAATTGAATTGACACGCTGCTTCAATGGTTATGTGGATTTTTGTGACACATTCTATCAACTTGTTTGAACTCATGGGTATTTTTAGCGGCACAAATCTGCGTCATCTGTGTGCTGGAAACTGTTACTGGACTCAAACAAATTTGTTTAATTGAGTGTGAGAGGAGTCACCCAAGCATCGAAGTGCTTACATCATCGAGGGGGCAATTTGGATTTTAAGTGTTTACAGCTCACAAAGTGGACGTGTAGCATAACATGTTGGATTGGTTTGTTGTTTGTAGAACATGAAAACAGGTGGGATCCATATCAGGCAATCTCTTGTACCTCGGTTGAGACCCTGCAGTAAGACAAAAACACCCTCCACATGGCTCACAGGCTAGTACAGCGCCTCCATAGACATCCTCATGTCCTGTCAGGGAGGTAGCCCACTGTCCAGCCATCTGCTCTGCTCTCTCTACAGTTTGTTGTTTGCTTTTCTGTCTGACACACTGTTTGAATGAGACGGGTGCAATTGCCGGAGGCTGACTTATGTTGCTACATTTGCTAAGCTGAGCAAATGTTCAAACTTCAAATGTTTTGAGAGAGAGTTAAAAAGAATGTATTGTAACAAAAACCCTCCTTTATGCAGAAATATTAACTTGGAAATAGCCATCCACAATACACATCCACAATTTACTGAATCATTTAGACAGGTATGTATTGTGTTCAGTTAGTGATCTAGAAGCTTAATCTCTTCGCTTCATGAGTAATGTTAAATGTTTATATAATGTGTCATTGTACATGTCTGTATAATGATTTGTAAATGTGTCAGTTATATGTATAGAATTCTTTGAAGTTCACTCTCAGCACAAGATTCCATAATATTGAAAACAACACATAGTAGATAAACTGATGTGTATGAACATTAGGAGGATTTTGTGGTGGTGTTTTTCATATCCCCACACACACCTGAGGAAACTAATGTGTTTGCTTACAGTACATAGCATGGGGATGTGTGAAAATTCACTACTCAGCCTGAAGTGTCTGCCGCCGAATAGCTAGCTTTTCCCAACTGGTAAGGTGCTTCAGGAGGGTGGTCACGTGTGTTTGCAAGGCAGAACAAACAAACAGCATGATGTCCGTTACACTTACTGTACCTCATGTACAAAGAAAGAAAGAAAGAAAGAAAGAAAGAAAGAAAGAAAGAAAGAAAGAAAGAAAGAAAGAAAGAAAGAAAGAAAGAAAGAAAGAAAGAGAAAGAAAAATTAAAGAAAGAGAAAGAAAAATGAAAGAAGGAAAGAAGAAAGGAGGGTGGTCACGTGTGTTTGCAAGGCAGAACAAACAAACAGCATGATGTCCGTTACACTTACTGTACCTCATGTACAAAGAAAGAAAGAAAGAAAGAAAGAAAGAAAGAAAGAAAGAAAGAAAGAAAGAAAGAAAGAAAGAAAGAAAGAAAGAAAGAAAGAGAAAGAAAAATTAAAGAAAGAGAAAGAAAAATGAAAGAAGGAAAGAAGAAAGAAAGAAAGGAAGGAAGGAAAGAAGGAAGGAAGGAAGGAAGGAAGGAAGGAAGGAAGGAAGGAAGGAAGGAAGGAAGGAAGGAAGGAAGGAAGGAAGGAAGGAAGGAAGGAAGGAAAGATCTACAGGGAGACTGTTTTTGCAGATAATGTGCTTTTCCAAACAGCTGCTCCAATGTCATCTTGACTTCCTCCAAAATGGAGCCAATTGGACCTTATAATTGTTCAGCCCCCTTGGAGCTCATTCTACCCACCTCTCCTCTTCTCCCCGCTGAGCAGGCTGGGTTTGGAAGTCCCTGTGAAACACCATAGAACCCTATTAGCCAAGAGCACGGCCCTGTCAGAACACTGGTTCTAGAACACACTTCATTAACGACGGAAGTGCTACAAAATCCAATGATATTGCATCTCGTAAAGTGATTTAAGATGATTGGAAAAGCAATCAGCCATACTTGACTCTGATCGGCTTGTCTCCCAGCTGAGGATAAGGATAACATGTTCAGTGGAGTATGGAGACCTGGACAGTATAGAAACTGAACCATCTCTCTCTCTCTGATAAAGCACTGATTGGACTGATTACATTACCAATATCAGGGTCTTTATTACAGAAGTATGAACCTGATAATACATAAGTAAATCTTACTGTTAGGACTTTTATTTTGGTGGGGAATGACTGCAGAGTGTGATAATGGTTGGAGAACAGTTTCATATACAGCATATGGAAATCAATTTGTTCAACGTGTCTGTCTATGAACGTGTCTGTCTGTAAGCTGTAAGCTGTGCCAGGGTACCAGAGATCAATTAATCAGCCTCCCATCTCCACTCCTGGCCTACCCTCTGGAAGCACATTCATTCATCGGCAGTCAGCTAATTACTTGCTGAATTCCAATTAGAGAAACAGAGCCGAAAGTGAAAGTGACATCTAGTATTAGAGACATGACTTACACTGGGTTTGTTCTGATGTCAGATGACGGCTGAGGCTAATTATTCTTTACACTAGACTGGCTCTGACTGCAAGTTAACACAGGTGCTGGAGCTCTCAGACTGTCTATCTAGCGGCTGGAGGTACAAAAATCTGTGCAAATAATGTTTTCTCATTCTCTCACTAGTTGGGAGAAAAACATACATTGGCAACTATTGGAACCATTTCACATGTCAAATCAAATCAAATCAAATGCTATTTGTCACATGCGCCAAATACATCAGGTGTAACCTTACCGTGAAAGGCTTACTTACAAGCCCTTAACCAACAATGCAGTACATGAAATAGAGTTTAGAAAATATTTACTAAATAAACTAAAGTAAAAAATTTAATAAAAAGTAACACAATAAAATGACATAACAATAACAAGGCTATATACAGGGGGTACCAGTACCGAGTCATTGTAGGCAGGGGTAAAGTGACTATGAATAGATAATGAACAGCGAGTAGCAGCAGTGCAAATAGTCTGGGTGGCCATTTGATTAATTGTTTAGCAGTCTTATAGCTTGGGGCTAGAAGCTGTTAAGGAGCCTTTTGGACATTGACTTGGCAAACTGGTACCGCTTGCCGTACGCTAGCAGGGAGAACAGTCAATGACTTGGGTGACTGGATTCTTTGACCATTTCTTGGATCTTCCTCTGACACCGCCTAGTATATATGTA
Source organism: Thymallus thymallus (assembly GCA_023634145.1). Taxonomy (NCBI): domain Eukaryota; kingdom Metazoa; phylum Chordata; class Actinopteri; order Salmoniformes; family Salmonidae; genus Thymallus; species Thymallus thymallus. The sequence continues at coordinate 23,073,256 of CM042413.1, forward strand.
GGTCCTGGATGGCAGGAAGCTTGGCCCCAGTGATGTACAGGGTAGTATGCACTACCCTCTGTAGCGCCTTATGGTTGGATGCCAAGCAGTTGCCATACCAGGCGGCGATGCAACCGGTCAGGATGCTCTTGATGGTGCAGCTGATGGTGTTGTCGTGCCCTCTTCACGACTGTATTTGTGTGTTTGAACCATGATAGTTTGTTGGTGATGTGGACACCAAGGAACTTGAAACTCTCGACCCGCTCCACTACAGCCCCGTCGATGTGAATAGGGGTGTGTTCGGCCCTCCTTTTCCTGTAGTCCACGATCAGCTCCTTTGTCTTGCTCACGTTGAGGGAGAAGTTGTTGGCCTGGCACCACACTGCCAGGTTTCTGACCTGCTCTCTATAGGCTGTCTCATCGTTGTCGGTGGGTTTCTCTTTCTAGTCCTTTATAGTTTGCAAGTCTTGCCACAGAGCCGGTGTAGTAAGAGTCAATCTTAGTCCTGTTTTGACGCTTTGCCTGTTTAATGGTTTGTCTGAGGGCGTAGCGGGATTTCTCACAAGAGTCCAGATTAGTGTCCTGCTCCTTGAAAGCGGGAGCTATAGCCTTTATCTTGGTGCGGTTGTTGCCTGTAATCCATGGCTTCTGGTTGGGATACTCTATGTACGTACAGTCACTGTTGGGACAACGTCGTCAATGCACTTATTGATTAAGCCAGGGAGTGAGGGGGTATACTCCTCAATGCCATTGGATGGATCCCGGAACATATTCCTGTCTGTGCTAGCAAAACAGTCCTGTAGCGTAGCATTTGCGTCGTCTGACCATTTCCGTATTGAGCGAGTCACTGGTACTTCCTGCTTTAGTTTTTACTTGTTAGCAGGAATCAGGAGGATAGAATTATGGTCAGATCTGCCAAATGGAGGGCAAGGGAGAGCTTTGTATGCGTCTCTGTGTGTGGAGTAAAAGTGGTTTAGAGTTTTTTTCCCCTCTGGTTGCACATGTGACATACTGGTAGAAATTTGGTATGACAGATTTAAGTTTCCCTGCACTAGGAGCGTCGCTTCTGGATGTGCATTTCCTTTTTTGCTTATGGCCTTATACAGCTCGTTGAGTGCGGTCTTAGTGCCAACATCGGTTTGTGGTGGCAAACAGATGGCTACGAAAAATGTAGATAGTGTGATCTACAGCTTATTATGACGTACTCCACCTCATGTGAGCAATACCTTGAGACTTCCTTAGTATTAGATACTGTGCGCCAGCTGTTATTGACAAATAGACACGCACCACCACCCCTCATCTTACCAGACATAGCTGTTCTGTCCTGCCGATACACGGAAAACCCAGCCAACTGTATATTATCCACGTTGTCGTTCAGCCACGACTCTGTGAAACATAAGATATGATCGTTTTTAATGTCCCATTGGTAGGATAGTCTCGAATGGAGATCACCCTGTTTATTCTCCAGTGATTGCATGTTGGCCAATAGAATGGATGGTAGATTCTCACAAGGCACCCCGATCTCCGCCTCCTGTATTTCCGTCTTTTCTTCACGCGAATGACAGGTATTTGGGCCTGGTCTCGGAGAGCAGTATATCCTTCACGTCGGGCTTATTATAGAAAAAACTTAGTCCAGTTTGAGGTGAGTGATCACTGTTCTGATATCCAGAAGCTCTTTCCTGTCATAAGAGACGGTAGCAGCAACATTATGTACAAAATAAGTTACAAAAAACACACAAAATAGCACAGTTGGTTAGGACCCCGTAAAAATGAAGCCATCCCCTCCGGCGGCATTCATTTATACTGAACAAAAATATAAATGCAACATGTAAAGCGTTGGTTGAATGTTTCATGAACTGAAATAAAAGATCACAGAAATGTTCCATACTCACAATCTTTGTTTTTATTTATCTCAAAATGTGTGCATAAATTTGTTTACATCCCTGTTAGTAAGCATTTCTCCTTTGCCAATATAATCCATCCACCTGACAGGTGTGACATATCAAGAAACTGATTACACAGCATGATCATTACACAGGTCCAACGTGTGCTGGGGACAATAAAAGGACACTCTAAAATGTGCAGTTTAGTCACACAACACAATGCTACAGATGACTCAAGTTTTGAAGGAGCGTGCAATTGGCATGCTGACTGCAGGAATGTCCACCAGAACTGTTGCCATTGAATGTTAATTTCTCTATCATAAGCCGCTTCCAATGTCTGTTTAGAGAATTTGGCAGTACGTCCAACAGGCCTCACAACCGCAAACTACATGTAACCACGCCAGCCCAGGACCTCCACATCTGGCTGATGAAACTGTGGGTTTGCACAACAGAAGAATTTCTGCACAAACTGTCAGAAACCGTCTCTGGAAAGCTCCTCGACGTGCTTGTCATCTTCACCAGGGTTTTAACGTCTGCAGTTTGGCGTCGTAACTGACTTCAGTGGGAAAATGCTCACCTTCGACGGCCACTGGCACGCTGGAGAAATGTGCTCTTCACGGATGAATCCTGGTTTCAACTGTACCGGTCAGATGGCAGACATCTTATAAGGCGTTGTGTGGTTAGCTGATGTCAACGTTGTGAATAGAGTGCCCCAAGGTGGCAGTGGGGTTATGGTAAGGGCAGGCATATGCTATGGAAAATTAACATAATTGCATTTTATTGATGGCAATATGAATGCACATAGATACCGTGACGAGATCCTGAGGACCCTTGTCGAGCCATTCATCCACCGCCATCCCCTCATGTTTCAGCATGATAAAGCACAGCCCCATGTCACAAAGATCTGTACACAATTCTTGGAAGCTGAACATGTCCCAGTTCTTCCTTGACCTGCATACTCACCAGACATGTCACCCATTGGGCATGTTTGGGATGCACTGGATCAACGTGTACGGCAGCACGATCCAGTTCCTGCCAATATTCAGCAACTTTGAACACCCATTGAAGAGGAGTGGGATAGCATTCCACAGGCCACAATCAACAGCTTGATCAACTCTATGTAAAGGAAATGTGCTGCGTTGCATGAGGCAAAAGGTGGCCACACCAGATACTGACTGGTTGTCGGATCCACAGCCCTACTTTTTTTTTAAGGTGTCTGTGACCAACAGATGCATGTCTGTATTCTCAGTCATGTGAAATACATAGATAAGGGCCCAATGAATTGTTTTCAATTCACCGATTTCCTTCTATAAACTGAAACTCAGTAAAATCTTTGAAATTGTTGCATGTTGCATTTATATTTTTATTCTGTGCATTTGAGGTTTTACATCCAGTCCACGTAATGGCACCCTTTATATTGCTGACCGTAGCACTGCTCCTGGACAAGGACTGCAGTACGTGACCCGTCAATGCAGCTCTACGTTATGTTGTATTTATCATCGCTTGACAACCTTTATTTAACAAGATGCAAAGTTTAATATATTTTCTAAATTAGAACCATAAGCAGGTAATACATGGCAATTTATCCAATCACCTTCTATCAGAACTTCACCATGAACTGCTCTTTATCAAGTTGTGCACACATACTGTATAAGATGGTTTTTGTTCAATTTCTCCTTTAATATCCAAAGTAAATGTAAAAAATATTGGTTACAGGTGTCAAGCAGAAAAATATTGTTATGGTGGAGATCTTCTGAGGCTCTGTGGTGTGAAATCAGGTCTGAGGAGAGTGTTGTCAGATTGCAGCCCCCTGTTCAGTCACACTCATGCCAACATGAATAATGTCTGTCTTCTTCATTCCATGGCAAAACCCAAGGCCAAGCAGATGGAAAATGTGTTTCAAAAGCTTCCATTCACACTGCCTTGAGACATGGACTCAGGCCTTAAAAATACTTCTCTATTTGTTCCAGGGGTAACCAAAATTATTTTCCAATCATTTTGTTCTGACATAACCATAATCTCTTCGTTCCATTCCACAGTTCCGACCAGCAAAAAAAATGTTCTGAACCGTTTCAACCCCCCAAAAAAGCAACGGCTCAGTGCGGACAGACAAGCTAGCTATGGTGTGAGCAAGCTATGCATTGGACATTCAGGTGTAGGGTGCGAGATGCAACTGAAATTTTGCAAGTGGCGAGAGAGAGAGAGAGAGAGAGAGAGAGAGAGAGAGGTCTTGAAGCTCTTGACATCTTGTTGTTATGACATGCATCATCTGAATTATACCTACGAAGGAGTGGCTTCTATGAAGGAACTTTGAATGTCTTTGAACTTCTGAGAGTTGCCTTAACGTTGGACCAGAGCTAGCTTACAAGCTTGTCTGTGCAGAGCGGCACCAGATTTCAAATAAAACATGTATTACCTTTTTGTAGTTTAATAAATCCAATGAGAAATTTGAAACTGGGCGGCAGGTAGCCTAGCGGTTAGAGCGTTTGCGTTTTTGTGGGACTGTAAAAAATGCCAAGAACATAAATTAACGTTATTAACCAGTTCCCATGCTTTTAAAATAACGGTTCTGTTCCGGAACAGTATAGATAAACTTTTGTTTATGGTTCTAATTATGTTCCTTGGAAACATAATTATTTTCTGTTTTTCTGATTTTCAGTTCTATCTCTATGTTCTATCCTTCCTGCAGTGGTGGTGGGATAGGGATCACCGCAAGGTGCTGTCTATCACCTATGTTGTATTAAGCAGGTCCCACTTATGATACTAGCTGACACTCAGTCTTTGCACTCAAGGACCTGCTAACCATACATCTCAACACCAAGATTAATGCTGTGTAATCAAGTCTGGGGCTTGTAGAAAGGCTCTTTCACCTTTTGCTATCACATTCACGTTTTCAAGTGCATCTGTCAAGAGGGCGAGAGAATGACTATTTGCACCCTGCCACCATTCTCGCCAGTGCTGTGAGGGGAAATAATGCCTATAGTTGCTGCTCTCACATCCTTCTTTCTTCTAGCCTAATACATTTTTTTTTCCCTTGAAGCCTATTACAAGGAGACTCCCACTCTCTGGCCTAATGAAACACACAGAGACAGTTCTCTTGGTGCTCTCCAGAGCCCTTAACAAAAGCTCTCTAATAAGAATAGACACTAAAAGGCACAACTCTCAGCTCTCAAAGCCCAACTTTTGGTAATGACCCTGTCATGAGTTCTCCCTCTGCCTGCACAATGATAATTAATGCCACTCCTCTTTGTTCTGTTCTCCAGTCCCCTACTACACCTCACTAAAGGACAGGGAGAGCCACATCACATATCTATCTCCTGGTAGCCATTCACTGGTCTCTGTCTGTAACAAGTATGAAAGAAAGGGAGAGTGAGAGAGAGAGAGAGAGAGAGAGAGAGAGAGAGAGAGAGAGAGAGAAAGAGAGAGATGTTTCAAAAAACATTTATTACAGAAATATTTAAAAATATAAAAACATTAAAATGTAAATCACATCATATTTATAGAAAATGTGAAAAGTAAATGTCATTGTCCATAACAGAACACAATGCCCCTCTATGACACCATATATTTTCAAACACTTCTAGACAGTTAGTAGCTTTATAAAAATAAAAATCAATTAGCAGTCTAGATTTAATCATAGCTGCAAACATCATTATGATCTTCTTTATGTTCAATTTTTTTCTTTCTGCTAACATATATTGCCATTTTTGATTTGCCTACAATAACATTTATCAATTGGCATTCATATTGTCTTCTTCGAGTATATTTAAAACCAAAAATAAAAACTGGTACAGTAAATTTTTCATCAAAACAAATGAAAATATCCTTCAACAAGTCAAATAAAGGCTTAAGTCTTGAGCAGTTCTTAAACACATGAAAAACTGTTTCTCTTTGAGAACAAAAAGGGCACTTTTGACTAACATTTGGATTTAAAATATTAATAAATTCCCCATATAAATCCATATCTGATACATTTTCCAAAACAACTCCGGAATATTCCCCTATATTTGGGGACAAAAAAACACTTTGGAAAGGCATCTTTATCACTAGGCACATGTTTCTTAGCAAAACAATTCTAACTGATTTAATACCTAAAGAGGCAGCCACATTTTCCACATTTTTAAAACAGGGTCCATTCACATTAATTAAACGCCTGTCACTACAGCTGTATGAGGTCGTGGTGGTGGAAGCAGGCGCAGGGAAAACCGGGTCGTGAATAAACGTGCAAAAAACACAATGTTTATTCCTTCCTTAACAATACGTACCTCCAACCGGAGTACACTAAACACATAACAATCACGGACAAGGACATGGGGGGAGCAGAGGGATATATATAGGACACAGACAATTAGTGGGATGGGAGCCAGGTGTGCGTAAAACAGGACAAACGTAAACAGTGCATGGGATCGGTGGCGGCTAATACGCTGGTGACGTCGACCGCCTGTGGCCGCCCGAACCAGGAGAGGGGCCGACTTCGGCGGAAGTCGTGACAACGCCCCAGTGTTATGATCTTTGATTTAATAAAAACACCTTTTAATGGTCCACATGTATCTATAATATCCAGACGAGCACCGTAAATCATGGGTTCTTCCAGTAACCAAAAAAGAAAATCTGTACTCTCAGTTCTTTTCACTAAAAAGGTCCCATATTTTAAACAGATTTCTATAAAAAACAGGAAGCTTCGATGTGTTGATTCTTTTTGGATCCATCAAAAATAAATGTTTACTTAAACAGAGTTCATCAACGGATTTAAGTATAGCACAGGCCACTGACTTCCAAGCCAAGTTCTCTGAGCTGGTAAGCAAGCGTTGTATGAATTGTAGCCGAAAGGCCGCAGTCCTGCTTTGTACATGTATAAGTCCTTGACCCCCTTCTTCTTTTTTTAAATACAATATGTTGTGCGGTATCCAGTGTAACTTGTCCCAAAAAAAGTCCAATAAAACAGACTGGATTTTTCCAAGTAAATATGCCGATGGGTCAATGCAAGCCATCCGGTGCCACAAAGAGGAAGCCACCAAATTATTAATCACCAAAGTACGTCCTTTGTATGATAAATTTGGTACAAGCCATTTCCATTTTTCAAGTCGGCACTTAAGCTTTTCAACAGTTCCAATCCAGTTTTTTTGAGCTACTGTTTCATTACCTAAATATACTCCTAAATATCTCAAACCATCTCTTGTCCAACATAAACCATCTGGAAGATTTGGTGGTACTCTACTTTTCCACTCTCCCGTTAAAACTGCCTCACTTTTATTCCAATTAATTCTTGCAGAAGAAATTAATCCAAAATCTTTTAATGTCTTTAGTAATAAATCTTGTTTATTAATAATTACCATTACATCATCTGCATACGCTGACAGACACAAAGTCGTCTAACAATTTTGTAGAGGCACTCCTTCTAGAACTCTATTAAAACACTTAAAGGTGGTTCTATCGCGAGGGTATATAATAACCCTGACAGTGAACAACCTTGTCTTACCCCACGACACACTTTAAAAGGAGCACATAAACCGCCATTAATCTTCAGAATACTCTCAATATCACAATATAAGACTTTAACGTAAGCTAAAAATTCAGAATTAAAACCAAAAGCCTGACGAGTCTTCCACAAATAATTGTGTTCTACACGATCAAAGGCTTTTTCTTGATCTAAGGAAATCAAGCCTATGTCAAGACCAAACATTTTAGATACGTCAAACAAATCTCTAATTAAATGAATGTTATCAAAAATTGACCTACCAGGCACGCAATACGACTGGTCAGGATGAATGACTTCATCTAAAACTTCACCCAAACGGGTAGCTAGTACTTTAGATAACAGTTTATAATCACAACACAATAAGGACACGGGTCTCCAATTTTATATATCACTTAAATTACCTTTCTTATGCAAAAGGGTCAACACCGCTCTTCTACAACTTATTGGCAATAATCCTTTGGTTAAACTGTCATTAAGAACTACTAACAAATCTTCTCCGATAACAGACCAACATTTTTTGTAAAACTCAACCGGGATTCCATCCATCCCAGGAACTTTACCGTTATCCATGCCTTGAAGAGCTTTAAACAATTCTTCCAAGCCAATAGGCTTTGAAAGTGTTATATTCGCTTTTTTATATCTAAAAAAGCCACTCTCTCTATTGGTAAAGTGGGGGTATATACACAAATAAAAACCAGAACATATTTTTCAAAAAGGGCTTGAATGTTTAGAAGTCTACCCTTCACTATTTCCTCCATCTTAAAAGAGCATGGAGTAAAATTCTTTGCAAACAAGATGGCAACTCCTCCACTACGTGAAGTTTTATGACTTAGAAATATATGACCATTCCATTCTTTTATCCAATCTGTAACATTTGTATCATCACTGTGTGTTTCTTGTAAAAAAAGAACATCAAGTTGTTTTTGTCTCATTGTTTCACACACTTGCATTCTCTTTACATCATCTCTGGCTCTGTTCACATTTAAAGATGCTATACGGATATCTGCCATGTGTAAAGAAAAAATGGAAACAAAAAAAATTAAGCCTTACAGAAACACACAGCCACTCAAGATAAAAGAGTTATGCCACTTTGTCATCATTTTTATTCAGCTGATTTGGGATTTTTGAAAGAATGTTTTTCAGTCGATATACTTCTTTATCCAGAGAGCAACCTTCACTCATTAGATTCTTAATGCTTTCTGCAAACCGTTTCAGGTCTGGGAAGAAATCAGCAACCTGTACTCCTCTCTGATTTTTTGTAACTTTTAAAAACTTCTTAATTTCTTCAGCACTGTAATCATTACATATCCATTCACTTTGTGAGCAACTTGAAGCACTAGAATCAGACAATTCACTTTCACTTTCAATATTATCTGTATCATTCTTCTGTTCTTTTCTTGCTTGTTTTGATTCTTCTTCTCTGTCTTTCTTTTTCCTTTTTAGAGGGGTTTTGAAGACAGCTTGATCCATGTCTACTTCACACAAATTAACATTGTCTGATAAAGACTCTATATCAGTCAAACAGGTCATTGAACTGTTCTGTGTGTCCATCAATTCTTCTATCACAGCAGCTTCTTTAAGCAAGCTCACATTCGACTCTGTTTGATCTTTATCAGTCAATACATTACCTTCCATGATTTCAATCATGGTTTGAACAGTTTCAACTGTTTGTTCACAAGGCACTTTGTTAGTTGTGCCCTTGACACTCTGTGCTGAATTCACAGGTACTGGCACAGATGTTCGAGCAGCGCTTTCCACGTCTTGCACCACCCTCTCATCTATCGTGTCTTGCCTTGTGCGTGTACCCCCATTTTCGGGACAAGCACGAGCCAAATGCCCGGTTTTTCCACATCCGAAACACTTAATTATATCAGTGGATACATAGACAGTATAGTGAAAATCATCAACTCTGAATTTCAGATTTAAATTCAGTTCTGTTCTGTTCTCACTCAAAATCATATAAGAGAATCTCCTAAAAGACACCACATGTTTGATCAATTCCGATTTACTCCGAATGCAATCTTTTTCACAGGAGCAACTAACTTTCCGAAACGTGACAATTCATTAACCAAAGCTTCATCTTTGATAAAAGGTGGGATGTTTGACAGGATAACTTTTCTCGCAAGGAGTTGAAAGAGAAAGCACAGGTGTAAAAAGGCCATGAATTATTATTGGCATTTTCTACAGTGTTCAAAAAACAAACAACCACATTGCTCATCCTTGACGCTGCTAGAATGCTCTTATGTCCAACAACCTCTCCGATAGCTAAGATACAATCTTCCACACTTGCAGCGGCCACTACTTTAACCCCGTGGCACCGCGTTAATGAACCGAGCGAGTCAACACCTTGGGCCGCCATGCCCTCGGCGATACACTGGTAACCAACGGCCAAAAATACACTAATTTGTTTTATCTACTCAATACAGATTAAACGTCAAAAATAGCGATATTCAACCAATAAAAAAATGCCACAGCGGGCAGAAAACTCACTCAAACTTACCACACGCTCCCCACGCTCACTCAACAAACGCTCACGCATGCGCACGAGAGAGAGAGAGAGAGAGAGAGAGAGAGAGAGAGAATTTGAATTTTGAAAGACGACTTTATTACAAGTTTTCAAACAATCAACATTTACCAATCTTTTTCTACATTAGTAGAAGAGAAAAAAATATTTTTCCATCAATAACAGAGCACAGAGCTTCATTCTTACACCATTTCATTTCAAATGTAATAACATCATCCATGGAACTATAAAAACGAAAATCAATGAGTATTCTGGATTTAACCGTGGCTAAAAACAGAATATTTATATCTTGATCTGCACCCATTTCTATCTTGTTTTTTCTACTCATATAGATTGCCAACTTTGCTTGACCTATAAGAAAATTTAAACACTGACAAATAAACCTATTTCTTCTAACATATTTAAAACCAACAATAAATACATCTATAGAAAAAGATTCATTGAAACTATAAAATAAATCATATAATAAACTAAACAACCTTTTCAGTCTAAAACAATCCATATAGGCATGAAAAACAGTTTCTCTTTTTAAGCAAAAAGGGCATTCTGTAGTGACATCAGGATTTAAAACTGAAATAAAAGCATTAACTGCTATTGCACCATGTAAAAGTCTCCATTGTATGTCCCCAACTCTTTTACTTAAAGGTGGCTTATACAATGATCTCCATTCTGGCTTATCATCAACACGTAGTTTTAAAACATTACGCCATGGTGTATCAACCCTCTTATCAAGCACTTTTTTATTAAAAACAAGAACACAAGCTTTATAAAAAGATTTACCAGTACTTGAAAAAAAGTTTAAAACTAGGGATTTACCAGAGCTTAAAAACATTCCTGAAACATCATCTAACACAGGAAAAATTAAAAACTCAGATAATACATCTTTATCATTAGGAACATTTTTTTTTTCACTATAGTCTGATAAAAGTTTCAGTTCATCAGAAGTGAGTCTTTGTTTCCATTTTTCTAATAAATGAAAAACGAATCGTCTAGACTTAATTTTTAGACTCAAAGCAACTTATTCCATGTTCCCAAAGTCTGGTCCTGTCAAGTTAACGAGACTCCCCATTGTACATATTTTGGAAGCCACAAGTGTTTCCGTGAGTCCAGGAAATGTACAGTCATTGTGTGTTAAATCAAAGCGTGCTCCATATATTAACGGTTCTTCAAGGATCCAGTGAAGAGATTCAAAATGTCTTTCTCTTCGCACTTTGAACATGTTCCACACTTTAAAAACATTCCGATAAAAAATAGGCATTCCATTGAGGTTCAGTTTTGACAAGTCCATAAAGAAAAGATTTCTGTCCATTTTCAAATTTCCAAGATTTTGTAGTATTTTACACGCAACTACTTTCCAGCTTGAAATTATTGAACCATCAAGAAGTCTTTGCAAAAACTGTAAACGAAAAGCTGCTGCTCTACTTTAAAGGTGTACCAATCCTTGTCCTCCTTCTTCTTTAGGTAAAAACAATACACTCTGAGGAACCCAATGTAACTTGTCCCAGAAAAAATCTACTAAAATCGCTTGAATCTCTGCTAAGAGACGCAAAGGAGGATCAATGCATGTTAACTTATGCCATAAAGAGGAAGCTACTAAATTATTTATAACTAAAGTTCGACCTCTATATGACATATTTGGGATTAACCACTTCCATTTTTCAAGTCGACCTTTAACTTTTTCAAGAGTTCCTTCCCAATTTTTTTGCACAGTTGCTTCATCTCCTAAAAAAAAACCCCAAATATTTAAAGCCTCCTCTCTTCCATACTAAACCAGGAGGAAGGGAAAAAGAACCATTTTTCCAATCCCCTATTAGTATTGCTTCACTTTTTTCCCAATTAGTTTTAGCAGAGGACAGTTTTTTAAAATCATCAAGTACACTCATTAAAACCTGTACATCCCTCTGTTGACTAACAAACACTAAAACATCATCAGCATATGCAGAGACTCTTATACTTTTTACAAAATTAGGCAACTTAAAACCTTGTACATTTTTTCTCAATTGTTGTAACAGAGGTTCTATTGCTAGCGAATATAGCATTCCAGATAGCGGGCATCCCTGCCTCACTCCCCTAAACACTTTAAAAGGAGTGCATAAGCCACCGTTCATTTTGAGTATGCTCTCAATATCACTGTAAATTAAAGTTTTAATTTTATCTATAAAACTTTTACTAAAACCAAAAGCTTTTAACGTTTCCCATAAGTATGTGTGTTCAACTCTGTCGAAAGCTTTCTCTTGGTCGAGTGAAATCAGTCCAATGTCACTATTTGATAACTTAGAGACATCAAAAATATCCCTAATAAGGGAAATATTATCAAAAATTGACCTTTTGGGGACACAGTAGGTTTGGTCTGGATGAATCAACTCATTCATAATTATTGATAATCTGTTTGCTAAAATCTTTGAAAGAAGTTTATAGTCACTACACAGAAGTGAAACAGGTCTCCAGTTTTTGATCTCTGTGAGATCTCCTTTTTTGGGAAGGAGGGTCAGGACTGCTCTCCGGCAACTCAAAGGTAGAAGACCTTCGTCCAAACTACCATTGAGTACTTCTAAGAGATCCTCTCCTAAAACTTCCCAAAAACATTTATAGAAGTCTATTGGTATGCCATCAATTCCAGGCACCCTTCCGGATTCCATGCTCTGAACGGCCTGATTCAGTTCTCCCAGGCTAAGCACACCTGAAATCTCTGCATTAGCTTCATCAGACACCTTTGGTAAATCCTCAAAGAAGACACTCTCATTGATATTGTCTGATCCTAGTTCACTTCTGTACAGTTTCTCATAAAAACCAATTGCCCTCCTTCTAATCACTACAGGATTGGACAATAGAATTCCTTCCTCAGATCGCAAAGCATGAATGATTCTTTTTTGCCCATTTTTCCTTTCAAGGTTAAAAAAATACTTTGAAGGTGCATCCATTTGATCAAGACTTATAAATCTTGACCGGACCAAAGCCCCTTGTGTTTTAACCCCTAATAATTCTGCCAATTGATTCTTTTTCTTAGAAATAATTTTCAAATAGCTTTGTTGTTTTGTTGATTCTGCCAATTCCTGTATCTTAATTATGTCATTCTCTAAGTCTTTCATTGACTGATTTAAAACTTTGGTGCTGTTGTGAGCATACTGCTGACAATACTGTTTAATTTGTACTTTTCCAAAATCCCACCATTTTTGTACTGATCGAAAAGATTCTTTTTTTGTTCTGTAATCAGCCCAAAACAATTTAAAAGTGTGTATAAAATCCTTATTATCTAACAAAGTTAAATTAAAATGCCAGTAAGCACTTTTAGGCTTGACAGAATTCAAAATAAAAGAACATTGCACCATGCAATGATCTGAAAAACCAACAGGAAAAATACAACAATTTTTAAAAATACCAACATGATGCTTAAACACATAAAATCTATCCAGTCTTGCCAGAGATAAAACATTATCACGTGCATGTGCCCAAGTATATTGTCTTTTATCCTCATGATAAAACTTCCATACGTCACTTAACTCATGCCTATTTATTATTTGAATGAGACGTTTTCTTGAAGGCATATGGGGTTCAATATGATTTCTGTCACAATTACTCACTGTACAATTAAAATCTCCTCCTAAAAATAAATAATCATCATTAGAAACATCTTGTAAAACAGAACATAATGTGTCTAAAAACAACATCCTATCAATTGTTGAGTTGGGGACATACACACAAATAAAAACAAAATTATAATTCTCCATTTGTGCTGTCACTTTTAAAAGTCTACCCTTCAAAAACTCTTTAACTTGATATGAACATGGATTAAAGGTTTTTGCAAATAATATTGCTATTCCTCCACTTAACGTGGTGTTGTGGCTGAAAAAAGATAAACCTTCCCATTCCTTCATCCAATCATTAACGTTGTTCACGTCACTATGCGTTCCCTTTCAAAAGCTACAATCGATGCTGCGCTGCTTAGCGCATTGGGGAACGTCTTTAATCGTGACCCGCTGTGAATATAGTGTGTAAACACGTCGATGAAATCGACCGGAAATAATATAGCCTCGGTCGGTGACGTCATCGGCGCGCACACGCGCGACTCGAGGTTATAAATAGATGAGCCGCAGGTGCATCGTCAAGTTTTTTGTCTTCAGACCTCTCTTTGTTTGGTGTGCAAGCATTTATCTCCTCTCAATCTACTACAGATCTTTGCTAGGAGTTATTTAGTTTAAGCTGGCAGATTTTCTTTTTCTCATCTCTTAACATTCTAAAAAGGAGCTTGGAAAAAGTAAGAGAAGGAGAAATGAGTCAACAAAAAGGTAAGCATTGTGTCCCTCCATGTTCTCGTCCCATGTCAGAACTGGATACACACGCTTGCTGTTTTGTCTGTTTGGGGGAAGAGCATGCAGCGCTTGCGTTTGAGCAAGGCGAGTGCGAGCATTGCGAGTTGTTTACAATCAGGACGCTGCGCGCTCGCCTTAGCTACTTCCAGACCGCACCCACATTACCAACGTGGGGCTCTCGCATGGATCTGGCTGACGAGCAAGAGACGGGTCCGTCCCTTTCGCTTGCTTTGTCACCAGATCCACGTACTCCCTCGCGTGAACCCGAAGCGCGCCCCGGTGCTTCTTCGGTTTATGCGGGGGATGATGAAATATCTCTTGGGTCTGCGGACTATGAGCAGCCAGCCTCTGAGCATTCCTCTCGTGAAGCTAAATCTGTTGAGGAATTGCTCGAGGTGGTTACTCGAGCGGTGGCCAGGTTACAGCTTGACTGGCCACGCGATCAAGAGATACCCAAACAGTCTAAGCTAGAGGATAGGTTTCTGTCCGGTGGCAGGGGGGAGGGACCAAAACACCAGTCTCTCCCCTTCTTCGAGGACCTCCATGACGAACTATCAAAATCATGGAGTAAACCATATACTTCCCGTGTCTTTGTGCCCTCGACGTCGACTTTTTCGACTATCGTGGGTGCGAAGTCGCGGGGGTATTCGGAGATGCCTCAGGTTGAAGAGACGCTCGCGAGCTATCTCTCACCCATATCGGCATCTTCGATTAAGAGACCTACCCTCCCCACGAAGCCATGTAGAACAACATCAGCGCTCGTGGGAAAAGCTTATCAAGCTGCAGGTCAGGCTGGTGCTGCACTGCACACTATGGCAGTGTTGCAGGCGTACCAGGCTGACTTGTTGAAGGACTTGAGTATTGGCAGTACTATTGACGAGGAAGCCTTCTCCGAACTGCGTAGAGCCACTGATCTGTCTCTCCGTGCTACCAAACAGACGGCCCGTGCAATCGGCCGTTCTATGTCAGCTCTGGTTAGCACAGAGAGGCATCTGTGGCTGAATCTGACAGGAATTAAAGATAAAGACAGAGTTTTCTTATTGGATTCCCCAATCTCACCCTCTGGCCTGTTTGGCGACTCAGTCAACACCGTCGTCACCAGGTTCAGAGAAGTTAAAAAGCATGAGGAAGCATTTGTGCAGTTCCTTCCTCGCCGCACTCAAGGGGAGGGGTGTAATAAATATATCCTTGATGTCGCTTATTACCAACGCTGTATTACACACATCTTTTAGAATAGCTAATCCTAAACACACACACAGACTTATGAGGGCTGGACTCCGAGGACAAAGAACACTGCCAAGAGCCAATGGGAAGTCAACACTGCCCCTCCATAACAACGACCAGTCAGGAGTGTGAATCTACCAGACTCTACCTACGTCATTTTATTACTATTGCTCTGTATAAATATGTGTGCCACGTGTTTAGGAGGTCTCTTTGTTCCGGACGACTCCCTAAGAGCTGAAGGAACGAGCCTGTGCACGAGTTACCAAATATCTTTGCATCTAATAAATCGCTTGATTGAATATCAATTCCACCTGGTCCCGAGTTATGACTTGTCTCCTTCTCGAGTAATTTTGAACATCAACAAAATTGGTAGCAGAGGATGGTTAAATCACTTCTGATTTCGATCTATAGCTAGTTGATGTGAGAGGAGACGGGTCTTTGACGAATTCACGAGGACGGGTGACCTGTTCGCAGGAGCCATCGGCAATTCTTCTCGCCCCGGGAAACTGATCAACGAGCTCGACTAAATAAGGTAAGCAGAACCTGTTTAATCGAATCTGCAATATTATATTATAGTATTATCCAAATTTTGATCAGTAGTACTGGGCGTGAGTATGAATTGTTGTTAAAATATTTCTTATAGATGTATTACGAATGCGAAGGCGGATTGCAAAGATATTTGTGTAATAGTTATATAGGAAAAAGGTAAAGGAAGAAGTGAGCATGTGTAAAGTGAGCCTGTGAGTGGCAACCCTGTGTGGGTGAAAAGTGAAAAGTCTATGTGAGAGACTCCCTGGTTAAGTTTAAAGCCTGAGAGAGGCAATATTGATAGCAGTATCTGCCAACTAGAGAAGGCCTTTTGGACTAGCTGACCAGAAGGGAACACTCAGTTAAGGTGGAGAATTAAAGTAATTATAACTTAAATACATCCCCATAGATAAAGTGTGACATTTCCCGTCCTATTGATTTAGAGGACTATACACGTATTAGTTTCGTCCCGGAAGGTCTAGAATTTATTCTAGCCCGGTTGACTTTGTTTAGGGAGGGATCTGTGCGCCTCCAGCGCGTCTGAGACTAGTTCTCAGCCCCTGTTTTGAGAGTGCTTGTCTGTACGTACCTTTGAGGGTGTACGATCTGTCTGTCTAATTGGATTGAAATAGCTTCGTCCCGGAAGGTCTAGAGTGCTTTCTAGCCCGGTTTGACTGTGTTTAGGCAAATTTGTGTTTGTGTGTCCCTGCTTCTGTTTGTCTTACCGTATTGTAATGTGTAATATGTGATGTGTGATAATGTATAACTATAATAGATAAGGTTTGGCATGCGCTGATTCCACTGACTCTGAACATATTAAATTGGCGATAACACATTGAAGAATGGCTTCTACATTGACACCTAAACCCAAATTCATTGACTATTTAGAACAGAAAATACAGGATAGAGCAGGAGGGGAGGAACAGTATAAAACAATAAGAAAGGTGTGGGAGGAAGTGAAGTTGAGATGGACACAGGGAGGGTATTTTAGCGGGGGAGCACCCACTAAGGGCCAGCTAGTGATGATGGAGGACGGGCTGAAGGAAGCGGTTCAGAAAGGGAAGGAGGAAGAAAAGGAGGGCAACAGAAAACACATGTTCAAGAAGAAAGGGACAAAAATGCTAGAGAAAGCAGAAGCAGAACTAAGAATAGGAGGTTGGGCGATAGAGGAAGCCAGAAGGGCGTGGGCACATAAGAAACCAGATACGATGGGGATTGTGACTGCCGCACCCACAGACACTGAAGATCACACAACCAAGATAAGAGAGGCGGCCTCTCCTCCAACAAACAAAGAGGAACCGACCTCTTTCCCCCCTCCAATGTCTTCACTATACCCAGCGCTACAGGTGGAGCCTCGCCCTCCACCCTACTGCCAAGAACACCTGCAATCAAAGAACCCATTCAGGTCTGAACCACACCCTCCAGCAATGCAGGCCCCAGTGTTCACAATAACAGGAGGGGAACTGGAGATAGGGGGGGGGTAACCTGATCTGTGAGGATACAGCAGAAGAAGGACAGGGTGAGAGGAGGAGGGGATATGGAGGACCCACTAGCTCCACACCTCTGGACCTGAGACCTCACCCTGATTCCATGAATCCTGAACATTTTGCCAGAAGAGATGACTGGGTTTCACAAGACGGGAGTTACAAGAGCAACAGAGGAGGCTCCCTGTCCATGGGAAACAACCCCAGTGAAGATGACGAAGGTGGAACCAGACACACCCCTACCAGCATGGAGCTGGTTAATCTGCAGAGGCAGGTGAATGAGTCCATAACATTGGCCAAAGCTCTGCTGGAAAAATCAGATAGGGATGGAGGCACTTTCCATGTAGAGGGAGTAATGTCCGGGAAAGTGACTGATTTAGTGGAACCTGTCAGACGCTCGGTCCGACTGGAGAGTCTGAGGGAAAGAGGGGTGACACATAGGGGGCACTGGGATTCCAACATGCAGCTGCCACTCAGGCCCGCTGCAGATCCACGATATGAAGAGTACCAGCCATGGAAGATGACTGATTTAACCACTCTGATGGAACAACTCCCCAGCCTACATGGAGGAGCTTCAGCGTGGCTACTGCAACTTCAGACCCTTACCTCAGGACTACGTTTGTGTCTGGGAGACATGAAGGCGCTACTGGCCAGAGCAACGGACCATGGCACCATGACATCGCTCATAAGAGAGGCAGAGCTGAATACCACGCCTCCCGCGACACCATTGGAATACACACGCCAGGCACTATGGGAAGTGCTGCGTCGGGTGTATCCCACAGAAAGAAACCATGCAACCCTTTCACCATCACTCCAGGGGAACAACCAGCTGCATATTTGGACAGGGCCAAAACCACATGGAGAACGGTCCATGAAGAACCATATGATCACACCGAAACCACGCTCAGCATGTGGAAGGAGATGGTGGTAAATGGATGTCCAGGGGAAGTCAAGGTCAAGCTCAGAAACACAGTGGGATTAATGGCACTTCCTCTTCCGCAATTTAACTCTCACACACATCACCATCTCTCCCAATACAACAAGGACAAGGGTGGTGCTGACACTCAAGTACAGTCCCTTCAAGTTCAGTTGCTCAAACTACAATTGAAGGAGGCTCAGAGGGGAGAGAAACCAAAAAAACTAATGATGGCCGAGCAGGCGGAGGATCTCTCACAGGTCATTGAAAAGACCGTGACACAGATGATGCAGCATCAACAAACTCTACAGAGAACACCAGAAGCACCTCAGGGCACACAGCCCATTTCATCTACTTCCCCCACTGCTTCAGGGGCCTACCCTTACCCTCCTACTCCGCCACCATGGGCACCAACAGGTTTCCGTCAACAACCGTGGAGACCATCCTATAGGGGAGGAGGAGTGAGGTGTTTCAACTGTGGAATCGTGTCTTGGTATTTGTTAGGGGAAGAGTCTGCTCCTCATGTCACACTAACTGTGGGGCATGGTTTCGAGGCACGAAGCCTCGGACCCATGATCAGAAGGGCCTCAAAGCTAGAATGGGAACCGACTCATACAGCTGGGATACTGAAAGCCACCACTGAAAATATGTGGAGAATAATGGACATTGACACAGAAGAACGGTGTCAACCAGAACGACTAACCCTACCAAGACATCATGGGAAACCATACACCGACCACCCTTCTACGGCTGCCCTCATTACCACCGTGAACAATGATGGGGAGGAGGAGTGAGGTGTTTCAACTGTGGAATCGTGGGGCACATGTCCAGAGACTGTAACCGTCCAACAGCCCCTTGGGGAGCAACGGTACCATGGGGTATGGGAGGGGGAGGGTATCCACAAAGAGGAAAAGGAAGAGGAAGAGGGGGATATGAGCCCCGCTTTCCAGATCCCAGGATCCAACCGGCTTATAATCATCAAGGCACCGAGCAAGCAGGATTCCAAGGGATGTATGAGGGACAGGCCCCTTGGCCATGAAGGGGCCCACCACCACCAGACGGGGAAGGACGGGCGCTCTTCCCACTCCACACGGAACCAACTGTTCTGTGTCTAGTGGAGGGGGTGCCCCATCAATTTCTGGTAGATACGGGTTGCACCTATTCTGCTATCAGGACCCGTCAACAACTTTCTTCGGAATTCATACAGGTGGTGGGGGTGTCAGGGAACCCCGAAGTACAGCACAAAACTGTTATATTGCATTTTGCATGGGGTAAGTCAGAACTTCAACACCAGTTCCTATATTGCCCCAACTGCCCCATTAACCTACTTGGACGGGACTTGCTATGTAAACTACAATGTTTCATATATCTGACAAACAACGGAGTGGAAGTGTCCACTGGTCCCTTGCCCTCAACGAAAACAAACCCCGTGAAAATTCTCATGCTACCCCTCCTGCCAACTCCGGTGCTCTCTGCAACACAAGAAATCTATTGGTTAAAATGCATGACTACAGGGAAAGGAACACCACAGATTCAGTTCCTCTTTAATCAGCTGAAAACACAAATATACACCTTACACCCATACAAGACTCCTCTGGCTGAAGTTCACTGCACCCTAAATGTAACAGACAACGACGATGACCCATACACAGAGGACTGGGACGAGAACATGATGGCTCAAACACCATCCATCAGGTGCTGCACGATAGTGTGTGGACAAGAGGGGGTGGCAGCTCCTGTTATCTTGGAACCTCACCTGAAGTCTTGGTATTTGTTAGGGGAAGAGTCTGCTCCTCATGTCACACTAACTGTGGGGCATGGTTTCGAGGCACGAAGCCTCGGACCCATGATCAGAAGGGCCTCAAAGCTAGAATGGGAACCGACTCATACAGCTGGGATACTGAAAGCCACCACTGAAAATATGTGGAGAATAATGGACATTGACACAGAAGAACGGTGTCAACCAGAACGACTAACCCTACCAAGACATCATGGGAAACCATACACCGACCACCCTTCTACGGCTGCCCTCATTACCACCGTGAACAATGCCATTTGGACCACATCACCGTTTGACGCTGGAACTCTAGTAGTCACTCCGGTAACAATCACCCTGAACAATCCCCACCAGCCACCCATATATCGCGCCCAGTATCGTCTCAAACCTGAACAAATTGAAGGGATTAAACCGACCATAGCCGGACTGCTGGGGTCAGGTGTGATATACCCGACTGTTTCTCCATGGAACACACCCATCCTGCCAGTGCTGAAGGCAGGAGGAGAAACCTATCGAATGGTTCAAGACTTCAGACCTATCAACGATGTCACTACGCCAATTGACCTACCTGTCCCTGACCCCCACATAACCTTGAGTAACTTGTCACCTAAACATCAGTATTTTACAGTGGTAGACCTAGCAAATGCTTTCTTCAGCATTCCACTGGACACAGCGTCCCAACCGCTCTTTGCCTTTACCTACGAACATCAACAGTACACGTACTCGGTGCTTCCACAAGGCTACAGGTGCTCGCCAGGAATCTTCAACCACATTCTCAAAACACATCTGGCAGAAGTCCCGGTTCCCAAAGAAGTTGTTCTCATCCAATATGTAGATGACTTGCTTTTGGCCGCCCCCACCTCTGACCTGTGTCTTCAAATGACCAAGACATTGCTGGACTTCCTGGCAGCAAAGGGGTACAAAGTCAAGCGAAGCAAAGTCCAGTCTTGCAGGAGAACCGTACTGTTCCTTGGTCGAGAAATATCCGGAGAAGGTGCAGGCCTCTCAAAAGCCCACAGGGATTCTATTCTACACCATCCACGCCCCATCACCGTAGCAGGTATGCTCTCCTTTCTGGGACTGACAGGATACAGTCGTACACACATACCAGACTACACGGCCAGAACAGAACCCCTGAGGGAACTAGTGCGTCTGGCAGGGGCAAGAAACTTGCATGCTCCGTTGGTATGGATACCAGAAGCCTCGGAGGCGTTTGCACTGTTGAAAACTGACCTCTCGGTGGCAGCCGCACTGACAGCACCTGACTACAAAAACAAGTTCCATTTGGATGTTTCTGAAAAGGAGGGATTCACCTCATCCATCCTTTTCCAGAAACAAGAGGGGGGGAGAAGAGTGCTGATGTACCACTCCTCAAAATTGGACCACATTGAACAAGGACAAACAACATGTTCTAGATACGTTGCTGCAGTGGCAAAAGCAATAGAAAAAACAGCACACCTGGTGATGTGTCATCCATTGGAGATTCACACCCATCATGGAGTGGCAGCGTACCTGATGAGCAAAGAATTCACGTTCAGCTCTGAGAGAAAAACAAAAATACAGAACAAATGTACACAGTCACATATCACGTTTGTCAACATTGACAAGAATATGGCAGACGCACTTAACACAGAAGAAGGCTTACCCCACTCATGCACAGAAAAAGCAGCACAAGAATTGAAGTTAAGACCAGACCTTGAGAACATTCCACATCAAAACCCTGACCTATGGCTGTACACAGATGGTTGTTGCTATAGGGGGGAAGAAGGAAACATAGCAGCCTACGCCGTAGTACAACAACTACCGGATGGATCACATGTCACCCTGGAATCAGCCATTATTCCACAACCTGCATCTGCACAGCTGGCTGAGATCATAGGTTTAACACAAGCATTGGAAAAAGCCGAGGGTAAAATTGTAAATATCTATACCGACTCTGCCTATGCACATGGAGCAGTCCATATTGATGGACCACAGTGGTTAAGAAGAAACTTCACCACCACAGGGAATTTGCCCATCAAACACAAGACACAAATGGAAAAACTGATCAAGGCAGTTCTACTGCCCAAAAGCGTAGCCATCATGAAATGCAAAGGACACCAACAGCGGGAAAACAACATCAGCAAGGGAAATTATGCAGCTGATCAAGCAGCAAAGAAGGCAGGAGGATACACTCCCAGGCAAATGGTAATGCGGGTAGAATCACCTCAACTTGAGTTTACCCCAAATATCATAAGAGAACTGCAATTGGCTGCCGGACCTTACGAACATTCAGTCTGGGCACAAAAAGGAGCCGTCAAAGGACCCGACGAACTATGGAGATGTCATGACGGCAGACTGGTGGCCCCCGCAAACCTGTGCCCTGAACTCATAAGAGAAGCACATGGACCCACCCACGAGGGAAAGCTGAGAACGTACCAAAAGGTGTCTTACATTTGGTGGCACCCTCACCTGAAAGACATGACAGATTTGCACTGTGATGAGTGCCATGTGTGTGGGAGTCACAATCCAAAGAAGCCATACCAAACGCCTATGGGAGCCTACCCAGTACCAAATGCTTGCTTTCAAGACATTAGCATAGACTACACAGACATGGGAGCAGACAACGTAGTGGGGGGAAAAAGATACCTGTTGGTAATGGTAGACAGATTTTCAAGATGGGTAGAGGCAATACCAACGGCACGGGAAGATGCCAAGTCAGTAATAAAATGGCTACAGACAGACCTAATACCTAGGTATGGGGTCCCTCGACAAATTCGCTCTGACAATGGGTCTCATTTCAGTAACAAACATTTGAGGGAGGTGGAGGAAAGGTTGGGTATTGTGCACAAGTTTGGGTCAGTGTACAGACCACAATCTCAGGGTCTAGTGGAACGCGCAAATCAAACCATGAAAGCTAAAATTGCAAAGGTATGTGCAGGCTCTAAGTTGACCTGGGTGGAAGCCCTGCCCCTGGCCTTGATGGCTATGAGGTCCTCACCCGGGGCAGGGACCCATCTCTCTCCCCATGAGATAATGACAGGGAGGGCTATGCCTGGTCCACCAAGGGAGGGAGGTCATATGCCCGCCCTTGATGTACAACAAATTGTAATGTCTGATTATGTGAGAAAACTGACGGAACTCTCTGCAGCTCTTTCCACACAGATCCGCAAGGTCCAAGAGGGGGAGTTGCTGGGAGACTCATCTAGTCTGCAGGTAAAAGTTGGAGACTGGGTGAGGGTTAAAGTCCACAAGAGAAAGTGGCTGGAACCCAGGTGGACTGGACCGTACGAAGTGAAGGAGGTTACTTCACACTCTGTCCAGGTCAAAGGTAAATCAGGCGCTCCTTGGCACCACCTGACACATTGCACGCCAGCCCCAACTCCTACAAGAACGTTGACAACTACCAGGGCAGATTTGAGTGCCCTCAATTCGGACTAAAATATATGATTGTTTTAATAAGGAGTATGGTGCAACCAACTCCTCTTCCGTGCCCTAGATCCACCCAGGGGGGATATCTGACGCCCTGGGGGAGACTAGGAATGTCTGCTACTAAGCTTTTTTCTCTCATGATTTTAATGGGAGGACTTCTTGGCCTTACTGTATGGGGCCTAGACACTTACCAGGGCACTCAGAGTCAGTCAACCACTCCAGTTAACTGTACACACAGCATACACCCCCGCTCTACAACCATGACCCACCCAGAATGTAAAACTGGGGAGATAAGGAGCACCACTCTATGTATACCTAGTAACACATCTGCTTCTGCTCTTCTACTTTGGAAAATTCTAGGTAGCTCCCACCGGTTAGCAAGAAAGGGGTACTCAGCTGAGTCCTATAAGGCATGGGAGTGGTACATGACAATAGGGTTACCACACAGTGAATGGACGTGGAGCAATCTCGTGGCAGAGACAGGAAATGACTGGTCCAGCCATACTACCTCCCGTCCAGGCACTCTGTGGCGACCGCATCTTACACTAGCAGTCCAGCAGAATGGAATCAAGATTGGAGTCCATCCTGTGCTCATGACGGGCTGTCAAAACTTCAGGCTGGCACCTTATATCGGTTGCACCTCCACCCCTGTATTTTGGAAAGTACAGATATGCGTGGTTGCCAATGCATCTAATACCCAGGCAATTACAGTAGGAGCAACCACATCAGATATAAACTACCAATCTGTTGCCATCCTTACGGCCCCCCATACACCAGATGGAGAAATTCACATTGCCACGGGTATCTCAGGCTTTGGAAATAACTGGCTCCTATTAGTAGAGGAGGCTGGCAGAGCGACTAATCACAGTTGTGTGGTATGTATGGGCCCTAGGCCGCTGCTTAAGATTGTGCCAGCAGTAATCCCTGTGGAATGTGTGCTTCCTGTGATGAAGTATGACAACCCAGGACCAAACTGTTCAGCTTGGGACAGGGTTTTCCCGTTAGTACAAGCAACTAGACGGAGTCCACTGTTTTCCTCCACTGTAGCGCCGGG
Source organism: Thymallus thymallus (assembly GCA_023634145.1). Taxonomy (NCBI): domain Eukaryota; kingdom Metazoa; phylum Chordata; class Actinopteri; order Salmoniformes; family Salmonidae; genus Thymallus; species Thymallus thymallus. The sequence goes on from CM042413.1 coordinate 23,097,825, forward strand.
TGAGTTCATGTGTGTGAAAATGACCCGAGGTTTACCTGACGTCGGCAGTGTGCCCTCTAACTGGTGTAACCACACTCACAACCCAATTACATCTTTTAAACCTGTTTCTAGGGCCGATGTGTGGTGGTGGTGCGGTGGAGCTCACCTATATGATGGATTCCCTGGGAATGCCACAGGTCTGTGTGCTCTGGTGTCTCTCATTCTTCCCATTTCAGTGTATCCTGTTGTATTGAAGGACCTGTTGTCTAGCATAGAGGAGGAGGAAGGGCGGTCTCGGGACAAACGCTCCCTAGATGGTTTCACGGGAGACCCGACCTATATTGACGCCATAGGAGTCCCTAGGGGGGTTCCTGATGAATACAAATTGGTTGACCAAGTTGCTGCAGGTTTTGAGTCCTCAATTTGTTGGTGGTGTACGCTTAATAAAAATGTGGACAGAATAAATTACATTCATTATAATGTTCAAAAATTGGGGAACCTCACCCTTCAAGGGTTTGCCGCTATTCACAGTCAGCTTTCTGCTACTTCTCTTATGGCCTATCAGAACCGTATAGCTGTTGATATGATTTTGGCAGAAAGTGGTAGGGTTTGCTCTATCTTTGGGGAGCAATGTTGCACGTACATTCCCAACAACACGGCGCCGGATGGGAGCTTCACCCTGGCTGTTGAGGGCCTTAGGACCCTAAATGGTAAAATGAAGCGGCACTCTGGGGTGGACACCTCAATGTGGGACTCCTTGATGGATGTTTTTGGTAAATATAAGTCACTAATCTCCTCCATCCTGGTTTCTATCTCAGTTTTCATAGCTATTCTGGTGCTGTGTGGATGTTGTTGCATTCCCTGTGCTCGCTCCTTAGCTACTAGACTTATTACTACTGCCATCACGCCTAGCCAGGCTGACACCGCCCTTATGTGCCCACTATAAGAGATTGTAGATTTTGAACCTACATTTTGGAGTCAGGACGATGCAGTGTAGTCTTTCACGTCTCTTGTGAGACGTGAAGAGGGGGATTTGTAATAAATATATCCTTGATGTCGCTTATTACCAACGCTGTATTACACACATCTTTTAGAATAGCTAATCCTAAACACACACACAGACTTATGAGGGCTGGACTCCGAGGACAAAGAACACTGCCAAGAGCCAATGGGAAGTCGACACTGCCCCTCCATAACAACGACCAGTCAGGAGTGTGAATCTACCAGACTCTACCTACGTCATTTTATTACTATTGCTCTGTATAAATATGTGTGCCACGTGTTTAGGAGGTCTCTTTGTTCCGGACGACTCCCTAAGAGCTGAAGGAACGAGCCCATGCACGAGTTACCAAATATCTTTGCATCTAATAAATCGCTTGATTGAATATCAATTCCACCTGGTCCCGAGTTATGACTTGTCTCCTTCTCGAGTAATTTTGAACATCAACAGGGGCCATCAGCCACCCAACCTCTCCCCGGTCCTTCAAGAGCTAGGGAGGTTAAGAAGCAGAGCGTGGCGAGTCGCGCTCCCCCTCGTAAGGATTGGGGACCGGCTCGCCGCACTCAGCAGCCTCCCAGGCCAGACCTCAGGACTTGTTTCAATAAAAAGAGGAAGTCCTGATGGTCTGGCGCCCAGTCTGGTGGGGGTACCCCCCCACGGGATGGGGCGCGTATTATATCTGACCGCCCCTTCTCGTTACCCCCACGAAACCTCTCCATCCCCGCCACATCTGGTGCTTTTGGGGGCAGCGGTTTCCTGCGAAATGTTAGTTGTTCCGATGTTTCCTGCTCTCATCCAGGACACGGAACATATAACATCCCCTCAAAAGGAAGTGTTAAAGTTGATACCACTATCAGAGAGTCTGGCAGCGTGGAAACTTCTGCCAGGCATTTCTGCTTGGGTATTAAGCACAGTACAAGTAGGATACAGAATCCAATTTATTCATCGTCCTCCGCGTTTCAACGGCGTGGTATCCACTTCCGTGAGACCGGAGCTGATGCATGTACTGTCACAAGAGCTAGAAACTCTTCTGAACAAAGAGGCCATAGAACATGTTCCTCTTCCAGAGAGGGAGTTGGGCTATTACAGCAGATACTTCCTGGTCCCCAAGAAGGACGGGGGGTTACGTCCAATCTTAGATCTTCGAGGCTTAAACCGTACAGTCAAAGCACTCAAGTTCAAGATGTTAACCGTCAAGACGGTCGTGTCGCAAATTCAACATCACGATTGGTTCGTCACGATCGATCTGAAGGACGCATATTTTCACATACAAATATTGCCACAACACAGGAAGTTCCTGAGGTTCGCTTTCGGGGGCGAAGCATACCAGTTTCGGGTTCTTCCATTCGGCCTAGCCTTATCACCTCGCACATACACAAAATGCATGGATGCAGCACTGGCTCCATTAAGACTCCAGGGCATTCGCATTTTAAATTACATCGACGATTGGTTAATACTAGCACAATCGCAAGAGATGGCGCTTCAACACAGAGACATCGTATTAGCTCATCTAGTTTCTCTAGGGTTGAGACTCAACACCAAGAAAAGTGTTCTTTCTCCTGCCCAGAGAACGACTTATCTCGGGATCATTTGGGATTCGATCACGATGCGGGCACAACTGTCCCCCGCTCGAATCGAGACCATTCGGCTAACCATGAGCAAAGTCAGGCTAGGCCAAGATCGTACTGTTCGTCAGTACCAAAAGATGTTAGGTTTCATGGCTTCAGCATCCACGGTGATTCCTTTGGGGCTGTTGCACATGAGACCGTTTCAGTTGTGGCTAAAAGCCAGGGGATTTCATCCAAGGGCCAATCCTCAAAGGCAAATAAAAGTGACGCGCCGCGGGCTTCGTACACTATCTCTGTGGCTCAGACCCCGGTTCCTCGCCTTGGGTCCCACTCTAGGGGCGCCTTGTCGTCGCAGATTGTTAACGACAGACGCCTCCCTGCTGGGCTGGGGAGCGGTCTTAAGTGGTCGTCCAGCTCAAGGGAAATGGGAGGGTCATCAGCTCGATTGGCACATCAACTGCCTCGAGTTGATGGCTGTATTTCTGGCCCTGAAATATTTTCTCCCCCAGTTGAGAGGTTGTCATGTCCTAGTGCGGGTGGACAACACAACGGCAGTCTCTTATATAAATCACCAGGGAGGTCTGCGCTCACGCAATCTGAACAGAATAGCGAGGCAGATTTTTCTCTGGGCCCAGGAAAAGTTCCTGTCACTCAGGGCAGTTTACATTCCGGGGTACCTGAATGTGGGGGCAGATTTACTGTCCAGACAGAAATTACACACGGGGGAATGGAAACTCCACCCAGATGTAGTAAAACAGATCTGGACCAGATTTTTCGAAGCGGAGGTGGACCTCTTCGCCTCCCAGCAGACAGCGCAATGTCCCCTCTACTTCTCTCTGAGTCACCCAGCCCCCCTGGGTCTGGATGCGATGGCACACACATGGCCCAAAATGCACCTGTATGCGTTTCCTCCTGTGGCTCTGCTCCCGGGAGTTCTAGCCAGAGTTCGCCAGCAAGGGTCTTGCCTCTTACTGATAGCGCCGCGTTGGCCGAACAGAGTATGGTTCTCGGAGATAATATCTCTCCTCGACGGTTCGCCATGGGCGATTCCGAAGAGGAGGGACCTTCTGTCCCAAGCGGAGGGCACGATATTCCATCCCAGGCCCGACCTGTGGAACCTTCATGTTTGGCCCCTGATGGGTACCAACTGAGGGGCACTGGGCTTTCGCCTGCCGTTATTGAGACCATTCTAAGTGCTAGGGCCTCCTCCACTAGAAAGATTTATACCAACAAATGGGGTGTTTTTGAAAGGTGGTGTGTTGTGCATAATGCAGATCCGGTCAACTGCCAGATTGCTTCAGTTCTGGATTTCCTGCAAGAAAAATTATCAACAGGCACATGCCCCGCCACTCTCAAGGTTTATGTGGCCGCTCTGTCGGCTTGCCACGCCTTGGTTGACGAGGTGCCACTCGGGAGACATCCTCTGCTCGCTCGCTTCATTCGTGGGGCCAGACGACTGAGGCCTCCAGTAAGAACCAAGATCCCTTCATGGGACTTAGCTATAGTCCTCGAGGGTCTGGTTGAGACCCCCTTTGAACCTCTAGAGTCAGCGTCTGACAAACATCTGACCCTAAAGATGGTTTTTCTTATGGCTATAACCTCTCTAAAAAGAATCGGGGATATGCAGGCTCTGTCAATATCGCCATCCTGCTTAGACTTTGCCCCAGGAATGGTGAAAGTGATTTTGCATCCTAATCCTGATTACCTGCCTAAGGTACCTTTCTCGACTGTACATCCGGTCACTCTTGAGACCTTCTGCCCTCCGCCGTTCACAACGCCAGAGCAGGAGAGATCTCACAGACTGTGTCCAGTCCGTGCTCTTCAGACTTATGTCCACCGCACCAGCCAGTGGCGTAAGTCAGAGCAACTGTTTGTTTGTTATGGGGGCAGCAACAGGGGTGCTGCCGTCACCAAACAGACCTTGTCACATTGGGTCAGGGATGCTATTGCTCTTGCCTATGAGGCGCGTGGCCAAGCTTCGCCAACGGGTCTAAGGGCTCACTCCACCAGAGGGGTCGCCTCCTCTGCTGCCTTGGCAAGAGGTGCCCCCTTGCAGTTTGTTTGTGATGCGGCAGGCTGGTCCTCTCCGCACACATTCATAAGATTTTATAGTTTGGATGTTCATGCCACTCCGGGCTCTCACGTCCTTGAGTCGACATCACAAGCTAATGTCTAGGGCTTTCCTGCGTTATTGTGAGCACACCTACACAACCGTAAGGAGTCCAGACACCTTCAAGCACGGCGGCGTGGGCATTCTCGTTCCCAATGCGCTAAGCAGCGCAGCATCGATTGTAGCTTTTGAAAGGGAACGTCCGGGTTACTTGACTGTAACCCTGTTCCCTGAAAAAGCGGAACGAGATGCTGCGCTGCATTGCCGTGCTGATGATGTCCCAGGACTGCTCTTCAGACAAAATATCCTGACGATGCACCTGCGGCTCATCTATTTATAACCTCGCGTCGCGGGTGCGCGCCGATGACGTCACCGACCGAGGCTATATTATTTCCGGTCGATTTCATCGACGTGTTTACACACTATATTCACAGCGGGTCACGATTAAAGACGTTCCCCAATGCGCTAAGCAGCGCAGCATCTCGTTCCGCTTTTTCAGGGAACAGGGTTACAGTCAAGTAACCCGGACGTTTCCTGAATCAAAGTGACATCTATTTTTTTCTGCTTGATAATTTCATACAGCTCAGCTCTTTTTCTATAATTTCTAGCACCATTAACATTCAAGGAGGCAATCCGCACTTCAGCCATACTGAAATAAATAAACAAACAAAAAAAACAAGCAAAACCAGATTATTCTTAGTCCTCATTTTCATTTAATTCCGTGCCAACTTTCCTCACAATATTTTTCAACCGATAAACCTCCCTGTCTGAAAGGCACCCAGCTGTTATTAGGCTTTTGGCTTTGTCATGGAACTGCGTTAAGTCATGGAAATATTATTTTACAATCACACCTCTTTTGTTTTTAGTGTTATTAAGGAAATGTTTTATGTCATCAACATCATAGCTTCTGCTAATACCTTCGATCTGTGACAACACTGTACTTGAGTCAGACATTTCACTTCCACTTTCTGACTCTTTCTGATCTTCAAACATTTCTCCTTTTTTAAAACACTTTGCCTTTTTTTGGTATTTTAAACATCCTATTTTCCGCTTCTGTGTCAGACACATCATCTTCCCCCATGTTTTCTACATCACTGTTCAACAGCCCAGTTTCTGCAGCTACAGAAGTATCCCTACCTTCATTCACTGATTCCGTCGAGGTCGATCCAGCTTCCACAGGCCCCTCAACAGATGTTCCTTCCCCAGCAGGTTTATCCACGGTCGGCACTGCTTCAGCCAGACCGACCCCAGACGGTTTAACAGTAGTTTCTTCAGTCGAACCACTATCCTTACTACCCCCAGCTGCATTCTTGTCGGGACATGAACGGATTAAATGGCCCGATTTACCACATCCAAAGCACTTCATTTTGTCAGTAGTAACAAACACGACATATTCAAAATCGTCCACACGGAAATTTAGCGCCAAGTCCAATTCTGCGTCATCTTTGATAATCATGAAAGCAAATCTCCTAAATGAAACGATATGTTTCAATAAAGGAGATTCACACCTGATCATAATCTTCTTGATCAGCGAAACCAACTTTCCATACCGTGACAGCGCTTGTTTCAAAATATCATCACTGAGAAACGGAGGGATATTCGATATTGTGACTTTTTTAGACGGTAACAACAGCGGTAAAACAGGTGTAAGTATTTCGTCAATGATTATACCTCGCGCAACCACCTCGTTTGCTTTTTCCACCGAGTTAAAAAAAATCACGGTCGCGCCATTCATTCTGGATGCGGAGACAATGTTTAGATGGCCAACAATCTCTCCTACACCCAGACAACAAGCCTCTACACTCGCCACGGTTACTATTTTGACTCCGTGACGGCGTGTGAGGACATCAAGCCCACTCCCAGCCTGAGCTGCCATGCTTCCTAAGAAAGCAGGCAGCACAAACAACCCCCAAGATAAATACTAAATCAAATAAACAAACTTAGAAATAAAAAATAAATACAAATAAAAAAATAGAATAGAAATATATATGGAAAAGAACCAAATACACGCGCTCAAAGCTCGAGCTCTCACACACGCTCCACAAACGCCCACGCATGCGCAGAGGTAGAGAGAGAGAGAGAGAGAGAGAGAGAGAGAGAGAGAGATAGAGGGAGAGGTAGAGGGAGAGATAGAGGGAGAGATAGAGGGAGAGATAGAGGGAGAGATAGGGAGAGATAGGGAGAGATAGGGAGAGATAGGGAGAGATAGGAGAAGAGAGAGAGAGATAGGAGAAGAGAGAGGAAGAGAGAGATAGGAGAAGAGAGAGAGATAGGAGAAGAGAGAGAGATAGGAGAAGAGATAGGAGAAGAGAGAGAGAGATAGGAGAAGAGATAGCAGAAGAGAGAGAGAGATAGGAGAAGAGATAGGAGAAGAGAGAGAGAGATAGGAGAAGAGAGAGAGAGAGAGATAGGAGAAGAGAGAGAGAGAGAGAGATAGGAGAAGAGAGAGAGAGAGAGATAGGAGAAGAGAGAGAGAGAGAGAGATAGGAGAAGAGAGAGAGAGAGAGATAGGAGAAGAGAGAGAGAGAGAGATAGGAGAAGAGAGAGAGAGAGAGAGATAGGAGAAGAGAGAGAGAGAGAGAGAGATAGGAGAAGAGAGAGATAGGAGAAGAGAGAGAGAGATAGGAGAAGAGAGAGATAGGAGAAGAGAGAGATAGGAGAAGAGAGAGAGAGATAGGAGAAGAGAGAGAGATAGGAGAAGAGAGAGAGAGAGATAGGAGAAGAGAGAGAGAGAGAGAGATAGGAGAAGAGAGAGAGATAGGAGAAGAGAGATAGGAGAAGAGAGAGAGATAGGAGAAGAGAGATAGGAGAAGAGAGAGAGAGAGAGAGAGAGATAGGAGAAGAGAGATAGGAGAAGAGAGATAGGAGAAGAGAGAGAGAGAGAGAGAGAGAGATAGGAGAAGAGAGATAGGAGAAGAGAGAGAGAGAGAGAGAGAGATAGGAGAAGAGAGATAGGAGAAGAGAGATAGGAGAAGAGAGAGAGAGAGAGAGAGAGAGAGGAGAAGAGAGATAGGAGAAGAGAGAGAGAGAGAGGAGAAGAGAGATAGGAGAAAAGAGAGAGAGAGAGAGAGAGAGAGGAGAAGAGAGATAGGAGAAGAGAGAGAGAGAGAGAGAGAGAGAGAGAGAGAGAGAGGAGAAGAGAGATAGGAGAAGAGAGAGAGAGAGAGAGAGAGAGGAGAAGAGAGAGAGAGAGAGGAGAAGAGAGATAGGAGAAAAGAGAGAGAGAGGAGAAGAGAGAGAGAGAGAGAGGAGAAGAGAGATAGGAGAAGAGAGAGAGAGAGGAGAAGAGAGAGAGGAGAGATAGGAGAAGAGAGATAGGAGAAGAGAGAGAGAGGAGAAGAGAGAGAGGAGAGATAGGAGAAGAGAGATAGGAGAAGAGAGAGATAGGAGAAGAGAGAGAGAGATAGGAGAAGAGAGAGAGATAGGAGAAGAGAGAGAGAGATAGGAGAAGAGAGAGAGAGAGATAGGAGAAGAGAGAGAGAGAGAGAGAGAGAGAGAGGAGAAGAGAGATAGGAGAAGAGAGATAGGAGAAGAGAGAGAGAGAGGAGAAGAGAGATAGGAGAAGAGAGAGAGAGAGAGAGGAGAAGAGAGATAGGAGAAGAGAGAGAGAGAGAGAGAGAGAGAGAGAGGAGAAGAGAGATAGGAGAAGAGAGAGAGAGAGAGAGAGAGAGAGAGAGAGAGAGGAGAAGAGAGATAGGAGAAGAGAGAGAGAGAGAGGAGAGAAGAGATATAGAAAGATAGGAGAAGAGAGAGAGAGAGAGAGGAGAAGAGAGATAGAAAGATAGGAGAAGAGAGAGAGAGAGAGAGAGAGGAGAAGAGAGATAGAAAGATAGGAGAAGAGAGATAGAGAGAGAGGAGAAGAGAGATAGAAAGATAGGAGAAGAGAGATAGAGAGAGAGGAGAAGAGAGATAGAAAGATAGGAGAAGAGAGATAGAAAGATAGGAGAAGAGAGATAGAAAGATAGGAGAAGAGAGATAGAAAGATAGGAGAAGAGAGAGAAAGATAGGAGAAGAGAGATAGAAAGATAGGAGAAGAGAGATAGAAAGATAGGAGAAGAAAGAAAGATAGGAGAAGAAAGAAAGAAAGAAAGGGAGAGAGAGAGAGAAAGGTAGAGAGAGAGAGAGACTAACCTCATTTAACTCAATCAAGATGCCCTGAAATATAGGGATCAGTATTTTCAGGTAAATTCTCCCGGACGAATGTAACTCTTTTATATATTTTTCATGCGCTTCTATAGTGAGTTAAGGTGCTGACCTTGTGTGTCTCTGTCTCTCCATAGATTGTTCAGTAGGAACACAGAGCTTCTACCTCACCTCATTGATCACCAAACTAGGTGCTTATTTTTCCTTATACACTGTAGCTTCCTCTACAATCATACTGATGGGAAGCACATGGACCAGCAGAAAGAAGATGGTAAAAAGACAGAAGCCAAAGGGAGCATTTTAAACACCCATTTTACCCCTGAACAAAAGCCATTCAACCAAACCACTGATTCCAATTAAATGGCCATTAGAGTGAAACACAATCTGTTCCAGCTTCAATTTTTCTTTGCGGAAGTTTTTTTGTGTCTTTGTACTTTCCCATCTAACATGACTGTGGCTTTTCTGGCCTCCCAAAAACAAAGTGATGTCCATAACTTTGCAGAATTAGTCAAGAAAAGTTATTTTTCACTGAACAAACGCATTCTGAGTTACAGAAAAACTGTTATAAATCATTTGGGATTTCATCCTAAGAGGCTACGAGGGTTAAGCCAATCTCCCAATACTGTTGAAAATGGCCTAACAAAGACTGATCACCACTCTACCAATATAGCCCAGGGAAGCAGCCCATGGGGGCTGGGGTGGTATGTTTTCAACAGATTATCTGGAAGCAGATAATACTAGAATGCCCCCCTAGCAGGGTCCAGTGTAGAAGACAGTCGACAGTGTATGATACAGCAAACTCATTTGCAGTATGGTAGATGCTCAGCTGAATGTTCTTTATGGACCTTCAATGTTATTTCACAGACTGGCTTGAAAAGCTGTTTGTTCTCCATGCCCTTACTACATATATGGGTCAAAGAAAGTAAAAGAATACTTAGTAGAGTGTGATTTTATACCCAGAACCTGATCCCTGTGTAATGTCGTATCTTAGAGAGCAGAGATAAGATAAGCGATAACTTGCCTCAGTATTTATGTTAAAGGCCCAGTGAAGTCAAACACTTGATTTTACTGTGTTTTAGATATATTTCCAGACTATGAGGTTGGAAAAATACTGTGAAAAATAAGAAGTGTAAGAGCTGTTTAAAAAGACTGAGTTAAATTAGTTAATAGTCCAATAAGAAAGAGAGTTCCAAACCTCTGCCAACAGCAAGTGTTCAGTTTCCCCCTCCCAACAGATCAATCCCAGACAGTCTTAGCAAAATCACTGCTTGAGAAATGGCAAAAGAAAATTGGGGAGTAGATCAGCTTTAATATTGCAGATAGATTGGGCTTCTATCAATGTAATTATCTGCATAATTTCCAACACCCATATAATTGGAGTAAACTAATGGACAACAATACTTAGGCTTCTACTTACAGCTCATACATACTATATACATTTTACGGGTACAGTATATTTTACATTAGTTATCTTGTTTTTTTGTTATTTCTAGTCCCACTCTTCAGCTCCCATCAACCCCTCCCATCTATCTCTGAACACCATCCACTTTTGGTTTCTATTTAACATACACTACTGGTCAAAAGCTTTAGAACCCCTACTCATTATTATTACTATGTTCTACATTGTAGAATAATAGTGAAGACATCAACACTATGAAATAACACATATGGAATCATATGTGTTATGGAATCATATCGGCATTCTCTCAACCAGCTTCACCTGGAATGTTTTTACAACAGTCTTGAAGGAGTTCCCTCATATGCTGAGCACTTGTTGGCTGCTTTTCCTTCACTCTGTGGTCCAACTCATTCCAAACCATCTCAATTTGGTTGTGGTTGGGAGATTGTGGAGGCCAGGTCATCTGATGCAACACTCCATCACTTGGTCAAATAGCCCTAATACAGCCGGTAGGTGTGTTGGGTCATTGTCCTGTTGAAAAACAAATGATAGTCCCACTGGCGTATCGCTGCAGAATGCTGTGGTAGCCATGCTGGTTAAGTGTGTCTTGAATTGTAAATAAATCACAGACAGTGTCACCAGCAAAGCACCCCGACACCATAGCACCTCATCCTCCATGTTTTACGGTGGGAAATACACAGGCAGAGATTATCCCTTCACCCACACTGCGTCTCACAAAGACACGACGGTTTGAACCAAAAATCTCAAAATTGCACTCATCAGACCAAAGGACAGATTTCCACCGGTCTAATGTCCATTGCTCGTGTTTCTTGGCCCAAGCAAGTATCTTCTTCTTATTGGTGTCCTTTAGTGGTGGTTTCTTTGCAGCAATTCAACCATGAAGGCTTGATTCACACAGTCTCCTCTGAACAGTTGATGTTGCGATGTGTCTATTACTTAAACTCTTTGAATCATTTATTTAGGCTGCAATTTCTGAGGCTGGTAACTCTAATGAACTTATCCTCTGCAGCAGAGGTAACTCTGGGTCTTCCTTTCCTGTGGCGGTCCTCATGAGAGCCCATTATCCTCCTAACCTTACTGCATTTTTGCACTACATTTTGCACTCTGTATATAGATTTTCTATTGTGTTTTTGACTGTTTGTTTAATGTGTAACTCTGTGTTTTTTGTCGCACTGCTTTGCTTTGTCTTGGCCAGGTCGCAGTTGCAAATGAGAACTTGTTCTCAACTGACCTACCTGGTTAAATAAAGGTGAAATAAAATAAAAAAAATAAAAAATTATAGTGCTTGATGGTTTTTGCGACTGCACTTGAAGAAACTTACAACAAGTTCTTGAAATGTTCCGTATTGACTGACCTTCATGTCTTAAAGTAATGATGGACTGTCGTTTCTCTTTGCTTATTTGAGCTGTTCTTGCCATAATATGGACTTGGTCTTTTTCCAAATAGGGATATCTTCTGTATACCCCCCTACCATGTCACAATACAACTGATTGGCTCAAACTAAATAGAAGGAAATTAATTCCACACATTTACTTTTAAAATGCACACCTGTTCATTGAAATACATTCCAGTTGACTACCTCATGAAGCTGGTTGAGAGAATGCCAAGAGTGTGCAAAGCTGTCATCGAGGCAAAGGGTGGCTATTTGAAGAATCTCAAATATAAAATATATTTTTATTTATTTAAAACGTTTTTGGTTACTACATGATTCCATATGTGTTATTTCACAGTTTTGATGTCTTAACTATTATTCTACAATGTAGAAAATAGTCAAAATAAAGAAAAACCCTTGAATGAGTAGGGGTTCTAAAACTTTTGACCGGTAGTGTATATTTTCAAGCTGTGCTTTGAGAAACTGCCCTTTGCTAAGAAAATATTTTTGGTACTTAATTGTTATCCAGAAATGATATTGAGATAAAAATGGCAGCATTGGACATTTAATTGTAAAAACAGTACACCAGTGCACTTGGGGGAAAATAGTGTTGCAGATAAACGAAAAATATGTGTGAGTAAAAAACGCAACACAGACTACAAATATACAATGTATTATGGCAGTTGAACAATAATTCAGAGACTTCTTTATCATATCAAATACTAGGCTTTATTATGCTTCCATTGTTTGAGATCTCGACATACAGTGTCTTCAGAAAGTATTCATACCCCTTGACTTATTCTACATTTTGTTGTTACAGCCTGCATTCCATTCCAGTTATTACAATGAGCATTTCCTCCTATAGCGCCTCCCATGGTGAACTTGTTCAGCACATTTTTACTCGTGAACTTATTTAGGCTTGCCATAACAAAGGGGTTGAATACTGATTGACTCAAGACATTTCAGATTTTTCATTTTTTTATTAATTTGTAAACATTTCGTAAAACAAAATTCCACTTTGACATTATGGGGTATTGATGTGTAAACCGGTGACAAAGAATTCAAATGTAATTAATCTTAAATTCAGGCTGTAACACAACAAAATGTGGAAAAAGCGATGTGAATACTTTCTGAAGACACTGTACCTTAATCATAAAGAGAGTGATGATGACAGCATGAGGATGAGAGGGAGAGAGAAAGAGAGAGGGAGCGGTGATAGAGATAGGATCCGCAAGAAAAAGGTCATGAATATTTTTAGCCTGTGTTAATTTGAAACACCAATAGCCATTTTTGTCTTGTTCAAAATCGACTGAATCTACTGCTTCTTAATTAAATTTAAAATGGACTCACATGATGAATTGAATCAATCCTCTCGCTTGCCTCTAATCAAGTTCTGATTAATCAATTTCTAATCAATTATGATGAAAGAGCGGTCCTGTTGTATGATTCAGCTAGCAGTGAGAGCTCTCTGGCCGGCTGGCCTGGTCCTTTTGCTTGCCTGTGAAAGGGAGTGAAAGAATGACTCGAGAGACAGGTCACCCAAAGTTAACCGTAGACTGGTGCGGAGTCCACTTCTAAAGTGTTAGAGAGGTCAGTTGAAGCAAGTCAAGCTATGGGTTTCAAGTGAGTTTCAATCACTGTCTGACTGTGTGATCTGTGCTTTACAAATGGAGGTGGATGGCGTGTAGTCTTTTGAAGAGACACACTGGGTTTCAGCACTGCCTTGTGGTTTTCACAAGCTAACCACGTAGATAAAATATCTATTGGTGTTTCAAATTAACATTGAATACTTATACTCAGCATTGCGCACCTGCCATCTCACTGCAAAATAAGGACCACAATAGAAATAAACCTCCTTTCTTTAGTGTTTTTATCCTCAATCAGATCAGTCTACAATTGATTGTTGTTGTATTTTCCCCCCTTTTTATCCCTCATTTTTATCTTGTCTCATCGCATCAACTCCCCAACGGACTCGGGAGACGTAGGTTGAGTCATGCGTCCTCCGAAACCAGGAAGCCAACCGTGTCGGAGGAAACACTGTTCACCTGACGACCGAGCTCAGCCTGCAGGCACCCGGCCCACCACAAGGAGTCGCTAGAGCGCGATGAGCCAAGTAAAGCCTACCCGTTCAAACCCTCCCCTAAACCTAGCATATGCATGACATGTGAATAACTGTATGTGTTTTCAGAAATACACTGAGTGTACAACACATTAAGAACACCTTCCTAATACTGAGTTGCACCCCTTTCCCCTCAGAACAGCCTATGCTATGTCTTTTTTATAGCTTTTATTTTTTTGCACTCCAGATATCTTGTATTTCTATACTTTTTCATACTGCCGCTCTATGTATCATGTACCGTGTATCTGTCTTTTGTGTACTTTCGTTGTGGCATTTTGCACCTGCCCTGTGTTTTGTTGTAACTGTTTGACAATGAAATTTCCCCCCCGGGGGATCAATAAAGTATCTATCTATCTATCTATCTATCTATCTATCTATCTATCTATCTATCTATCTATCTATCTATCTATCTATCTATCTATCTATCTATCTATCTATCTATCTATCTATCTATCTATCTATCTATCTATCTATCTATCTATCTATCTATCTATCTATCTATCTATCTATCTATCTATCTATCTATCTATCTATCTAATTTGTTGGGGCATGGACTCTTCAAGGCGTCGAAAGTGTTCCACAGGGATGCTGGCCCATGTTGACTCCAATGCTTCTCACAGTTGTGTCAAGTTGGCTAGATGTAATTTGGGTGGTGGGCCATTTTTGATACACACGGGAAACTGTTGAGCATGAAAAGCCCAGCAGCGTTGCAGGTCTTGACACACTCAAACAGGTGTGCCTGGCACCTACTACCATACCCCGTTCAAAGGCACTTAAATATTTTTGTCTTGCCCATTCACTGTCTGAATGGCACACATACACAATCCATGTCTCAATTGTCTCAAGGCTTAAAAATCCTTCTTTTACATGTCCCCTACCCTTCATCTACACTGATTGAAGTGGATTTGAAGTGACATTAATAAGGGATCATAGCAATCACCTGGTCAGCCTGTCATGGAAAGAACAGTTCCTAATGTTTTGTACACTCAATATATAAACAACACAATGAGGTTGATAACCTGGATGTTTGCACAAGTCCCCTGCATCCAACCTCCAAGGGCATAGAGAAGCGGCGAGGTGGAAGGCATGGTGGGAAATGCTTGATGAGGGCCTCTTAATTGTCTCCTATCAAACACACACACAGTGTACTGCACATCAATGGAATAGCCAAGCACCTGGCTGACTTCCACTCACTATGGCAGGGCACTCAATAATGAGCTAACTGTCACACATCTGACCCCATGACTTATTGATGAGATGGATCTTTTTTTGTCTTTCCCTTGAGCCTACCCTTACTTCATTGCCCCTCTTGCCAACCAGTAAAGCACTGACAGAGAATCTTATGAAATAATATCATTATTATAAACGAGGTTTTGATAATTGATTAAATGTGTTGCAATTTAAAATACTTTAATTCAATGGTTTGATATCTATTAAACCCCCAAAGACACGATATCAATTATATGTGCACAAAGTACACAAAAAAAGTTTATATTACACAAATAAAATGCATTTAACAATTACATTCCTAATTAGCACTAATAACAAAGTACTTTTCAACTTGTCACACTACGCAAACAATACACTTTTATAAAGAACTTCTGAAAAATAACTCCAGCCTGTGTTCTTCCTGTAGCCAGAACCCTTCAGGGTGAGTACCAAACATTTTACTAAACAGAACACGTCTCAATTCATCATACAGAGAGCAATAAAACACAAAATGGACTTTCTATTTCCCCAAGATCACACAATGAAAACAATCGTTCCTCTTCTGGTATTCTGTTGATTTTACCTGTCTCTAGTGTCAGAGGTAGAGTGCCAGATCTTATCTGCGTACAAACTGACCGTTGGGCTTTTGTTACATTCAGATATTTTGTTTTATGGTCAAAAAAGGCAAAAAGCAAAGGCAGCCAGATTTTCAAAAATTTTGTAAAAGAACACTTACTTAGGAACTGTTTGGTCAAAACGCATATTTTTGTGGATAAAATAAGTTTATCTGCACCTTTTTTGGATTCTACCTGGTGTTTACGGGCCTTTTTTACACTGACCTTCTATGACTTATTGTTTTATGTATAAAAAAAAATGACCACAATACAGACAAATGACATTCAAAGGATACCTGATGACACACTGATATAAATACATTTTAGAATATAGAAAGAAGAGTATTTGAACTCAGAGACAATATGTCTCTCAGGCGCAAGCTATATTATTGTGCGTGTCATTTCCATCCTGAAGATGGGGTTGGGAGTGGGGTGAAGGCATCTGTTCTGAATCTGTGCAGATGAGAGAAAAAAAGCATGATCTTGTCGTGGATACACCCTCTGTGTCTCTACCGCTGTCATGCTTCTCACCAATTCTGTCACTCTTCTGCCTCCTGTTCTTGCTCTACATACCCCAACACGCACACACACACTAACATTGTGTGATGGTGAATCTGTGATGGTATTATATCTAAATGACTTCAAAGTGTGTTGACACAGAGTCTGATTTGAAATGTTCCACTGGAAGTTGGAGTGTGACGCTTTGATTTAATGAGGTATTGTTCTGACTGATAAGAGTTTTGTCTGGACCTCTAGCTACAGTATGTCTACATCACAGGCGGCTGGTTGAACCCTTATTGAGGAGGACGGCTCATAGTCATGGCAGGAATGGGAACAATAGTAAACACATCAAACACATGGTTTCCATATTTTGTATCCTATTCCATTCACTCCATTACAGCCATTATTATGAACTGGTCTCCCCTCACCAGCCTCTTGAGGTCTACATGAATGTCTGTCCACAAAACCTTTAGAACATTGGTTTATGTAATGTGAATAAGGTTTGAGTAGATGAAATGGTTGATAAACAAACAGCTATTTCTTGTATTATAAAACACACCAGTGAAAACATGCCTTCTATTATACAGTACTATCTATCTGCTGCAACACCCACACTGTAGCCTAGTGCTGCAGTAATACACCGTTATGGACGTATTTTAAGACCTGGCAGCAGGACAAGAGAACATGCACAATATGGCGCCCACTTATTCATTGAATATGTTATTCAGTGATTGCAAATGAATGCCTGTGACATGCAGGCTGTTGTGCCTCCTCTCCTCTCCCATAGAGCTCCTCCAAGCTGCAGTGTTCTGTGTTGTTTTCTGATTGTGTCACCATGGCAGCATGAGAGTCACAGGTAAACTTCTACAGAGAATGGATGATGGGAAGACATGATTCTCAATGATGTAGAATGTTTGGGTTTTCAGGGTTTTCAGGGTTTTTGCAGCGATGCAGTTTAGATTGATCACACATTATCCCAAATATGTCTCGTCAAACAGGGAAAGGTGCAATTTGAGTCACAAGTTTCTATTGACTGAAACCAAATGCAGCCATTTCCCACACAAATTAAATAATATGGGGAAAGTAATACACTCAAAGGGTAGTTCCATAGCAGGCTTGTAGAATGGAAGCTACAAAAGAGAGGTGCAATACTGTTGAGAGAGGTTCAGTACTGTTGAGAGAGGTTCAGTACTGTTGAGAGAGGTTCAGTACTGTTGAGAGAGGTTCAGTACTCTTTTGAACAGAAAGAAAACATGCCATCCTATGATTTGTAATTAGGCACAAACGTTTTTACAGCAATAGGTTGTTTTCCTTCTGTTTTGCTGTCCATTGATTGACTGTGAGGTTAGCATTGTGACAAGCTACTGCAATGCCTGTAGGACATGGAATGTACACTAGAAAGCCGCAAACAGTCCGCAAGGCGAGCTTCAAACACAGACGTCATGTGGAGTTACTCTTGACACGCAGAATGAGACTCCAAGCAATGAAGCAATTAAGGACAAAAAGGAACAGTGAAAAAGCGTAGCCATTATTTTTCCTTCAATGAAGAGACAGGTGATTGTACTATTGACTGGCATGTAGGTGATAGGGGGGATTTGTGACTACAGACTGAAAGAGAGACTATACAGGGCTCCGGACAAAAATTTTACCCTGAAAAATAACTAATCATTCACAGTGCTTTATTAAGAGGAATAATAGACTACTGAGATGGTATTCAAGAAATATGTAGTTTAATCTAACACGTCCATGCAGGAAAGCATGATTCAAGATATTTTGTTTTGCAACCTAATCCAGTTATAGTCATGAATTTTGAGATGACAATTTGGCTATTGTGGTACAGTATTAGGGCTACAGAAGTTTCCTAATTTTATTTTGTTCAATAGAGATTAATTTGCATACATCATAGGCTAATTTATTTGGTGCTAGTTCACCACCTGAGTAAGTGGAAACTCAAAACACATTAGCTAGAAGGAATCCCATGACTAGCTCATTATTCAAGTATGCTATCCATGCACAATCACGCAGCCTAGCCTATGGCTATGATGCTGCTCTCAGTATAAAACAATGATGAGGACACCCCTCATGTTTCGGTACAATATTACTATTATTTCTGAGCATTGAACTTAGAATGATATTGCCTATGGTCCAGGACATTTACACAGTTAATGAGTTAATAAAGCTGCATACATGGTCTCTTTTTTGCTTTCTTGAGTAAGGCAGCTACAAAATGCAGGTGTTTCAGCCTAGCTCAGTACTTCCTGTGGTGGAGGGGAAGCTAGTGGAAAACACAGAGCGTAGTGGTTGGTAATCTTCTCTAGTTGCACCATGGTTGGCTCAGTGTCACTCATGGGGACACTACGTCACCGCAAAATCTACAGGGAGAGCTAGAAAGTTCAAGCTTGGGTGCTGCCATAGATTTACATTAGAAGTGCCCATCCAAGAAGGCTCAAGGTCATTGGCCACTGATAAAATGAAGTCTAATAACGTTATATCTACCGTAACTGTGATGGGACTGATCATGTCAACATCATACTTTCAAAATCTTAGCTAGCAAGCTAGATAAGCAGTCATCATCATGAATCACGTCGACAATCTACTGGCAAATCCTTTTAAATCCTTGTCATATGAAGAGAAATTATAGATAAAACGTATTGGTGCTCATCGGCCATTGGACATAAACACCACACAGCAAGTGGAAATTGAAAAATTATTCCTACTGGTTTGGAAGGAATCAGTCTGGGTTTAAGGGTCTCTTTGCCAAGCTTAAAAGGATAAACATTCACACACAACACCATGGGCCAGAAAAGGTTGAATACAGTGGCCATGCTGTCAATAAAGCATGACTTCTGCCACGTTCAAAACAACTGGAAACTGAGAAATGGGAAATCTCAGACTTCAGTTCAAGACAACTGGGAACTCAGAAAAAAACAAACACCGACTGGGAATTCCAAGTCTGGAACTCAGGCCTCTTTCTAGAGCTCTGACCTGAAGATCACAGACGTTGTAATTCGACCTTGTTTTTTATTTTTTTATTCAGACTTTGAAAAACTTTGGTTACGTTACAGACTTATTCTAAAATTGATTACATCATTTATTTCCCTCATCAATCTACGCACAATACCCCATAATGACAAAGCAAAAACAGGTTTACAAAAAATAAAATAGTTAAATATCACATTTACATAAATATTCAGACCCTTTACTTAGTACTTTGTTGAAACACCTTTGGCAGCAATTACAGCCTTGAGTCATCTTGGTTATGACTCTACAAGCTCGGAACACCTGCATTTGGGGAGTTTCACTCATTCTTCTCTGCAGAGCATCACTCCACAGCTATTTTATCTCCAGAGATGTTTGATCGGGTTCAAGTCCGGGCTCTGGCTGGGCAACTCAAGGACATTCAGAGACTTGTCCCGAAGCCACTCCTGCGTTGTCTTGGCTGTATGCTTTGGATCGTTGTCCTGTTGGAAGGTGAACCTTCACCTCAGTCTGAGGTCCTAGGTGCTCTGGAGCAGGTTTTTATCAAGAATCTCTCTGTACTATGCTCTGTTCACCGTTCCTTCGGTCCTGACTAGTCTCCCAGTCCCTGCTGCTGAAAAACCTCCCCACAGTATGAATCTGCCACCACCATGCTTCACCGTAGGGATGGTCCTCCAGACGTGATGCTTAGCATTGAGGCCAAAGAGTTTAATCTTGGTTTCATCAGACCAGAGAATCTTGTTTCTCATGGTCTGAGAGTACTTTAGGTGCCTTTTGGAAAGCTCGAGGCGGGCTGTCATGTGCCTTTTACTGAGGAGTGGCTTCCATCTGGCCACTCTAACATAAAGGCCTGATTGGTGGAGTGCTGCAGAGATGGTTGTCCTTCTGGAAGCTCCTCCCACAGATGAACTCTGGAGCTCTGTCAAAGTGACCATCAGGTTCTTGGTCACCTCCCTGACCAAGGCTCTTTTTCCCCGATTGCTCAGTTTGGCCAGGCGGCCAGCTCTATGAAGAGTCTTGGTGGTTCCAAACCATCTTCCATTTATGAATTATGGAGGACACTGTGTTCTTTCGGGACCTTCAATGCTGCAGAATTGTTTTTGTACCCTTCCCCAGATCTGTGCCTCAACACAATTCTGTCTCAGACAATTCCTTTGATCTCATGGCTTGGTTTTTGCTCTGACATGCACAGTCAACTATGGGACCTTACATAGACAGGTGTGTGCTTTTCCAAATCATGTCTAGATAGATAGATAGATAGATAGATAGATAGATAGATAGATAGATAGATAGATAGATAGATAGATATATAGATAGATACTATTTTCTTTGTCAAGCAGCTAGAACAATTTTGGCATGGTTAAATTAACTGTACAGGTAAATATACAGTTAAATGTACAGGTAAGTGAATACTTGCATGGTTACATTTACTGTACAGGTAAATGACAGGAAGAGATACTTAAATAGCTAAATGTGCGTAGGATATAATTTAGGGTAATAATAATAATTCTCTTAAAATACAGTCCTTAGTGCATTGTTTAATAACAGATAAATGCACGTATTGCACATTCGATATACTAAAAGCAATGAAAAAAGATACAACTGACAGGATACTAATATGCATTCCTGAGTGAATGACTACGTAAGTTCAGATAGGTACTGCCAGAACGAAAATACACAAAAGACAGATACACGATACATGATACATAGAGCGGCAGTATGAAAAAGTATAAAAATACAAGAAGTCTGGAGTGCAAAAAACCTATAAAAAGACATTGCATAGTATGGGTGGTTGGCTGAATATGTACACTATACATTGGTGGATGGTGCATGGTTAACTATACTATACAGGTCAATGGCAGAGAAATACTTAAATAGCTAAAAGTGCGTATGATATAAGTGAGGGTAATAATAGTTTACTTAATATTCAGACTCAGGTAAGTGAATATTTTGCATGGTTAAATTAACTGTACAGGTAAATATACAGTTAGATTTACAGGTAAGTGAATATTTGCATGGTTACATTAACTGTACAGGTAAATGACAGGAAGAGATACTTAAATAGCTAAATGTGTGTATGATATAATTTAGGGTAATAATAGTCATTCCCTTACAATACATTCCTTAGTGCGCAGGATTTAATTACAGATAAATGCACATATTGCACATTCGATATACAATGAAAAAAGATACAACTGACAGGATACTAATATGCATTAGTCCAAGAATTACTTACAATATTGCACGTGATATGATATAACAACTGTACATGAATATGTACATACAGACCTGAATGAATAAATAAGTCCTTAGTGAATGAATGATTACAGACCAGAGTTACTCACGGATGGATGCATAATTGTTAAACTAGGTCCTAACACCCCAACAGTTCCAGGTCTATGTTGCAGACGGCACGGCACCCAGGTGAGGCATTAAATAGTTTAATAGCCTCCGGCAGGAAGGACCTCCTGTAGCGCTCTCTGGCACACCGTGGTGGGATCAGTCTGTGACTGAAGGTGCTCCTCTGCGTCATAACCATGGCATGCAGAGGGTGTGTGACGTTGTCCATGATGGCCAGCAGTTTGGCCAGGATCCGTCTCTCCGCCACCTCCTCTAGAGTGTCAAGGCTAATCCCCAGAACAGAGCTAGCCTTCCTGATCAGTTTATTTATCATCTTATTTTCCTGATCAGCTTATTTTTCAATTGAATTTACACAGGGGGATTACAATCAAGTTGTATCAAAGGAACAGGATGGGTCTGAATACTTATTTAAATAAGGTATTTCTGTTTTTAATTTTTTATATATTTGCAAACATTTCTAAAAAAACAGTTTTTGCTTTGTCATTATGGGGTATTGTGTGTATGGGGTATTGTGTGTAGATTTTTTTTATTTAATCCATTACCAAAATGTGGAAAAAGTGATGTGGACTGAATACTTTTAGAATTCACTGTAAATTATGTAATATGCCAGGGAGATATGTATACTTTAGCAAATAAAGTTATGTTGTGTAGTAAGCTTTTAGTAGCCCATGTGCCTCACCCTAATAATGTGGGCCCTTTCCCCCTCATAACTTAGCCTACTGTTCTGACTTGGTGGTGCACATGTAGCCTGTAGCCTGTTTTAGAGAAATGGCATCATCGAATACTGTAAGAGCTTTCATTGTTTGCTTATATGACCCCTTTATTCACCCTACGGTTCTTACTTGGTGTACAGGGAGAATACTATAAGAACGCCCCATGTTCTGAATTCTTTCGGAGTACATTTCAAAAGTACTGAACAAATAATTACAGTATGTTGACTTAGTCCGTCTTAGCTCACTCATTAATGTCTTAATCAAAATTAGGGATTGCCTCTTATCTGCTCATCGTTCCCTTATGCCATAGTTTGTACATCTCAGTTGTCAGTAGAAACCACATTTGTTTAAGCAAGTCTGCCATATCAGCTATGTTTTTTTTAAAAGGCAGTAAATGAATGAACTGTTTCGCTGCCAGACAGGTCTCCGCTGATAGCCAGGTGTAGCAGTGGTAAGGATTCACTCCATGGTGCTGAAAAGAAATCTCTGCTGTTGGGACAGCTTTATGTAGGCCCTAACAGTTTGTGGGCACTGTTTGTCACCGTTATAGTACACTTAATGTATTCTTCAGTGTTGTGTTGTGTTGTGTAGTGGCTTTACTGGCATGCATCAAAAGATTTACATGCTACAATTGGCACTAATAAAGTGTAATATTGGCATGCAAATTCAAAATCGTATACGTTTCAACTCTATATCTGACATGGTACAGGTGTCTTATTTTATTAAGCCCATAACTATGTGTGTGAGTACATTTGTTTTCTAAGTAGCTTTGTTTAAGACTACCAAGAAACACTCTGTGTAACCCTGATTTAGGGTAATTTAAAGCAATATTGCTAATAATAAATTAAGATAATGGATTAAGTGCTATTGTTCCTACAGCTGTTCTATTTTTTATTGTTTAGGCATTTTTCTTGCATATCTGATTTTCTTTCTTTATATTTTCTTAATTTTCTACCTTTACACATCAAGTCTGCTAACTTAATTGTAAAGGTCTGAATTGGTTACTCATTTTGTTTTACTTTATTATTATTATTATTATTATTATTATTATTATTATACCTTAAGACCCAAAATATGCTGCTTAAGAGATTCTATATATATGGTTGACACTCGCCATTATGCTACACATTATTAATTATAGTGGGGGGACGTTGGGGGACGGTTTATAGAGAGGGTCATCTGGGTGGGGAGGGACCAATGGGTTGGTTTCCTTGTGGGACCGGCTTTTTATTTTACATCCATGCAAGCCATCAATAGCTTTGACAAGTTAAAAAGGCAGAGCGATTAGCAACCTCCTTCCCATCCTCTTTCAGTCACACACATACAAGCCTAGACCTAGTTGCCTGTTAGGCTGATCACATTTGTTATGAGTTACTGCATTAAATAATTGGCTGTTTTTGTCAACTCAGTAGAAGAGGTCAATTGGGAATCAAGGCAACAAAAGTGCCTTAAAAACCCTACCAAAATAATATAAAGATTTCAATGGCAATGAGAAAACAAGTTTAATGCCTCGCAGCTATACAAAGGACCTCTCTGCTACAGTATATACTGCATGCCTACTGTTTCTAATAGTAGTCAGGTCTTACTATAAGGTTCTGCATGATTACTGTTTCTAATGATAGTCAGCTCTTACTACAAGGTTCTGCATGATTACTGTTTCTAATGATAGTCAGCTCTTACTATAAGGTTCTGCATGATTACTGTTTCTAATGATAGTCAGCTCTTACTATAAGGTTCTGCATGATTACTGTTTCTAATGATAGTCAGCTCTTACTATAAGGTTCTGCATGATTACTGTGACATTCTTTTATCATCAGAACTTCAATGACATATGGACTATCAATAGCATGATTACATGAGTCTGCATTTGGGAAATTAACAATTGTAATCTATTGGCATAAATTGCGTCAGTGAGTGGTTTTACAGGAATAGGGTAGGGATACTCCTTACAATCTGATCTCACAATGACTCTGCTTGACGTTCCCATCAGTGCTTCAGGCTACTATACCTGTAAACTAGCTTCAAAGGGGTTGCTACTTTCTTGAGCTGAATTTCGATTAATGTTACCATGAGAACAGAAGAAAAATAAATAATCTGGAGAAAAATACTTGATGATTGCAGCACTCTGTCAGTCATTAGAGTCCCTAATGGCAGGTTGTAGCAGTCAATATGCAAAAGTATTGATTAAAGAATGAGGGGGAATATTCAGACGGGCTTCACTCATTCTGTTTTAATGGACATTTCATAAACAGCTTCAATGCAGAGGATTGCTATTGTTCAGGGCACTATTGCATGTTCAGGTTAATTAGCTCCATGATGGGCTTAAGGTCTTCCAAGGATTATTCTATGATCTACAGAGAATGAAATGATTCAATGGGCTCAAGGGATGTTTTTTTTTTTTTTATATATCCTTTGACTCTTGCAATTTGCGTACAGTATAAGTTTGTAGCCGATTATTCCATGTGTCTCTGATTACTCTTTTGTTTCTGTAACATACAAACGGTTGGTGACAGATGGTCCTGATTCCCCACATTGTCAAACAGGCCTCAGCCCTACGGGTCTGGAGTGAGAGAGAGCTCTGCATATCTCATACCATGAGCATCAACAGGGCAGGTCCGAGTCTCAGTAGAGAGGAAGCTATGTGCGTGTATGTGCATCCATGTGTTAGGGTGAACATAGCATGGTGAGCGTGTTAGTGTGTGTCTGTGTGTGTGTGTGTGTGTGTGTGTGTGTCTGTGTGTGTCTGTGTGTGTGTGTCTGTGTGTGTGTGTGTGTGTGTGTGTGTGTGTGTGTGTGTGTGTGTGTGTGTGTGTGTGTGTGTGTGTGTGTGTGTGTGTGTGTGTGTGTGTGTGTGTGTGTGTGTGTGTGAGCACAGTTGGACAATGTTCTACCCACTGGTCTTCATGATTACTGTTGCCAAGAATAAACATGGAGGTTTTATTTCACACAGATGATAAATATAAGTGAAGGGGTAACTTTGCCATACCAGCCATGTTTTTATTTTACAACTCACTGTATATTGCTGGTTTCAAAACGCATTTAGGCCTTTACCCTACTAGGTGTTCATACAGTCAAGCTAGGCCTTTACACTGCTAGGAGTTCATACAGTCAAGCTAGGCCTTTACACTGCTAGGAGTTCATACAGTCAAGCTAGGCCTTTACACTGCTAGGAGTTCATACAGTCAAGCTAGGCCTTTACACTGCTAGGATTTAATACAGTCAAGCTAGGCCTTTACACTGCTAGGAGTTCATACAGTCAAGCTAGGCCTTTACACTGCTAGGAGTTCATACAGTCAAGCTAGGCCTTTACACTGCTAGGAGTTCATACAGTCAAGCTAGACCTTTACACTGCTAGTAGTTCATACAGTCAAGCTAGGCCTTTACACTGCTAGGAGTTCATACAGTCAAGCTAGGCCTTTACACTGCTAGGAGTTCATACTGTCAAGCTAGGCCTTTACACTGCTAGGAGTTCATACAGTCAAGCTAGGCTGTGCTAAGTGGACATGCATAATTATTTTATGATTCATTATTATTAATGCTTATATGGATATAATCATGTCATTATGACTAAATCTAGTATGGGAAGATATATGTTCCGATTTGCCCACTGTAGCAGCCAGATCTTTGCAAATGTAAGGAAGTATAAGTATCTATTTTAGGACTAGACACAAAGTAGAGAGGGATAGCTATTATAAACAACAAAAAATACATTTTAACTAATGTATTTTATGACTGGAATTACCACAATTACCAATTGCCATGTGTGTTAAATTCCCATGGCTGCTTAAAGGCAATTTTCTGCAGGGAGCTTAGGTCATGCTATTTCTGCCACACTTTTCACTTATTCTATCAGGGAAATAAAAGCGCTAAGTAGGTAAGGCTCACACATGCCATGTCAGCACAAGGAACATGCACTGAAATAAATCAAATTTTCCCAAAATGAATACAGATTTTCTCACCTAACTGAGAACCCTATATAAAGAAAGGTTTTATTGCCAGCACGTATGGTAGCAAATTTCATTGATTGTCATCCCCTGGCTACAGTTTGATATCAGTTTCAAAAGCACTAAGTTAACAAAATAGACATATATTTCACAAATGAGAGACACCATGCTGTTGAAATGGCAGATGCATTTCTCTTATAATAATAATGATATCACCTACATAATCCCAATTTTATTTCTGGCTGTTCGGTGTAACTGTCAGCTGTGACACAACAATTTGGACCTACCTTTGGCTATATTTCAGGATGCATCCCAATAGTCTAAAGTGCCTTTCTTAAAATATTAAAATATTTAAATATTTAAAGAGGAGAGGGTCAATCCTATTGCTTTCACCTACTGTCTGGTCTCGGATCAGTGCAGATTAGGGAAAGGAGACTAGGTATTCCTTCAAATAGTCTATGCCTTCAAATAGACTACCCTCTCTGTTTCAGTCAGGTTTTATGCTGACGAAGGCTGCCGCTGAAACGCGTCTGTTTGTTCTGACCTCTGCTGCAAAAAAAAATATTTCAGAGTGCAGATTTTTCCTTTCTTCAAGTATACTGAGTGAACAAAACATTAACAACACCTGTTCCTTCCATGACATAGACTGGTGAATCCACGTAAATCCACTTCAATCAGTGTAGATGAAGGGGAGGAGACAGGTTAAAGAATCGGGGGCGACTTAACATTAGGAAGGTGTCCTTTTATTATATTTTTTTCTCCCCAATTTCGTGAAAAGAAAATGGTCTGCCTTGCGACTAGCTCTTAGGACACTTTGCAGTATTTAGTTTGTTTTATGTATTGTTTTTTACATTATTAGCCCAGAAATGTTTTGTGTTTTTACATACAGCCGGGAAGAACTATTGGAAATCAGAGCGGCGTTAACTCACCAGCACTACCAGCATTGCGACAAGGAATACGACTTTCCTGAAGCGGATTCTTTGTTTGCTCCCCCCAGGGCAACTGATTCCAGAGGCCGACCCAAAACAACGCCGGCGGAGGAGTTATACACGGAGCGGACTGCTGGTCTGACTTAGGAGGCACGCACACCACCCACCACTTCCGAGTATATTACTCGCTAATGTTCAGTCTCTGGATAACAAAGTTGACAAGGTCAGGGTTTCTTTCCAGAGAGACATCAGGGAGTGTAACATACTCTGTTTCACGGAAACATGTCTCTCAGGATATATTGTCTGAGTCGGTCCATCCAGTTGGGTTCTCAGTTCATCACGCAGACAGGAATAAATATCTCTCTGGGAAGCAGAAGGGCGGTAAATTGTGGTCCTTTTGTTCACTTGACCTAGAATACCTCACAATCAAATGTCGACCGTATTAGCTCCCAAGAGATTTTCTTCTTTAATCATCACAGCCGTGTATATCCCCTCTCAAGCCGATACCACGACAGCCCTCATAGAACTTCACTGTAAATTTGAGGATAAGGCTTCCAAAGTTCTATCAATGCATCAACTATAGTACTCGCGCTGCTAAAACACTTAACCATTGCTATTCCAACTTCCGGGATGCCTACAAGTCTCTTCCCCGCCCTCCTTTCAGCAAATCTGACCACAACTCTATTTTGCTCCTCTCTTCCTATAGGCAGAAACTCAAACAGGAAGTACCCGTGCTAAGGACTATTCAACGCTGGTCTGACCAATCGGAATCCACGCTTCAAGATTGTTTCAATCACACAGACTGGGATATGTTCTGGGTAACTTCAGAGAAGAATATAGATGAATATACTGAAACGTTGACTGAATTTATCAGTGTATAGGAGATGTTGTACCCACTGTGACTATTAAAACCTACCCTAACCAGAAACCGTGGATAGATGGCAGTATTTGCGCAAAACTGAAAGCGCAAACCATCGCGTTTAACCATGACAAGGTGACTGGGAATATGGCAGAATACAAACATTGTAGTTATTCCCTCTGCAAGGCAATCAAGCAGGCAAAACATCAGTATAGAGACAAAGCGGAGTCGCAATTCAACGGCTCGGACACAAGACATACAGCGGGTGAAATAAGTATTGAACACGTCACCATTTTTCTCAGTAAATATATTTCCAAAGGTGCTATTGACATGAAATTTTCACCAGATGTTGGTAACAACCCAAGTTGTTACCAAATAAGTTCAGAAATTAAGTTATGTGTAATAATGTGAAATGACACAGGGAAAAAGTATTGAACACATGAAGAAAGGGAGGTGCTAAAAGGCATGGAAAGCCAAGACAACAGCTGAAAACTATCAGTAACTAAAAAGCAATCCAGCCCCCTGTCAGTGCAAATTAATATCAGCTGGTTCAGTCCCAACTGATGGCCTACAATAAGGTCTCATTGCCAAGGTGTCACACAAGACACATCTCATGATGGGTAAAAGCAAAGAGCTGTCTCAAGACCTTCGCAACCTAATTGTTGCAAAACATAATGATGGCATTGGTTATAGGCGCATTTCTAAGCTTCTGAATGTTCCAGTGAACACTGTTGGGGCCATAATACGGAAGTGGAAAGACAATCATTTCACCATAAATCTGCCTCGACCAGGTGCTCCTCGCAAGATTTCTGACAGAGGAGTGAAAAGAATAATCAGAAGAGTTGTCCAAGAGCCAAGGACCACTTGTGGAGAGCTTCAAAAAGACCTGCAATTAGCAGGTACTGTTGTATCAAAGAAAACAGTAAGTAATGCACTCCACCGCCATGGCCTGTATGCACGCTCACCACACAAGACTCCATTGCTGAAAAAAAAAGCATGTTGAAGCTCGTTTAAAGTTTGCTGCACAACATTTGGAAAAGCCAGTGAAATACTGGGAGAATATAGTGTGGTCAGATGAGAGCAAAATTGAACTGTTTGGATGTCATAATACACACCATGTTTGGAGGAGAAATGGCACTGCACATCACCCTAAAAACACCATACCAACAGTGAAGTTTGGAGGTGGGAACATCATGGTGTGGGGCTGCTTTTCAGCAAATGGTACTGGCAAACTTCACATAATTGAAGGAAGGATGAATGGGCAAATTTACCGAGACATTCTTGACAAAAATCTGCTGCCATCTACCAGAATGATGAAGATGAAACGAGGGTGGACATTTCAGCAAGACAATGATCCCAAACACACAGCCAAGGAAACTCTCAATTGGTTTCAAAGAAAGAAAATAAAGCTGCTAGAATGGCCCAGCCAATCACCTGACTTAAATCCCATTGAAAATCTATGGAAAGAACTGAAGATCAAGATTCATAGAAGAGGCCCACGGAACCTTCAGGTGGTGAAGGTAGGAAACAACACCACCTCTATCTCAACATCAACTTCAGGAAACAGTAGAGGGAGCACCCCCCTATCCACATTGATGGGACCGCAGTGGAGAAGGTGGAAAGCTTCAAATTCCTCTGCGTTCACATCACTGACAAACTGAAATGGTCCACCCACACAGACAGTGTGGTGAAGAAGGCGCAACAGAGGCTCTTCAAGCTCAGGAGGCTGAAGAAATGTTGCTTGGCACCTTAAGCCCTCACAAACTTTTACAGATGTACAATTGAGAGCATCCTGTCGGGCTGTATCACCGCCTGGTATGGCAACTGCATTGCCAGCAACCGCAGGGCTCTCCAGAGGGTGGTGCGGTCAGCCCAACGCATTACCGGGGCAAACTACCTGCCCTCCAGGACACCTACAGCCCCCGATGTCACAATATACAATTAAAATGTGGACTTTACCCCCCACCTGAAACCATTTTGTTGAGTGTTTTAGAGTGTGTTGTTGCTGTTGTTGTCTCGTTGATTTAGACCTACATGTCACATTGATTCTAGTTGATTTAGGCCTACATGTCGCATTGATTTTGCAAACCCATTGGCGAATGGTCAGAAAGGTAGGCTGGCCTACTCATGTCCGAGCAGACCAGGATTTGGCAACATATTCATGTCTTACAGTACGTATTAACTGAAGATGAAACTACAGAAAACCTTTGATTTCCAATGGAAGAAGCGAAGTGTCTGGGGGGACCGTTGGGCAATGTGAGTGTTGTAAACAAGGAGGGACAAAAGTTGGGAAAAGCTCAACTTTATGCAAACACTCCCGACATTGAGCCACTATTGACCAATCGAAGATCACTATAGCTTCCACCCCTACTGGATTGGCTGTTGGTACCTAGCAGTACCTAGCATGCTTGCTAGCACCCACACGAGGGTGAAGATATTGTTGTGAAGTGGAATACAAGCGATAGTTAAGAGGGCCAATTACCCAGATCCCCTCTAGCTCAGTAATGTTGTTGTCGATATTTTCCCTTCCTTTGAATAATTTCATGATTTAAGTTATCATTCCAGTATTCATGAAAAGCGTTTCCTACTGGTATTACTTCCTTTTTATCCAGGGGATAGCATTCACATGCATGCACCCAGGGGAGCGCGGGTAATAGTTTGAGAATGACTGACTAACCTCGCCCTCATGTGGATGCTAACAAGCTAGCAAGCAAGCTAAGTAGTGCTACGTATCAACACCCATTGTCAGCCAATCCAGTAGGGGTTGGAAGCTCTGGCAAGCTTAGATTCTGGTGGATTAGAATAAAGTTCAGTTTTCCCCAACTTTAGTCCCGCCCTGTTCAGCTCCCTTGCCCATGATCGCTCAATGGTCGCCCCGCCCACACCACTTCTCAAGCTTTCTTTCCATTGAAAGGCTTCCTGTGTTTTACTGCACGATGCCCTAGTGTAAACACACTGTGAGTGTATCTATTGTCGCTGCTGCTGCTACGGGGGAGTTAACGTTTAATAAGAGTTCGTAATAGTGTTTATTGTCAGGTTTGTGTCTCTTGGTGGGCCTACTTACCTGTTGTAATTTTTCAGTCACACATTCATGCACACATTCATGAGTAATTTTGTGACAACAAGTTAGGATTTTAAGCCCTACCTGACACCACCTGTTAAGGCTATATATAGGATTTTGATATTCCAAGCCTTCGGGTTGGAAGGAGAAACAAGGAGAATTGTGTAATATGTGGTTGATATGTTGATCAATGATATTACAACATATTTTTACAGGCCCAAAAAGACAGCGAAAAATGTGTTGAATTCCCATTGTGGTATCACTATGTTTTCAACCACTTAAAAGCACAACCAAAGACCACAGGAAAATCAATGTCAGATTTTAGGTTTAGTTGTCCCCAAGAGTGCAGTCGGAAAGTATTCAGACCCCTTTCCTTTTACAGCTTTATTACAAAATGGATTAAATATGAACAATTTCCGATTTTTAGGAGAAAATGTTTGTGAAAGTAAAAAAAGTACAAATAAAAACAGAAATACCTTATTTGAATAAGTATTAAGACCCTTTGCTGTGACACACTAAATTGAGCTCAGGTGCATCCTGTTTCAATTCATCATCCTTGAGATGTTTCTACAACTTCATTGGAGTTCACCTGTGGTAAATTCAATTGATTGGACATGATTTGGAAAGGCACACACCTGTCTATATAAGGTCCCCTAGTTGACAGTGCATGTCAGAGCAAAAACCAAGCCATGACGTCGAAGGAATTGTGCGTAGAGCTCAGAGAAAGGCCCCCAAGAACACAATGGCCTCCATCATTCTTAAATGGAAGAAGTTTGGAACCACCAAGACTGTGGGTATGTTTTTCAGCGGCAGGGACTGGGAAACTAGTCAGGAGCGAGGGAAAGATGAACACAGCGAAGTTCAGAGAGATCCAGAGTGCTCAGGACCTCAGACTGGGGCAAAGGTTCACCTTCCAACAGGACAATGACCCTAAGTACACAGCCAAGACAACGCAGGATTGGCTTTGCGACATGTCTCTGAATGTCCTTGAGTGGCCCAGCCAGGGCCCAGACTTGAACACAATCAAACATCTCTGGAGAGACCTAAAAATAGCAGTGCAGCGACGCTCCCCATCCAACCTGACACAGCTTGAGAGGATCTGCATTATGGGAGAAACTCCCCAAGTATAGGTGTGCCAAGCTTGTAGCATCATAGCCAAGAGGACTCGAGGCTGTAATCGCTGGAAAAGGTGCTTCAAGAAAGTACTGAGTAAAGGGTCTGAATACTTATGTAAATGTAATATTTCTGTTTTTTTATTTAAAAAATGTACAAACATGTATATTATGGGGTATTGCAGTGGTGTGCTGGGGCACCAACATAAAAGCCAGTGATGCTTCTCGGGTAAATATGCTGATCAGAAAGACTAGCTCTGTTCTGGGGATTAGCCTTGACACTCTAGAGGAGGTGGTGGAGAGACGGGTCCTGGCCAAAATGCTGGCCATCATGGACAAAGTCACCCACCCTCTGGAGCACCTTCAGTCACAGACTGATCCCACCACGGTGTGCCAGAGAGCGCTACTGGAGGTCCTTCCTGCCGGCGGCTATTAGACTATTTAATGCCTCACGGGGTGCCGTGCCGTCGGCAACATAGACCTGGAACTGTTGGGGTGTTGGACCTAGTTTAATAATTATGCATCCATCTGTGAGTAACTCTGGTCTGTAATCACTCATTCACTCAGGACTTATTTATCCATTCAGGTCTGTATATACAGTGGGGAGAACAAGTATTTGATACACTGCCGATTTTGCAGGTTTTCCTACTTACAAAGCATGTAGAGGTCTGTAATTTTTATCATAGCTACACTTCAGCTGTGAGAGACGGAATCTAAAACAAAAATCCAGAAAATCACATTGTATGATTTTTAAATAATTAATTTGCATTTTATTGCTATGACATAAGTATTTGATCACCTACCAACCAGTAAGAATTCCGGCTCTCACAGACCTGTTAGTTTTTCTTTAAGAAGCCCTCCTGTTCTC
Organism: Thymallus thymallus; assembly: GCA_023634145.1. Classification (NCBI taxonomy): domain Eukaryota; kingdom Metazoa; phylum Chordata; class Actinopteri; order Salmoniformes; family Salmonidae; genus Thymallus; species Thymallus thymallus. Next base: position 23,130,686 of record CM042413.1, read on the forward strand.
CACTCATTACCTGTATTAACTGCACCTGTTTGAACTCATTACCTGTATAAAAGACACCTGTCCACACACTCAATCAAACATACTCCAACCTCTCCACATTGGCCAAGACCAGAGAGCTGTGTAAGGACATCAGGGATAAAATTGTGGACCTGCACAAGGCTGGGATGGGCTACAGGACAATAGGCAAGCAGCTTGGTGAGAAGGCAACAACTGTTGGCGCAATTATTATTAAATGGAAGAAGTTCAAGATGACGGTCAATCTCCCTCGTTCTGGGGCACCATGCAAGATCTCACCTCGTGGGGCATCAATGATCATGAGGAAGGTGAGGGATCAGCCCAGAAATACACGGCAGGACCTGGTCAATGACCTGAAGAGAGCTGGGACCACATTCTCGAAGAAAACCATTAGTAACACACTACGCCGTCATGGATTAAAATCCTGCAGAACACGCAAGGTCCCCCTGCTCAAGCCAGCGCATGTCCAGGCCCGTCTGAAGTTTGCCAATGACCATCTGGATGATCCAGAGGAGGAATGGGAGAAAGTCATGTGGTCTGATGAGACAAAAATAGAGCTTTTTGGTCTAAACTCCACTCGCCGTGTTTGGAGGAAGAAGAAGGATGAGTACAACCCCAAGAACACCATCCCAACCGTGAAGCATGGAGGTGGAAACATCATTCTTTGGGAAAGCTTTTCTGCAAAGGGGACAGGACGACTGCACCGTATTGAGGGGAGGATGGATGGGGCCATGTATCGCGAGATCTTGGCCAACAACCTCCTTCCCTCAGTAAGAGCATTGAAGATGGGTCGTGGCTGGGTCTTCCAGCATGACAAAGACCTGAATCACACAGCCAGGGCAACTAAGGAGTGGCTCCGTAAGAAGCATCTCAAGGTCCTGGAGTGGCCTAGCCAGTCTCCAGACCTGAACCCAATAGAAAATCTTTGGAGGGAGCTGAAAGTCCGTATTTCCCAGCGACAGCCCCGAAACCTGAAGGATCTGGAGAAGGTCTGTATGGAGGAGTGGGCCAAAATCCCTGCTGCAGTGTGTGCAAACCTGGTCAAGAACTACAGGAAACGTATGATCTCTGTAATTGCAAACAAAGGTTTCTGTACCAAATATTAAGTTCTGCTTTTCTGATGTATCAAATACTTATGTCATGCAATAAAATGCGAATGTATTATTTAAAAATCATACAATGTGATTTTCTGGATTTTTTCACTCACAGTTGAAGAGTACCTATGATAAAAATTACAGACTTCTACATGCTTTGTAAGTGGGAAAACCTGCAAAATCGGCAGTGTATCAAATACTTGTTCTCCCCACTGTACATATTCATGTACAGTTGTTATATCATATCACATGCTATATTGTAAGGAATTCTTGGACTGCACTTACGTAGTCATTCACTCAAGAATGCATATTAGTATCCTGTCAGTTGTATATTTTTTCATTGCTTTTAGTATATCGAATGTGCAATACGTGCATTTATCTGTAATTAAACCCTGCGCACTAAGGACTGTATGGGAATCACTATTATTATTAGTAGGGAATTACTACTACTATTATTACCCTAAATTATATCATACCCACATTTAGCTATTTAAGTATCTCTTCCTGTTTAACTGAATATTTACCTGTACAGTTAATTTAACCATGCAAAATATTCACTTACCTGTTCATTTAACCGTTTATCCATACAGTCTGTATATTAAGTTAACTATTATTACCCTCACTTATATAATACACACTTTTAGCTATTTAAGTATTTCTCCACCATCGACCTGTATAGTATAGTTAACCATGCAAATACTCCTTATAAATATATATATACACAGTATATATATTGTTTTCACCTAACACTCTGTAGCAATGTATAGTGTACATATTCAGCCATCCACCCATACATGCAATGTCTTTTTATAGCTTTTTTGCACTCCAGACTTCTTGTATTTTTTGTGTATTTTCGCTCTGGCATTTTGCACCTGCCCTGTGTTTTTTTGTAGCTGCTTGACAAAGAAATTTCCCCTCGGGGATCAATAAAGTATCTATCTATCTATCTATCTATCTATCTATCTATCTATCTATCTATCTATCTATCTATCTATCTATCTATCTATCTATCTATCTATCTATCTATCTATCTATCTATCTATCTATCTATCTATCTATCTATCTATCTATCTATCTATCTATCTATCTATCTATCTATCTATTAATATGGTTGGCTAAACAGGATAAAAAATTAGCTAGTTAGTTACCTTGGAAGTTTCTCTGAAAATCTGATGAGAATCTGAAGAACTTACGCAACATGTCACTCTGATCTTAAAATCTATCTACCTATCTATCTACAGTGGGGAGAACAAGTATTTGATACACTGCCGATTTTGCAGGTTTTCCCACTTACAAAGCATGTTGAAGTCTGTAATTTTTATCATAGGTACTCTTCAACTGTGAGTGACGGAATATAAAACAAAAATCCAGAAAATCACATTGTATGATTTTTAAGTAATTAATTTGCATTTTATTGCATGACATAAATATTTGATACATCAGAAAAGCAGAACTTAATATTTGGTACAGAAACCTTTGTTTGCATTTACAGAGATCATACGTTTCCTGTAGTTCTTGACCAGGTTTGCACACACTGCAGCAGGGATTTTGGCCCACTCCTCCATCCAGATCCTTCAGGTTTTGGGGCTGTCGCTGGGCAATACGGACTTTCAGCTCCCTCCAAAGATTTTCTATTGGGTTCAGGTCTGGAGACTGGCTAGGCCACTCCAGGACCTTGAGATGCTTCTTACGGAGCCACTCCTTAGTTGCCCTGGCTTTGTGTTTCGGGTCGTTGTCATGCTGGATGACCCAGCCACGACCCATCTTCAATGCTCTTACTGAGGGAAGGAGGTTGTTGGCCAAGATCTCGCGATACATGGCCCCATCCATCCTCCCCTCAATACGGTGCAGTCGTCCTGTCCCCTTTGCAGAAAAGCATCCCCAAAGAATGATGTTTCCACCTCCATGCTTCACGGTTGGGATGGTGTTCTTGGGGTTGTACTCATCCTTCTTCTTCCTCCAAACACGGCGAGTGGAGTTTAGACCAAAAAGCTCTATTTTTGTCTCATCAGACCACATGACCTTCTCCCATTCCTCCTCTGGATCATCCAGATGGTCATTGGCAAACTTCAGACGGGCCTGGACATGCGCTGGCTTGAGCAGGGGGACCTTGCGTGTTCTGCAGGATTTTAATCCATGACGGCGTAGTGTGTTACTAATGGTTTTCTTCGAGAATGTGGTCCCATCTCTCTTCAGGTCATTGACAAGGTCCTGCCGTGTAGTTCTGGGCTGATCCCTCACCTTCCTCATGATCATTGATGCCCCACGAGGTGAGATCTTGCATGGTGCCCCAGACCGACGGAGATTGACCGTCATCTTGAACTTCTTCCATTTTCTAGTAATTGCGCCAACAGTTGTTGCCTTCTCACCAAGCTGCTTGCCTATTGTCCTGTAGCCCATCCCAGCCTTGTGCAGGTCTACAATTTTATCCCTGATGTCCTTACACAGCTCTCTGGTCTTGGCCATTGTGGAGAGGTTGGAGTCTGTTTGATTGAGTGTGTGGACAGGTGTCTTTTATACAGGTAACGAGTTCAAACAGGTGCAGTTAATACAGGTAATGAGTGGAGAACAGGAGGGATTCTTAAAGAAAAACTTACAGGTCTGTGAGAGCCGGAATTCTTACTGGTTGGTAGGTGATCAAATACTTATGTCATGCAATAAAATGCAAATTAATTATTTAAAAATCATACAATGCAAAATCGGCAGTGTATCAAATACTTGTTCTCCCCACTGTATCTATTGTGTGTAGATTGATTAGGGAATAAAACAATTGAATCAATTTTAGAATAAGGATCTAATGTAACAGAATGTGGAAAAAGTCAAGTGGTCTGAATCCGAATGCACTGTAAATGTGTTATCACTGTATCACTGACCTTCATCTAATAGCCCAGCCAAATGACCTGGATGGTGTTGTGACTTGACTTTAACATTAATCTGAAGACTGTTATTTCTCTAATTAACTCACTATATTTAATTGTTACCCGATTAAATGAATCATGTAACAATTAACTCAATTAACTCATTAGGATCTGGAGCACCATGAGAGCGGTTCTTAAACTCTAAAAGGTCTTAACCTATCACATCTATAGACAGTCAACTTATTAATCATAACCTTGTATCATGTCATCATCCTGAACAGTCGTAACCTCCTTGCATCTGCAAAAACCAGAGCCTTACTTATGATTCAGTACTACACAAATTGGTTTAATTATTTATTTACTAGCTAATTAAATGGGAACACAGGATAAACACACACACTCTGCACCGGTTATTGACTGGAGACTAATACGAATAAAAAGTCCTAGTGGAATGACAACATGGACGCTTGTTAAAGAAGAGAGGGAGAGGGAGCGAGAGGGACAAAGACACTTAACATTCACCTACAATAGCCATGTACTTTGAGTTCCAAGCATTTTAAACGTGTAGCTTCTGCTTCACACTTTTCTGGTCTATTGTGTTTTTTCTTTACCCATAGTTTTTACACTCACGCTCTCTGACCTAACTCGGGGGCGTGACTTGTCCCTGTGCAAGGTTATGTAAAACAATTATCTCTTATAGCTTCTCAAATCACATCCCTCTCTTAACAAAAACACAAGTTTATCTCTTATAGATAATAGCTTCTCAAATAACATCCCTCTCTTAACAAAAACACTTTTACTGTCATGTTGCATATGGAGGACCCGAGGCACTGAGCAGTAGTGAGAAGTAACACCTTTTAATAGCAACAAAGCCCGTCGACGTTGCCGATGCCCTGGATCCTGCGGGGGCTCCAGAGCTAGACAGTGGTAGTACTCCTCCACAGAGACTAACTCCTTACCTCCAAGGAGTTCTGCCACCATCCAGCTCTGCGCGGTCCTGTGGTGGTGGGTCTTTCTGTCACGTTGCATATGGAGGACACGAGGCACTGAGCAATAGTGAGAAGTAACACCTTATAATAGCAACAAAACAACAAAAGGCGAGCACGCAAACATGAACTGGTGTACAAAAAAAGAACACACACAGACCCACACCCAGGTGGAAAACCACTCAACTTAAATAGGCTCCCCAATTATACACTGACAACCGGTCCCGGACTGGGCACCGGTGGAGCGGACTGCTCCGCCATCGGAGCGGGGCTAGCGACCGGTCCCGGAATAGGCATCGGTGGAGCCGACTGCTCCGGCACTGGAGCGGGGCTGACAACCGGTCCCGGACCGGGCACCAGTGGAGCTGACTGCTCCGCAATCGGACCCTGGCGCAGTGGACGGCTCTGGCCATGGAGCTGGGCTGGACGCCGGGCCTGGACTGGGCACCGGCACTGAGGAAGGCTCCGGCCATGGAGCCACCGGGCTAGGAACCGGTTTCTGGCGCTACCAAGCTGGGGACACGCACTGGAGCTCCCGGGCTAGGGACCGGCACAGACGCCACCAGGCTGAGAACTGGTACTGGCGCTATCGAGCTGGGGACACGCACTGGAGCTACAAGGCTAGGAACCGGCACTGGAGCTACTGGGCTAGGAACCGGCACAGGAGCCACCGGGATAGAAACCGGCACAGTAGCCCTGGTGCGGGGAGCCGGCACAGGACGTACCGGGCTGGGGAGATGCATCGGAGACCCCGGGCTGGGAACAGTCACTGGAGACCCTGGGCTGGGGACCGTCACTGGAGACCCTGGGCTGGGGACCGTCACGGGAGGCTACGGGCTGTGGACCGTACCTGGAGGCTCCGGGCTGTGGACCGTCACTGGAGGCTCTGGTCCTGAAGCAGGGCTGGGGACCTGTCCCGGACTGGGCACCGGTTCAGCAGGGCTGCTGAGACGCACTGGAGGCCTGGTGAGTGGAGCCGGCACTGATTGTACCAGGCTGGGGGTCGCCACCAGGACTCTGGTGCGAGGCGCTGGTGTTGGAGGCACTGGATTAAGAACCTGCGCTGGAGGTACCGGACTGGGGATAGTTGCTGGAAGTACCGGATTGGAAACCAGCGCTGGAGGTGCCGGACTGGGCACCAGCCCAGGAGCCCCGGGCAGAGGAGCCGACAGCCGTTCGGACCACATCCTCTAGCGGTACTCAAAGTTGACCTCGTACTCCCTCCGCCTGGTTCCTGTTCCTGGGCTGGGAGGTCTCAGCTCCAGCCAAGCCCTCCCCCACCTCGTCTGTGCCTCCTGGGGATGATTGTAGATCCCCTCCAGGGGCAGCCAGTCCATAGTTCCATCTGTGCCACTGAGTCTGTCTTCAATTCCTGTTTGTCTACAAATTAATAATTGATTTAGAAGAATAGGACTAAATCAAATCAGACTTTATAAAAATGTCCTCCCCAATTTTGTGATTACGATCTTGTCTCGTTGCTGCAACTCCCAAACACGCTTGGGAGAGTCGAAACTCGAGTCATGCGTCCTCCAAAACATATTTATTATTAACTTGTACATTTAATTTTCAACCAGAAAACTCTAGACCTATATTGTCCATTTTTTGTTGAATCATGCACATGTTTATAGGTCCAATTCTGCCATTTTTATCTCGAATTCAAATCATTCCTGGGTAACAACTAAGTACCTTACTGTGATTGTTTACAATAAAATAAAGTAAAAAAAAACAACAAAAAAACCATCTTCTTAGCAAAGAGCAACTGTCTGTGAGTGTCTGCGTGGGAAGGGTAAAACTGAAAACTATCTCTTGTTGGCAGAGAGGTTTGGAACGCTATTTATTTTTGGTCTATTAACTAATTTACCACCTGGTGATGTCACCAGGCAGGCCAAAACTCCATCCCACCAAAACAGGCTGAAATGTCAGGTGGTCTTTTCAAACAGCTCTTACACTAAAAGGGTGTTGTCATCATTTTCACAATTTAACAGTATTACTCCAACCGAATAGTATGGAAATATACAGTATATAAAAAACAGTACAATCAAGTTGATGACTGCACTGGGCCTTTAAACAATAGCTATTTATGACTTTCCAAATGCTATATTGGCCTAAATAGTATCATTGATGATAAATGATGAACAAAGTATTTCTATATTCTATTTGCTCTGTTATACCTACCCTTTGGAATGACTTTGATAGCAACAATGAATAAGTGGATATTTCTAAATAATCATTATCATGGTAGTGCATTGGTAATAGTCAGTGGCAAACATCAAAGCTGAGCTGGACTGGGCTTGGTTAAAACCCTGGCTGGGAGACTGAAGGGATAGCTGTGGATAGATCAGCTCTCCAGTAGGAAGTGCTGCCCAGCATATTTTGAAACAACGTTGATTTAACCAGTGTGTACCCAGTGGGATCTGTATGGTAAATTATGTCAAGTTTGGCATGGATTTATTATTTTATTTCAATTTAAGTGCAAAGTGACACTGCGCCAAAGTGTATTTTCTTGTAAAAATATTTTCCTTTTTTGGGGGGGGGTCTACCCTTTGACAAGCTTCAGTGATATATATGCACAAACATATATACAAGTAGGAGAAGACCAGCACTGATCTGATCCTACTTGTATATATTTTTGAACATTTTTTTGTGAATAATTTACTCAAATGTATCTGTATTATACTGGCTGTCTTTTTTAAAAATGTTTTTGTATTTATTTTGTTAACATACTTCGTCCGGCAACCCTCTAAAAAGGAGACATGCTTGCACAATGTGTAATGATGAACATCGAACCTTAGGTCTAATGATATATAACCATAAATTAGCAGGCTGTTATGATCTGATTTGAGCTGTATTCTGTGTTGCAGGTGTGTCAATTTCCTTTCTGCCCAGTAGGTGGGACTTGATGCTTGGAGCATGGACCTCGCTCTCTCTCCCGTCACTATTTCCAACGCGCGATCCCTCTGAGTCTTGGACCCGTGCTAAAACAACCTGGAACTAACAGCTAACGGCAGCCTGAATACAGGGTAACCTATATCATGCATCCTAGAGAGGAGGACAAGCCTGGAGTAGTGATTTTTGAACCAATTCTAATTTGACGGAGTATTTTTCACTCTTCTTCGTTCTCGTCTATAAAATAGATGGACATTACCGCATTTGTATCAATTTGACATACCTCCATACATTCATTCGCCCGCGCGCACACACCACACAATTGCATAGTCAGACGGGCTCCGGTTAGGAGATTCAAAAACGCTCAAGGATATTATCCCAAAAAACTTTCAATCATGGATTTATTTTTTATTCCACCACGAATTTGCTGGTGGAGGGTATTGTTTCTTTTGAGCATCTTTCAGGACTACTTGAGCAATATGCTGGACTGCCCGCCAACCTGCATCTGCTCTCCAACTGAGATCTATTGCAATAAGTCTGACAATGGGAAATTCTTTCCTCTGCTTGCACTGCAAGATACTGGGAACAATGGAAATAACAGCATCGAAGATCTGTTCAAGAACATCACCTCAATGTAAGTATTTCTGCCCACTGTAGGCTATCGTGCATCACATGTTGAGCCCATGTGAATCACAACTGTCCCTGTATTTTATTTATTTTACTTCCGCCGCAGCTCCTTAGGTCATATATTCAAGAATGCAAACCTTTGTCGAACTGGTCAGATATTCAGCTGAGTCTAACATATTTAGTAGCTAGACAAATCCATTTTACACGACGTCGTTATCGTTATAGCTGTGGAATACATTCACCCTGCAAATATGGTCCTTCAGCCACAAGTAAAATACTATATATAAAAAAATCGAATTGTGTGTAATTGTTCAAATAGACCTGTTGGTGCATTGGCCATCATATACCCCAAACGCCGATATATTGCTTAAGAGAGGCGCGTTTTCCTCTTTTTGAACTGCTTTGCATTCATGTCAGGGACTCAACTTAACGTTTGCAAACGTCTGGAAAGGTGCTCTGTACTTACTGGAATTATTAAACCAAGAGAAAGAAAGAAATATCTATATTTTTTATTATAAGTCTACTTGATCATAAAATAAAACATTTTAGTCCATTTTAGTACAATTACGCTACCTCTAAATAATAATCGTTACTTAGATTTAGTTCCCACCCTGTCAAGTTTGTGTTATCAGCCCGGAAGATTTTGTTCTGATTTGATGGTCCTATTTTTTAGTCTTGTCACTCAGTCATATCAGTGGCTATTCTGATGAAGTGCCCGCATATTGATAACATAAAAAGGCTATTCAAGCCTTTTGGGAAAAGTAAAATGTCCTTGACAGAAGGTTTCCTTTCTTATATTCCCAATGGAAAGCATTTTTGGACTCTATAAGTAATGTGTTCCTAAAAATAGAGCACGGACTTCGTAAGGCTTGTCTTTTAGAAATAAAATGCCATTAGTTCTGGAGAACCATCTCCCCCACCGCTCCTAGCTCTTTCAGCTGGAATTGTATGCCATTTAGGACTCTTACCCATAGCATGGTGAATTTGGATTTCACCCGTTTGTATTCACCTCTAAATGATTCGAAATGAAAACAGAAGAATAGTAGTTTGAGAAACAAAATAAACAATATCATCAATATCAATATGTTGAGAGATTTTGGATACGAGCCGTTAATGTCGCAAGCTGAAGATAATATTTTGGTTGAACAAAACCCCAATTCATTATTGATTCTTTGTTGAGATTTGCCAAGGACGAGGGTGCCATGACAACCTCTCTGCTTTGCACTGAATCTGCTCAATTTCCATAGCCTAAGTGATGATTTGCCTAGTGCTTAGGATGTAGACCCTATTTGTGGGCCAAACACACGCATAATTACAACGATCTAATTCTAACTATGCCGCCTGGTTATATATCGCTAAGCACACTATACAACAAGCACACAAGCACCATTCAGTTTGTCTTGACTTTGTTGGTGTAATCATTTGAGTGCGCTTGCTTCATCCACATCCCCCACAAGGCCACTAGAGGGGCTGCTGGTTGTTCTTTTACAGAGATGACAACTCTCGGTCATTTGATAGAGCGACACGATTGCAAACGTTATTTTATGTAGACTACCAGCTTTATCAGAATGTTGGAATTCATTGTTCTCTTTTCATGGCGTGATTTCTGTTGAGCGCTGTCGCAGAGGACCGCATCGTATGGCTTCTGCTGTTATGTGTGTAGTAATCATTCAGCACCACCTATCACTGGACAGCTCCCCCACACTAACTTGGGTTGGGAGCGGACCGTGTAGGCGTGAAGAGAATCTGCAGTCTTGAAATGCAAAAGTTGTTACAGCACATACACCATATATTGTATACACCGATGCGATATGAGAGTAGACCTAAGGATTTCCTTGAATATACCATGACCTTGAACGAATTGTACATTTGAAAGCTATCGGCCTCAATTATAGCTACATTTGTCGCATGGCACAGATGTTCTGAGTTCACATTTCTAAAATTCAACAGTTCTGACATGAATTGTGTTACAGAATATTCACTAAAATGTCTTTGGAAGGGTGTGTGTATTGTGATTGTCAAATGATGCAGCCTACCTCAACTATAGGATATTACTCCACTTCAGTTGAATCCAAGTGTGTGCTTATGCATGTAATGCTTTAAATGTCATATTGCATCAAAACATCATAGATACCATGTTATTATGTTTGAGAAATAATGTTCGGCACAGATAACTCCATGAGTTTTTGCTTCTGACAGGCTGTAGGCCTAGGCTTTAATGGGTTACTTTGTTGGCAGTATTATTTCCCCCTGAAAATGCAGCATGAGGGGTATCATCCAGGGGCATGGTAATGTCATACTCTGTTTGGAGTGTTCTGTGTGAAAAAGCTTTTTTCTTCGTTAGGCTTACTGGAGCATGTTTGAAAAAGCTAATCCTTATGGACATTTCTCTAAAACCAAGTGTGTTTGAAATGGATTAGGCTGGGTTGTTTTGCTGCATAGACAATGAGAAGGAAAATATTCTCTTTGAGAGGCACATTCATTTTAAGACTCAAGCAGCCTCACTCTTTGACCAGTCTTCAATGTTCACATTCACAGTCTAACAGGTGGATGCATGATATACAGGCTGTAGCCATATATCCGTGTGAATTGCAGTCACCCTGTTCCTTATAGAGGAGGTGGCAAAGACACTGTTTTGGCCTTTTGCTTTCATAGCCATGCTTTTGGAATTTCAATTTGTGCTGGTCTTTTACAACAAAGTATTTCCTATCACAGTGCTATCAGTAATTATAGGGAAAGCACATCTGCTGCCAACCCAAATGGCAACACATAGCGCTTTTTGTGCAGTCTCAAAAATGTTATATTTCCTATTTCCTTTCATTAATCCTGCTCAAGGTTGTGTGGGAGTGTGACTATCTGTCAGTTTACCTCACCTTATATTTGTCCTCTGTGTATACTTTGTCTATGTAGTACCCCAAAAAGAGACTATTTGTTTTCATCAAGAGTATCCATTAGGCTAATGCTCTTTTCTCTGTACTTAGTCAGGCCGTTCTCTATAGAAGGCAGTTTTCTCTGCATTTAAAAAATAATATTAATGGAATTCAGAGGCCATGGTCAGCTTATTCGAACCGAAAACCACTACCCCTCTACGTTGATGGCTTAGAAGGTTACTGCCAAGTTCTGATGCGAGTAGCGTGTCAAAATTGTCTGTCCTCAGTTGCAACACTCACTACCAAGCTCCAAACTGCCTCTGAAAGCAACGTCAGCACATGAACTGTTCGTCGGGAGATGCATTAAATGGGTTTCCATGGCCGAGCAGCAGCACACAAGCCTAAGATCACCATGTGCAAGTGGTGTAAAGCTTGCCGTCATTGGACTCCGGAGCAGTGGAAACGCGTTCTCTGGAGTGATGAATCACGCTTCTCTATCTGGCAGTCCGACGGTCAAATCTGGGTTTGGCGGATGCCAAGAGAACACTACCTGCTCCAATGCATAGTGCCAACTGTAAAGTTTGGTGGATGAGGAATAATGGTCTGGGACTGCTTATCATGGTTCGGGATAGGCCCCTTAGTACCATTGACGGGAAATCTTAATCTCTACAGAATACAATGACATTCTAGACAATTCTGTGCTTCCAACTTTGTGTCAACAGTTTGGGGAAGGCCCTTTCCTGTTTCAGCATGACAATGCTCGCGTGCACAAAGCGAGGTCCATACAGAAATGATTTGTCGAGATCGGTGTAGAAGAACTTAACTGGCCTGCCCAGAACTCTGACCTCAAGCCCATCGAACACCTTTGGGTTTAATTGGAACGCTGACTGCCAGCCAGGCCTAATCGCCCAACATCAGTGCCAACCTCACTAATGCTTTTCTGGCTGAATGGAAGCAAGTCCCCGCAGCAACGTTCCAACATCTAGTGGAAAACCTTCCCAGAAGAGTGGAGGATGTTATACCAGCAAAGGGGGGACCAACCCCATATTAATGGCCATCATTTTGGAATGAGATGTTCGACGAGCAGGTGTCCACATACGTTTGGTCCTGTAGTGTATGTTGAGCCATTTGCTATCTCTCCACGGTCTCTCAGAAAGCTTACACTTAAGAGAGTGGGAGTTAGCCTGCACATGTTCACCAAAACGTGGGCAAGCTATGAAAAGGATTGCTACATCTGTGAGTGACCTCACTCCTCCCACACCTCCCTGCTCTGCCTCAGAGGAAGATGGAGGGCCTCTTTTAAACCAGAGCTCATTAACGACACAGTTGAGTACAGAGTACAGTACATGGAGTACATCTGTGTACAGACTTACAGATGGAGAGTATTTTCACACATCTTTATTCAACATAATTTAAAATGATTGAGGCATACAGTATATGTGAGAAGGAGGAGGAGGTGACTGCCATTTTGGAATGCATATTTTTTTATTACTGTTGCACGTGGAAGTGTAATCTGTGTCCATTTAAAGGCAGAGTGTCAGTGGACCCATGCCCGCCCCTTACCTGGTGAAAAGATGGTTCATCATTGTTTATGGTTTGGAAATGGTTTATCATCTATGGTTTTTAATTTATCATAATTTATTACTTACATGTTAAGTGACCACCAGGTGGATTATTTCTGCTCAAGTACAACTGTGGACCTTGACTGGTCTGTATCTCTGTTGACATATCTTGTAACCAACCGGGTGTTTCACTACTGAGGTCTGCTTTACCAGATCTGAGAGCTTGATCTGGTAAATAAACTGTCATCAAATGGCATACAAAAGTCTTTAGCTTCAGATCTATACTTACTGCTAGGCTATCTGTGATCCTTGGCTGTTCTCTGAGGATTGGTGATCCGTGCTGGGGCTAACTCACTGGCGGCACCTTGCCAGTCATGCAGAAACCCAACCGAGTAGTCCGTCAAATGTCACTTTATCAGTTGACAAGATCAGAAATCACAGCGCACTTCAAATGTTTTGAATCTGGAGGTGTTTAGCTTTTCCATGGTATAGCAGCAGCACAGTGTGTGAATAGAATAATGTGCATCGAGGTGACAAAGCCACTTTCTGGATGACTGAGAAAGATATAGTATATATAGTCCAATCGATGTTGTGTTTAAGAACCACATCATATAAAAACACCGAACATAATTCTATGATGAATGTGGCATGCTCCTAATCCTTTTGTGGACATTGGGTAAACATGAAAACATCACAGTCAAGTACAGTAGGTTGGTTCTATACTGTAGCATAGGCTTTAGTACATCAAATGTGATGATTTTAAGACAACTTACTTTGTCCATTCATGTTGGGGTTGAAACAGTTGCTACTGTATTTGGTGTTTTCCAACTAGGACAGTGAGTAGTCAGTCCAACGACCCCACTGATAACCTTTAAGCTTTTTCGTCAACATTACTGGGATGGAAATATACCTGCATGCATGGCCGACCCTTCATATTTCTCATTATGATTTCCAATAACATTAGCTACCATTGCCCCCTTTTAAATGGATAACAGAAAGCATACCCCCTCTTGTCTTGTGGTCCACCCCTAGTGAAAAGGAATTATGGATTTGACTAGGGCCATTATGCTACTGTGGGTGACCCCTAATGTGCATTATGCAGAGGGCAGCCATGTTTATGAAATAGGTAATGGCACAGATCAATTGCAGATGGTCAGTGATGGCCTGATATTATAGACCCATACACTGTATGTCTGTACGTGTTTATGTGACAACTGAAAGGTCAAGGTCCAACAAATCAATATCACCGGAAACTATCTTGTTATTTGTGTGATATTTGGGGGGATGAAATAGTTAGGATGTACGTTATGTTATATGGTATTGATCTTTGAGATCCTTTCTCCCCTGCTAAGGAAAAACTAAGTAGATGAGCGTGGACTTCAGGAAACAGAAGAGGGCGCACCCCCCGATCCACATCGATGGGACCGCAGTTGGGAAAGTGGAAAGCTTCAAGTTCCTAGGTGTACACATCACCGACAAACTGAAATGGTCCACCCACACAGACAGTGTGGTGAAGAAGGCGCAACAGCGCCTCTTCAACCTCAGGAGGCTAAAGAAATGTGGCTTATCACCCAAAACCCTCACAAACTTCTACAGATGCACAATTGAGAGCATCCTGTCGGGCTGCATCACCACCTGGTACGGCAAATGCACCGCCCATAACCACAAAGCTCTCCAGAGGGTGGTGCAGTCTGCCCAACGCATTACTGGGGGCAAACTTCCCGTCCTCCTGGACACCTACAGCACCCGTTGCCACAAAAAGGCCCAAAATATCATCAAAGACATCAACCATCCGAGCCACTGCCTGTTCACCCTGCTATCATCCAGAAGGCGAGGTCAGTACAGGTGCATCAAAGCTGGGACAGAGAGACTGAAAAACAGCTTCTAACTCAAGGCCATCAGACTGCTTAACAACCATCACTAACACACCAGAGGTGGCTGCATATAGACACTGATTAGAAATCACAGGCCACGTTAAGGAATAGAACACTAGCCACTTTAATAATGTATCCGTATCTGCATTACTCATCTCTATGTATATACTGTATTGCGCTCTATACTACGCCACTGACTGCTAAACAACCATGTCTAGCACATCAGAGACTGCTGCCTATAGACATAGATTAGAAATCACCAGCCACTTTAAGGAAATGAAAAACTAGTCACTTTAATAATGTTTCCGTATCTTGCACTACTCATCTCATATGTTTAAACTGTACGCTATACTATTCTTTGGTAGCTCAGTCACTTAATCGTGTTTACATACTGCATCACCAATCTCTTGTATACTGAATACTATAAAGCTTACTATGCCACTGTATCTTAGTCCAATGCCGCCCTGACACATATACTGTATTCTCAATCCATTCCTTACTTAGATGAATGTGTATTTGGGTATATGTTGTGAAACTGTTAGATATTACTTGTTAGATATTACTGCACTGTCAGAGCTAGAAGCACAGCATTTCTCTACA
This sequence comes from Thymallus thymallus, assembly GCA_023634145.1. NCBI lineage: Eukaryota > Metazoa > Chordata > Actinopteri > Salmoniformes > Salmonidae > Thymallus > Thymallus thymallus. The sequence goes on from CM042413.1 coordinate 23,146,058, forward strand.
CCCACAATAACATATGCTAACTATGTGTATGTAACCAATACATTTGATTTGATTTGATTTTGAATGTATATATTGTAAAGAATGTATGCACACACAGTTTGTGACAATGCATCTGATGGCTTAAACACATTGTAGTATAATATAGTATAGAGTTTGAATCAGCAGCATCTATACTGAACACAAATATAAATGCAACATGCAACAATTTCAACCATTTTACTGAGTTGCAGTTCATATAACCTCTAAAGGGTTGTGTCCCGCCCTCGGGACGGTTGAGCTAACATGCGCTAACGTGATTAGAATGACGTTGTAAGTAACCAGAACATTTCCCAGGACGTAGACATATCTTATATGGGCAGAAAGCTTAAATTCTTGTTAATCTAACTGCACTATACAATTTACAGTAGCTATTACAGTGCAATAATGCCAAGCTATTGTTTGAGGAGAGTACACAGTTATGTACTTGAAAATGTATCAATAAACCAATAGGCACATTTGGGCAGACTTGATACAACATTTCGAACAGTAATGCAATGGTTCATTGGATCATTCTAAAACTTTGCACATACACTGCTGCCATCTAGTGGCCAAAATCTAAATTGTGCCTGGACTCCTAAATAATATTATGGCTTTTGCATTTCAAAGATGTGACAAAATAAGAAAATAAATGTGTTTTTTTTCTTTGTATTATCTTTTACCAGATCTATTGTGTAATATTCTCTTACATTAATTTCACATTTCCACAAACTTCAAAGTGTTTCCTTTCAAATGGTATGAATAATATGCATATCCTTGCTTCAGGTCCTGAGCTACAGGCAGTTAGATTTGGGTATGTCATTTTAGGCAAAAATTGAAAAAAAGGGTCCGCGTTCCCGAAGGTGAAGAAAAAGGATGTGGAGTTCCTGGGCTGGCATAGTTACAAGTGGTCTGCGGTTGTGAAGCCGGTTGGACGTACTGCCAAACTCTTTAAAACAATGAACATTAAATTCTCTGGCAACAGTCCTGGTGGACATTCCTGCAGTCAGCATGCCAATTGAATGCTCACTTGAGACATCTGTGACATTGTGTTGTGTGTCAAAACTACACATTTTAGAGTGGCCTTTTATTGTCCCCAGCACAAGGTGCACCTGTGTAATGATCATGCTATTTAATCAGCTTCTTGATATGCCACACCTATCAGGTGGATGGATGATCTTTTTGTGCCTATGGAACATTTCTGCAATCTTTTATTTCAGCTCATGAAACATGGGACCAACACTTTACATGTTGCATTTATATATTTTTTCAGTATATATAAATAGCACTGAAAGACTGTGTGTGTGTGTGTGTGTTTGTGTGGCAGACAACTAACTCCCCTGCTGAGATGACGAGCCAATCACAAAATGCTCTGCCAGCCCCTTGTCTTCAACTGAGACCTTCTCTTGTATACGTTATCGTTTCCTATGTTACCATTTCCTAAGGCTGGAGGTGTAAAGACTATGAATAAAATGATGGAGATTCGGTTACCTACCTACTGTAACACTGGGTAAAATTAGTGTCATAATGGATATTTTTGTACAAGATACTTACCTATGTATGTTTGTCCTCAGAGATGGAATGTACCTTCATGTTGTTCGATGAACTAAAGACTTACAATCTGTAGTTGGTTGTTTAAATCTGGCCTTATCCAATTCTTGTTTCACTGTAGATGAGTGGCATTCCTCTCTGCCATCGAGCCATCTACAAACAGTGGCTGTGCTCTGTTCTCTGTGAGGAGTCTCAGCCTGCCTTTCAAATAATGTCTCCAGACCACTTTCAAATACTGATCAATCCACCCTTTCTCTCCCCCTAAAACACTGTATATCATCTGCTGTCACTCACTGATTGTTTTTACAGAGACATACACTATATATACTTGCAGTATTTAATCATGTGACAGCTTTAGTAATATGTTGTTCATGTGACTTGTCTGGGGGGGAAAGAAATTAGATGTCTGGATTCACTTTCGTGTCTCTGATTCCTAATTGAAAATTATGATATGGGAATCTAATGTGATAATGATACTGACAATTTGTGATCTAATTCTCAGAAAAAACATTGTTTCAATCATTTATATGAATGAAATCATTTATTTTTTCTCAAGTTTTCTATTTCAGTTTCAGTCCCTCCCAATATTTCTCTCCCCTCTTTCTCTCTCCCTCCTCTGTCTCCTCCCTCTCTCTCCCCCCCTCTTTCTGACCCGACCCCCCACCCCCAGTTCTCTCTCTCCTGGTTCTTGCTTATATTTTATTCATTGCAGGGCCAATGAAGCGCCTGATAGACTGTAGAGCACAGTGGATGATCCTGAGCAGTTCATTTCTTGGTTTAGTTGGCAGCTGACAGATTTACGGTGGCACCGCTTTCATTCTGCATGCTATCCCCAGACCTATGGTTCTAAACATATTTGAACACATAATTGAAATGACCTCCTCACTGACCTGTATACTTCAACACTATGTAGAGGTAGAACAATAGAACACCTTCCAGGACACTGCAGTAGTTAGGGGAGTTCCAATGCTGTATGTTTTATGTCTGTTAAAAGTATCCTTATGGCACTTTATGATTGAACCTTTAGAGTGTGCTAAGATCAATGACAACTGCTGTCTTATGGTGTCTGTTTGAACCTGAAGCAGTAAGGCGGCGGTGCCTGTGCTGTGCTGCGCTGCGCTGGGTGGATATCTGTGCAGACAGCCCCCAGGCTCTGTACCACTCATTAGTATGCAGCAAGAGCCAGTGGAATATCTCAGAAGGCAGGAGGCACCCGCTCATCTCACACCTTCTACTTGTTCCTCACTTTCACTTGTACTTCACATTCTGGTGGGGGGACTTCCAAGGAAGCCTTGTCTCTCTCTTAGGAATGCTGGAGTTGCTTTAGCTATACATTTGTGGGCTGCTTGTATAGATTAGGATAGAACTGCTACTTTGAGACATATGTTAGGGCATATTACTGTAGGCTGAAGTCTAACTGTATGTAGAACATATAGTTCAGTGTTTATTCCCATCCTCAGTTCTAAAGGAGGCTGCTAAGCTGTTGTTCTTGTTAATGAACATTTTCTAGCTGTCAGACTGGTGTCTTGACCCCCATTTCTTTTACTGAAACCATTTTGGGCTGGTGGTCAAGAGAATGGCTAAGGTTCAAGGATAGGATGTCTCATTGTACAGATGATATTAGGAGTACGTAAACAGCTATCTCACCATGACAGAATGAGACCAGGAAGTCATTCTGGTGAGTTAGTTTCTATTGATCCAACTCCAAAGTTCCCCTGGCCGTATTAAAACGTAACCAGTGCCTTGACAAATCAGCAGGGCAGCCTACTAGATCTGTGTACAGCTAGAACTGTCACGACAGCCTTGTTGCCTCACCTTCTATCTGGTGTAAACAACCGTGCGTTGGCTGGTGCTGGCGAGCAGAGCACCGCTTCTCTCTCTCAGGCGAGACTGGGGCCCGGAAAGTAAAGGCCACACAGAGGGTGTGGGTGGAGTGAGTGGAGAGTGTTCCCAGACAACGTGACATGGGTTTTAATGAGTCCGGAGAAACTTAATGTCCTCTGCATGAATAAAGAGTTCCTTAACTAGCCACTTCCCTGTCCCTCGACCACTCTCTCCAACCCTCTCATCTAAACAGGAGGGAGAGTGAGGCACACATCAAACAGAAATCTAGTGAATAATAACACTTCTTTACCAAGTAGGTATCTTATGTTGTTCTCATTAACATAATAATTGTGGTATTTCAGTAGTTCAGTTTTCTCTTATTTGCTTTACTGTTTGTTCCTGTCAATTAGTCTCACTAAGTATTTCCTGTTCAGTGCATTTGTTGTTGTGGTAGCAGTCTTAGAGTAATGTACTGTGGTGGCTCTTTTAGCCCACTCTCAGCCTACAAACAACCTGTCTGCTACTGTTAGCCAGACCACAGCATTTCCTGTGTTGTTTGCTAACATCTCAATGTGAACTTTAGTTCAAGAAACACTTTACTTGACACCCAGTGTCAAACTTTTGAACGGTAGTGTATATATATATATAACATAAACATACAGTTGACACTTAGGTTATGTTGTAATGGAATGTTTTGCTTTGTGTGGTAGGTTTTGTGGGTTTTGACACTGTTTTGTAGGTGTCATAACTAGCCATAAAATAACTGCTATGGTAGGTTTTGTGGGTTTTTACACTCTAATGTAGGTGTCATAACCAGCCATAAAAAAACTCAATAGCTTGTCACAACAGGTATAAATATGTGTCATGACAGTGTTATGACCATAGTATAACAGGTTATGACAAGTTATGTCAGCTGTTATAACATATTATGACATGATTATGACTGTGTTATGACACTGGGTGTCAAGTAAATTGTTAGGACCTTAATGTGCTGTATGTGTGACCACAGCTGGTGTCACTGTTGACAATCAGCAAGCCATTCTTTACTTGTTTCCCTGCTTTGAAAAGTTTGAAAGGTCTTTGTGCAGTTGCTCTCATTTGCGAGTCTGAGTTTTATCTGTGCAATATTCATAACTCTGTTGTCTGTTTGTAGAGTGGTTTTCCAAAGGTATTTTTTTACTTCTTCTAATTGTACTGTTATGTCAAGTCATCAAGTGATGATTTAGAATTATTTAAGTGTAATTTACCTTAATTAAGGTTTTAAAATTGATATGGGTGAAACACATCAACAATGAATATTTAGTTCAAGTTCACTCATCACAAATTCATTGGGATATCTTATTTGAATTAATTCATAATTGCTTTGGAAACTCTGAGAGCTCTGTACTGTTACCGTTTCCCAAATAATTACAACTGTGTCACCCAATGGGACGTTTGAGACTGGTAGGCCTAATTGGATTGCTATTTAAATTACATTTTAAATGTTTTAAACACCAAAAATACAATATCTTACATTTAAGAGTAGTGATTATATTTCAGACTCTGAGCCATTATAATGCAATAACAGTCACAGCACAAGTAACATTACACTAGGTTCTCATTATTCTATATGACTGTTAATGTATGCAAATGTATGCCTATTACATTTTGTTTTGCTTTCCTCCATCCCTCTGTAACAGGTTTCACCAAGTAGAGGCACCATCTGTAGCCTAATATCATACCAAATGTGTGATCAGTTCAAAGTGCATTAAAATCTATTTGGCTGAGCAGAGTCTGGATGTATGACCAACCGATAAGGTAATACATGAGAAAATTGAGGTTATGATGTAATCACACCTTTCTATTGGTCTATTGATTGGAGAGGGAGAAAACCCAGAGCCCCAGACCCCTTACGGCTTCACCAAATTGCAAAGAAAGAAACCAATATTTTAAAGTTGGAATACGTAGCGGTGAAACTGCCACGTCCGTTTGCGATATTACAACAACAAAGACGCTACGAACATTGTTTTATTTTCGTCAGACATCATTGCACGCATGATAGAACAGCAGAGTATGTACGCTGGAGCTCCTCTTCTCTGGCCAGTGGCACTGTTTCCCTTAATGTGGATCTCAGATGTAAAGATCACCTGGAAAGGTGTTCATGTTTCGATAAGGGGCTAATCCAGATGGTAGTAGAACTTAATTGAAAACACTATAGTATCAGATCATGCTGAAGTGATTTATTATATAATCTTTTTAAATATGTGTGTGTGTGTGTCAGTGGAGGCTCCTTAGAGGAGGAAGGCGAGGATCATCCTACTCAGTGAATTTCATTTTTTTTTTTAAATAGTGAAACATTAAAAGAAGTTATCCTTTTAGATAAAACAATACTAAATATATTCACGTCACCAAGTAACTGATTAAAACACACTGTTTTGCAATGAAGGTATACAGTACCCTCAACAGCACACTCTAGGGTAGCACCATGGTGTAGCCGGAGGACAGCTATTTTCTGTCCTCATCTGGGTATATTGACCTAGGAGGATCATGGTTCTCACCCCCTTTCATATACTTACACAGTAATTATGACATCTTCTGGAGGACATCCTTCAACCTATCAGAGCTTTTGCAGCATGAACTAACATGTTGTCCACCCAATCACAGAGAATGAATCTATTGCTGAAAGCATAAGCTACAACTTGCTAGCACTGAAGTGCATAAAATGTGTTGAGTAGTTAACCCAAAGAGAGAGAAAGATTATTTGAACAGTTTTTAACTGGACATTGTGTGATCAGTGTTCATTACCACTTCCCAGTGGTTGTTGAATACCAGACCTAACAGTACCATCTGTCAATGCATTTTGCAATGTGAAATGTGTAGGCAGCAGAAGCGACAGCAGCATACAGTAGGGCTGTGGTATTGTAGAGATTGAATTCAAGCCAGGATCATGGCTGCAGCTGCCTGGTGGAAAAAGCTCTTTTACATACTCCAGTGGAAGGTATTCTGATAGCAGGTCTATTGAGAGAGAGGATGGAGGATTCAGCACTGCTCCTGCCCTCATTCTCAGGCAGCACACAAATTCACACAGCCCCCCCCCCCCCCCCCCCCATCCCTTTCTGCAGTGTGCACACTGTACCAATAACCTTAAGAGAGGTTCTCCCTGCTCAGTGCTCTAATATCCCTGCAGATCTATCTAACCCTCTACCTAATTCAATTCTAAAAAATAAAAGGATCCTTCAGCACAGTGGCTGCTGTTTCTATGTAATACTGCTAGCCACCTAGCAATTTGATGAATTTGGCTTTAGCTATCCCAGATAGGTTTCCTAACCTTATAACTAGCTACCAAGAAGTCATTTCAATCTATCAATCAAGTTAAAGTAGGTAGCTTGTCTAACTATCTTTGCTGGCATGCCTGCTGGCAAGTTTAGTAGACTTTAGAAAAAGCTAGCAATTACAAATGTAATGAAGACTCACATTCCTTTAAATATTTTACCCAGATTTTAGCAGAGATGCAGAGAAGCATATTTACTTTCTTTAAAAAAAATAACCACCAGTCATGAGGATACAGACAGCTCAAGAGGTAGCCTTAAGCATAAGTAGAATTAAGCATAATGGTTATGGCTCTAGATTGCAGGAAAAAGCTGTTCCAGATGTTTGAAAAATGCAAAATTCTCCAACTTTCAGACAGCTGTCCTAGCCCCCTCTAGACCACCCCCTATCCATCCTAATGCACTTTGTGCCCCCTTCGATTTTTTGGCTGCTCCATAAATTTTGTCACAGAAAAATGAGCAACAGGATTTTTACGTTTAGTCCATAATGTTGCTAGAACGGTGGTTAGGCTATTAGCTGGCCAAAGGTAGGCTACATGAAAAGTCAAACGCTGGTAATATAACCGTGTGTTTGGGTGTCAGTGAATTTATGTAAATCACAAAACTCATCTGCATTTACTGCTTTGCAACAAAAGAGTGATTATATTAAGATCCTACAGCTATACACACACTGCGGCCTTTTATGTTGAAATGGAAGATTAGTAATAAACTGGTACTGTTTCAGGGCATCTACTTGTAATTTGTTTAGTTTCTAGAAATCACATGGTGCTACCCCACACATCTGCAATTGTAAATCTCTATGAATTATGATTGAAATGTTATGTGTGGGCTGTTGTGTGTGGGCTGTTTCCTTTTCATAGATCTTGACTAACCTGAACGTCTGAGGTTCCATTATGTTGAGAATAGGCACTGTGGAGATGGAAACATGTCTCACGTCTGCACAGAGAAAGTCTAAAGGAAGGAGAGTGATCCCAGATCCCAGCTCACCTCTCCCTGCTGCCCCTCACAGGCCCTCCCAGGCGGCTGCCCATCCCCTCCTAGGGGTGCCTTTGTACAGAGAGGGCAGACCACTGTTGAATTATTCATCTATTCATGAGGCCAGGGTTATTTCTGTCCGCTGTATTGACAGACATGCCATGCTTGTCTTATATGAGCAGAGAGTAGGGTAGATGGTGTTTTTGTCCTAATGTGTGTCATCCTCAGCCCCTGTGCTCTGAGTGAGGCGAAGGGGTCAGTACTTCAGAACACCAAATTACTTATCTGTCGCTAAATATACAGAGCTGTCGTATCTTGAATTTCGATCAGTTTGTATGAAATGCTGCTGGTGTACGCTGGTGTGTTGAATGCACTGCATAACAAGAACAGTGGTGCTATGGAAACTGCTCAGGAGTGTGTGGGCTATATTAAATACTACCATATTTCCTGTTGTGTTCTGAAGTGGATTCCATGCAAGCAGGACCGGAATTTGGGGTATCAGATTGCTCTGGCAATTTGCTTATTTTTAGACATATTGTTTGGAGCAATATACTCCTCAAACACATAACATTTCCAGAGTGGGTTCTCTTGTACATTGAATGATATGACCCATTTTATACATATGAATTAACCAATCACAGTGCAATCCTTTAAGATTGCACATTCACTTTAAATGCATTTTCCCCTTCACTGTGTTGGTGGTGCTCATAAAATGTATCATAACTTCAGAATTAGCAGAGAGCCCACTCTGGAAAGTGTATGTATTGTTCCAAACAATATGTCTTAAAATTAACCAAATCAAAAAGGGTTGTTTTGAGATATTAATATTAATATGTTTAATGTTGAATAAATTAATGTGAACATTTGTGTTTCAGAATCATACTCCATGTGTTAGAAAACACTATATGGAGTGTAATGACACCAAGATGTTGTCTGTATCATTTACTGTTCACAGATCAGAGGGTGTGAATAGGTCTAAAAGGGCCTACAAGCCTACAATGGCCACTTTCATCATGATTTTCTCACAAATAGTGTGTGTTACAAACATAAAAAGCATTTAAAACATCCTTCCTCCCAACAAAGTTTCTATGTCAGATATGGCAGGATAATAAGCGATACAGATCGCCCTATGCTGCTTGTCCAGGAGAGAGCGGAGAGAGTTTACTGGCCTTATGCATTGCCAGTCTGTCCATTATTAGTCACTTATTGGCTCTTCCTCCCCTAATCATAGGAATCCCTCCTTGTTGTTTTATCCTCCAACATTCTTTCATCATAACTCAGACACATACATCTTATTTTCCTCAGACTGCTCCCTTCCTTTCAAGCCTCAAGATAACCTTTTCAAAGTAGCTTGAGCCCTTTGAGGGGAGAAAAACCCCCTCCTTCGATGCGTCTCTTTAGAGGCAACGTTGAGACGACTTCGAGGGAGGAGAACAAAGGCGATGGCTGCTTAAAAACACGTTAAAGAACAAAAAGCTGGAAAGAAGAATTCCTTAATAACAAAGCCCTCATAACACCTCTCATTAAACTCACCATATCAATATATTGTGATATTCGAATGACTATTTCTGTAGTATTTACATTTAGATGTTAATCAAAGCACAGCCTATAGGTTCATTGAAGGCAGTTCTTGAGCATTCTTTCTTATATTGTAAATGTTACCAACTGCAGATACTGTATGTGTGTATGTGTGTGTGTGTGTGTGTGTGTGTGTATGCTTGTCTGAATGTTACTGTACCCAGTGAGCTTGTAGGGCTCAGGTGGCCTTTGAATAGTGATGCATTAGTCCTGATAACGAGACAACCCCTGATTATCTATGCCAGTGATAGAAAATACTGTAAAACACCAGGAAATCAGTTCCAAGTGATTTTAATTTTGGAAATCTGTTCCCAAGTATTCCCATGCATAATAGAGAGACGTGATCGTATACAAATGTAAACAAGGTTTGAAATTATTCTGTTTTAGTCAAACATTATATATGTTTGGACTTCCTGCGTTCAATTTGCATTCTACAAATGATTTGTAACTATGTTCCGGCCCCCCGACCATCCGCTCGAGAAAAAAATCGGCCCGCGGCTGAATATAGTTGATAATCCCTGCTCTATGCTCACCTTCACAGAGGCTGACTACAGTAACTGCACTGTCAAGAGTAAATGCTGCTGGCATATTCACAGGGTTAGCTAATGGAGTGGGGGTCACGTTGGTGTGTACGGAGGGGGGAGGTTGCAGCGGCGGGTGCCGTCAATCATGCCTAAGCCTCTACAGTGCTGACGAGATCCTCTTGTTAGTCCAGAGTGCAATCAATCATTTAAAAGCACCCTCACTTTGGGACTGCACCTTCAATCACTGCAGTGACTTATGAGCCAGCCTCAGCCCAGGGTGATTATCAATCACATACTCCAGGCCAGCCAGCCAGCCAGTCAGTCACAGCCAGCCAGTCAGCCAGACATACTGTATTTCAACATGCCCTCTCCATGTGTGCAGGTGTCACATGGTGCCTGGATCGTCAGTGGCGGTTGGTGGGAGTTCTCCTGCCTCTCATTGATATCAAATGTGCTTTCATGACTCATCCACTCTCATGCTTTCCCCTCTCAAGTGGATGTGGTATTTATCATCTGTTATGGTAGTGTATAGCCACTTTCCTGTATGTCACCCTGCTCTTTTTAAGATGTTATTGAAGGCATGGATCACTTGTTAGGGATTGGCAGTGAGGGATGAGGAGGGTGGAGGTGTTGGAGGAGAGGAGAGGAGAGGAGAGGAGAGGAGAGGAGAGGAGAGGAGAGGAGAGGAGAGGAGAGGAGAGGAGAGGAGAGGAGAGGAGAGGAGAGGAGAGGAGAGGAGAGGAGAGGAGAGGGGAGGAGGGGCAGATTGGCTGACGTATTTGAGGTGAATGGTAAAAGTTTGACTGAAGTGGCCTCCTGTTTCCCTTTTGAGTTTGGGTCACTGCCTGTCTCAGTGCCAACTGGCGGCTTATCATTTCCATGATTTCCGGCTCATCGTTTCCACACACACACGTTAGTGGTTAGTCTACCCCAGTTCTCTGTAGAGATGCTCAGATGAGGACACTAGCTACACATTAATCACTGTCATTTCACTTCATTTTCTGAGGGCTTTTAGCACTGAGTGGAAGTCACTGGATGAAAATGACTGTATATGTCACAGCTCTACCCATCCCCCACTAATCTCAATTGTTGATTGGGTACTCAATGCGTCAGTGCAGTTTATCCCACCAGGCTCAATTTAGAGGTTGGAAAACAAAGATATTTGCATTAAGCTTCCTTCCTCTGCCAGCACTTTTTCTGTCTTTGGATGATATGAAAATGAGTGGCTAGTTACCAGGGGCAGCGGTCCAGTCGGATCAGACTGTGTGAATGTGTGTGTGTGTGTGTGTGTGTGTGTGGATTGGACAAGATGAGAGCTGCCACCTGGTGTAGTGTGTTCAGATTACTGTGGGCCTGTGGAGGCTTTTTCTGAATCAATTCAGTAAGATTTGTGGATTTTTAAAAATGTTATAGTTGAATAGTTTTTGTCTCTGTAGGTGACATTTCTCAACTAGTGTGTTGCCTGGATGAATGTAGGAAGGTATGTAGGTAGCTCAAATACCTTTATACAGACATAAATCATTAGAAATACTCAAATTGATGGTGTTATAGACTTACTGTAAACAAAGCGTCCATGTTTGAGCTCTTGTGATTCCACAGTAGCACTTCACAGTCACTTTAAAGATACAGGAGCTTAGGCGGTATGACTAAATCACTCTGTGGCATGAGGAGAAAGCTGAATGAGTTAATTCTCTGCATATTTAGGCCTATGGCATTTTTACAGTTAGTTTAACTCCTTTAGGAGGCCTTGTGCTCCTAATGAGGATTAAACAATCAAATGCTAATGAGTGCTGCTTATACACATGCTGGACTTCGATTCTACAGACCCAGATGATCATTGGGTTTAGCGTTAATATATGTATTTTTTTGCTGCAACATGGCTTTTACTGGCCAGAAGGACACCAGGGCCAGGAATCCTTCTGTATCTGCTGAGATGAAATGACTTTGGACATTGCATATTTGATCCCTGCCACAGCATACAGTAGCTGTGAAGGTGTTTGAAGTTGTACTTCAATGAGTGCATTTGTAATGTAACGGTATATTCCACCAGCTGGCAAAACTGCCACGTTTTTTAGGTTGTAACCTGGTCATGGAACTCATGAACGTGATCCTATTTTCAGCGTCACCTATACAGTCACTCATTGCTATTCCTACTTTTATGTTGTTTACACGCAAGTGATTTTCTGCTTGACATGGTGCCTCCAAACACTGTCTGAGGTCCTTATATTATTGTTTCAGCAGTGAGATTGTAACCTACTACATACCCAAAGCATTCACGCTAAACAGTATGATAGTAAACGTCAGTTGTAAAACTATTGACAGGAAGTAAATAAAGTGTAAATAAAGCTTTGGCTGATTGAATATCAGCCCTGTCTGTGTGCTGTGAAGTCATGGAGGATTAGGGAGAGTTAGGAGCTCTTTCTATGCATGCTGAGGCAATTTCACACCTTGTAAATTTAGGACTATTCTCTCTATTTTAGTACTTTTTAGTACTAAATAAATGGGAGTAGGTTCTGAATAAAGCTGGAACTTACGATGCATACCACGCCAGGTTAAGATACACATCTAGAGTACTCTTACTAACAATAATATGAACAAGAATACTTTATTATGCATGTATATCAAACATAGATGAATTGAAAGCAACATTATGCCTTAGAGGTAAAGCCTGTTTGGAAGGAGAATTCAAAAAACCCCATCAATGTTTAATTTGATACCATGAAATCTACTTGAAGTAATAAATGATGGCGTTGTCAAAACCCACACTGCCATGTCCATTATTCTATATAAAGTTTATACCTTGCATATATCACCCTATTAAAACCCAAAGATAAAGAGGGATAGAGTTTGTGCTTTTCACAGGAAAATACTGTGATCATAAAGGACCATTAGCTGCCTTGTCTGTGAGAGACCATAATAGTAACAATATGACAGGTTAAGCGGAGAAGTAACCCCCTTGAAATACTACATACATATTTATCAGCACTACAGAGTTCAGTAGGCAGAAAAATAAATTATGTCTTACATTTAAATGAATATATATAGTACTCTTTGTAAAGAGAGACAAAGAGGAAGCAGACATATAGCGTACATAACTGTAACTAAATCACACTGTCTAGCATATACCGTACGCATCACAACACCAGCCATGTTGGAAAAAAGGTTTGGCTTGGCTTGCATCTCTCCCACCAAACTATTTATCATGGCTTGCAGATGGGAGCTCTTTGAAGCTGGGTTTCATTGCGTCCATTAAGTGGAGCGGCGGAGTAGAGTGGCAGCTCAGCCATCAGCCATCAGCCATCAGCATGCAGGCAGGGCAGCACTTCTGGACCGGTGCCAGGAGGATACAGTATTGCGATCCTCAGTTCCTTCAGAAAACTCAGCAGCTCCATGCAGCATGCTATACGCTTATCTGATTGACGCTTTGAGAGCTGCAGTTTAAATATTTGCAGAAATGCTGACTCCAAGATGGAGGAATGGGGGATGGTTTAATCAGATTCTAGCAGGGTGTTATACACACCTTCATCCTGGCCAGAGCTGTCATCCTGGCCCCTGAACCATGCAGCTAGGTAATTACTGCTGTCTGACACACACCACACACACACACACACACACACACACACTATCACTTTACATTCTGACAGGATTATTTCAAAGAGATTAGAAAATTGAAGTGGACTAATCTGTTCATGTTTAGTTTTTTTTACCAAAATTGTGTGCAGTTAGCCAGGTACACAGTACATTGGGTTTATTATGACAGTTTTCCAAGTACACAGTACATTGTGTTTATTATGACAGTTAGCCAAGTACACAGTACATTGGGTTTATTATGACAGTTAGCCAAGTACACAGTACATTGGGTTTATTATGACAGTTAGCCAAGTACACAGTACATTTGGTTTATTATGACAGTTAGCCAAGTACACAGTACATTGGGTTTATTATGACAGTTAGCCAAGTACACAGTACATTGGGTTTATTATGACAGTTAGCCAAGTACACAGTACATTGGGTTTATTATGACAGTTAGCCAAGTACACAGTACATTGGGTTTATTATGACAGTTAGCCAAGTACACAGTACATTGGGTTTATTATGACAGTTAGCCAAGTACACAGTACATTGGGTTTATTATCACAGTTAGCCAAGTACACAGTACATTGGGTTTATTATGACAGTTAGCCAAGTACACAGTACATTGGGTTTATTATGACAGTTAGCCAAGTACACAGTACATTGGGTTTATTATCACATTTAGCCAAGTACACAGTACATTGGGTTTATTATGACAGTTAGCCAAGTACACAGTACATTGGGTTTATTATGACAGTTAGCCAAGTACACAGTACATTGGGTTTATTATGACTTTTCTCAGTGTTCGGCTTCTAAGCTGTGTTCTAATTTAACTAGCTTTGAGAATGTTGATTCAGATTAAATGCCACGGCATTATTAGGTTTTGGAACAGAAACTATTATTTTAGGGCTCCCAGTGGTCTAAGACACTGCATCACTCCCAGTGGTGCTAGAAGTGTCACTACAGAGAACCTGGATTGAATCCAGACTGTATCACAACCGGCCGTGATTGGGAGTCTCATCGGGCGGCGCACAATTGGCCCAGTGTTGTCTGAGTTTGGCCGGTGTAGGCCGTAATTGGAAATAAGAATTTGTTCTTAACTGACTTGCCTGGTTAAATAAAGGTTCAATCAAATGTTGTATGTGTAATTAAAATGCAGTTGTGAGTGGAGTCACAGAGACAAACTCATATTTTTCAATGTTCTGTGTTTTCTAGGGTATTGTAGCTTTATAATGGGAGTGTGGAACTTTATTCCCCACTCCATCTTTTCCAAAATGCATAAACTAATCCAAATTGCTTTTTATATTCACAGACCACTCAATGTCTATGTGCGTGATGCATTTTAAAATATACATTAGCCCATATTAATATTCTAACAAAAGGTGCGTTTCCATGACAACACACCCTTGACGCATTCAATATGTAGCCTAACGTTTCAAACTGCACATACGAACATATCATGAATATTCAAATGACAAAATCAATCTTATTCACGTTTAGTAGCTAGAAACATTTGTTTTCACATGCAGTGCTGTATGGTTTTGAAGGTCTTTCAATATAAACACCTCAATCCCTATTCTTGAACCTCTTGTTTTTTTTATCGTCCTAATAAAACGTTGGTTAAAAGGATTCCATCATACACATGCAAATTGTATTTCATTGTTAAGAGACACAAAACAACACAAGAGAGCTCCATTCAAAGACATGGCTGTGTGACATGAGGATGAATACATTAGATGAGTTGAGAGAAGGGAGAGCACAGCACTGGCTGCCTCCTGAGAGATTTCTGCCACCTCCAAACAGACCATTGATCATCACCAATGACTAAGGCCTAATGGGAAAGCATCTCTTTCTCAACTGTACAGAGACATCAACAAATCAATGGATCTGGACTGTGGTGGATGTTAGGTTACAGATGGTGAAATAATGTCTGCGCCGCTTACGTACATACATCTGTTGTGTCTGCTAAGCCAGTGGATTGTAAAGACTGCTGTTGTATTTGATTTAGCTCATTGTTAACACTGGAGACTCTGTGTCATGTGGTTGTCACCTGATCAGTGGTTCAGTACGCTCTCTCTCTCGCTCTCCCATGTGCCTTCACACTGATAGGATGATTATCAGTCACACATGTGGCGCATTGGTAGTCATGATGTGTAAATGATTGTATCTGGATGCTTATTTTAAAGTGACATGACACGTCAAAGTTAGATGAGGATATGACTATATTGGTGTTTATACTAGTAGGTAGTCTAAACGACAAATATCCCGTGTTATGACTGTATAGATTTGTTTCTATTCCATTTCAAGCGATGAGGTAGTTGTGAAGTCGCTCTCCTCGCACATGATGGTGATGTTAAAATGCCGTAATGAATCCGTGGTGAAGTCAGCTGACGGTCTCAATAAAACTGAATGGGTTTGTTCCACTTCTTAGAAGGTAGGCAATTATTTTGTTCATACTTTTTTGGCTCCACTCATGTAGGTGGGTCTCATGCAGATTGATCTTTGCTTTTGGCTCTGCAGCACAACAGTGCGAGTGGCTGAGAGTCTAACCCACTGGCAAGATCCGGAGAGAGAGGTGCATCCAAAATGGAGCCCTCTTCTTTATATAGTGCACTACTTTTGACCAGAGCCCTATTGGTAGTGCACTATATAGGGAATATGTTGCCATTTGAACCGCAGGTAGAGGGTGAAATTCCCATCCTCCAGCTGGGTCATCGCCCCAGTCACACAGAAAGCCGCACGCTCTGTGCTTCTCCATGCTTTAAATGAGTCTGTCACCATGGGTGGCACCATCAAACCTGCAGCTATGCAATGCTGCCTGAGTGTGTTACTGTATGCCTCACCATCAAAAGGTGGGGTCGCAGCTTTGGGGCAGACAGCGGCGCCTCATCATACTGTTTTACAGTCTGTCAGGAGAGAACGTTTTTTGGTGAAATGGGCTCTCTGGTTCACCCATTTAGTTCGGATCACATCCCCCGTCGAGCCAAACTGATTGACAGTGGCATTGAGTTCTCTCCCGACCATACAGTACCTGACAGCTCTTTGAGCAAATAGTTAAGCTTCATTTGCTGTTTGGGGTTTTAGGCTGGGTTTCTGTATAGCACATTGTAAAAGGGCTTTATAAATACATGGGATTGATTGATATAGCTTGTGTGAAGCGTAATAAAGAAAACAAGCATTATGTTGTTCTTCCAAAGAAGAGACCTAAGGAATAATAAATAATCACTTCTATAAATACTGTATGAGAAAACCAGAATGTATTCAAATGAGGAATTCTCACTTTGTCATTAGTGCTTCGCTGGTCAGGTCTTAGTTCAGTGCTTCACTCCTGCTGTTGCTCAGGGGCTCCAGGCAACAGAGGTAGGCCTACGCTGCAAAAGAAAATCTGCAATATTTACATATTTATGGGCCAAAGACTGATTTTAGTCTGAATATTTTTGAAGTTATAAGTAGCAGTGTTCAATCTGCTCACAGGGGGTGATTTTGGTATGGAAATATGCAAAGCCCCTGTTAGCTGTACAGCATGTAGCCTACATTTATCCTTGTCAGTTCTAGTTCTCCTGGTTAACACTAGCTCCTACTCTCACTACAGTGGAGGGCTGCTCTGTGCACACATATTCTTTTCTAAGATAGGAGGTCATTTATACTCTCTGTACAATAGGTTTGTGCATTGAGCTCTCTGGCCACTCCCTTCCTGCAGCCACATGCAGGCTCATTATAGCCTGTTTAGAATGATCGATTCATCAATTAGCTATCAGTCAATTAGTCAATCACTCAATTAGGCCCTGGAGGACAGGCCTCATTCTGAGTCTAAAATGAGCTCAGCCAATCAGCCAGCGTTCCCCCAATTTTCATTTTTTAATTATTATTTTAATCTCTGTGGGTATTGATTGGTTCTGGTTTGTGTGAGGCGGTTTTCCCTCTCCTCGGTTTTCTGCCTCTCTTTGTCGTTTGTCATCTAGATATTTATTGTCCTAAAGCTTTTGGTTGTGTTTTACATGGCGAGTCCATAGTTCCTGTCGAGGGACTTGTTGTTCTGCATTGCCTCTCCAAACGACGACCCACTTTACTGCTCTAGAAAGCAGAGTTGCTAGGTTACATAACACAGTTTTATCAAGATGTGAGCATGATAGTCTTAATATTTTGTCTATAAGATGAATTGCCAGAAAAATGCCCATGAACAGAAGATAATAACGTGTTTTTCTTCCAAATCTGTGCATAGCTGTTGTACCTCACACTGTCTTAAACATTTGCATTTTGATCAAGTGGGGATGTCAAATGGATTGTCACAGTAGTTTGCTATGTTAACTCTCCACTACATTTGATCACTTTTATGTTATCCTTTAGTTAGATTGTATCTGTTTTAATGTCCATCAGTTAAGATACACAGCATGTATGCGTTTGTATAATTTAATGTGTGACTTTATGCATTATACACTTAAGCAATAAGGCCCGAGGGGTTGTGGTATATGGCCAATATACCACGGCTAAGGGCTGTTCTTATGCACAACGCAACGCAGACTGCATGGATACAGCCCTTAACCTTGAGGTATTGGCCATATACCACAAACCCCTGAGGTGCCTTATTGCTATTATAAACTGGTTACCAACGTAATTAGAGCAGTTAAAATAATTGTTTTGTCGTACCCGTGGTATACGGTCCGATATATCACGGCTGTCAGCCATTCAGCATTCAGGGCTTGAACCACCCAGTTTAGAATGTGGTTTACTTAATACATACTGTAGGCTACATCTAGGACACCATTTCAGTGTCCCCACATCAGATTATATTCTCAGGTCAGCTATACTGTCCACTATACACAGGTCCAGAGTTAGCCTTATGTGGCCCCGGCTGTGCACATAAACTCCCTGCCACCTGGACAAGATTTCACATCTCACCTGCCATTGGATCTCTCTCATATTCATGGGCCTACTCATGCATGCTAACCAATCAGGGTGAGTTGTAAAGTTTTTCTCAGCTGCTGCCCAGGATGTCGTTCCACATGTACGCATCACATGAAAGAGAAGCAGGGAGATTAGGATGGTCTTCCTGCTATGAACCAAGGGAACGCTGCACTGATTATAAACAGACCAGAGAGGGAGATGGGCCCAGTTAAATTTGTATGGCTGACGTAAATATTTTAAGCCAATTTCCAAACCTGATGCTAGTAACAGATGGAGGCTGGATGTAATTTCCTGGGCTCAGAGATCAGCAATACATGTTGTTGAGCTGCCTGAGTGCTCAGGTGTGCTTGTTGTGTTTAAAATGTCTATGTGTAAAAACAAATTAAAAAGAGGGTTTGTTAAAAGAAAGGATGAAAGTCAGAGCGATTGAACAGGTAGATGAGAGTGAGATAATGGATGAGAGAGTTTGAAGTAAGAGACCGATCGAATTAGAAACATTGCACTGCGGTGAATCTTTCAAACGTGAACTCATTTGGAGTCTTAAAAAGCTAAATGCCCACGATACATAAACAATAAGGTATTGCAATTTGACAAGGCCCAAGGGTAACACGCACCACTTAAGGAAGTCTCTAAAGGAAGTCTCTTACCAGAATAATGCTGAGTATCAGATTTAGTACAGTTCAATAGCAGCAATAGTCAGCATGGAGCACCCACAGTGATTTTAGCTCAGTGTTGTGGAGACACTCCGGGGACCTCCAGCAATTCGCTTTCATTAAACGTCCCCTCATTACGCAGGATGTAATTGCATTGTAGATAATTTAAGCCAGCAGTAAATCATGTGAATGTGCTCGTACTGGGGGGACATCCACAAAACATTATTCTACCAGACAGTGTATCCCACATATCTTGACTAGACTACTATTAATTTGCAGTTTTGCCTTGTAGCATCCTCAGATGGGACTGACTAAAAACATTAAGTTCACAACTGAACTGAATTGTACACCTTCCGACAGAAGAAACATATTTAAAGTTGCTTTTACTGACTGTCTTCTGTTCTTTCCCTATGTTTCAGACACATTGAGAACTGGACTGGCCTGCAGACCCTGAAGGATGTGGACATGGAGCTGTACACTGGACTTCAGAGACTGTGAGTGTCAACTTGGGGAGAAACACACCTCATTAATAAACCACTGATGTGTGTTTTCTACAGAACCCACTA
This sequence comes from Thymallus thymallus, assembly GCA_023634145.1. Lineage (NCBI taxonomy): Eukaryota > Metazoa > Chordata > Actinopteri > Salmoniformes > Salmonidae > Thymallus > Thymallus thymallus. The sequence continues at coordinate 23,165,530 of CM042413.1, forward strand.
TTGCTGTAGCTGTGAAAGCATATCATATGGCTGTGAGACCATGGGCTGTGTCATCCTGACCTAAACATGCTACAGATCTAGGATCTTAATTTGATCACTCTTTTGTTGCAGTGCAGGAAATGCAAACTTATAGTGCATTTGAGTTTTTAAAATGATTCTAAAGTTTTTAATTTCCACTTGATTTGCCCTAAAACAAAATGTACACTATATATACAAAAGTATGTGGACACGCCTTCAAATTAGTGGATTTGGCTATTTCAGCCACACCCATTGCTGACAAGTGTATAAAATCGAGCACACAGCCATGGAATCGTCATAGACATACATTGGCAGTATAATGGCCCGTAGTGAAGAGCTCAGTGACTTTCAATGTGGCACTGTCAAAGGATGCCACCTTTCCAACAAGTCAGTTCGTAAAATTTCTGCCCTGCTAGAGCTGCACCGGTCAATTGTAAGTACTGTTAGCGAAAATGTCTAGGGGCAACAACGGCTCATTTGCGAAGTGGTAGGCCACACAAGCTCACAGAAAGGGACCACCGAGTGCTGAAACACGTAGCATGTAAAAATCGTCTGTTCTCAGTTGCAACACTCACTACCGAGTTCCAAACTGCCACTGGAAGAAAGGTCAGCACAAGAACTGTTCGTCGGGAGATTCATAAAATGGGTTTCCATGGCCGAGCAGCCACACACAAGCCTAAGATCACCATGAGTGGTGTAAAGCTTGACGTCATTGGACACTGGAGCAGTGGAAATGCGTTCTCTGGAGTAATGAATCACGCTTCACTGCCTTTCAGGCCGACGGACAAATCTGGGTTTGGCGGATGCCAGGAAAACGCAATCTGCCCCAATGCATAAGGCCAACTGTAAAGTTTGGTGGAGGAGGAATAAGTGTCTGGGACAGTTTTTCATGGTTTGGGATAGGTCCCTTAGTTCTAGTGAGGGGAAATCTTAACGCTACAGCATTCAATTACATTGTAGTAGATTCTGTGCTTCCAACTTTGTGGCAAGAGTTTGGGGAAGGCCCTTTCCTGTTTCACCATGACAATGCCCCCTTGCACAAAGTGAGGTCCATACAGAAATGTTTTGTCGAGATCGGTGTGGAAGAACTTGACTAGCCTGCAACGAGCCCTGACCTCAACTCGATCGAACACCTTTGGGATTAATTGGAACGCCGACTGCGAGCCAGGCCTAATCGCCCAACATCAGTGCCCGGCCTCACTAATGCTCTTGTGGCTGAATGGAAGCAAGTCCCGCAGCAATGTCCATCTAGTGGAAACATCTAGTGGAAAGCCTTCCCAGAAAAGTTGAGGCTGTTATAGCAGCAAAGGGGGAACCAAATCCATATTAATGGTGTCCACATACTTTTGGTCATGTAGTGTATCATCCCCTATATAAATGTCCATGAATTATTATTAAAATGTCCTGTTGCCGCAAAATTATTTTCCTGCTGTAGCAAACTTGCTACATCTGTATATGCAAGACATATTTAATGTTATGCAATGACCCACCTAACCCAACACACAGTGACATGATCTGTTGGGCACATATACTCCATCAGTACTATTGACCACTAGCAGAGGCTTATATTGCAGGCATGTTTATTTTAATGCACTTCTGCCTGCCACAAACAACAGGGCCTCCCTATGGCCCCTTTTACACTGATCAACGCTGGAATATCAGCCAGGACATTTAATTATGTCCCCTTTGCCTTTCCTTTCTATAATCCCCCTGCCATGCTGATTCCTTCCCCGCATGCCCACTGCCCACCCTCAGCCATTCTGGACCCTCTGGACCTGTGGGCAAGACTCCCCTCTGGGAAGGATATGGTATCCTGAAGTCTCTTTCCCAGTCTCCCCGAGCCCCGCCCCTCTGTTCCAACCTCTCTTATTATCTTATCTATATTTCCCTGGTCCACCCCAGTCTCCTCCAGTTTCCTCCATTCTTCCCCAGTCTCCTTCAGTCTCACCTGTCCCCCCGTCTCCTCCAGTCTCCTCTGGACCCCAGTCTGCTCCAGTCTCCCCAGTCTCGTCCGGCCCCCAGTCTCATCCAGTCTCCTCCATTCTCCCCACTTTCCTCCAGTCTCCTCCAGTCTCCCAGACTACTACAGTCTCCTCCAGTCTCCTCCAGTCTCCTCCAGTCTCCCCAGTCTCCTCCAGTATCTACCAGCTCCCAGTCTCCCCAGTCTCCTCCAGCCTCCAGTATCTACCAGCTCCCAGTCTCCTCTAGTCTCCTCTAGTCTCTCCCAGTCTCCCCAGGTTCCTCCAGTCTCCCCAGGTTCCTCCAGTCTCCCCCAGTCTCCTGAGTGTCCTCCAGGCTCCTTCAGTGTCCTCCAGTCTCGCCCGGCCCCCAGTCTCCTACAGTCTCCTACAGTCTCCTCCAGTCTTTTTCATTCTCCTCCAGTCGCTTTCATTCTCCTCCAGTCTCTTTCATTCTCCTCCAGCCTCCTCCAGTCTCCCCAGTCTCCCCAGTCTCCTTCAGTCTCCTTCAGTCCCCTAGTCTCCCAGACTACTACAGTCTCCTCCAGTCTCCCCAGTCTCCTCCAGTATCTACCAGCTCCCAGTCTCCCCAGTCTCCTCCAGCCACCAGTCTCCTCCAGTATCTACCAGCTCCCAGTCTCCTCCAGTCTCCCAAGGTTCCTCCAGTCTCCCAAGGTTCCTCCAGTCTCCCAAGGTTCCTCCAGTCTCCCCAGGTTCCTCCAGTCTCCCCAGGTTCCTCCAGTCTCCTCCAGTCTCCCCCAGTCTCCTGAGTGTCCTCCAGGCTCCTTCAGTGTCCTCCAGTCTCGCCCGGCCCCCAGTCTCTTCCAGGTTCCTCCAGTCTCCCCAGTCTCCTACAGTCTCCTCCAGTCTCTTTCATTCTCCTCCAGTCTCTTTCATTCTCCTCCAGTCTCACAACAATCCCCAGTCTCTACAGTCTCCTCCAGTCTCCCCAGTCTCCTACAGTCTCTTTCATTCTCCTCTAGTCTCCTCCAGTCTTGCCCGGCCCCCAGTCTCTCTCCGTCCCCTCACTCTGCCTGAGCATCTACTAGTCTCCCTCAGCCTTCCTCAGTCTCCCCTAGCCTTCCTCAGTCTCCCCTAGCCTCCTCCAGTCTAACTACTGGTCCTATTAGGGGAGGCCCAGAGCGGTTGAACAGGGCTAATTAACAGCTACTCTCATTAGCATCCGGCACACCTGGAGTGGGCCCTGGCTCCTCTGCTACCTCCCTCCCTCCCCTCCGTCTCCTCCACAGCAGTTCAGGGCCAGGTGATTTGGATGACTCACCAGGGAGTGGCAGAGCAGGAGCTACTGAGCCTTAGCGCCTCAGCCAGCCCACCTCGATGATTAATATTAATATTTGATTACAAGCAACAGGGTGACATGTGACACGCCTGTGCTGGCTATCTTCACTCCCAGGTCCTGATGTGTCTGACCTTGACCACACTGTATTCCCCACTGGGCTGCCGTTGTTTAAGCCAAATTCAATATGGCGGAATACATGTCTTAACATGTACATTTTGCTTACCATACACCCTTGTTACAGTTACACATCAGTGTTAGCTACACAGTATGATGCCATCAGGACTGTTCTGATGTAATCCTTCTCTCAGATGGATTCTAATGAAAAGAGACGCGTGTTCAGAGCAAATAAACAGCTTGCAGATGCCTATGATAAAAATAGATTCAATATACATAATTGATCTTAGCTCCTTGTGAAGCTAGCCGAGGAGCGAGAGAGAAGATGCAAGCTCTTGATACTATCCTGACCGTAATGATGCCCAATGAGAAGTGAGAGGAGCAGGGGAGACAGGCTGGAAGATTAGATTAGATGACTTTTAGAATGGTAAACCTATTTACCCCAAATGCTGCCAGTTGCGGGCCAGGCAATTATCTGACTGGTTAGCTTGGCCTCTGTCAACTTCAGTTAAAGAGACAAAAGTAAAATAAACTCCCTCACATGCTTCCAGTGCACTGCTATCACAGCCTATTTTTAACTATAAATTAGGAATTTATGAGAACCTATCGCCCACCAATCAGCAGACAATTGCGGTTTCTGTGACGTTTGTGCAACCTGTGTGCCTACTACTTAGTATGGGTGGAGCCAAAAAACACTGCTCAACCCTGGTTTCCATGGACACACTGTCAGGACTGTGTTGGTGGTTTTAATTATGCTTCATTTATCAGTAAACATAGGAGGATATATCTTCCAATAGTAACCTCAAGGGAATCATTCTTTCCCCTTTGTTATAAACATATCACGGATGTGTAATTATTTCCATGTGAGTATCTTACAGTGACATATATTGCATGCCTTACATGTCTGTGAAACTGTGTGTCTCTTCCAGAACGATCATGAACGGCAACCTGCGTGGTATCCAGGCCAGAGCCTTCTCTCAGAACCCCCACCTGCGCTACATGTGAGTAGTGTTACTGTTAACTCTCTCTCTCTCTCTCTCCCTCTTTCTCTCTCTAGGAGTCTGTTACTGTTAAACACAGATGAGAATATACAGTACATCACATCCCCTCTTCGTGTGGATTCTCCCCCTCAATTATTTTTGGCGGACTGCTTTGTTCACAGTTCACCGCCCTCTGACTCTCCCTGTTACTGACTGATCTTCCTTCGACAGTTAGATATTCAGATTGACTAGGCCATTTACCAAAGCATGTGGCATTTAGTTTAGCACAAGCTAGAGACCACCACAGCCATATCTACTGTAATCCGGATTGTGAATATGGGGCCCACAAACCACTCTAGCGCTGTCCCTGTCCCATCCCAGGCTACATTATACTAACATAATAATTCACCCCTCCTCTCCAGGAAGTACTGTGCTCCCGCTGCAGTGATATCCTAGTCCTAGGCTGCGTTTCAAATAGCACCCTTCTCCCTTTATAGTGCACTTCTTTTGACCACTCAGACCCAGTTCAGCTAAAGTACAGTGCCTGGGCTGCTTCACACACGGCTGAACACAGTTCCACCATGTTATGGTTGCTGTGTCTGTTCATAATGTATATATGTGGTTTGTAAGCTAGGCTGGGCCTCCAAGCAGATGCATTTATTCCATTCTATCGTTCAGTGTGTATACACTCTTCACTAGCTGTGTACATATTCTGAATGAACCCAATTTCAGGTTGTTGAAAAGTGCAGTGGTTTGTATAAAGAGTGAGGGAAAGGGAGGTGGTTTGGGGAATATATGCATGGGCTGAGTGGCAACGCTAGCGAAGTGCTGTTGATTTCCATAATAAAGGTGAGACTTCTTGAGTGTGACAGCGCTGTTATTTCCCAATTTTCCCAGAGTAAACAATGAGGAAGAAATTGAATAGCAGTCTACTACCTGGACTCACCAGTCTGTAATCTCAGCTGTCAATCACACACTACAGTACAGCAGTCCCAGGTCTTTTGAAGTATTGATCACTGTTCTTGTGTATGTTTGTCCATGTATATGTGTGTACATTTTCGTGTGAGTGGGTACACATGAAAGTTAATGAGTGTGGGGAAAAACAGAAAACTGTGTGTGTGTGTATGTGTGAGAGAGAAAGTCGTGTGAGTGTGTGTGCATGCATCTCTTTATCTTATTTTACGTGATTCAGAGAAGCTTTACTAGAATGAGAAGCTGGCCTTGAGAAGAATGAGAAGCTGGCCTTGACTAGAATGAGAAGCTGGCCTTGACTAGAATGCATAACAGTGTCCTGTGCTGTGTAACTGTGAGAGACAGAGTGCTGGACTCGACGACATCACCTCTTCATGTGATAATGGGAAGGACAGTCATTAAAATACCCACCTTTCACTGTCCACTGTCTCAAACAGAGCAGATGGACATGCTAATGGCGCTCTCATTATAAAGGATGATAGGATGATGGATGAAGAAGGCCACACCCACACTATACTGTATAAGTCCACCTCTGGAGCTGCAAGGACCGGGTTACAGAGCTGGAGCATAGGTTCTGAGAGTCATCTTGGCATCTTAGATCTATGCACCCTGTTATAGAGAGGGAAGTGTTTTATTACAGCTCTCCTTGTGCTTAGTGGACAATGTCTTTCACGCTGCGCTGGGTTTTATGTTGAGAAATCCCCCAGATTTCCAGAGCGGTCATTCACATCACGGTCAAGTGGGCCAGCACAGGAGCAGTGTGGGAGCAGGCTGCCGATGCTTTGTGTCACAAACATTCCATCTAAATCAGCCCATACATCAGCTCAGTGCTTGCCTGGCTACCCAGACTCCTTGCTCCAGCCAAAAGCTATGCCATGCCCACGGATGTTAGTTTCTTCTCCGCAATGAGTCTGGCTCTGAGTACCTCCCCGACCCTTCACCGAATACGAACACATTCAGGGCTGTCTTTGATACTATGATTGGTTAGAAACGATCCAATCGCTGATTACTTTTTTTTGTACAACGCCCCTCGTGTCCCTCCTCACAAAAAAAACTTCAATGATGGAAGTGTCAGACTAAAATATGCAGCAAAGAAAGAATTGAGTGTGAGTCACCAGGCTAGATCAGTGCAGCAGGGACTCAGCTCAACAGGAACATAAATAGCTAACTCCTGGCAGGCTGGGAATGATACAGATATATTGTATTGTGGGCTTGATAAATGTACAGTAAATCATCCATCATTTCATTTGAGCTACAGTATATGTTATTTAAGTTATTGTATTGGGTTTAAATCCAATTAGATCAAATGGATTTCACCATGCAATTCCACATTACTAGATATTTGTACTAATATTTGTTTTCTCCTGGACCTGAATGTACTTTGACCCACAGTGCATTGCTATAAACAGTGCTTGACTTGGGCAGGAGCTCACCTGAGCTGAGTACCGGCACCTCAAATGTTCTACTGCTTGAGCTTCTGTTCTTGTTCCTCTCATAGAATACAAGTATTGTGGAGCTCCTGCACCTAAATATGAACAGTACCGGCACCCAAAATGAGTACCAGGACCTATTTCACCTAGTCAAGCACGGGCTATAAACACATGCAGAGGGTCCCATTATCAGTTGTTTATTCAAGGCATTTATCTTGACATGGATGGAAATGGGCTCTCAACTGTTCTAGATAAAAGACAATGTAATCAATACCCAAGCGCTCTCCGTTTGAACTAGCATTGCCCAACCTGTTTTTTAAGTCTACGGTTCATTTAATGTGACTGCTGCTATGTGTGGCAGGTTGCTGTCTGGATTTCTTGAGGTCCATCTTTTTTATCCCTTGATATGAGAGGACACCCAATATAGAGTATCTTGAGGGATCATTGTCACGGGGAAGTTGTAAAGGTTATTCCCTCCAGTAGTGGAGGAGGGAGACCAAAAAGTCACTCTCATTAAATCTTCTCAACCCTATGCCGTGTGTCTTCACACTGAAATGTCACTTTCAGTGACTTCCATGAATGAAACCCCCCACCAGCCCCCACAGGGGATTTTCTGGAGGTGTTCTCTCTCTCTTTCTGTCTCGCTCTCTCTCTCTCGCTCTCTCTTTCTCTTTATCTCTCTATCTCTCAAGGTTACAAAGGGTCGGAAACTTTCCGGTAAATGTTTAGAATTTTTCCTGAAACTTTCCATGGGAAGTTAAGCCTGGGAATTTGGGGAATTTTGCTTAAATTCGTCAAAAAAGTTACCTTATAACAGTGAACCTTTTTTGTGGGATACACATAAGGCAATTCTAGGTATTGTGGCATATTTTGGTTAAACTATCCCCAATTCAATGGAATTGCAACCCTCTGTATGCGCAGTGCATTCTTCCATCACTTGTACAGTGGACTCTTCCATCACATGCACAGCTGATTCTCAAGATCTTGCACACTAATGAGATGCTATTGAGCCCACACTACTACACTGTCTGAGCCAAGGACTACATGCTTTCTTGTAAGTTTTGATTACAATACTGGGTGGGGCAAATATATTTTATATGACATACATTATTTTTTGTTAACTAGTGAATAGTAGCCTACAGCAAAGTGTGTTTAAATAGTTTCTAACTTGTTAACAATTTCTGCTATTTAGTTTTTGCTACCATGTGGGTTTTAGCTTACTTGAGCCTGCTAACTGAGGAGTGTTAATTCACCTGTTTCCATATTGACACAGCACAGGCAAGTGGACCAAAATGCGGACACAGAGGCAGAGTAGATTCCAGTAGAAGATATGATATTTAATGGGTAGACAAACTCGTAGTCGGAGGACAAGCAAAGGTTGGCAACAGGATAGCACGGCAGAGGTACACTGGGGTAGGCAGACTCGTTGGTCGGTGGACAGGCAGAAGGGCTGAGGTACAAAGGAGTAGGCAGGCTCGTAGTCGGGTAAAACAGGCAGATATCGACACCGGGGAATAAACAGAACTGAACACGGGTAACGGGGAAAAACACTGGTAACATGGAACGCTGGAAACGACTGTACAGGACAAGACGATCTGGCAACTGACAGAACAGAGAACAGGGATTAAATACACTGAGGACTAATGGTGAATAGGGAACACCTGGTGTGCGGTGGAGACAAGACAACAGGTGAAACCTCTCAGGGTGTGACACATGTTTAATTTTAAAACATGTATCTAACAAAGGAGTTGTTTAATCTAACTGCTTAACTATTTATCTGTACATGGAATTGTATTTGGGTTTTTTTTTCTAATTTTTTTCAAATCAATACAGGATATGTGGATACATTTTACTGCAGCTAATGTAGAAGGAAAAGCTGTGTACAAGCTGTGCACATTTGCAAATACTGTGCCAAATCATATGTGAAGAATGCAACAAAGATGCAGAATCATCTGGCCAAGTGCAAGTTCCCTCAGCGCTCACAACCTCTGACAAAAGTCACTCTACTTCTATTCGAGGTGAAAATTATGAAGACACCTTATCGATAGCAACAGCCCATGGTCCTCCTGGAATCAGACGTTTTTTTGACTCAATGGAGGAACGTAGTCAGAAAAATGCTGATGAGCTGTGTTTGCAACTGGTTCACCTCTGATGCTCACAGGCAATGTGTATTGGAAGAGATTTCTGAACGTTCTTCGCCCAGCATACACCCCTTCAACCAGACATGCTTTATCTACTCATTTGCTGCTTTCAGAGTTCAACAGAGTTCAAGTGAAGGTCAAGCAAATAATAGAGAAAGCAGACTGCATTGCAATCCTCTCTGATGGGTGGTTGAATGTTCGTGGGCAAGGAATAATTAACTACATCATCTTCACCCCTCAACCAGTATTCTACAAGAGCACAACACAAGGGACAACAGACACACCAGTCTGTACATTGCAGAAGGCACTCATCAATGACCTTGGACCACAGAAGGTATTTGCACTGGTGACAGACAATGCTGCGAACATGAATGCTGCTTTGTCTAAAGTGGAGGAGTCCTACCCTCACATCACACCCATTGGCTGTGCTGCTCATGCATTGAATATGCTCCTTAAGGACATCATAGCACTGAAAACAATGGATACACTCTACAAGAGATCCAAGGAAATGGTTAGAAATGTGAAGGGTAATCAAGTTATAGCAGCAATCTACCTCACCAAGCAAACGAGCCATCCTCAACAAGGTTGGAAAGTGACAGTGAAGATGAGGCCTCAGAGTCTGATGTTCAAGAGATGGACATTGAGGAGGTCCAGGGAGAAGACGTGGAAGCCTGAGAGGAAGACAACCAAAGCTTTAGTTTCTAGACTATCATTTTACAGATGTATGTTGAAAACGTTTTTGGGAGATGCGATGGATCATTGGGGATCATTCAATATTCCCTTTTGTTGAGTGAAATCATCCCATGTGAAGAATCAACTCATTTAATTAAAGTTCAATTCGTAACTAAATTGTTTTTTTATTTCTATTGGAAGGATTTAATCATTTGCAATTATGTCTACTTATGATGATAAGGTAAAAGGTTTATGTTTCTTATATAGCCAATGCAAAAAACATCTACAGTTGAAGTCGGAAGTTTACATACACCTTAGCCAAATAAATTTCAACTCAGTTTTTCACAATTCCCTGTATTAGGTCAGTTAGGACCAGCACTTTACTTTAAGAATGTGAAATGTCAGAATAATAGTAGAGAGAATGATTTATTTCAGCTTTTATTTCTTTCATCACAATCCCAGCGGGTCAGAAGTTTACATACACTCAATTAGTATTTGGTAGAATTGCCTTAAATTGTTTAACTTGGTTCAAACGTTTCGGGTAGCCTTCCACAAGCTTCCCACATTAAGTTGGGTGAATTTTGGCCCATTCCTCCTGACAGAACTGGTGTAACTGAGTCAGGTTTGTAGGCCTCCTTGCTCACACATGCTTTTTCAGTTCTGCCCACACATTTTCTATAGGATTGAGGTCAGGGCTTTGTGATGGCCACTCCAATACCTTGACTTTGTTGTCCTTAAGCCATTTTGCCACAACTTTGAAAGTATGCTTGGGATCATTGTCCATTTGGAAGACCCATTTGCAACCAAGCTTTAACTTCCTGAATGATGTCATGAGATGTTGCTTCAATATATCCATAATTTTCCTTCTTCATGATGCCATCTATTTTGTGAAGTGCACCATCCCTCCTACAGCAAAGCACCCCCACAACATGATGCTGGCACCCCCGTGCTTCATGGTTGGGATGGTGTTCTTTCGCTTGCAAGCCTCCCCCTTTTTCTTCCAAACATACCGATGGTCATTATGGCCAAACTGTTCTATTTTTGTTTCATCAGATCAGAGGACATTTCTCCAAAAAGTATGATCTTTGTCCCCATTTGCAGTTGCAAACCGTAGTCTGGCTTTTTATGGCGGTTTTGGAGCAGTGGCTTCTTCCTTGCTGAGCGGCCTTTCAGGTTATGTCGATATAGGACTCGTTTTACTGTGGATATAGATACTTTTGTACCTGTTTCCTCCAGCATCTTAACAAGGTCCTTTGCTGTTGTTCTGGGATTGATTTGCACTTTTCGCATCAAAGTACGTTAATCTCTGAGAGACAGAACGTGTCTCCTTCCTGAGCAGTATGATGGCCGTGTGGTCCCATGGTGTTTATACTTGCTTACTATTTTTTGTATAGATGAACGTGGTACCTTCAGGCATTTGGAAATTGCTCCCAAGGATGAACCAGACTTGTCTACAAAATTATTTAGATTTTCCCATGATGTCGAGCAAAGAAGCACTGAGTTTGAAGGTAGGCCTTGAAATACATCCACAGGTACACCTCCAATTGACTCAAATGATGTCAATTAGCCTATCAGAAGCTTCTAAAGCCATGAGTGAAATTATAAGTAAAATAATCTGTCTGTAAACAATTGTTGGAAGAATTACTTGTGTCATGCACAAAGTAGATGTCCTAACCGACTTGCCAAAACTATTGTTTGTTAACATGAAATCTGTGGTGGTTGAAAAATGAGTTTTAATGACTTCAACCTAAGTGTATGCAAGCTTCCGACTTCAACTGTACATTTAAATGGTATTAATATTAATTTGCATATATTCCCGTTAATTCCCATATATTCCCATTAATTCCCACGGAAAGTTTCCACCTCTGAATATTCCCCAAAATGTGCAACCCTAATCTCTCTCTCTCTGATGAGACCGCCTACAGGGAGGTCAGAGATTTAGCAGTGTGGTGCCAGCACAACAACCTCTCCCTCAACATCAGTAAAACCAATGAGCTGATCTTGGACTATAAGAGAAAGAGGGAAGAGCACGCCCCCATCCACATCGACGGTGCTGTAGTGGAGCGTATCGAGAGCTTTAAGTTCCTTGGCGTCCACATCACTAAGGACTTAACATGGTCCACACACACCTGCACAGTCGTGAAGAGGGCAAGGCAACGCCTCTTTCCCCAAAGGAGGCTGAAAAGATCTGGCATGGGCCCTCGGATCCTCAAAAAGTTCTACAGATGCACCATAGAGAGAATCTTAACTGGCTGCATTACTGTTTGGGATGGCAAATGCACCGGCCTTGACTGCAAAGTGCTACAGAGGGTGGTGCGGACAGCCCAGTACGTCACTAGGGCCGAGCTCCCTGCCATCCAGGACCTCTCTACCAGGTGGTTCACTCTGCTAATGTCCTGCAAATGGTACCGGAGCATCGGTTTTCAGACCAACAGGCCATGAGACAGCTTCTACCCCCAAGCCATAAGCCTGCTAAATAGCCATAAGACTGCTAAATAGTTCATTAATGGTTGCCCTGACTATCTGCACTTGCACTGATCCTACGCACACTCTCTAGACTATATACATTGCATTCAGAAAGTATTCAGACCCCTTGACTTTACGTTACAGCCTTATTCTAAAATTTATTAAATTATTTGTTTTCCTCATCAATCTACACACAATACCCCATAATGACAAAGTGAAAACAGGTTTTTAGAAATGTTTGCAAATTTATTAAAAACAAAAAACAGAAATACCTTATTTACATAAGTAATCAGATACTTTGCTCTTAAACTCGAAATTGAGCTCAGGGTCATCCTGTTTCCATTGATCATCCTTGAGATGTTTCTACAACTTGATTGGAGTCCACCTGTGGTATATTCAATTGATTGGACATGCTTTGGAAAAGCACACACCTGTCTATGTAAGGTCGCACAGCTGACAGTGAATGTCAGAGCAAAAACCAAACCATGAGGTCGAAGGAATTGTCCGTAGAGCTCCGACACAGGATTGTGTCGAGGCACAGATCTAAAGAAGGGTGCTGTACCAAAAAATGTCTGGAGCATTGAAGGTCCCCAATAACACAGTGGCCTCCATCATTCTTAAATGGAAGAAGTTTGGAAACACCAAGACTCTTCCTAGAGCTGGCCGCCCGGCCAAACTGAGCAATCGGGGGAGAAGAGCCTTGGTCAGGGAGGTGACGAATAATCTGATGGTCACTCTGACAGAGCTCTAGAGTTCCTCTGTGGAGATGGGAGAACCTCCTAGAAGTACAACCATCTCTGCAGCACTCCACCAATCAGACCTTTATGGTAGAGTGGCCAGACGGAAGCCACTCCTCAGTAAAAGGCACATGACAGCCCGGTTGGAGTGTGCAAAAGGCACCTAAAGACTCTCAGATCATGAGAAAAAATATCCTCTGGTCTGATGAAATAAAGATTGAACTTTTTGGCCCGATAGCCAAGCGTCACATCTGGAGGAAACCTGGCACCATCCCTATGGTGAAGCATGGTGGTGGCAGCATCATGTGGGGGATGTTTTTCAGCGGTAGGGACTGGGAGACTAGTCAGGATCGAGGGGAAGATGAATGGAGCAAAGTATTGAGAGATCCTTGATGAAAACATGCTCCAGAGCGCTCAGGACCCTAAGCGCACACACACAGGACAAAGACCCTAAGCTCACAGCCAACACAACGCAGGAAAGGCTTTGGGACATGTCTCTGAATGTCCTTGAGTGGCCCAGCCAGAGCCTGGACTTGAACCCGATCTACATCTCTGGAGAGACCTGAAGATATCTTTGCAGTGACGCTCCCCATCCTAACTGACAGAGCTTGAGAAGATCAACAGAGAATAATGTGAGAAACTCCCAAATACAGGTGTGCCAAGCTTGCAGCGTCATACCCAAGAAAACTCTAAGTTGTAATAACTGCCGGAGGTGCTTCAACAAAGTACTGAGTAAAGGGTCTAAATACTTAATACGTAAATACGTAAAATACGTAAATCTGATATTTCAGTTTTTTTTTTTTTATTGCAATAATTTCTAAAAACCTGTTTTTAGCATTGTCATTATGGGATATTGTGTGTAGATTGATGAGGGGAAAAACACAATTTCATCCATTTTAGAACAAGGCTATAACGTAACACAACACAAACACACACTCACACACTTTTACACTCATATCTTGCTGTTGCTACTCTGTCCTTTATTTCACTCTTATTATTATCTATCCTGATGCCTAGTCACTTTATTCTGCCTTCATGTACATATCTACCTCAAATACCCTGTACATTTATGTTGTGCTGGTACTCCCTGTATATAGCTCCATTTTTGTGTATTTTATTTTATTCCTTTTTCTTTTTATTATGATTTTTTAACTCTGCATCGTTGGGAAGGGCTCATGAGCAAGCAATGCATGGTAAAGTCTACACATGTTATATTCGGCGAATGTGACAAATAAAATAGTGTTTTAATCTCTATCTATCTCTCTCTTGTTCCCACTTTTGCCCTGGTCCTTGTTGCAATGGCTCAGCCATCTTCATCTTTTTTTTCTATTTCGTGCCTCCCCGTTTAGGAACTCTCCTCAGCTGCTGAAATGACATTGTTTATTATTCAGGCGTTGATGTAGCCGATGGTTACGATCAGTATGCTTCTCACGGGAAAGAGAGAGGGAGAAGGCCAGAAAAAGTCCACCTCTGCTGTGTCGCTGTGCTCCCACTGAATCTGTCCCTCTCTGCAGAATGAGGGATCTCTTTGACAGCCTTGTGAGTCAGTCACCCAGCTTTCCTTGAGCTGTCTGTCCTAGTACTGTTCCTTTACACACATATGACCCATAATGTTGTGAGAGCATTCTGTTTTGTTTTGATGTGCAGCCCTGTGACAACATGAACTGTGACTGTTAGCTGTGAATCCCTTCAATCCAATCATCTCCTACAGATGTAGAATCTTAATTTGATCAACCTGTTGCAGGAGAACATTCATGTATGCAGGAAATGTTAAACTTGTAGAGTATTTGAGGTTTAAAAAGCCTTCTGAAGTTTGTAATTTACACTGAAATTTTGGAAAATATATCAACCTCATAAAAAATGTCCATTGATAATAATTCACATATCCTGTTGCTGCAGGATTGTTTTCCTGCTGTAGCAAACTGTCTCGAATTAAGATCCCAGATCTGTAGCAACCGGAATAATACTGTGATTGAAATGAGTGTGCAACATGAAAATACGGCGTCCTGGATATATATATATATATATATAATCAGAACCATTACCATTGATGTTATCAGTTTTGAAAGGTTTTTGTTTACAATGTAATAATATTATGTAGTAAGTACAGTTTAGGGAACAGAAAATGGCTTTCACAATGTTCTACTATATAATGGTGTATGTGAGGCCACAGTCTTTTAACAGTTTTGAATTTCTGGAGGTATTTGCATTCCTAAATTATAAAGTGTGTGTGAGTGTCTACTGATAAAACTGTGCACACGGTGCAATCTATGCATCTGTGTTTATAGAGCAAATACCATGCAAATGGTGGCAAACCACATCATATGAACTGTGTTTTGTGATATCATTGGTACTGAATACGTAAAGCCGTTATTTAGTCACATAAGAACAGATTTGAATCATTCCACATGTACACAATATAGCAGAACCATACAAAGATACACACACACACACACACACACACACCAGTGGCAGTCGGTGCCATTTAAGATGAGGGAGGATAAAACATTGTTTTTAAATTAGCATGGCCTTATTTCTATTACAGCATATTGGATGACATTTGTATTCCATTCACCCAGTTCAATGTAACATTGATAGGTTTAGTCTACTACATAACACTCAAATTTTTCCTATACCCATCATGAGGTTGCCAGAACCTAGCCTACGAATGAAAGTTTACAATGTAGTTGCACAGGTCGAGAGAAATATTTGAGTAATCAAGGTGACAGGGAGTGACATTTTACCAGTTTACATTCCTCCTCTGAGGATCCTCCATTGACACACACACAGGCACAAATACAGTAGGTGCCCTACTTCAGGCTCTAACCAATGTTCAGGGGAAATTGCTCTTGGTTGCCTCCCCTCATTGGCATTTATCTTCCAGTGATCTTCTTGAAATATTGTTGCTAGGACACTTATTACTCAATAATCACCTTGCAATTCTCCAAAGATAGCTTTTTATCACCACTGTCTAGGGCAGGATTCCTCAACTGGGGGCCAGCGGGATGAATTTAATGAGCCAACAATATATTTTTAATTGTTGGACATTTAAAAGACTGTAAAACACCAGAAAATTAAGTGATTTTAATTTTGGAAATCTGTTCCACAGTATTCCCACGCATAATAGAGAGATATGAAGTATGTGATTATATATAAATGATTATGTTTTAGTAAAATATTATATCTGTGTGGGCTTCTCGCGGTCAATTTACAGTCTACAAATTATTTGTCATTATGTTCCAGCCCCCTGACCATCCACTCAAGAAAAAATCAGCCCGTGGCTAAGTCTAGTTAATGGGCTCAGGTTTAGGTGAAACACATCCGAGATGGATATGCCCACTTTGAAATGCGTTGAGGCCAGAATCTAAATCATGAGATGGAGATTTATTTCATAATACTGTCACGGTACCTGGTGGCTGTGTTCCTAATTTGGCACCACAGGAATAAACATTTTAACATGTTCCTTCATGAGTGAATAATGATTGCTGTTTATTTTGAATATAGGCCTTGGCTGTTTGCTGTTCGGGGTGGATCAGGCTGCTATGTGTGTGCATGTGTGTGCACTTTAGAGTCACCGTTGCACAAGGTTAAAGAGTCATTAGGCTCCCACAGTACCCTACCGTACCACAGTCAAAGATCACAGTCTCATGGCTCATGGTTATTAATGGCTGTAAACTCCTGGGGACCAACCACTAGGCAATTCATGCCAAGGATTGATATGGAGTGGAATGAAATGGAAACAGCATCTGTACAGCCTTGTACATTTCTACTTACTTGTAAGATTTAGGTGCATGAACACTGGGGCGAATTTCTTTCTGTCACTCTTTCTGTCTCGTCTTCTCTCTGTTCGCTCTGTCTTACTCTCTTCCCCTCTCTTTCTCTGAACAAATCTCCTTGCGTCTGCTGTCACCCCTGTGATTTTTACCACAGGGGTGATCACAGCAGGAACCTCCAACGCGGGATGACTTGGCAGGGTACAGGAGCTGAAAATGAATTTGACTTTATCACACTCTCCCCATTGTGCCTCATCGCCATGTATAACTAAAACGCTATGATCTTTATTTAAGGAGGGGTGATAGAACGTTTAAGGCTGTAATTGGCTTTTTATGTGAGGCCTGGCGTTATTGTTCAACGGTAATCAGTGTCTGTGAACTCTCTCCATGGCTCATTCTCAGACAAGGACACATTATTACAGAGGGAGAGTGGAGAGGGGGATGGAGTAGAAGAATGAAGACGGGGGTGGAGAAAGAGATGCAGCTTAACGAAAGTAGCTTCTTCTTCCGCTACTAGAGTTGATTAGATCAGGTGTGTTGGTGTATGTGTGTGTATGTGTTTGTACACGTGCATGTGTGTGAGTGAGTATTGTATCTCTGGAGTGATGTGTCACTGCATTATCTTTCAGTTGAAGCGGTGGATCCTGCCTGTGTGGGCGTTTTCTCTAGCACGTTGGCGGTGTGCGTAGAGAAGGTTACTAGGTTCCCTTTGGCCATCTCTCACCTCACTCCCACGGCCCAAGCTGTTCTAGCCATAGTGGTAGCTGTTGCTGTTGTGAAGCGTGCTCTGTGCTGCTCCACCGGTGCCTGTTCTGCAGGCGGGGGATGAGAGGGCCAGCCAGGGATAGTGGGATGAGTTGACAAGTCCCTTCTGACCACCCCAATAGTTTATGTTCAGATCACATCAGAGAGATCTGTACCGCAGCGAGAACAGGTTTCACAACTTGTAGTGCGGCCCAGCCCCCGAAGTGGCGCTTATCAGCTGTATGCAAGGATAGGTTGGTACTGTTGTCTTTACATCCTGTAGGTCTGATTGTAGGTTAATTTTACAGTAATACTATTGGTCAACCACTCAGATTTTTTATCCAAGCAACTCAGGGTGTTTTCACACTTGGTCCCTTTCAGACAGTTTTTGTGAACTCAGTGCAGTTCGCTTCATTTTCTGTGCAGTGTGAACACTCCAAAGGAACTCAGACCCTCAAAAGAGCACCCAAAGCGAACCAAAACTGAGACCATCTCGAGAGGTGGTCTGAGTTCAGGTTCACTTGAATTCTGCAGTCTGGTTCCCTTTTTTAGGGTAATGTGAACACAAAGCTCCCAAGGTTTGATTTTCATTATTCCCGCACCAGACACTAGGTTCGCGATTGTCGAGGATGCACAGACATTCCAAAATATTTTGGGAGTTTTTAGTTCAGATTGTTTGTTTGCAATAATGTGATCTACAATAGGCTAAGAGAGTTTCATAAACTGTTTATTCTATTGTGGGGTGTGAATAGTGTGAGAAGATCACAACATATGTGACACACTCATAATCAGTCAGATGTTGTTATGGCTAATTGGTGTTTTTTTATTTTTTATTGCTGATTGGTGGTTTCATCTGGTTTCAACAAAATAATGTCTTTGCTTTCATAATCTATATGTATTATCGCCAAATTCAGAGTATAAATATAGTGTTTAATCTTATAAATGTTGGATGAAACATAGCAACAGAGCACTTTCACATCGGTTTGGTTGATGCTAGTATTTAACACATCATATCAGGCTTTTTATCATCGGCACTATTTTATCTGCACTATCAAAATCCTCCCCTATTCTTAAATCATGAATGAATTACAAACTAGCTAGCTAGCTATATATTTTTAATCAAGCTACAATAGGCTATTCAATCTGTTTTCCCAATAAAAAAGCTACTGTAGCATATTAGCTACATATTAGCTATATTAGCATATTGGCTACACTGTCTCTGTCTCACACTTCAGATCTGTCAAAAACCTATCATACATAGTCACACTGTCATTACTGCCTACACCTTAACTGGCTAGCTATCTTAGCTTTCTACTGCATGCATGAAATCGCAAAATTTTAAATAGTAATGTTGTGCTGCGTGTTGGTTCAGACGATTATTGGCAACTACTTTTTTACCCTGAGCCGGAGAGCGTCTCCTTCAGCGACTCCGCAGACAGCACAGACACCAACTCAGACAAGCTCACCGAAGTCGAGTCCCTTGAGGAGGCAACCGAGGAAGACCACCCATTAGTGGATCTGTCAATTACGGTGCCTCAGTCGGTCGAGGGGGAATATGTCAGTGATGTTGGGGAAGAAATTGAAAAGACTTGCACTTGCAAGTCCAACGGAGGGAAGCTCTGCTATTTGCTTTTTACCCCCAAGGAGATGGTCAAGAGACGTGACCAGATGAATTAACTCAATGGTAAGTGTTTGCCATTCCACTATTAGTCAAGTTTAGTTGGCTGTGAGTAAGTATTGTGTAATATGTGCGTGTTTCTCTGTCTGTCTATCTGTCCGAGTCTGTGTGTGTGTGTGTGTGTGTTGGGTGGGTGGGTTGTGTGCTTATATTTGTCCAGTTTGTCCTAAATACAGGTTCAGTGGCGGTTCTAGCTTGTACGTCGCCCTGGGCGAACCCCACTCTGCACTAACTGTGTAATTTTTAACAACACAAATAAATAATCAGAACATTTAAAACTATATAAATATAAAAATATATACAAATATTAGGCTCATAAATATCAAAAAGAAGTAACAAAGACAAATAGAAATAAATCGTAAAAAAAGACAATCTAATTATTACACTATTACCCTATTGCTAACAAAAAACACAAATAAAACTAAATTGCACAAATCCTATATCACACTAAAACACAAATAGAATAACACACTTATAAAGAAGAGAACCTGATTATTACACTATTGCACTTCAAACAAGAAACACACTGCCATCTAAACCCTGACCTTTCTTGCCTTCCTTGATGCAAAGCCATCAATTACATTATCATAAGAAATCTGCCCAGCAATTGCATGGCTAATACTGATGACAGCAAGGTTACTAAGGCGTTCCTGTGACACGGTGAACCTCAGGTAGGATTTGATGAGCTTCAGCTTTGAAAAGCTCCTCTCTGCTTCAGCTACTCTCACTGGAAGAGTAAGACAAATTCTGAGAGCAGTCCACAAATTTGGATACATTTCTGAGAGCTCCCTTTCTTGTATAAATATCAGCAGCTCAAGCAGGGTCATGGTTTTCGACGACAAGTCAGGCAAGTTCTTCAGTTCCTGTGCAAGCTCTCTGCCATCCTAGTCTGAGTGTTCTTTATAGTGCAGTGTCATACAAAGGGCCTCACATTGTTCTGTCAGTTCCTCATTTGAAAGACTTTGGAAGGTTGACAGCACTCCAAACATCATCAACGACATTGAAAAATGTCACCTCCAGCTTCTTCAGGGCATCACTCAAAGGCTCATCAAATTATCTGTATGAAAAGTGCCACTTTGTGGGCCTCAGCCTTTTTTGTTGTAGAACGGCCTCTACATTCATACCCTTGCAAATATCCTTGGCTGACGTTTGTGCAGTCATAAAGCCTGTTGCCCTGTAGTTGCTGATACCTATCTCTGTCTTTCTGAGAAGACTGACTACAACATCAACATGCATACTGGGAGACCGCATCAGCTTGCTCCCATGTTGGATCTGGCTCAAGATGTCATACCACACCACTGTACAGATGCTGAAGCGTTATGATCCCACCTCTTCTGACAAGGACTGGGCCTTAATCATTATCACAGGGTCTTTGGTTTGATCCCTCACCTCAATCAGTGCCTCTCTCACCGCTGCTGACTGATACCTCAGTGGCTTGACACTCTTAACTTTACTCTCCCACCTTGTCTCAGTTCACATCTTCAAAGTGACACTCAGTCCACATGTTTTTTCAGGATGGCCCATCGCTGTGTGGAGGCTGAGAACAAGGTGTACCGTTAGTGTAAGATGCCAAAGTAACCTTATAGCAGCATCAGCCACAACCAGGTTCAGTGTTTGAGCCGCACATGGCACAAATAGAGCTCTTGGATTCATTTTCATTTTCTGGCTTGGACACATTTGTTTTTGCCTCTCATGTTGGCCCCATTATCATAAGACTGTCCTCTGCAGTCCTCAAAAGGAATTTTTAGCCACTCTAATCTTTTGAGAATCAGGGATGCCAAATGTTGGCCTGTGGACTCCTCTGCCTCCAAAACCCCCATAAAATGTTCCTTTATGTGGGGCTCCTCCTTCAGTGACACAATTCTAATCACAACTGTTCAATGTGGCTGACATCTGAGGTGCAATCTAGAATGATAGAGAAGAATTTTGCCAGCTTGATGTCACTCACCATTATTGAAAGGACCTTGCTGCTCAACAAATCAATGAGTTCATTCTGTATTTGGTGACCAAGGTAGCTGGTGGTGTGACTCGAGGTCCCTTTTTGGACACGGTTAAGGTGCCCTTTCATGACTGGATCAAATTGTGCCATCAGTTCAACCTCTTTGAGGAAATTTAAATTTGATGGAGAGTACAGTGTTTCTGTGTGTCCTCTTAGTGCCAGATTTCCAATTACCAGAGACTTCACAATAGCAGTCAGACGTGTCAACATCCTCTCCATCTTATCCTCTCAGCCTCCGTAAGTGCCATCTCATACTTATCAACTGTTTCCCCTTTTTTGATCCTCATTGCCAGTTCATTCCATGTTTTCATGCACTTTTGGTGTTCTGGACTGCTGTCGTGTGAAGTCAGCAAAGAACTTGCATGTTTCCAGTCTGTCAGTCCTGAGTTTGCTAAATTAATTTTCTTCTTAGAAAAGAGTTTGCAGCAGAAGCAGAAGAGGCTGTTGTTTCTTTCAGAACACACCAACCACCTTCTAGGGATTGTTTCACCACTCACCAAGATCTTCCTGAAATACTGGTGGTGGCAACTTCTTCCATCACTCTCATTCCTTGGGAAAACAAAGTTGTGTCCGATTTCTGTCAGTCAGAACTGAAGGCAAGTCAGCAGGGTCTGTAGACAGTGGTTCATCCTCAGCAGCAGGATTTGGTGGGGATGCTGCTACAGGCATTTCTAATGGAGAGCACATGGGCATTAGTTTACACACGTTATTCACAGCATTTATAGTGGTGGAACATCCCACATACATACCCAGCAATAATAAAATCATAATTGTTACCTACAATATGTAAACACATGTGAGTGTACACATACACACGTGCACACAAACACACCAGAAGATAACTGCTAGGGAGAAGTGGAAGCAAATGGGTCTTCATTCTCATCCTCAGGGACAGACAACATTTGTGAAGACACCTGTGTGGCTGAGGAGGTGGATAGCTCCTCATCCTGGTCAGTGCCAGAGGGTGCTCCAAAATATTTCAGAAGTGCCCCTGAATTTGCATTGAAATACAGTATATGAGTCTGACCCCTAAATACATTTGTTGCACAATTAAATATGAAATGTATCAAACTTTCAGAATAGGAACCAAATTAACCATACAACTTCATTGGCTAATTCTAGGCATAAGACACCCCAAAATACTTAATATATCACAAAATATACAAAATATCAGCATAATATAGATGTCTTTTAAGTTAGCCTAGAGCATTGAAAATTCCCCTTACCGAGCTCAGGACCTAGTCAATACAATCACAGAAAACCTTTATGATGTCACCTCAATGAAAGTTAACCAAATCAATGTGCTAGTTAGGTTGTAATCGTTTTGCTGCAGGCTACACACATTATCATAATGAAACTGTGTGAAATTATATCCAATATTATGTAAGCTAGTTGTACAGAAAACAGAATATTGTTGCCTTATGTGTAATAGCATAGCAAGCAATATAGCAACATAGGCTAACAAACATAAGTGTTATACTAGCCTATTTCATTGCATGCATAATGTTATACTCATAAAGAGATAACATAGCTGCATATCTTTATCTTTTGCATGTTTCTCCTCTTCTTCTTTCCTCTTTTTCCTAAACTGGGAACCTGATGACTTAGACCTTTTCTTATATATTTGTGTTGATTTGGCACTTGAGCATCAATACATTACCCATCCCCCAACACTGTCAACCAAGAGTCAAGACTGGAAGCCCTGGGCGGCTGCCCATGTCGCCCATACCTAAATCCGTACCTAAATCCGCCACTGGACAGGTTACATAAATGCATGAAATTACCATCTATAAAGTTATAACATACCTTTATATCAAACATGACCCATTTTCAATAATAGTAAAGGTGTGTGTGGGGCGCCTCCCGAGTGGCGCAGTGGTCTAAGGCGTCTCTTGGTCACGGCTGGCTGCGACACAGACGGGGCTCGAACCCGCATCTGTAGTAACGCAGCTTGCACTGCGATGCAGTGCCTTAGACCACTGCGCCACTCAGGATGCCCCCCCACATCCTTTTTTGCTATTATTGAAAATGGGTCATGTTTGATATAAAGGTATGTTGTAATTTCATGCATTTATGTAACCTGTCCAGTGGCGGATTTAGGTATGGGCGACATGGGCAGCTGCCCAGGGCGGCATCTTGCCGGGGGCAGCACGGGGCGCCCACACAAAAAAAATCAGAATGGTCACATTTGCGCGATCGGTTTTCTATCGCTCATTTGCGCGTCATGTCACTGATATCATGTCACCATGAGGCGACGCACAATTGGCCCAGTGTCATCCGGGTTATTGAAGGGTTTGGCCGGCCGAGATGTCCTTGTCCCATCGCGCTGTAGCGACTCCTGTGGCGGGCCGGGCGCATGCACGCTGACACGTTGCCAGGTGTACTGTGTTTCCTCCAGCACATTGCTGCGGCTGGCTTCCGGGTTAAGCGTGCATTGTGTCAAGAAGCAGTGCGGCTTGGCGGGTTTGTGTTTTGGAGGACGCACGGCTCTCGACCTTCACCTCTCAAGAGTCCGTACGGGAGTTGCAGCGATGGGACAAGTCTGTAACTACCAATTGGGGAGAAAAAGGGGTAAATATATAAAAAGTGTGTGTGTGTGGGATTCACATATGCATTTTAATGAGTGCAGGTTATGTGTAGTTTGTGTGTTATTGAACGTGTGTTGATATTACTTGAAAATGTATTGAGTGCTCATAAGTCAGCTTGAAAAGGAGCAACCAAATGGACAAATAACATCAGAGGAACATCTGCAGAGAAACATTCAAGTTTAATAATACAACTTGACATTATTGGGGCTGCGACAGTATTAAGATGTTCATAAGGTATTTAAGAGAAATTATCCATAGGCTGTATCATGACTAGAAATAAAGGATCTGAGAATACACTGTGCCTTTCAGCACATATTAAAGGCATGTTATAAATCATTTATTTTCTGGTTTCATAATTTCTACAAAAAGCTGACTGTGGTGATAAAGTTCTAGAAGGAACATGGTGTGGCTCAAAGGAAGAAGTGGTGGGGTAGTCTCGGCAGCAAACGGTTCTTGTCCTACAAGGACATTCAGCGAATCGTCCACTATGTCAAGAACTTCGCTGAGGTCCACGAGATTCCGCTCCCAGGACGGATCCCTGGATTTAAGAAGGCAGACATACGGGTGCTACCGACATTTGAGACCAAGTCCTCTGTGTGGTGCAAGTACAACACTTTCATGTGTGATCATGGCGAGTGTTTTCCTAAATCTTGATACTTACAGTATATTTGTATCAAACGTTTGTCAACTCAAGCCAAAGCCCACACGAATCAGATCCAAAGAGACTCTCTGGTGACGTGTGGGTGTGGTCAGATTTTCATTAACGTTTCTCATTTTAGTTACTGTTTAGAGACCAGAGCTTACTCTGACCATTTTTTGGCTCTCATCCCCTCCATCCCCTTCCCTGTTTTAGGTCTTTTCAGTTGTCGTTTATTCTGTGTGACTGTCATAATACTGCAGGAGCTGGGTTTGTGAGAGGGTTGCTTGGGCACATCTGCATGTGCTGTGTGCTGTGCCCAGTGACGTGTCAGACGGAAAACATTTGTTTGAGTATAGCCTATACACATTCTCTGTGACATGCATTTATAAGAGATGTTATTTAACATGGTAATTTATTCATTATTTATGCATGTGCAGGTCCAAGTACAAAATGCGTGTAAAACACATGCAGTCCTCGCACATATCATGATGTGAACATGTGCAGTGTGAGAGAGCGTGTGAAAATATGTGAATGTAGCCAATCCATTCTATTGCTTGTATGTGTACAAACGTATGTGTACAAATGTGTGCACGTATACTCGTGGATGTGCACATATACGTGTGCACATATACATGTGCATATACAGTATACATGTGCATGTGTATGCCCATACGGGCAAGTGTGTGCTCGACAACAATACAGACAGACACTATGTCTTTATAGATAGCAAGATGTAATTTATCTGTGAGCGTGAGTGAGTGAACGTGGGAGAGTGAGCGTGAGTGAGTGAGTGAAAGAAGAACACAGGCACTCATGTCAATAGATTTAATGTATTGTGTTTTGTATTAAGTAAATAGTTGTTATTAATTATTTTAATAAATGTCTTTAAAGTAACTGCAAACTTTGACTGCATTTTCTCAAAAACATGGTTTGATGACACAGCATGTAATTCCACGTACCTCGCTTGATAATTGTAGTAGAGAGATCATGTTGGTTTCATTAGAAAGTGAACATTCTCCTCTTTCTAGCACTGTATAACACTACAAATGTTATGGGTATGCTTGTAATAGTTAAGGACTGGGAAGTTTTTCACGATACAAAATAAATGGAATGGAGCTCAGCACAGGCAAAATCGATAGATTCCACCGGACACTGGGAGATGAATTCACCTCTCAGCAGGACAATAATGTAAAACACAAAGCCAAGTCTACACTGGAGTTGCTTACCAAGAAGACAGTGAATGTTCCTGAGTGGCCAAGTTACAGTTTTGATTTAAATCTGCTTGAAAAGCTATTGCAAGACATGAAAAGGGTTGTGCTCAACAACCAATTTGACAGAGCTTGAAGTAATTTGAAAAGAATAATGGGCAAATATTGTACAATTCAGGGGTGCAAAGTTCTTAGAGACTTACCCAGAAAGACTCACAGCTGTAATCACTGCCAAATGTTTTTTTTTTTTATTGAGTCAGGGGTGTGAATACTTCGCGAACATTTCTAAAAACATCTTTTCACTTTTTAATTATGGGGTATTGTGTGTAGATGGGTGAGAAAAAAACATATTTAATACATTTTGAATTCAGGCTGTAACACAACAACATGTGGAATACGTCAAGGGGTATGAATACTTTCTGAATGCCCTGTACCTACTTAAAATACATTTAGTTAAAAGATGAGACATAATACTTGTAATCAGATGATACTATTAACATGTAAATATTATTGATAACATAATACATAACATATAGTAACTACAGGTTAAATAATTCTGTAATTAAAAATTGAACACCCAATGTAGGCTATTTGTATCACAGCCATTCAACTCTGTAACTGTTTTAAAGTCACCATTGACCTCATGGTGAAACCACTGAGCTGTTTCCTTCCTCTTCGGCAACTGAGTTTGGAAGGACACCTTTATCTTTGTAGTGACTGGGTGTATTGATGCACCATTCAAAGTGTAATTTATAACTTAACCATGCTAAAAGGGATATTCAATGTCTGTTTGTTTTTTTACCCATAGGTGCCTTTCTGTGCGAGGCATTGGAAGACCTCCCTGGTCTTTGTGGTAAAATCTGTGTTTGAAATTCACTGCTCGATAACTATGTGTGGGGTACAGAGATGAGGTAGTCATTAAAAAATCATGTTAAACACTATTATTGCACACAGAGTGAGTTCATGCAACTTAGTATGTGACTTGTTAAGCACATTTCTACTCATTAACGTATTTAGGCTTGCCATAACAAAGGCTTTGAATATGGCACATAATTTCAATTTAATAAATGTTAAATTCCGGCTGTAACACAACAAAATGTGGAAAAAGTCAAGGGGGTGAATAATTTCTGAAGGCACTGTATACAGTTTGTTCGGAAAGTGTTCAGACCCCTTCCTTTTTCCACATTTTGTTGTGTTACAGCCTTATTCAGACTTATTTTTTTGTTATGTTTAAACCCGTTACAGACTTATTTTTTTCTCATAAATCTACACACAATACCCCATAATGACAAACCAAAAGAGGTTTTTAGAAATGTTAGCAAATTTATTACAAATAAAAACAGAAATACCTTATTTACATAAGTATTCTGACCCTTTGCTATGAGACTCAAATTCAAAGCTTTTTTTTTGTTGTTATTTGTTTGTTATGCTTTGTTATTATGGGGTATTGTGTGTAGATTGATGAGGAGAAAAAAATAAGGCTATAACGTAAGAACATTTTGAAAAAGTCAAGGGGTCTGAATACTTTCCTAATGCACTGTATGTTATATCTAGCTGTCCAATAACATATTCTGATGGAATGGCTTGCCCTGCACTTTGTAAAAGCCCACAGTGCATTGAGTGAATGTTGGAAAATGATCTTGGATTCTTTCTTAACATAGCAATGTGAATACAAAGATGACTCGGACACCAAAATAGGTGAAGTGAACTGGTAAAAGAGGTGAGTCCTCATTCAAAGGCAAGGGCAGTGTGAATACCAAGATAACTGAGTTCTTTGGGGGGTGGGGGGGGGGGGGGTTACCCCAGAGTTCACTTTAAAGAGGACTGAGATTGGACTATATGTGAAAACACTCTCAGATGCTTTTAAAAGGGTCTTAGCTTCATTGTTTCTTCCTCTTTCTTTTTTTCCTTACCTGCGCTGGTGAGATACACTCTCTCTCTCCCCCTCTCTGATCATGCCTAGAATAATGTGTATCAATGGTTGTTAATGCTTTGTAACTTAAGCTTTATGCCTTGTATGTGAATCCGTTCATTTTACAATGTTAATTCAATACACTTGCATTTAGAATTCCATTCTCAGACCAATTCTTGCTAGTCATCGTCAACTCATTGCATAATACTTGATTGCACTTGATTTGACTATACTGTTAAATGGAGTCAGATAAACATTTATTAGTTTAAGTGAATAGTCTTTTTATGGGTCGCATGTGAGGTGTATATAATATGCGTATATATATAAAAAAGGTTTCAGGCATTGTTTTCTCATGTCTGAATTCTAATCTTGCTAGTCTGTGATCAGCTGGACAGGTCTGCAGTGAGCAGCTGAGCTGCAGTGCAGGAACATATGTGGGTTCTTCTCACGTGAATATTTTTTTCTGTCACTTGAATAGCGCTTAAAAATGAACCAAAAAGCTCCCCTGCTTCCACCGACACCTCTCAGCGACATCCCTCTGTGAAAAGATGTCGTTGTAGAAAAGATAAAAGCACTCACAGGCACCCTAAAAACAGCCTTGGGAATGGGGCCTAATTGGTGTCTTTGTCAGATACACGTCAGATGAGGCAGTGTTCCTCAGTGTTCCTCTGACAGCCAAGGCCTCTGACAGGGTTCCACTGACACTGGGGGGTGGAATGAGCTGTGGACACTTACACAGTGCGGGAGATAGGAGAGGGGTAGAAGGTGAAGTATGGGGTGCAGGGAGGGGATTCTAAGGGACAGGCTGGAGACTGCTGCTCCTTTAGGTTATATACTTGAACTAGTCAGTAAAGATATGAAGGAGTTGAAGGCGTGCCTCGAGATGAGTGACGAAAAAGCTGCGACAATGGATAAAGAAGCAAACAAGTTAAAAGGTACTGTCAACACTATTGAAACAGACGTTAAATAACTTTAAAAGGAGAACATGTTTCTGAGAGAAGCCTTACTTGAAATACAGACTACATCTATGCAATAAAAACGGGTACTTACTGGATTAAAGAAAATTAGGGTGGAGATCCTGAGAAAGAATTCCTTCTTAAAGCGCTACAGATCCCAGGTAATAATGTTGGCAAAATCAAACTCCAACGTGTACACCGTTTCAGACAGAGAGGACAGCGATACCAGTGCCCAATTGTTGCAAAATTCGCATTCTTTAAAGATAAAATAATGGTTAAAAGTCTGGGCAAAAGACTTGCTGGCACGGAAATAGGCATGAATGATCAGTTCCTGAAGGAAATTGCAGAACGGCACAAAGCTCTGTACCCAATCATCAAGGTGAATAGACTAAAAGGGAATCTTGTAGCTCTCACAGTCAATACACTATACATTGATAACCAACTGTTCCGAGTCACCAGGAATACTCCATGGATATTCTAAATAATAAAACGTTCCCAAAAAGGAGTTGATTATTGGAACACCCAATAATATCTATGGTATGGATTGGGATAAAAAAAAAATCTGGAAAACGTTCAAATACAACAATTGATAAAGAAATAACCTACAAATACACTATACCATTCAAGATAGGGAATGTTTGTAGTATTTATAAATGCATAAATGACAGCATTAGAAGGAAGGATAATTATTGAAATAATACATCTTCAAATATAAGGAACTGGAACACAAAAGTACTCAGAAGCCTGAAATTAGGTAGGAATCAACATGGTAGGATAAAAACCCAGCAAACAGAGGACATAGAAGGCACAATATGTGGGTATGTGTGGGTGCATTGTGATGAAAGGTGGGGTGTGAGATTTTGTGTTTGGGAAAACTGAGGAGTTAAGTGAGTGAAAAAGGAAAATGGTTGCAAATGCCAGAGACCATGTGTGCCTGCGAACAGGAGTTGTGACAGAGAGAGCTTTCAATTTTGTGCAGATATGGGATATACATTTTAAAACAATTATGAATATACTTTATTTATTTATTGTCCTATCATGATGGAACGGTCCCCAACCCTAAACACCCACCTGAGTGACCCACACACTAAGGAGAAGTCCTTATCTGTTTTATGGTCTAGTGCAAGTAGTCTATATACAGCCAAGACAGAAAGATAAACACAGTCAGAGACCCAGCTCCGCCGCTTCAAGAGTCTTAGCCTGCCTGGCAGGGTTGGTCCAATAAAGCTAAAGTCCCTGGATGTGTGAGCATAACATACAAGCAATTTTTCAAAGCTGCTAAGGAGAACCTTGATGACCTTGTACCTAGCCTAGAGATTCCGTTGGGGTGCCCCCACCCAGGTAGTGGCAGTGCTGACAACACTAGCTGCAGTAACCCATAGGGAGGGGGTTACACTCAGGCAATAAGAGAGGGGACAAATTATTGTGGCCCTGGTGGCACAAAATAATCAAAAGGTCTGACTGTACAGAAATGCTTTGGAAAATGGTCACAACGATCAGCGTGTGTGTTTTAGGACTTGACATTGGTTAATTAAATCAAAGTTCATATTGCATCACCGATCTCATATGTGTATATACTATATTTGTATCCTATATAGCACATTATAGACTGCTGTCTATAGACATAGATTAGAAATCACCGGCCACTTTAAGGAAATGAAACACTAGTCACTTTAATAATGTTTCCGTATCATGCACTACTCATCTCATATGTGTAAACTGTACGCTATACTATTCTTCGGTATCTTAGTCACTTTAAGCGTGTTTACATACTGCATCCCCAATCTCTTATGTACAGTGGGGAGAACAAGTATTTGATACACTGCCGATTTTGCAGGTTTCCCCACTTACAAAGCATGTAGAAGTCTGTAATTTTTATCATAGGTACTCTTCAACTGTGAGTGACGGAATCTAAAACAAAAATCCAGAAAATCACATTGTATGATTTTTAAGTAATTAATTTGCATTTTATTGCATGACATAAGTATTTGATACGTCAGAAAAGCAGAACTTAATATTTGGTACAGAAACCTTTGTTTGCAATTACAGAGATCATACGTTTCCTGTAGTTCTTGACCAGGTTTGCACACACTGCAGCAGGTATTTTGGCCCACTCCTTCATCCAGATCCTTCAGGTTTCGGGACTGTCGCTGGGCAATACGGACTTTCAGCTCCCTCCAAAGATTTTCTATTGGGTTCAGGTCTGGAGACTGGCTAGGCCACTCCAGGACCTTGAGATGCTTCTTACGGAGCCACTCCTTAGTTGCCCTGGCTGTGTGTTTCGGGTCGTTGTCATGCTGGAAGACCCAGCCACGACCCATCTTCAATGCTCTTACTGAGGGAAGGAGGTTGTTGGCCAAGATCTCGCGATACATGGCCCCATCCATCCTCCCCTCAATACGGTGCAGTCGTCCTGTCCCCTTTGCAGAAAAGCATCCCCAAAGAATGATGTTTCCAACTCCATGCTTCACGGTTGGGATGGTGTTCTTGGGGTTGTACTCATCCTTCTTCTTCCTCCAAACACGGCGAGTGGAGTTTAGACCAAAAAGCTCAATTTTTGTCTCATCAGACCACATGACCTTCTCCCATTCCTCCTCTGGATCATCCAGATGGTCATTGGCAAACTTCAGACGGGCCTGGACATGCGCTGGCTTGAGCAGGGGGACCTTGCGTGCGCTGCAGGATTTTAATCCATGACGGCGTAGTGTGTTACTAATGGTTTTCTTTGAGACTGTGGTCCCAGCTCTCTTCAGGTCATTGACCAGGTCCTGCCGTGTAGTTCTGGGCTGATCCCTCACCTTCCTCATAATCATTGATGCCCCACGAGGTGAGATCTTGCATGGTGCCCCAGACCGAGGGAGATTGACCGTCATCTTGAACTTCTTCCATTTTCTAATAATTGCGCCAACAGTTGTTGCCTTCTCACCAAGCTGCTTGGTATATGTTCTCAATCCATTCCTTACTTTGGATTTATGTGTATTTTGGTATAGGTTGTGAAACTGTTAGATATTACTTGTTAGATATTACTGCACTGTCGGAGCTTGAAGCACAAGCATTTCGCTACACCCACAATAACATCTGCTAACCACGTGAACGTGACCAATAACAATTGATTTGATTTGAAATATCCCCATTCTTGCTCAGTTTTGCATGCCTTCTCAAACAGATATAACTGGATTTGCATTCACACACCAAGTATTCTCTTGAGTTGGGCTCGGGGATGGAACAACTGTTGAACATCTGAGCTTGTTGTTGTTTGTGGGGGAAGGGTGGGGAATGTGTATCCCACATCTGTTGCTATGGGGAAAATATGTTAGGGACAATAGAGGACGAATCACAACAATTGTTTGCCAAAATAATAATTGCTTGCCAAAAATGACATTTTTGTGGAAAAATAAAAGGGTCTGATTACTTTTCGAATGCGCTGTATATATTTACAAAATATACTGTATATATATGGGGGATTGTAAATGATGCAGACAATTACACTGATGGACACCCCAATCTATCTGCAATATTGAATCTGATCTATCCCCTAAAAAATGTTAAAAAGGTAACGTCCATTATAAGCTTGGCACTGCCCTTTGTCAAATATCCCAATTCCAACTCCTGTGCATGGATGACAATTAATTTAACAGATTTTCTTATTTTATTTCAGCTCATTGACTCGACATTAATATTTCAGGCTGTCTTACACTCCTCCATTTCTTCAGACTTTTTCATTTTACCCTTTGACCAACCATCGGCAATAATGCCATGCTGATCATTAAGACCAAATCATACAGTGGTCTAATTGAATCTACCATGGACAGTGTCACCTTCACCCCCATCCCCTACCAACCAGCGTCTTAAATCAAGTTGTTTAATTCTATATAATTTACAACATTGTTTATGCAGAGGTTTTTCTTATTCACAGTGGGTTATTTTGGGAGACAGATTGGATGTAAATGATTGGCATTGTTATCGTGAATATAGCTGTCACTCAAACCGTTGGAGCTATGCTTCTGAGACCCTGAGCATGCATGAGGTCTGGACTTCAGTGGCTCGCCTGTCAATCATCTCACGGCTGGGTGAAACATGTACATTTATAACAATATTCAATCACATGATAGATCGCTCTTATTGAACCATACAGGTGTAGGATCTTAATTTGAACACTTTTGTTCCTGAGAATTTTTCTGCACCGCAAGAAATGCAGATGAGCTTCATGATTTACATACATGTGCTGAAAACACTCAATAACATATATTTACAGTATTGCACTTTTCATGTAGCCCAATTTTGTCCAGCCAATAGACTAACCACCAATCAAGTAACATTATGGACTAAAAGTTCAAATCCTGTTGCTGCAGGATTATTTTGCTGCAACAATAATGGTCAAATTAAGATCCAACATCTGTAAAGCAACTGCAATAATTTTAATTATCATAGATAATTGGTTTGGGTATAATACTGTACATTGACTGATATGAACCTAACTGCATTCAACACAGTTTATAAGTATGTGTCTGTAGGACATACAGTACCTATCCATATACTACACTGAATATCTAGTCGGGTTGTTCCATGAAAATAGTGTTTTTTGTGTCTCTTCGATGTTTTAAGTAGTAATTGCACCAATATTGAATTTTAAAAGTCTGTTTTATTAAATTA
Source organism: Thymallus thymallus (assembly GCA_023634145.1). Lineage (NCBI taxonomy): Eukaryota > Metazoa > Chordata > Actinopteri > Salmoniformes > Salmonidae > Thymallus > Thymallus thymallus. The sequence continues at coordinate 23,198,469 of CM042413.1, forward strand.
CATGCCTTTTAATATAGACCACATGGAGATTTGAAGAAATATTGTATTTTTAATAAGAATAAATACTTGCTAAAGTGCAACAATTCCAGTGACTTTTAGGAAGATTTTAATCCACTTAGCCCCAACTTTCTCCAGGTTTTCACCATCATTGTAAAGCCTTAGTTGTTTTGTTGCTTTGACAAAGTAATTTCTGAAGATGGTTATTTATTTAATGTGATTAAGTTATTTCAAAAGAAACATTGAATATCTAATAGTCAAATCATTGTGTAAAAGCAGGTGAGCTGGTTCTACTCTTTTTGCCCATTTTCTGGTGTTTTGTGGTGGAAAACTTATCGGGTTGAGGATAACACATCAAGCCTGTTACACATACCAGAAATGTTTGAACAATTGTGACCGACCGGCTCGATTGTGACCGACCGGCTCGATTGGCAACATTTTAAGTGGTGTTTTTTTTTACATTGGATAAAAGCACAGACACAAATTGTATATCATACACTTCAGTTGAGGAACAATGGGAAAGTAATTCTGCTTTGAAATTTGATAAACATGGCCTTTTAATGTGTTAGTACGCCTACTGGAAAGCTCTTCTTCGTCTACACCAATTCAGCATCTTTCACACCCTCTTAAGCCTTAGCCCCACCCATCTCTTTAAGGATTTACATGTGAGGCCATGTGCTAAACAGATGTGAGGCCATGTGCTAAGTTAGCTGGCTAGCGAGTTCAAATAATGACCTTATCATAGTTGACAACATCTTAAATTTAGCAAATTTGTATTCATTATTACAGGAAAATAAACTCACAACAAGATCATTGTTTAAAAGTTAATGGCAATCTAATTACAGAAAATAGCTCAAGTTATTAGTTGTGAGTGTGATGAAATAAAAACAGGGCATTGTACCGGACAATTTTAGAACTTGGATATTGTCTCATTGGAATAACATTATATCTTTATTTGACTTTGGTGCAGGTCATGTTTTTTCTTCACATTGCCGTCTCTGGTAAACACATACTATATAAAACAAAATCTAAGTTTATTTGTCACATGCACAGGATACTGAAGGTGTAAACGGTACAGTGAAATGGTTAATTCCATAGTGGAGTCTTTTGTTTAGACATGTAGTTAGCTAGCTAGCTAGCTAAACAATGAACCATAATCCCAATTTATTAACATTACTACCATGCATGAAACTGCAGGCAGCTAAAGCTAACCAACTAAGTTCAATGTTAGCTAGCTAGCTAACATTAAGCTATAACTAGCAATGCAAATTACTTCTTGAGATAGGAATAATATTACTACACAGATCATACATGTATTGTTAGCTAGCTAGCTAACAGTACACTTTAACTTGCAATTTAACGACTTTCTGACTAAATTAGAAATGTATAATTTCTGAAAATGTATCTAGCTAGACTATCTTACCCATATACATGGATGAATGCTTCTCCCTCTCTGTCACAGATTTCAAGGTTGCCTTTAGTTTGAAGATGTAATCCAGAGACAGGTGTTTTATACAACAGCCTTCTGTGTGTTCTCTTTTCGACAACCTCTGCATATTTGCAATCAAACGCCAGAATGTTCTCCATCTCCATAGCTATCATACTCTGCTTCCACCGGGCATTCCACTTATTTCAAAACTCGGTCAACTTCATCCGTGACATCAACACTGTAGATCGCCGTTTCAGAAGACTCTACAATGTCTGGTTCAATAATGTTTTTTCCCTAAATCAGGGATTTCATTTTCATAGTCAGAGAAAGTCATCATGACACAGTCATCCTCCAGAAAGTGGAGTGCATTAGCAACACTCATGTTAAAGACAGAAGCATGCTACATGGCAGATCAATCCGAACATATCTTTAGGCATGTCCAGCCCAGCCATTATCTCAGCCAATCATGACTAGCGGGAAGTTTCCTGTGATTTTCCGTGGCTAAACCAACTAGGCTCGTAATTTAAAAAAATATTTCATATTTACAGATGGCATTCAAGTTTGTTATTAAGGCACATGAAAGTTCACATGTTTCAGAAGGCATTTTTACCAAAAATGCATTGTGATAAAAAAAATACATGTTTACATTCAAATGTGTCTCCTGTGAAGTAGTGACATGTGACAAACGCCTAGTTTCCATTCAATTGCCACTCCCTGTTGGACTCAGAAAGCTTCCATTCCCTATGTCACGAGGATTTTGGGCTGTTTTAAGATGAAATCATCAACCCTATTACTTTATTTGGCACTTATTTTATTAAACCTCTTGAGATGGATTATTATTATTTTTTTTTTTACCAAGTTACACTTCTCAAAAGTTAGCGAATTGGTGGAACGACCCAGTAACCTACCTACATATTAGATTATACTGATTCTACCTGTTGTGGATAAACCTCAGTGAGGGGGTTCTTCTTGGATTTGCTTCGTATTCCACGTGGAGGTTCTTCCATACTGTATGTCAGCCAGTCAGTGTGTGTGGTGCCTGGACTATTGGTTTGAGCTGTTCTGCTGAGCGGGATACAGCGTCTGTCCTCTCTGGGGACAGTGTGACACTGTATGTGTGACACTGTATGTGACAGCGCAATATGGATCAATACCCTCAGTTGTGCTGCTCTACTATCAAAGTGAACCCTGTGGGAACTCAGAAGATTGGCTTTTCTCCTGTTGTCGCCAGCTCTGCTCTGCTCTGTCATAATGTAGGTAGGTTAGAGATCTCATATCTGAATCAGACTCACCCCCAGCGAAGCGCACTTGGCTTAATAGACAGTTGGTCTCTACTGTCTGCTACTCCCACCACCCTGGGGTTTTCGTCTCTAGTTTATATCTGAGAATAATATCTCCAGGAGTGGGGTTGTACAGTTGATGGGTCAATGAAGGCAGCAACCCCTCCCAGCCAGCCTCTCCCTCTGTATATACACCTTTATGGCAAGACACTGCTGGTGATCACATGTGAATGATAACAATCTGTCAGCAGTCTCCCTCTCACACTTCATCAGGGCAAGACAGAATGACTGTCTGACTGACTGACAGCCTTGTCAATGTACCCAAGCGATGGTGTGTGACACAGGAGGTTGGTGGCACCTTATTTGGGGAGGACAGGCTCGTGGTAATGGCTGGAGCGAAATAGGTGGACTGATATCATATAGATTAAACACGTGTTTGATGCCATTCCATTTTCTCTGTTCCAGCCATTATTATGAGCCGTCCTCCCCTCAGCAGCTTCCACTGGTGTGTGTGATTGCAAAATAATGTGTGTACACTGTAGCCTTTGTGTGAGCTAATTTTCAAAAAGTCCACACATAATATCAGAGAGTGAGAAGGAATAAAAAAAATATTTGCTCATTTATGAATTTGTGACCACAGAGGCCTAAAATGTTGATGGTGACGAAACTGCATTTTATGGTACCAAAGATAATGGGCCACTGGGGGTTACATTGGCTGATGTTGCTTATGGTTGACTGTACAGTTTTCAACATCTCATTAAAATGCCCATGGTGACAGGTTCCCTGGAAGCTCTGTCCTTGGATAACTTATGCCTTTCTGTCTGTGTTCTGATGATCTATCCGGTTTGTCATGTACAAATTTAATTGGAATCGCTTGGCTCATGCTATACATCTGTTTAGCTACACTCTTAAAAAAAAAAGTGCTATCTAGAACCTTAAAGGGTTCTTCAGCTGTCCCCATAGGATAACCATTTGTTTAATTATTTTTGGCTCCAGGTATTACCCTTTCGGTTCCAGGTAGAACCCTTTTGTGTTCCATGAAGGATTCTACATGGAACCGAAAAGGGTTCTACCTGGAACCAAAAAGGGTACTCCCATGGGGACAGCCGAATAACCATTTTGGAACCCTTTTTTCTAAGAATGTAACAATCGAATTAAAACCCTTAGAAAGTTAAAGTAAATACCATCCACTTTCATTAGGTGGCAGAGAGTGAGAGTAAGAGAGCTCTGGTGTATTGGGACAGGCCTCTTGCCTTTTGGAGCCTTTTAACTCCGTAGTCTCCAGTTCCATCAGGGCCTTGGCTAGCATGGAATGGGATGAGGCTATTGAAAGTGATAGTCATTAAACTGCAGCTTAGATCTCTAAAGTAGTACCTTTAAGAGTAACATTGAAAAGCCTGCTCCCTACTCTACTCATATCTGTGGTCTCTTCCAGATACCTCAATCCTTGCTCTCTCTCTAATCCTTTTTTACACAGACAGAAACCATATGGAATCCTCTGTGGATGAGGAGACTTGAGGAGACTTAGAACACATGGATAATGTGCTTTATATGACTGTCCTCAGGAAAGCATCGCTACGTGGGATACCTGAACCTCCTTTCATGGTTAATTCTAGGAAATTAGTAATTGGCTTGTAGGTCATATCTCAATACGGCCCTTTGATGTTGGTCTAAACAGCTGCTAATACATTTGATTTTATGGGGCAATACATCCAAACAATGATATGTGATACAAATGACTTGGAGTAGGCCTAGTGTTGACCCCTTTAGGGTATTTCCATATGGTCCAAGGTTTCTGATCAGTACGGAGTCAGTTCTCAGAACTGGAAACTATTCATCAAAGCCATGTATGAATGGCATTGAGTTGCCTTCCTCTACTAATTCTGACTGCACTACTTTCAAGTACATTGCACACACACGAGAGGGTAGTCATGATTAGTCTGTCTGGATCAGCGCTATCAGGGATTGTTGTGACGTTCCTACCCTAAACCCTAACCTTAACCCTTACCTTAAGCATAACCCTTACTAGGGCTGGGCGATATGACGATATATATTGTGTGATGATAGAAAAATGTCTATTGTTTCATATTATGCTCTATTGTTTATTTAGTTGTGTCGCAAATCACACTCTTTACGGCAATATTTTTCGTCAGTTGGACGACGCTTTGCGTTCTTCCACACGTGTGGTGTGGAAGGAAATTTGCAACACAAACAAACATCGAGGAGAGTGAACGTGACACAGTGCACGGAGACACGGAACTCGTACCTAAAAGAGGGGCTACTTCGGTCGCATGGACGTGGTACATTATATCTAATGAGGAGGAGCCACAGTGGGCCTGTTGCCTCTCACAGCTCCATGGGAGCCCACCCTAAATAAAATAGCATATGTGACTCACCACCTGGATTCCGTCTTATGTAGCAAAGTTTGAATTTCAGTTTTTTTTACATTGGATAAAAGTAGAGACAGAGCTACATAATGGTATATCATACACTACATTTGAGGAAACAATGGGAAAATAATTCTGCTTTGAAAGTTGATCAACTTGTAAACTCACTTTTGAGAAAACCGTCTTTCAATGTTTTGGTACTACTATTGGAGCCCTTCTTTGTCTACACCCATTCAGCATAGTTCACACCCTCTTAAGACTTAGCCCCACCCATCTCTTTAAGGGTTGATCCGAGCGTTCTGTACTCACTTGCCAGCTACTTCCAGACATCTAAGAGAGAGAGAGAACAGCTCACTGAACATTACTCGCCCTAGCAGAGCTTGTTAGGCTGTTATGTTATTCAGAGCATTGGTGACTGCAACTGTGCTGTCAGATTGTCCGTTCGTAAATTCAGAGCGTTCAGAGTGCACACTGGACGCTCTGGCCAATAAGTAGGGTTGATCCGAAAGTTCTGACAGTCAAGCATCCAAGCTAACTGGCTAACATTTGCTAGCTACTTCCAGACACATAATGAGAGAACACCCTACTCTGACCATTTTACTCACCCTAGCAGAGCTGGTTAGGCTGTTTTCATGTTAACCAGAGCATTGGTGACTGTAACTGTGCTGCTGGCAACAAATGAATTACGCATTGTTGCCAACGTTTACTGACACCGGCCATATTCAACAGGTGAAGAAATGTAGTTACAGTTGAAGTCGGAAGTTTAAAACTAATTTTTCAACCACTCCACAGACTTTGTGTTAACAAACTATAGTTTTGGCAAGTCGGTTAGGACATCTACTTTGTGCATGACACAAGTAATTCTTACAGACAGATTATTTCACTTATAATTCAATATATCGCAATTCCAGTGGGTCAGAAGTTTACATACACTAAGTTGACAAGCCTTTAAACAGCTTGGAAAATTCCAGAAAATGATGTCATGGCTTTAGAAGCTTCTGATAGGCTAATTGACATCATTTGAGTCAATTGGAGGTGTACATGTGGATGTATTTCAAGGCCTACCTTCAAACTCAGTGCCTCTTTGCAAGACATCATGGGACAATCAAAAGAAATCAGCCAATACCTCAGAAAAAAAATTGTAGACCTCCACAATTCTAGTTCATTCTTGGGAGCAATTTCTAAACGCCTGAAGGTACCACGTTCATCTGTAAAAAAAATAGTATGCAAGTAAAAACACCATAGATGAATGTACTTTGGTGCGAAAAGTGCAAATCAATCCCAGAACAAAAGCAAAGGACCTTGTGAAGATGCTGGAGGAAACAGGTACAAAATTATCTATATCCACAGTACAACGAGTCCTGTATTGACATAACCTGAAAGGCCGCTCAGCAAGGAAGAAGCCACTGCTCCCAAACCGCCATTAAAAAGCGGTTTGCAACTGCACATGGGGACAAATATCATACTTTTTGGAGAAATGTCCTCTGGTCTGATGATACAAAAATAGAACTGTTTGGCCATAATGACCATGGTTATGTTTGGAGGAAAAAGGGGGAGGCTTGCAAGCCGAAGAACACCATCCCAACCGTGAAGCACGGGGGTGGCAGCATCATGTTGTGGGGGGTGCTTTACTGCAGGAGGGACTGGTGCACTTCACAAAATAGATGGCATCATGAGGAAGGAAAATTATGTGGATATATTGAAACAGCATCTCATGACATCAGTCAGGAGTTAAAGCTTGGTCGCAAATGGGTCTTCCAAATGGACAATGACCCCAAGCATACTTCCTATAGAATATTTGTGGGCAGAACTGAAAAAGTGTGTACGTGCAAGGAGGCCTACAAACCTGACTCAGTTACACAAGTTCTGTCAGGAGGAATGCGCCAAAATTCACCCAACTTATTGTGGGAAGCTTGTGGAAGGCTACCTGAAACGTTTGACCCAAGTTAAACAATTTAAAAGCAATGCTACCAAACACTAATTGAGTGTATGTAAACTTCTGACCCACTGGGAATGTGATGAAAGAAATAAAAGCTGAAATAAATCATTATCTCTACTATTATTCTGACATTTCACATTCTTAAAATAAAGTGGTGATCCTAACTGAAAGACATGTAGCTAGCTAGCTAAACAATGTTTCTGGCCATTTTGAGCCTGTAATCGAACCCACAAATGCTGATGCTCCAGATACTCAACTAGTCTAAAGAAGGACCGTTTTATTGCTTCTTTAATCAGCACAACAGTTTTCAGCTATGCTAACATAATTGCAAAAGGGTTTTCTAATGATCAATTAGCCTTTTAAAATGAGACACTTGGATTAGCTAATTCAATGTGACATTGGAACACAGGAGTGATGGTTGCTGATAATGGGCCTCTTTATGCCTATGTAGATATTCCATAAAAAATCTGCCGTTTCCAGCTACAATAGTCATTTATAACATTAACAATGTCTACGCTGTATTTCTGATCAATTTGATGTTATTTTAATGGACAAAAAATGTTGCTTTTCTTTCAAAAACAAGGACATTTCTAAGTGACCCCAAACCTTTGAACGGTAGTGTATAACGCACATACATATAATCTCAGCACCATTAAAAATGTATTTTTCACTGAATTATGCAAGCGCTTGTTCACAGTGCGGGGGGAGTTAGGGATGCTCGTTCCTCATAGTGGGGATGGTGCCTTGCATTCCATTTAATTACCCTAATTTACCTAATGGTTGTGAAATATATATTTTTCTATGGGTTGAATATCATCAAGTCTGGCGTCTTCTGGTAGCATCCTCATTGGAAATTGAATAATTCAGCCCAGTCACACTTTAGGAACAACTTCACTCAGGGCAGAGGAAATTGTACTCATATAAAAACAAGTTCTGTGAGTTTTCTATTAACGTTTGCTTTTAAAGCTTTTAAGGCTTTCAAGATAGCAGGTGGTGAATGTGAAGTGCCCTTTTGGTGGTGGATTGGAACAGGAGTAGGAGCACCCAGAGTTCTGAGCTCACGGTATTATGCATTAGAGAGCACTCTATAGGCTATTCTTGTACTCCTGCTCAGAGTAACATGGTAATTACTGGCGATTGTGGCAGGCACTAGACTTGCACAAAGTCACTAAGGGGCACCCTGTTGTTCTTTTCAGAGATTTGCCTTTTCAAGCAAGATTATACCTCTCGCACAAACTATGATACCTACAATGTGCACGGCCAGGCATAAGTGTTTAAGTGTTTTAGTCCCGAGCGTTTATGGGATAAAGACAATTATTCTGACTTGATCAATCAATCCACGTGATATTGTATACTAATTTACAATGTTGTGTGAGGGCTTCTATTTGTAAACTCTATGGCATTATCTACGAAGGCTGTGGGAAAATCACCCCTCTTTGTTTTTCTCACAGGCCATATAGTTCCAGTGTAAATGACCAGTCTAGGCCATATAGTTCCAGTGTAAATGACCAGTCTAGGCCATATAGTTCCAGTGTAAATGACCAGTGTAGGTCATATAGATCCAGTGTAAATGACCAGTCTAGGCCATATAGTTCCAGTGTAAATGACCAGTGTAGGTCATATAGCTCCAGTGTAAATGACCAGTCTAGGCCATATAGTTCCAATGTAAATGACCAGTGTAGGTCATATAGATCCAGTGTAAATGACCAGTGTAGGTCATATAGTTCCAGTGTAAATGACCAGTCTAGGCCATATAGTTCCAATGTAAATGACCAGTGTAGGTCATATAGACCCAGTGTAAATGACCAGTCTAGGCCATATAGTTCCAGTGTAAATGACCAGTGTAGGTCATATAGCTCCAGTGTAAATGACCAAGCCCAGGTGTAACATCAGATAGGTATTTAAGATAGAGGACAGATGGTGCCACTCACAGAGACAGACAGGTGGCAGAGTTCAGACAGGGTTGTTCACTTCAACACATTTAGGAATCTCCTCTCTGTCATCGCTCTCTACTCCCCCCATCTCGTTCCCTTCCTCCCTCTGTCCTTCCTCCTCTCCTGACTGTCACGTGCGGCAGTGTGATGTGGAGGGAGATCGATTGGCTTCACATAGCCACAGCTGTCCCTGCCGTCCTCTGTCAACAGCCAGGACATTTATTGGACAGCCAGAGAGGAAAGGTGAATGAAACAAAATGGAAGATAGTGAGCACAAAATACAGGCTTGGCTATATGAAAGACATCAACTCAATTCTCACAATCCGGTAACAATAACATGATGCTATCTCCGACAATATCTTGTCAGTGTTGCACTCTGACATCAAGCACCAATGAACCATTCCTGTCATGGAAAGGAAACTTCTTTGAAGATTTGGGAGGAACTATATAAAGACAGAGGGCAGAGATATGTCCTTCCATGGGGCTCAACCGGAAGCTGCCCTCCTCCCATTGTCTAATGTCAAACTGGCATAGCAACTTAATAAGGCTGGCAGGGTTCTGGCTAATGGGCCATGTCTTACTGATAGCACTCTCTCTCCCCCTCACTCATTTTCTCTGTCTTTTTATTCTCTCACTTTGCCTCTCTCTCTCTCTCTCTCTCTCTCTCTCTCTCTCTCTCTCTCTCTCTCTCTCTCTCTCTCTCTCTCTCTCCTCTCTCTCACTCACCCTCTTTCATTGTCTCTGTCTTTTGCTCTCTCTCACTCTCTCCCTCCCCTCTCTCCCTCTCTCTGTCCCCTCTCTGTATTTCATCCTCCATTTTCTTGCTTATTCTTTATAAATCTGTCAAGCAAACCCCCCTCACATCTCTCCAGTGTTAGAGATGGCCTGTGTCTTTGTCTCCTCATTAGTTTGTGTTGTAGAGATGCCAGCTTGAGCCCAGCCTGTCCTTGAGTCACTATGATTATGATTCTGCAGTACTGCTGTCTCTGACATTGGGTGTCTGACAGTTGCATTAAGCAGGGTCGTTTATTTTGGTACAGTGCAGATCTAGACTAAACTGCAGGGCTGCTCTCTCTGTTACATGAGCCTTGTGTTGAAGTACAGACAGAGACAGAACATAAAAGCCCTGTCTCTCCCTCTTTATGATTGTGTCTGGATGCCTATTAAAGGTCAACTGCCCCTTAGAGTCAACTTCTCTGGTTTTAAACAGCCTGTGTGGCATCATTATGATTCAGAAACATTGCTTATAGTGTCAAAATTGACTACAAAGTGTTAATAGGATACTTTTGGTAATCAATTCAGTCTGGTGTAAAACTGAATTTTGTAAGTGAGTTCGTCACGACTGAAGGGTTGGGTATGGATTACGATCAAGCCCACTTGCCTAGTGCCCGCTAACACGAGAGAAGCAGCTGTGCTGATTGCGCTCTATCAGCTGTGCGTGCTCAATGCAATCATAGTAGCTAGAATGTCCAGACTGTGAGGCATACCTGCCCATTACGCAGAGCCTCAGACTTGTTTTCATAAGACACATCCCCAATGTTATGTTGAAATAACCCTTGGCCCCTAAGCCCTTTATGGAGTGGCCACTTGCTGAGGTGTTTGATAGTGTCAATCACTTTTTGGGCACTGGTAAACAGCGTGTAGCTTGTGCGATATTTACAATAGTTTGACAGCTCGGTGATTATGAAGTTGTAGACATGTTATTGTTCTCAGTAATCATTCCAGAGCATTCAGCCAGACTTTCCAAACTCGATACACTGTATGCAGTGCACTGACTAGTTTTTCATGTACATTTTTGAACACCTTAGCTAGATATAAAATTGTGTGACTAAGACCTCCTTGGCAAAAACGTCTAAATTAATTACACATTTCTTGATTCATTCTTGATTTATCTTTAGATTAATTCAGACTATTTTAAAGAAGTGACTATTTTGAGGAAATGGCTATGTTGGCACTCAGTAGGGACAAGCAACCGTATCTGCCACATAAAACCACACCACCACAGCAACTCTCGTTTGGCTTCAGTCATGGCCACTAGCATTTCTTAATGAGCAATTTTCAAACAGAGGACAAATCAGGAAGTGCAGTCGCCCTTTAAAAATAACCTTCAGATAATTGATTCTACAACTTCAATCTAACCACTGTCATTTTACAAATACCAGCTCTAATTATTTAGCTACACAGTGTCCTAAAGCAGCATATTGTTGTTGGGTAGCAGAGATAGGAGTAAGGAAAGGGAAAGGAGGAATACTAGTCAGTACATACAGGTAACTGCCACAATAATGGAAAAACTTGAGTAAATGATTAATAAAAAGTATATTGAAAGCAGGTGCTTTCACACAGTTGTGGTTCCTTAGTAAATGAAGCAATTAACATCCCATCATGCATATGGTCATGTATTAAAATGCTGTGTAGGCCATTATTTTGGCTACCGTGGCTATGCTCCAATAGGATGACAATGCCCTAATCCACAGGTCACTGAATGGTTTGATGAGCAGGAAAATTATGTAAACTATATGCCATGGCCATATCAGTCACCAGATCTAAACCCAATTGAACACTTATGGGAGATTCTGGAGCGGTGCCTGAGACAGCGTTTCCCAGCACCATCAACCATCATGGACACTAGTAGAATCTATTCAAAGCTCCATTGATGCTATTAACCACCCTATTAAGACACTTTATCTTGGTGTTACCTGTAGATGGTTAATCGTGGACTGTTTTTTGCAATGTTATTTTTTTAATTTTTTTTTTAAGAAATTGTAATTTAGCAGACACTACTATCCAGAGCGAATTTCAAGGACACATCGACAGATTTTTCACCTAGTCCGCTCTAGGATTCAAACCAGCAATCTTTTGGTTACTGGCTCAACGCTCTTAACCAATAGGCTTCGTGCGACAGACAGACAGACAGACAGACTGATGAATCCTGTTTTTGTTGTTCTCCTGCAGCATGGTGATGCCTCTGCTGTCAGCCATCTGATGAGTGTGTGTGTGTGTGTGTGTGTGTGTGTGTGTGTGTGTGTGTGTGTGTGTGCATGTGTGTGTAAGAGAGTGTGTGTGAGTGTGTAGTCTGTGTGTGTGTGTGTTTGTGTGTGTGCGTGTGTGTGTGTGTAAAGAGTGTGTGTGTGTGTGTGTGTGTGTGTGTGTGTGTGTGTGCGTGCATGCATGTGTTTGTAAGAGAGTGTGTGTAAGTGTGTAGTCTGTGTGTGTGTGTGTGTGTGTGTGTGTGCGTGCATGTGTGTGTAAGAGAGTGTGTGTGAGTGTGTAGTCTGTGTGTGTGTGTGTGTGTGTGTGTGTGTGTGTGTGTGTATGTGTGTGTGTGTGTGTGTGTGTGTGTGTGTGTGTGTGTGTGTGTGTGTGTGTATGTGTGTGTGTGTGTGTGTGTGTGTGTGCGTGCGTGCAGGCATGTGTGTGTGTAAGAGTGTGTGTGTGTGTGTCTTTTGTTCTGCATGCATGGCGCTGACTCATCGCCCTCCTCAGTCATTTCATTATGGCCTAATTAAACGCGTCTCATTGCCCAGCGCAATAATTGCTGACGCCTGTGCCATGGAAACAAGGAGACGTGCAAAACAGGAAGACAACTGAGGCCACATTAAACAGCAATACTCAAAGGGCTGTATGCAGGACTCTTCCTGTGTATGTGTGCCGACTGTGTCAGCGGAAAGGTCACTATTGTTGTGTGTCCATGTCTCCAGAATCAGATAGTTGGTCTGTATAGAGAAGTTTGTTGTTCATGGCTGCAATGATGCACTCCATTTTTGTTGACGCTCTTATGCAGTGGCTTTCAAGTCTTGATTGCGTAGGTAGGTGAGCTGTGGAGAAGAAATGATGGGAGAAATTACGGTATTCTTCCGTGTGTTTGTCAAGGCTGTGACAGCTGAGCTGAGTTGCCACGGTTTCTCTAGGAGGCGGCAGCAGCGAAAGACAATCTTCCTGCAGTCAAATTGTCATTGTATAATCAGTTGGCAAAGCAGGAAATTAATTGTTTGGAGAAATATTAGACAATAGCAGCCAAGCTGTGAATGTACTTTAATTAAGCAAGGAGCACGCAGACATCTCAGAGACCCTATAATACAGCGCCCTTACAAGGAAAGGGGAAGAGGAAGACTAGAACTTTCTAAGCCGTTGTGTTCCTATTGCAAACATGAACAGTACATGCCATTTGTATGGATAGTAGCCTAGTGTGGACTAGGCTTGGCATGGTGGAGTGGGTTTTACCTTGTGTTTCTTGTTATCAGAAGCAGTTACTGGCTGGCTGGCTTTCCCAGGGTGGATGGATGGGGGGTGCAGAAAGGGTGTGGAGTGACATTGAGGTGGCGGTAGTGGCGGGATGCCAAGTGCTTATTGGCAATTTCATCTGTTCTTTCCCATTCTGGTAATGCATAGCTTTCTCACACAAACCCTGTGGATGACCTACTTACCTATTCATTCTCACTCTGTATTTATTTATTTATTTTTCGGTTCAGAAAAGTGTGTGTGAGTGTGTTGGTGACTGACTGAAAATCTTTCCCACTCTGCAATGAATGGATGTTGCCAGGTCATTTCTCTCTTCGACTCGCCTGTCTCTCTTTTTGAAACACAATATCACTACCAGGCACACTCAGTTCGGAGTTCAAAGCAACAAAAAGGTTACATGAAAGCAGCTCTGTATGAACTTAACTTAACTAGCCCACCTACTAATTGAGTCACAATCTACAAGACCTCTTTATTTATGTGTCATGAGACACCGGGGCTAACATTACAGCCCATTAACATTCACATTACAGCCATTAATATTCACATGACCATAGTGTTGCGAAAGCTGCAATGGGTTTTCTGTGTCCCCTCTCTAGTAGAATAGAATAATAAATGTGATACAAAAGCAGCTTCGTGATCATTAATGAGACAATTAGTGTGCAGACCAGGGGCGCTCTCTGAGCCCGACGCTGGACAAACAGCTCTGTCTCCGGCTCCATTGTTTTGCCTCCCAGCGATGTCACAATGACTAAAGGAGTAATCAAAAGAAAGCGCAGGGGAAGCTAATACATATTTGGTCTGATTAATACCTCCCCACTAAGCAAAGGCAAGGCAGCTTTTCTCTTTTCACACGTCCTGGGGTCCGCTGGTTCACGGCCTTTCAAGAAGACAGGAAGGGCACTGGCGATGGGTGACAGCCACCTTCACAGAATCACACTGCATGCTGGGAAACATGGAGGGAGGGAGGTAGACAGGGAGGGAGGAAGGGAGGGAGCGAAGGAGGGAGGGGGCAAAGGATACATTGTTTTATTTTTTGGTGTTCCTTCTTCAAAGACACTGGGGTATTAATCTGTATGAGGCCCGGAGTGACCTGAGAGCACAGCCTGTGTGTCTCTCTGGGGAGGGTTGGAACAGCACAGGGCTGCCCTATATAATAGCACAGCATTGGCCCTCAGGGAACTCCACTATCAGGACACTGGCCAGTAAATAATGAAACAGTCAGGATGATTGACACTACCTGACAAAGTCTCTTTGGCTCCAAGACTCTAGTAAAGGATGTTGACAGCTTCTCATCAGGCAGCCCTGACTGACCTACACATTTAAACTAGACCCAATGCTACATAGATTACGCCCTTTACAAAGGATGTTTAGGGGACATTCAGTCAATAAGGGGAACACTCAGGTGTTTTTAAGACCATGGTGTGCAGGAGGAGTGTTGAAGATCATTATCTCTGAGACAAAAACACCTACATGTATGCACCTACTACCTTTACGGCCTAAATGTTTGTATGTGTTTCAATGGTGATTCCTTTATTACAGCTCTATTGTCAAAACAGCCTTCATACCTCATTATATCCAATCTGAACAGAGTAGCTATGTTCAATAGGGGAGAGGGGGGTAAGTTAAGCCAAAGGGGTAATTTGAGCCACCCTTGTTTCTAAGAACCATACACAACATGAATCATTTTGACCAAATATTTAGGAGGAGTCTGTGAAGAAACAAACCGCATGGAAAAAGTAGTAGGCAAGTTAAGTCCAAGAAATGGATTTAGAATTTATTGTGTTTAAGGTTTCATGATGCTTGTATCTAAACCAAAGTAGATACCTTTAAGTTTGTTCTATACATTAGTTGCGATATCTATTAGCTTCAACATGAGGCCTAAACCTAGCATGAAAGTACATCCTTGTAGCTGTGTGGGCTAATATAGTCAAAATATTTGCCTTGGGGTAAGTTGAGCCAACGGTTGAGCCAATGGAAAGTTGAGAAAATTGATGTGTGTTCTTCTCAGGTGTAAAGCAAGGTGCTAGGTGTTAAAAGATTATTCAAATTAGTAAAAGACAAAAAAGTTATTGTGATTGTATTGAATTATGTTTGGGAAATAAAGATAGACATGGTTTTTAAAAGGTAGTGGTGATATTTAATTCAGTACAGGAATTTGTTGGTGGTTTAACTTACCCTGTCCTGTGACTCAACATACCCCATACCCGGGATAAGTTGTGCCAAGAGACCACCCTTTTTGCACAAGCTAGGTTTTCACAACTGTAATGTTTACATGAATTCTGATTATTTCCAGGGATACACAACATCCTGAAATATGTGTAGATATCTTTGTTAGAAAGAATAATATATTTCTCTTGAAGGAGTGATGCAGCAAAAAAAATTAAGAATCTAAATTCTCCCCTACATATTGTCTAATACTTTGTCACAGCAAGACCCTTTGACCAGTGTCAGGATGCAGAAAATCCAGAACTCTTAGAATGTAAAGGAAAGGAACAATAAGCATTACATTAAGAGCTGAAGTGGTCATTAAACAGTGAAGAAATAAGAACTGAAATGCAAAAAGCACCTGATGCATTTGATGATACCTCAGGAAAATAAAACGCTATCCTGCTATCTCTTATCTTATCACATTTGGATGGTTCAGTTGTTGCTGTTATGTTTTAGGAAATAATCTCAAATCAAATTGTATTTGTCACATGCAGCCGAATACAACAGGTGTCGACCTTACAGTGAAATGCTTACCTTCAAGCCCTTATCCAACCATGCTTTAAGAAGTTAAGGAAAAAATTATTAAAAATAGAAAGTCAAAGTAACAAATAGTGAAACAGCAGCAGTAAAATAACAATAGCGAGGCTTTATACTGTGACAAGTACTGAGGATACGAAGAAGCAGCACGCAGACGCAGGAATCAGCATGGTAATGGTTTACTTAACAATGAAATAGAGAATTAGATAGATAGATAGATAGATAGATAGATAGATAGATAGATAGATAGATAGATAGATAGATAGATAGATAGATAGATAGATAGATAGATAGATAGATAGATAGATGCTTTATTGATCCCCGAGGGAACATTTCTTTGTCAAGCAGCTACAACAAATTGAATTAAATTAACTGTACACGTAAATGTACAGTTAAATGTGCAGGTAAGTGAATATTTGCATGGTTACATTAACTGTACAGGTAAATGACAGGAGAGATACTTAAATAGCTAAATGTCTGTATGATATAATTTAGGGTAATAATAATAATTATCTTAAAATACAGTCCTTAGTGCAGGGTTTAATAACAGACAACTGCACGTATTGCACATTCAATATACTAAAAGCAATGAAAAAAGTGACAGGATACTAATATGCATTCCTGAGTGAATGACTACGTAAGTTCGGTCCAAGAATTACTTACAATATTGCACGTGATATGATATAACAACTGTGCATGAATATGTATATACAGTCCTAAATGAATAAGTCTTGAGTGAATGAGTGATTACAGACCAGAGTTACTCACGGATGGATGCCTAATTGTTAAACTAGGTCCTAACACCCCAACAGTTCCAGGTCTATGTTGCCGACATCATGGCACCCCGGTGAGGCATTAAATAGTCTAATAGCCGCTGGCAGGAAGGACCTCCTGTAGCGTCTCTGGCACACCGTGGTGGGATCAGTCTGTGACTGAAGGTGCTCCTCTGCATCATAACCATGGCATGCAGAGGGTGGGTGACGTTGTCCATGATGCCCAGCATTTTGGCCAGTGTTGAGTGCAATAGAGATTGCATCATCTATGGATCTGTTGGGGTGGTATGCAAATTAGAGTGGGTATATGGTTTCTGGGATAATGGTGTTTATGTGAGCCATGACCAGCCTTCAAAGCACTTCATGGCTACAGACGTGAGTTCTACGGGTCGGTAGTCATTTAGGCAAGTTACCTTAGTGTTCTGTCAGGGACCGGTTGAAAATGTCAATGAAGACAGTTGGTCAGCGCATGCTCGGAGTACACGTCCTGGTAATCCGTCTGGTCCTGCGGCCTTGTGGAAGTTGACCTGTTTAAAGGTCTTACATCGGCTACGGAGAGCTTGATCACATAGTCGTCCGGAACAGCTGATGCTTTCATGCATGTTTCAGTGTTACTTGTATTTTCGCTTGTCTGGTAGGCTTGTGACACTGGACAGCTCGCAGCTGCACTTCCCTTTGTAGTCTGTAATAGTTTGCAAGCCCTGCCACATCCGACGAGCGTCGGAGCCAGTGTAGTACGATTCAATCTTAGTCCTGTATTGACGCTTTTCATTTTCGTCAGAGGGCATAGCGGGATTTCTCGTGCCTTGCCTTCTTGATAAGATAACGCAACAAAAACAGACTCTTTGAAAACAACAAAACAAAAGCACCCCATTGTTTGTATGCAGCCAATAGATAAGATCTGAAAATGTAGATACTGAGATCTTCTAACAATCCCCAATGTTACACCTTCTCAGTTTAATTGTATATTTTCTGGGGTAAGCAGGGCAGCAGTTGGAGAGGCAATAGCTGAATTTATATTTAATGCTTAACCTCAGTATCTAGGACAGTTGAGAATCCAAGAGTTGCTGATAGATGTTTGAGGCAGACAGGCATATCCATACGCATAAAGCAATATCAACAAAGTAAATGGAGCGACACATTGCAGAGATCAGGCATTTGAATAGCTCACCTGAGTGACTGGGTAGAAATACGCCCTGAGAAATGTGACCTTGCGTTATGGCTTGCATATAAACATTGGCATCTTTCCTTATAATGTATGCTTTTTTTCTCCCATTCTATTTGAGTTGGAACAGTATACCCAGGCTTGTATATAGCATGTGTATGTTTTTTGAGACATAAAGACCGTATTTAATTTTAGTTTTTGTGTAGATGCGTGTCATACATGGGGACTTTTCGGAAGCTTTTGAAGCAAACCAACATGAATTTTAAAGAGATTTTTTTCAGTCACATTCATTTTGTATTTCCATGGTAAGAGTGTCAGAGAGGAATTGATATCTGGGTGCAGGAAACAATAATAGGCAACCCCCTGTGGTTTTCCTGATTATGCTTGTGAGATATTATAAATGGATGTGTCCAGGGATTCAAGAGATTGTTGTTCTTGTTATAAAAAGAAGTTGATATTCTGTCAAGGCAGCTTTAAATTGAGTGAGAGTGTTTCATGTATAAACCAATCTTTCTTTCACTTCTGTCAGATACATTGCCTTCTTGAGATTTTCATCATTTCCAAAAATATTGAACAACTTTTTCAGTTGATTTGCAGCAGTTTCTGGCACCTGGCAATATTGTTAAAATATAAATCCATCATAACACAAAGCTCAGTGGTGTTATCATCCATCTGTGAGGTGCTTTCACAGGTAGACCTAATCTGGTCTCTTACGTCAGGGTTTCCCAAACTCGGCCCCCCCCCCCACCCACCCCAGGTACGTGTTTAGTTGTTTGCCCGAGCACTACACAGCTGATTCAAATAATCCCCTGGGGGGCTCTGTCTTACATCAACTGCACTTTTTACACCCCCAAATATGTTAGAATGCGGTTGTTTTCGGCAGTATCTACGCAGTTTAAAGCTGCCTAATCATGTTCTGTGTTAATTGTTTCATTGCTTCCACTATAACCCATAGACCTAGCTGTTCGTCATCCACAGGTGCCGTAATATTAGTAAGATGCGTCTCATTTAAGTCTACCGGCCCCAGTGTGTTCATGTCAGTTATGGCCACATCACCCCTTGCTAACCTGCCAAGGTCTCACACCTGTGTGTGACAAACAATAATATGTGCCATCTTCTGAGATGGTTGATGCTTTGGGGTCATTCTGACTGCACTCAGACCTCGCTGCAGATCTAAGGGACTGCCTTTAGCTTGAGACTACTGGGAGTTAAAAAACTGAAAAATCAGTCCTACTGTTTGTAGTGTCTGACTGCAGGCTATGTGTAACTGCCATGTTATTAACAATGGGCCCTAGTCGTCCCGTGGACTTCTTCACCTGCATTATAGATGAGGGGCTGTAGCCTCAGAGCCCCCTAACCCCTTGCTGGAACCATCAGGAGGACCTACTCAGCAACATTCTGTGGTTATTTTTTATGCCGAGTCCCATGACACGCATATGCAAATGTCTGTGAATATCATGACTATCACCTTATTAAATGCAGCTGTGCTGTTGTGATATACATGTAGGAAATGGACCAGAAGAGTCACCTTTTTACCTTTTCCACCTTCACTCAATGTACATTTACCCGCCTTAATATATGCACAGTATACAGCAGCTCTGCAGCGGATATTATAATCACCTCTGAACTGTGTTAATTGACAAGCTATAAATTCCAGAGCCAAATTTACATCTGCTATAAATAACCCTGCTGAGGTCTGTGAGGCGTGTGAAGAGCATTATCAAATGTCATAAGGATCGTATTGACTCTGAAGAGGAAGGCTCCGTCTGCTTGGCCTCTGACCTTCTTCTATGATTCATTTCCACGTGCTAGTCTTTCTTACTTTTAATAACAACATGTCCACTCCTGTGTGTTTAGGACTAGGCGTCACATTTGATGTCTGATTTGATTTATATATTTATTTATTTTTGCCTTCTCTCCCCAAATCCAATTTTAGCTGACATTTCTCATGACTGTAACGAAGAATGACCTTTGAAAAGGACACTTCCACTTCCATGCAGACAGGTGGTGGTCTGCTGGTGTAGGGAGGCAGGCTTAGTGACGGGGAGGCAGGTCTTAATAATGGGGGAGGTGTTGTTGCCTTCATCCATCTCCCCTACCCCTCTCACCCACTGAGGGGAAGCCCACTCCCAAGCCTGCAAGGCACCTTGGGAAGGTGTTACAGCGGAAGCATCTGCCCCCGACCTTAATGTTGTTCATAGTGATAATTGCATTGGGGCTTTGACTGCTCTCTCCTTGATCTCTCTCTCATGATCAATTCTCTGATTCAATGAGCCTAACACAATGCACTGGCTGAGGAACAGAGGAACAGTGGGACAGTGGGAGGAAAAAAAGATCCCGTGTGTTTTGGGTGCAATGCCTGGTGATGAGGTAATGAGGTCTTCGTAAGGACATAATAATTCTTCCCTCTTTATGTTAACGGGGTTCATAATCCACATCGACAGGCTCCTTCACCCTTCCAACCCTCCGAAACACCACTCACACAGCACTCTCTGTCTAACACAGAACACACTCAGGCTCATGGCTACATCATAATTGTAGCAATACGCTGTAGATACGACCACTTGGACACGCGTAGAGTCTGAATGCCTTGCACATAATATACACACATGCTCATATAGTCATTGCACGCATCTATGCAAGCTCACAAACTCATGCATACTCATGCCAACATATAGTGTACCAATGCATACAGGGCAGGCTCTAACTTTTGGGGGCCCTAAGCGAGATACTGGTTGGGGGCCCCCCACCTTGCAGCAAAACATTTTAAACTTTTTAAAAGTAAATTTTCTGCAATTCTACACGTTTTGCCATGGGGCGGAGAGAACATTTAGCAATTTTATAACACATTTCATACAATTCTATTAATTTAGCCATTGAGCAGAGAGAAAACATATGCAGTTTAACAAATCATTTCCTGCAATTCTACACATTAACCCTTGACTAATGCCATGTTAGTATGATATCTAAGTGAGAGTGACTAACAAAATCAATGGGGGCCCCCTCAAGGTCTGGGCCATGATTCGGGAATGATTTCTACAAGTTTAGATAGCTGGTTAGACTAACTTACCAATCAAAAAATTGTTAGCTGACATGGCTTATTGAGTGACTGACATAACAAAATAAAAACTGCTGATGCAGAACCAAATGTCAGAATTGCAACTTGTGTATTCTACTGTTCTTAAATTGAGACCTCGACTGAGTAAAAAAATTTAATAATGCATAGGTTACTTATGTCGCTTATGCCTGGGACCGGCCCTGTATACAGAAGATACTGTGTTCTAAACAACACGTGTTCTTCCAGAGGGCTCCTGCTCTTCCTCTGCTCCAGTATGCATCTCTCCCTAAACCATTCCAGTAATTGATTCTGTCTGTGTGACAATCTGAAAGGGATTATTTGTGAGCCAAGAGAGATGGTTTCCTACAAAATTCCGTTATTGTGTTCCATTTTTAGACTAATGTGTGAATCCATTTGTTTTTTTCCTCTGAAAAGCTGCAGCTCACATCATAGTTCCATTCCCATGTGATGCCATTATCTCTTTATCACTGTTACCCAGATGGAAGGTGGCTGTTAGACTGGGGAGCATCATCTTTTGATGCTCCAAAGGGCAGGTCAACAACTGCAGAAACCAATACTAATCACTACTAACTCTCTGTTGTCTAGAAGCCAGAAAAAAATCCTTTGTCAACAGGCCATTTTCATGGGCATACTTTCATAGAAACACTAGCTTTTTCCTCCTACAGGATACTTGTATCTAATTCCAGTGTCTATATTTGTCCTTCTGAGGGCAGTCTTTGTGTAGAGTTCCCATTTCTCATTAGCGTGCCCCTGTCGTCAGGGGGACAGGCTTGACAGACAGATGGACAGACACACAGTCTTTTTGCTCTGGCTCTGGCTACATGTTATTTTCCCAGGACTGGGCTCTTAATACACAGTGTCCAGATGAACTCCTTTGTGTGCCAAGAATAATAACATGTAAAAATAAACCATACAGCCCCTGCTAGTCCCAGTGGATGCAGCTTTAATAATCTCATTATCAATTTAATGAGGTGATTAGAATGCCAGGGGCCAAGGGTGCACATAGAGTTTTATGGAAGATGCTAGCAGCATCCTGAGTCCTCCTGGTGTCTTGGTGGTGCAGTCCTCCTGGCTCCTAATCTTGCAGCTAGCTAGGGGATTAGTTACCATTGTCTCTGGAGATTTGGCTCGACGCGGCTGCTGTAATGCCGGGTCACACGCTCTGTCTCTGTCAAGGTGGTCGCAGGTCCTCTCAAAAAGACACACAGCCCCCCGTGTCACAGAAAATGGAAGGTACGTTCTGTGCAAGTGCCTCTTCGGCTTTTGCGTTGCCACGGAAACTGGCATGTGCAGCAGCGCAGGACTTGGGAAAGGGGGATACCTTGTCAGTTGCACAACTGAATGCATTCAACCGGAATGTGTCTTCCGCATTCAAAGAGGTGCGAGGGCTGCCTTAATCAACGTCCACGTCATCGGCACCCGGGGAGCAGTTGTTGTTGGGGGTTAACTGCCTTCCTCAAGGGCAGAAAGGCAGATATTTACTGCTTGCCAGCTCGGAAATTCGAATCAGCAACCTTTCGGTTACTGGCCCAATGCTCTTAACTGCTAGGCTACCTGCCGCCCCTACCCACAGGGGATACTTGAGAAGACTGATGAGACCATGAGGGGGTACTTCAGGGGTACTCCGGGCAGAGCAAAATTCAGTTGGTGGTACAGTACCCGAAAATGGTTGGGAACCACTGACCTACGGGATTTCAATTCACCCAACCACCAACTGTAGGACTGGCTGAGGAGGCACATTAAGCAGGAAAGGAAAGCATTTGTTGTCATTTGATGCAATCAACCTGGACAGACCTTTTCCTTTAAAGCTAAACCACAAAACACATAAACAACATAGCTTACCCATGAGTCAACTACACCATAACATATAAAGTGATGGTATAGAATGGTATGAACGGTAAGATTTAACATATCTTTATGTTCAATTTCCTCCCTTCTTGTTCACTCTCAATGATTGAGGTAAAAAAATAAAAAATTACGGACTCCTTCTACCACAACCCAAGGATTTGAAATCCTTGAAAAAGAGTGAATGAGTGCACACTGCAGTGAGAAGGGTGTGTGTTATAGGAATTGGACTGTAGTATGGGGCACAGGCAGCCAGCCCTCAGCTGGGCAATTTGACTCTCCTTATCCTCGAGCCGAATTAGTCACAGTGGCTGCTGAAGAGCCTCCTGTGTCTGACCAACTGAGTCCGGCTTCTTACCCGTAATGAGGGATACTGAGCCTATGCTACCTACCGCCAGGTCTGAGATAGGGAAGGATTTACTGTACAGTAGAGTGATTTCATCTTTGTATTTGAGAAACTAGACTGAACTGCCCATGATACTGTATGTCTCTTTCCATTGTGCTGAAGTAAGAACAGACAAAGGGCTGTGTATGAATATTGGTGCTGTCCATGGTCCTGTAGTAGAGAGGAGCAGGTAGCACTGAGAGCTATGTGTAGTCATGCTGCACATACAGTTAAATTCAGAGGTTTACATACACCTTAGCCAAATACATTTAAACTCAGTCTTCACAATTCCTGAAATTTAATCCTAGTAAAAATGTGAAATGTCAGAATAATAGTAGAGAGAATGATTTATTTCAGCTTTTATTTCTTTCATCACATTCCCAGTGGGTCAGAAGTTTACATACACACACTTAGTATTTGGTAGCATTGCCTTTAAATTGTTTAACTTGGGTAAAACATTTTGGGTAGCCTTGCACAAACTTCCCACAATAAGTTGGGTGAATTTTAGCCGTTCCTCCTGACAGAACTGATGTAACTGAGTTAGGTTTTGTAGGCCTCCTTGCTCGCACACACTTTTTCAGTTCTGCCCACAAATGTTCTATAGGATTGAGGTCAGGGCTTTGTGATGGCCACTCCAATACCTTGACTTTGTTGTCCTTAAGCCATTTTGCCACAACTTTGAAAGTATGCTTGGGGTCATTGTCCATTTGGAAGAACCATTTGCGACCAAGCTTTATCTTCCTGACTGATGTCTTGAGATGTTGCTTCAATATATCCACATCATTTTCCTTCCTCATGATGCCATCTATTTTGTGAAGTGCACCAGTCCCTCCTGCAGCAAAGCACCCCCACAACTTGATGCTGCCACCCCCGTGCTTCATGGTTGAGATGGTGTTCTTCGGCTTGCAAGCCTCCACCTTTTTCCTCCAAACATAACGATGGTCATTATGGCCAAACAGTTCTATTTTTGTTTCATCAGACCAGAGGACATTTCTCCAAAACGTACGATCTCTGTCCCCATGTGCAGTTGCAAACCGTAGTCTGGCTTTTTTTTGGAGCAGTGGCTTCTTCATTGCTGAGCGGCCTTTATGGTTCTAAAGCCATTACATCATTTTCTGGAATTTTCCAACTTAGTGTGTGTAAACTTCTGACCCACTGGAATTGTGATATATTGAATTATAAGTGAAATAATCTGTCTGTAAACAATTGTTGGAATAATTACTTGTGTCATGCACAAAGTAGATGTCCTAACCACTTGCCAAAACTATAGTTTGTTAACATGAAATCTGTGGTGGTTGAAAACCTAAGTTTATATAAACTTCCGACTTCAACTGTAGATGCTGCCCATTGATCTGGGAAGGTCAGAGTTGAGGTCTTGCTCATTGCTCTCTGTGGTTATGTATAGAGAGGCTACTGAGAGGTGTGTGTATTGTTCTCTCTCCTTGTCCGTGGTGCTGCAGAGCAGGGCAGCAGAGGGGACAGGTCAGGAACAGGGAGGCAGGCAGAGAGGCAGCAGTCCCCAGCTCCCCAGGGCCAAATGAGTGGTAAGACTGCAATGGAATGCATTGATTTTCTGTCAGGCAGGCCTGCTAGGATCTAACCAGGGCAGTGTTAGGGTATTAAGTGATCTGAAGTATTCAATGAATATTGATAATGAGTGGCTGTTCGCCTGGCTCCACAATTAGTGATTCAACCCCCCTGGTGCTCACCGTCTCTTCACAGAGATGGGCTGGGTTGGAGTGGGCTTGGGTGGCTGGTCCCTAGTGAGCTTTTCACTGTTAGTTCGATGGTGCAATATTTTCACATCATTGCTTGATCTTGAGAAAGACCTCGTACTTCATGCTGTAGCCTACCACTATTCAGTTCTGTAAGCGCACGCCTTTTCATATTTCAAGTCGCTCTGGATAAGAGTGTCTGTTAAACGATAAAAATGTAAATATAAATATATTATCAGCATATCCTTTGGTGGACCACTCACTATCACTCTACAAGAATGCTTCCATTTCAGGGTTTAACACCTTAGAGCAGTGCTCTGGTGGTTACAGTACATGCCTTATCACACCTCCTTTGTATTGGTTTTTGAAGGCCTCAGGCCCTCTTCTGTCTCTATTTAATTTGTTGTCTTGAAAATGACCAAGTCTGTCTTTATTGGATTGTCAGGGCTCCTCCGTTATTCCCTGAGGATTTTTCAGTTTGTTTTGTTTGTGCTTTGTGTTTTCCCTGCCTCTGTTTTCTTCACCAGCCTCGGCCACACGGTCCAGCACTAATACATTTATCCCTCTCCTGTGTTTACTCTCCAACCCTCCCTCTCTTTTACAGAAACTTATCGAAGAACCCTCTGACCACATTATCATGGCAACTCTTCCAGAACCTTCAACTCTTCGAGCTGTAAGTTTGTGTACATTGTTTATCTTCTTGTATCAACTTGTGCACCCAGAAACACCTTTCATAGAGCCTGTTCTATCGTAAGTGTGCAACCCATTTCACACAACCTTAATTGTTTCCAAATTGATTCACATCTACTTCCATTCAAATCCAAACAACAATTAATTTGGAGAAAATCATTGAAAGAGACAAAACAATACTATACTGTATTCCCTGCGTCATTACTGTTGATTTAACGGATGTGACATATGAGTGTGTAAAATGGAGCTGTCCAGGCCAGGTGATTCTCTGGGCCACAGGCCAGGTGATTCTCTGGTCCACAGGGCAGGTGTTTCTCTGGTCCACAGGGCAGGTGTTTCTCTGGTCCTTTAGTGTCTTGTTTGTCCAGGAATATACAGGTGTAGGATCTTAATTTGAACACTCTTTTGTTGCTGAGAATTCTCCTGCATTGCAGGAAATGCAGATGAGCTTTTTGATTTACATAGATTCACTGAAAACCCACACTAACACATGGTTATATTAACAGTATTGCACTTTTTATGGAGCCTACTTTTGGCCATTTAATTGCTGAAAAACTGATCAAGCAACATTATGCAGGATTATTTTGCTGTGACAAATTAAAATCCTACACCTGTATGAGCAATCAGTGTGTTTATGGCCTGAATCTGCTACTTGTTTGGACCTTTTAGGTCCTCCCTTCCAGTAGAACACACAAATTGAAGCCTAGCGTTGATATATGGCCATCGAGTTATTACACTTGCATCCCCTCCATCCTCTCCTCTTCAGTCCAGGAATCAGAGTGAGTGCTTTCCCTAAATAGCAGAGAGCCTCAGCCAGGGCCTGACGCAGAGCAAAAGCAGGGAGCAGGCTAGGCTTTATCATCGCTCAGCTCAGCTCAGCCCAGGGAGGGGAACAAACGAAGAGCAGCTGTAAGGTTGTGATATAAATGTGGTATTTTAAGCTATGGAAGCAGAGCAGCTCCTCTGAGGAGGCCTATCTTATTTTCATGGTTGCTTGTCCTTTAGAGGCAGAAGGAGGAGGGGGGTGTTGTACATGGAGCACTGCTTAGGCTAATAGCTACCAAATACATACAATACTTGAATAATGCCAGAGTAAGAATATAATGGGCAGCAGAGTGATAGGAGTTAGACTGTAGCTGGAAAGGTATACTGACAACATGGAAAGGGTTGAGTGAAGTAGGGACAAATAAAACACAGATGAAGTATAGACTCTAGAGATGGTCATTTTGTTGTGTGCACTTTTACAGTATATGACTGTTCCTTTTGATACCATGATCATTGTTATTTATAGCCATATTATGACTGTTTGTGTCTTCTGAAGAGTACAGACTGTTAGAAGAATGAAACACATTTCAGAACCTTTCAGTCTGTTTATACACTCTTTACAAAAATATTCTGTCTAGAACCTAAAAGGGGACAGCCGAAGAACCCTTTTTTCTAAGAGTCTAGTATTTAATCTGTAATTACTAAAACTGTTCAACAAAGGCTCAGTGATAAGCGCCCAACATCACAGCTTGAGCAAAGAGAAGAATCTGACGAAAAGAAGATGAAACTGGTTAGAAATTAGTGCCTCTGACCAATTGGGAACAAAGACGTTGATTAATTTCTTATTTTCTGTGGTATAGAGCCTAACAAACGACTAATAAAACATAATTCAATGGATAAGAGAAACAGAATTTATCTAATTTTTTCTTAAGTTATTTACTCTCCCGTCCTCTGTGGAATGTCGGCACAATGACAAACATACCAAAGACAGCAGGGCTGAGGCATGCGGCTAGGCTTCTTGGGCTGCATCCAAATGGCACCCTATTCCCTTATAGTGCACTACTTTTGACCATAACCCTGTGGGCCCTGGTCAAAAGTAGTGCACTATATAGGGTATAGGGTGCCATTTCAGACGCACACTGCGCCTGACTTTAGTGCTGAGATCCGCATTAAGGGACACAGGTTGCATCTTATTTTTTACATTCAGCATCACTCCGTCAAGGGAAATGTAGTTTTCTTTCTATCAAAGATATCTACATATATTTCAGAATGTTGTGTATCCCTGGAAATAATCAGAACTCATGTAAACATTACAGTTGTGAAAACCTAGCTTGTCCAAAAAGAGTGGTCTCTTGGCACAACTTATCCCGGGTATGGGGTAAGTTTAGTCACAGGACAGGGTAAGTTAAACCACCAACAAATTCCTGTACTGAATGAAATATTACCAGTAGGTTTTTAAAACCATGTCTATCTTTATTTGCCGAAACACAATTCAACACAATCACAGTCGCTTTATTGTATTTTAATAATTTTAGATAGATAGATAGATAGATAGATAGATATATACCACTTTTTCCATGTGGTTTCTTACTTCACAGAAGCCATGAAATGATGACATCTTCCCAAATATTTGGTCATATTATAGATTTTGTATGGTTTCCTAGAAACAAGAGGGGCTCAATTTACAGTACCCCACTCTCCCCTACTCTGCCGTTCTATCGCCCATACGATGATGTGTTTGTTTTTTTACGTAACGTCTGTTGTTGTAATATCGCAACCGGACGTGGCATTTTCACCGCTATGGATTCCAAATGTAATGGCGTGTGCTGGCCCGTTGGTCATCATGGTCCCATGCACTCTCTAGGGACCACATCTTTTGATTAAAACTAGACAGGCAGAGGGATGGCTTTTCTTTCCAGATCAGAGTTAATCAGCGTTATGCCTGTCAGTCTGAAATGGCTGCTGTTGTGGAGGTGTTTCAACTCAAGCACTAAGGCACTGAGCCGTCAGACCCCTATTCTTCACTGGAAATATGGATTAGTACTTTTTTGATGGATTTTTAAATGGCAGTAAGGGCACATACATGTGCTGGGAGATATTCAAATGCATATAAGATGCAGTAATGTGTAGTAATCATGACGTACAAGGCATACAATTTCTTAATCATTTCAAAGGCAAAACTGACCTGAAGTAGTCAGTTGTTTTTTCAATTTCTGTTTTGTTTTGCCATTTTTAAATGACTTGTTGTTGCAGGCCTTAGACACATTGTGTTACATGCATGAAGCCTCGGGGCTAGCGCTGCTGAACCTTGTCGTTTTACTGACTACTTCTGTATGCATGGTTTCCTCTCTAACTGCTTGGAATAAACAAAGCAACAGTAAACAGAGTGATACTCAACGCACAAAGCAATAAAGTGTGAGACAACTGCAACAGCAGCTCTGTGTGAGAGTCTTACCAGCAGCCATGTCACTCTGTGCTACTGCTTGTGTTCTGTGGTAATTGCTGTCAGCTTGTTTTGGTGCTTGACAGGAAAAAAACAACACAGGGTTACTAGGGTGAAAAGGGAATGTGTGTGTGTGTGTGCGCGTGCCTGTGTGTGTGTGTGTGTGTGTGTGGCTCCCTGTTCCCCAGTCCTGCAAGTGTAATCACAGAATGGTAAATTACCTGTGTGAATAAGGCAGCTCTCAGGTAGCAGGCAGGCAGCCTCATCAGGAGTCTTTGTGCTGGCTGGGTACATACCTGCCAATCTTACTGTTCCCTCCCCTCACCAAGCCCAACCTAGCAAATGAGCTGCTTTACTGAGCTGAGACACACACACACACACACACATGCAAACACAAGCACGCACGCACACACCGATAGAGAGAGAGAGAGAGAAGGTAATAAGGAGTAGCAGTAGCAGTTTAGAGTTAAGGGAAGGATGACGGTGCTAAACATTTTTGGATGACTATCTTTAACTTATGAATAAAACAACAGTAGAACAGTAGTATAAGAACAATAGTATAGATCAGGGGTGTATCCAGGTCCATGCCGGCCTGTAGGTGATTTGAGTAAAAAATTATAAAGAAATAAGTTGAAATATTTTTTGGGGTGGGGAAACAAACTCAGTATAGTTTCAAAGACAAAAAACAAATCAAAACTGTAGAATTGATAATGGACCTAAATTTATACAGTGTCCATTTAAACAGTGTCCATTTAAAGTGTCCATTTATACAGTGTCCATGTATACATTGTCCATTTATACAGTGTCCAGCTCACTAATAATCACTGAAATGAAAGCTAGACAGTCAGAGAAAAAAGGATGGATAGAGGACCATTTTATTGAAGATTTTGACAGTGAGGAATTATAGCCAAGTTTCAGTGCAGCCCTCCAGACCTGTTTGAAGACCCCAGGGTCAAAACCCTGCTATACATGATGTTGAATATGGTATTTTACAGTATTTATGTTACCACTATGGCACCAGCAGGGCTTGGTGACACTCAACGGACGTTGAACAACAAGGCCACAGGACAAGTTTTTATTTCTCCATTGCTTGCGATGTTATCGATAGGGAAAATATTTTACATCACGTTGCTGCATACTCGTTTTATAATGGATCCTTGTGGGTTGGATGAAAGCCTAATTAGAGAACATTGACTCCTGGATCAATGTAAAACAAAAAAAAAGTAGGACTCCAAAATCCAAAATGTTATTCCCTACTAGCTTTGCTCATTCCCGTAAATGTCAGGTTTGTAGAGGGTACACACATTTTTGGAGTGCAGACAGATTTCACTTGGACCTTATTGGCAATCAAAACCATCCCCAGTTGGTATCACTTTATTAAGGCAAAGAGCCATCCGAAGGCAAGCCAAAAACACTCCTTGCTAGAGTGAGTGAATCATATTTTTCCAGCCTTCATCAGAATTTGACCATAAATTACCCCTCAGATACACTACTTAAACACTGTATGTTTTATCCCATATTGTGAAAGTGGTGTTTTATTTACAGTATTTCTGAATGACTTATTCTTTAGATGCTTTCTTATAACCTCTCTAACCTGCAGCAACAAATATTTTACCCATTAGTGTAATACTCACTTAATTCCTATTTGATAAAATGTTTATTTGAATCATACGTGTGTTAGTTATGGCCCTATACATATATGCAATAAGTAGTTTCCCTTATGAAATTCTGTCTATGTGGATGTTTGACGGCAACTCTGCCTTATCTATTGCATTTATAAAAGACATGAGATCATTCTCTGTACGGTTCCAGAAGGGAGTTTTGGCTGTCCCCAAAGGAGAACCATTTTTAGTCTCAGGTAGAACCATTTTTGTTTCCAGGTAGAACCCTTTTTTGTTTCCAGGTAGAACCCTTTTGGGTTCCATGTAGAACCCTCTTCTACCTGGAACTAAAAAGGGTTCTCCTACGTGGGCAGGTTCTAGATAGCACATTTCTTTCTAAGTGTAAGGGCTTATTTCTCTGCTTCTGATGGTTTCTCATTGAGTGCCTATCTGTTCTGCTGCTGGGGGTCGAAGACAGACCTGATGAGATGGATGGCTCACAATGGACTGGCACTTTTTTCTTTATAGCACATCAAGAAAAGATAATCTGACCTTATTTGAGTCTGTGTCCTTTAGCCAAGGGAGCCGGGCTAAAGACGCTGCTCAGACAGTACAGCCACTCACAAGGCCTGTAAATGGTATCAGGGTAGGGGGTTTGCTAAATGGCAAATCTGCAGTAGCTGCGCCAAAGATGATGATATGATACAAGATTATTTGCAGCAGAAGCACAAAGGCACATTCACCAGCTTCGACAAACATTTTCTCTGTGGACACAAAGCCGCTGTGCCAGGGGCCAGGAGCATCATCAATCCTCTTTCTACTGGTGACCTTTCTTTAATCCTGCATGGCCTCTATAGCAAGGCCTTTATGAATAGCTAGGATATGTCTGTGTCAGTCAGTGTGAAGAGATTATCTATTTTTGAACGAGCTGGGACACATACAGTACATGAGTTATAGTATTAAGAACCCATCAGATCAGGCAAGACACAAAACAACACAATCATGTCAGTTTTTGAGCCTTCATGCCTTTTCGTCCAATGATTAACATTTTCTCACCAAACTAAGGGAAAGTAATCTTGGAACATGATGATGGCATAATTTGCCTACATTCCAGCATGCCTTTAGTCTCCAACGGACAACCACCAGGATCAGGCTTAGCTGTACTTTTGTTAATTCTGAAATAATGACTGTGCAGGTGGTGTCCATTAGCCACATGGAACTCTGCCCAGACATCCAAATGATGGCGCAGCCAATTAGAGAGCAGGTGAGTGGGAGCTCTGCTCTGCCGGGACTTCATCCTAGCCAGAACTGGCTACAACACAAGGTTCAAAAAAGGGAAACAGCATTAGGAATGGAAAGAGCAGCAGCACACACCCCATTTATTTTTGTATGTCCATTTTAATATGCCACTGCTGCCTGGATGCCTGGATGGGGATAACAGACAAAATGTCCACTGTGATTAATCATAGGAGTGGAATCTCTAATGATCGGCCTCTTAATTAAAATCCTAAAATAATTAGGTGTGCATCGGTTCATGTCTGAATTGCTGTGTATTCATCACTCGAGTCAATGGTGGCTTTGTGATGTGGTGTTACTTTAAAACATTCTAAACTGTGCTAGCTAATTCCTGTAATCCCTTTCTTAGGCCCGTTCTGATTAGTTTGATCAGTGATGGAAATGGTGGCTAGTAGGCTACTCATCCGTAATCTAAGTGCATACAATTCACAGACTAAATGAATATTGAATATAATAGTTTAACATAATACTATATCTAACGCAATAACGTGAAGTTGTGCATTTCTGAACTTCATATTTTTTAATTTTCTCTGGCTCTACCAACATAAAGGAACACATTTTCAGCTGAGATGGAATAAGAAAAACAGGCTATTTGTTTGGTGCCAGTCATTCACCCTGTGCATGCCCCAAAGCTCAGAGCTGGCATGTCCATCTGCTGGCGTGATTACACATGACCCCTGCTTTCATTTTGGGTTTACAACAATTAACCCCGACACACCCTCTAGACCAAACTCCAAGCCAGGACTAAAATGTAACTAAAAACCCTCTAAAGCCTACACTGTAGCTTCGACAGAAGAGAAGTTAGAAGAAATAACAGGGTATTGTTTGAACACAACTGTGATATGAGGCTGGTATTATTCATACCACCGACATCAAAGCGAACGCAGAGCCAAACATGCTGTTCCATACGTAGCTGGAGCTGCAGACCTGCATTCACTGAATAATGCTAATGTTTCTTTATTATTGATTGTTAGCCTCAGGTGATCGCTCAGAAGATATAGATAATAAGCTGCTTAGCAAAGAGGACTGCTGCAAAACTGGAGGGGATTAAGTTGATCTATGTAGAAATGTTCATGCACTCATAACGATGTCACTCATATTGATTGGTGCTCCCTGCCATCCCTTCTGGTTCCTTGTTAATTAGTTATATACTGAACAAAAATATAAATGCAATATGTTAAGTGTTGGTCCCATGTTTCATGAGCTGAAATAAAAAATCCCAATGCACACAAAAAAAATTTGGTGAACAAATTTGTTTACATCCACGTTAGTGAGCATTTCTCCTTTGCCAAGCTAATCCATCCACCTGACAGGTGTGGCATATCAATAAGCTGATTAAACAGCATGATCATCACACAGGTGCTGGGGACAATAAAAGGCCACTCTAAAATGTGCAGTTTTGTCACACAACACAATGTCATAGATTTTGAAGGAGTGTGCAATTGGCATGCTGACTGCCGGAATGTCCACCAGAGCTGTTGCCAGAAAATGTAATGTTCATTTCTCTAGCATTGTTTTTGAGAATTTGGCAGTTCGTCCAACTGGCCTCAGAACCGCAGACCACATGTAACCACGCCAGCCCAGGACCTCCACATCCAGCTTCTTCACCTCCGGGATCATCTGAGACCAGCCACCCGGACAGCTAATGAAACTGTGGGTTTGCACAACCGAAGAATTTCCGCACAAACTGTCAGAAACCGTCTCAGGGAAGCTCATCTGCATGCCGTCATCATTTTGAACAGTGTCCCATGGTGGCAGCAGGGTTATGGTATGGGCAGGCATAAACTACGGACAACAAACACAAATGATATTTATTGATTCCTGGAAGCTGAAAATGTCCCAGTTCTTCCATTGCCTGCATACTCACCAGATATCTCACCCATTGAGCATGTTTGGGAAGCTCGTGATCAGCGTGGACGACTGAGTGTTCCAGTTCCCACCAATATCCAGTAACTTCAAACAGCCATTGAAGAGGAGTGGGACAACATTCCACAGGCCACAATCAACACCTGATCAACTCTATGCGAAGGAGATGTGTCGCGCTGCATGAGGCAAATGGTGGTCACACCAGATCCGGACAGTTTTTTCTGATCCACACCCCTATTTTTTTTTTTTAAGGTACACTACCGTTCAAAAGTTTGAGGTCACTTATAAATATCCTTGTTTTTGAAAGAAAAGCAACATTTTTGGTCCATTAAAATAACATCAAAATGATCAGAAATACAGTGTAGACATTGTTAATGTTGTAAATGACTATTGTAGCTGAATACGGCTGATTTTTTATGGAATATCTACATAGGCGTATAGAGGCCCATTATCAGCAACCATGACTCCTGTGTTCCAATGGCACGTTGTGTTAGCTTATCCAAGTTAATCATTTTAAAAGGCTATTGATCATTAGAAAACCCTTTTGCAATTATGTTAGCACAGCTGAAAACTGTTGTGCTGATTAAAGAAGCAATAAAACTGGCCTTCTTTAGACTGGTGTTTTGCGGGTACTCTTTTTTGAAGCTGCCAGTTGAGGACCTGTGAGGTGTCTGTTTCTCAAACTAGACACTCTAATGTACTTGTCCTCTTGCTCAGTTGTGCACCGGGGCCACCCACTCCCCTTTCTCTTCTGGTTAGAGCCAGATGTTCTGTGAAGGGAGTAGTACACAGCCTTGTACGAGATCTTCAGTTTCTTGGCAATTTCTCGCATGGAATAGCCTTCATTTCTCAGAACAGGAATAGACTGACGAGTTTCAGAAGAAAGCTCTTTGTTTCTGGCCATTTTGAGCCTGTAATCGAATCCACAAATATTGATGCTCCGGATACTCAACTAGTCTAAAGAAGGTCAGTTTTATTGCTTCTTTAATCCGCACAACATTTTTTAATATGCCAACGTTATTGCAAAAGGATTTTATAATGATCAATTAGCCTTTTAAAATGATAAACTTGGATTAGCTAACACAATGTGCCATTGGAACACAGGAGTGACGGTTGCCGATAATGGGCCTCTGTACACCTATGTAGATATTCCATAGAAAATCATCCCTTTCCAGCTACAATAGTCATTTACAACATTAACAATGTCTACACTGTATTTCTGATCAATTTTATGTTATTTTAATGGACATTTCTAATTGAAACCCAAACTTTTGAATGGTAGTGTATCTGTGACCAACAGTTGCATATCTGTATTCCCAATCATGTGAAATCCATAGATTAGGGCCTATTTAACTGATTTCCTTATATGAACTGTAACTTAGTAAAATCTTTGAAATTGTTGCATGTTGTGTTTATTTTCTTGTTCAGTGTCATTCTGTCATCGTACGGTAACAGGATTTTTAGGGATGAATACATCTTTCCCTATGCTCAGATGATAACAATCTTGGTCATTGAAGATGCAACTCATGGATTTTCTATAACGATGTTAGCCATGGACTGACAGGAGGCAGTATCTATCACTGTGATATATGGATTTTAGATGGAAAAACAAGCTTGCCGTAATCTTGGGAGTAACCGCAGTCAGTGTGGAACGACCACACAGAGTGTGCTGGCTTTGTGTCTGCACTGTGGCTCATGTTGTGTCAGGGATTCAAATCAGCAGTAAACTGCCCTTACAGCTCTCTGTCACAGTGGAGACATCAACACCAAGGCTTGGACATGGAGCTCAATAGTATCAGTGCTGCCTACTAGTGTCTGTGTGCCTGGCCATCTGATACGTATACCAGGGCATCAGCAAACATCCGCCAAGGCCACAACACTGTCTCACTCACCCACACATTGAGACGTCAATCTCACATCGTCTCTCACACCTCCACCTCCCTACCTTCCTTCCTTCCCGTTTCCTTCTGTCACTTCTGTGACTGGTTGTGGTTGTTCAAACAGCCTTCATGCCTGAAGTCTCTGTACCCTGGACAATCTGCAGACCAGCATCCACGCGTCATTTAGAATGGGGGTCAATGACAACTATTTCCACCCCCTGGCTGCTATCAGAGCCAGTTACAGCTTGTCGGCATGCTGTCACTGTATCAGAATCAACATAACAGTTCCCAAACCCATGTAAGGAACTTAAACCAGAGCACAGCTGTTTGACTTATTGCCACATCATCCATATGGCTTCAAATAGATATGCTTTACCGTGCTTTGGAGTTGGCAATTCCGTCCACATTTGAAAATAATGATGTGCAATTTTAGGTTGATGCTCAGGGATGTCAGAGCTGTTTCCTTGTTGTTTTGCCTCTGTTCATTGTCATAGATAGTTACGTTTTAGTAGATCATACATATAGTTAAACTAAATAACTTCTGAGTGTTTAACTGACTTGTGTGACACCCCAATTGATTGATAATTAGATTGTGGTGACAGGAGGACTTAAATCTGTAATTGGGTCAAAGACGAGACGTGTAAATTTGGTGTCCAAAGGCCATTCATTTAACATAAAAAGATAAATATGTATAAATATAATATTAAATCACTCAACTCTTACCCTTCTTTTGACCCAGAAATATTTGTGTCATCAATGTCATTCAGTATAACAAAGTTAAAAAGCCATTTTAAAGCATACTTTATATAGGTGAACAAGGAACTGCCTGCTAAATATGTTTATGTATGAAATCTGTCCTTCAGTATCACGCATTTGTCCATTAGCACAGCAAAAGTTTCATGTTATATCACAATGTCACCCGTTATGCTGAATGACAGTAGCTTTGTTATCCCATGTTTTCACTAGTTTACAACATTTAATCATGCAATTCATATTTACTTGTTGCATGAATACTGAATATTATCATTTTAAACGTTTTTATGGCATTTTAAGGTATTTCAAGGCACATTATCTTTATACTGTAGATGCTGTTGTCTAATAAGGAGAGGGCTGCACGGCACAAACAAAAGATTAACGCAGATCCAGTTGCTAGGGAGGAAAGACTAGCCAGAAGAAAAGCAAGGTATTGTTTTCATGGTTTCATGCTACTGTCAGCAACATAATAGGATCTAATAGGATATAGAGCAGGGTGGATAACACTTAACATTAAGTTGCACTATTACACTGTAGTTAATGTTTTATTGCACTGAAGTTAAGGTATAACCGATGGATTATATTAGTTAATATAATATTACACAAACACACTTATGGATTACAAATGGATTATGAATTATATTAGTTAATAGCTGCTTCACATTTGGGGCACTTTGTGAAGAATCGAGACTGTACAAAGTCATTTGATTGGCATTTTATGTAGCTATTTTGTGTAGGTGTCTTGAAATTGCATTTGTGTACCTGCATTGAATATAAATTTACCAGCTACAGTGTAACATTGCATAATTACAACATTAACTATCATGTAATAATCGTGCAATAATGCAACTTAATGCAACGTAAAGTGTTGCCGCAGGCTCAAGTTATAGTAAAGTGATTATTACTAACATTAGCAATGAAATAGTAATAAGACATGTTTCAGAGAGAAAGGGAGAGGGAGATGATTTAACTTCTAAACATTGATTAAGTGTTATCATTGTAATAGCCTACTATTAATAGACTACTAATAACATTTAATGGATGCAAATCCTATTCTGTGCCAGTGTCATAACTATTACATTTTTGTATTTTATTGTCAAACCTGATCATCCACCAATCCATACAATGACACAATCTGATGCTGAAAAAAATAGGGAAAAATTGAGATTAAATCAGAGGAGGCGCCATGAAAAAATCAAACAAATGAATGTGGTGATGAACTTAACTCCAGTATCCACTGAAGGAAACTCTTTTTAGCAGCCCCCTGAGCAACGTGTACAAGTACAACATGAACCTGCACCTCCAAAGCTGGAGCAACCATCTGAGTCCTTGATATAAATTCAGCTAGCTTGCACATTTTAACATCTTATACTGCTTTTTACACTATTTTATAACTTATTGCTGCTACTAATACTAGTTCATAGGATCATTATTGTTATTGCTGAAAGAATCACATTTAATCAATATTTGTGGGCCGTAGTGATATGTGTCATTCAGGGTAACAAAATATTGTCATACAGTATAACACCAGTATTTTATATTAAAATACAATAACTTTTTTTTGTTGACTCAGAGAGACAAAAACAAAGCTCAAAGGATGAAGTGAAAGATATTTTCATAGTTATTTGCATTTTTTTCAGTGTAAGGCAGGATGTTTTTGTAAAAAAACCTTGACACATCAAATATGTGGTATTCAAAATAAAATAATGTAATTTTGTTTGGGTAGTTATATTTCTGACAGTCTAAGTATGGATATATAACCTTGTGATATGAAATATGGGCATAAAATGTAATTGTTTTAAAAAAAAACACAGTGTTATACTTAATGACTTTTTACTAGAGTACATTCATATGAATCACAATAAAATTGAATTATTGGCTTTATTCTTGAACATGACTAATATAAGGGCATAGGTGACACTCCAATGAACATAAAAAAAGCATTTTAGGGAATTGTAATTGCTGTTTTTATTTTTTTGCTACCTTATACGTCTCTGACCTAATTACAGTGTGATTAAACAATAGCCTCTCACATGGGGTTCAGACTAACGATGCAGGAAAGCCAATTTAATCCCTGGCTCGAATAATCATTTGAGACGTCACCAGAAATGTAATAAAGACCAAGCAGAGAGAAGCCTGGTGTCATCCTAATGCTTCTGTAATCTTTGAGGAGAAAGGTAGGGTACTACATCTCCAACCCCTATCCTAGTCATATTCACTGCCTTGAATTAGCCTCTGCTCTTAATTTGGGCTTAATCCCCCCCATGCCAGATAATTGACGTATTCACTACACGTTATGTGGGGAGAGAACCTAAATTCAATTTAGTTTTATGCATGTGGATAGTCATCTCAGCCTTTCCAATTATGACCCTCTCCCTGCTTAAACATTATTGAATATGTTATGGATATGTTAGATGAATATGGTCTACATCTATGAAATAAGATTGATTGCTCTGACTGGTCAAATATATACTGTAAATTAGGAGGTTAGGCGATCTCAGGTCATTCAGTTCCTTGGCAGAAGCTAATGGGGATCCTTAATAAATACAAATACAAAATTAGATTTTGCCATATTCCTTTGTTGCAGTGTTCAGCTCCTCCCTGGTCTGTCTCAGTTTGTGTTTAATGCTAATTCAACCAAGTCCTGTAGACATACAAAAAAAAAGAGGGTTCCTCAAGGATTTAATGGGAACGGTGATGATTCTACAGTATGTGGAACCATATTGACCCAAATAATAAACACAATAATAAAACCTATATAATTTTACAAGTTTAATATGGCTATTAAACCAGAATATAAATTCCTGTATGGTTCTACAAAGAACCTTTGAGACTGAGAACGGTTCTTTATAAAAAACATTCTCCATAAAGATTCTACAAAGAACCATAAAAAAGTATTTTATATAGGCCCAAAAAGGGTTGTAACCATATGTTTCATCATAAAACCTTAGGAAAGGGTTCCTTATAGCACCATACAGGTTCCATTTAGAACCTTATGAGCATGGTTCTTTATAGAACCTTCACTATGTGTGTGTGTGTGTGTGTGTGTACTGGGATTTTACTAAGTATGGCCTAACTAACTTGTTATCAAATGTGTACAGCTAACATTAACATTAGCCAGTTTGCCTAGAGAATACAGTAGAGTAGTTATTGGGTGATATTTTTGTTATTGGTATAACTATTGCCACTAAGTGAACACTCACATACAGTAGGGACCTTGTTAAATTGTTCATCACCAACTTTACCTTTATCTGATGAAAAACCCTTGTGTCTAATTTATCCTGGTAAGCGTATGTGACAGGCAGATCAATTCCCAGTCCACCTAGAAAATGAGAGCTATTTTGATTCAGGCCACACCTCGCTACGCACACGTCCATGTACCATACTGTACTATATAATATTGTACTGCATGGGTCAGTACTATGACCTATTTTCTTTTCTCTTTATATTAATAATATTGGTCCATCTGTTAAAACTTGTAATATTCATCTGTATGCAGACAACACTGTTATGTATGCCATTGCCCTGTTAAAAACTGTTAAAAAGGCTATGTTAGAGCTGCAATCTGACCTTGTTACCTTACAGAAAGCCCTGGTTGGTTTAAAACTTGTACTTCATGGTGTAAGACTAAATACATGTTATTCTCTAGTTCTCGCAAGAATGTTTCAGATGGACTACATATTTATTAATTGGATGGTTCTTCCATTGATCGGGTTCCCACCAACAAATATCTGGGTATTTGGATTTACAAAAAACACACAGATGAGCTAGTTAAAAAGCTAAGATTTAAAGTGGGCTTATTTTTTTGAAATAGATCTTGCCTCTCCCTAAATAGCATGAAACAGATTGTACTGTCAACTTTCCTGCCAGTTCTTGACTATGGTGACACCATTTACCAGATTGCAGCAGCCACTACTCTTAAACCTTTGGATGCTGTCTACCATAGCGTGATTCGTTTTAGCACTGGTGACAGTTTTAATACTCACCACTGCGTCCTGTATCAAAAGTTTGGCTGGTCCTCATTGAATGAGCTACCAAACCTGCTCAAAGGATTGGTTAACTCTTAAGGTCCCTCTGGTCTCAACCAATTTAGGTAAATCCTTTAGTGTTAGTGCCCCCCATTGTTGGAATAATCTACACAATCCCTTGCATCTTGATTACCTAGTGCCTCTAGAGCCGATAGGACTCTGGTGTTGGATTAATTTATTGAGGATTGCAGTTGTTTCAATTGATTCTAGGGGTTTATTTATTGAAATTGTGGTGTTGAGGTTGCGCCTTGTGGTTATTTTTATTATTCTTGTTTTAATTGTATTGTGAGAAAATTATTGTACGTAACCCTTACCCTGGTCTCAATTGAATAAATAAAAGTTAATACAAATTTAAATAAAACTAAAGATGTATGCATTTCTCTGTTGTCACATTCTATGCAATGTCCCTCCCTACCTATCACTTGCTAAGTTAGCCATTTAAAAGCAGATACCCATGTATAATACATAACAGGAAATAACAATGATTAAGTTATATGTGATTAGCAATGTCCAGCTCCTCGTATAGGCTACCGGACTCCCATGTGTGTTCCTAGCTGCACGACACCTTGACCTTTCCTAAGGTTAATTTGATGTTTTAATCAGGTCAGTAGAAGACATGCAAATGGTTTAAGTCTCACAGGCCATAATCAGTAAATCAGTGCTATGGCCAAACTCCCCATGGGCTATCGTTATGTTGTCATGGTACTGAGTAAGAAAAAAAACACACACACACACACTTTTTTTTATGTCTTAAGTGGGAAGCCTTTGATCACCACTCATCAAAGCTGCATCAGGCACACATGGAACAGTGAACCCAGGTTACTCTGTCCTTGGACAGAACAGAACAGAATACTGCACCAAATCAAAATTGTCCATTCATTGTAAGCAAATACATTTAAAGAGAAGAGATAAACTCTGTGAGTGTGACTTTCCCGCCTCCGAGCCAGACCTGCGTGTTACTCAGTGTATAATGATGGCTGCGATGGCCATTTGGTATGCACTCCCTGTATGTAGCCATGTTGTTTTCTACTCCCTGTATGTAGCCATGTTGTTTTCTACTCCCTGTATGTAGCCATGTTGTTTTCTACTCCCTGTATGTAGCCATGTTGTTTTCTACTCCCTGTATGTAGCCATGTTATTTTAACTCATTATTTGTATTCGTTATTCACTGTGTATTTATGCCTTGTGTCACTAATTCTCTCTTTTTTTATATCTTATCTTTAACTCTGCATTGTTGGAAAATGACCCATAAGTAAGCATTTTACTGTTAGTCTACACCTGTCTACGAAGCATGTAACAAATAAAATGCAGTGGCGACCCATCATTTAGGGCTCCACATTTTTAGCAAATTTTCTTTTTTTGTTTGGGCTTTGCATGTTATTTTGAAATTACTATGTGTCACATATCAGTTTGCAAATAATGTAAAAAAAACAACATTTATTTTGGTTGTATTGAGTAAGGCAGCTCCAAAATGCAGGTGTTTCAGCCTTGCTCAGTGCTTTCTGTGGTGGTGGGGCAGCCAGCGGAAAATATGGAGCATTGTACTGTGTTTGGATCAGTGTTCTGTCAATCATGGGGACACTACGTCACCGCCAAGTCTAAGGGTAGAGCTCGAAAATTCAAGCCCCTTGGATGCTGCCATAGAGTTACATTAGAAGTGCCCATCCAAGAAGGCTCAAGGTCATTGGCCACAGATAGATAGATAGATAGATAGATAGATAGATAGATAGATAGATAGATAGATAGATAGATAGATAGATAGATAGATAGATAGATAGATAGATAGATAGATAGATAGATAGATAGATAG
The DNA here is from genome assembly GCA_023634145.1 of Thymallus thymallus. Lineage (NCBI taxonomy): Eukaryota > Metazoa > Chordata > Actinopteri > Salmoniformes > Salmonidae > Thymallus > Thymallus thymallus. Next base: position 23,240,513 of record CM042413.1, read on the forward strand.
ATAGATAGATAGATAGATAGATAGATAGATAGATAGATAGATAGATAGATAGATAGATAGATAGATAGATAGATAGATAGATAGATAGATAGATAGATAGATAGATAGATAGATAGATAGATAGATAGACCTTATTGATCCCCGAGGGGAAATTTCTTCGCCAAAGCAGCTACAAAAAAACACAGGGCAAGTGCAAAATGCCAGAACGAAAATACACAAAAGACAGATGACAAAATGACGTCAAATCACGTTATATCTACAGTAGCTTTGATTGGACTGATCATGTCAACATCATACTTTCAAAATCTTCAGTCATCATCATGAATCAAGTCGTCAATCTACTGGAAAATTATTTTTAATCCTTGTAATATAAAGAGAAATAATGAAGAGAAATTATAGGGAAAACGTATCGGTGCTCATCGGCAATTGGACATAAACATTACACAATCGCAAATTCAGCATTGCAAAGCAATCACTAGCCTGCTATTCAATGGAGTGGATGTGTGGTCCAAAGTCTAGGATTAAGGGTCTCTTTTCCAAGCTTAAACATTCAATATTGGCCATGCTGTCAATGAAGCATGATTTGTACCGCGCTCAAAACAACTGTTAACTCATATCTGCAAAATCTGACTTTAGTGAGTTCATGACAACTGGGAATTCGGGGAAAAAACGTTTTGAACGGTCATCCAACTCGGAATTGTAAGTTCGGGCCTTTTTTAGAGCTATGACCTGAAGACCACTGACATCATGATTCGACCTTTTCCAAATTCCCAGTTGTCTTGAAAGCACCATAAATCCAGAGAATGACAGACTTTGATGACAAAGGTTGATGACAAAATCTACCCACGAAAGACCGCTGCACCACCTTCCTGTTCAAGTGAGCACAGCACAAGGTGAGTCCAAAAATGGCTTGTGTGCTGCTGCATAAATGATGTAATATACCAGGGAGATATGTATACTGTAGCTAAGAAAGTAACGTGTATGTTGTGTAGTAAGCTGTTAGTAGCGCATGTGCCTCACCCTAATAATTTGGTCTATTTTCCCCTCTTAATGTCGCCTACTGTTCTGACTTGGTGGTGCACATGTAGCCTATAACCTGTTTTAGAGAAATGTAATCATCTAATATTGTAAGAGCTTTCATTGTCTGCTTATATGCCCCTTTATTTATCCTATTTTTCTGACTTGGTGTACAGGGAGAACACTGTAAGAACAGCCCATGTTCTGAATTCTGTCACTGTATATTTCAAAAGTGCTGACCAAATAGTTATATTGACTACGTCCTTCCTAGCTTGCTAATAATGTCTTTATCAAAATTACGGATTGCCTCTTATCCGCTTGTCGTCCTCTTATGCCATAGTTTGTACATCTCAATTGTCAGTAGAAAACAAATTTGTTTAAGCAAGTCAACCATATCAGCTACTGTACGTTTTTTTAAAAGGCAGTAAATGAGGCTGAATGAACTATTTCGCCGCCAGACAAGGCTCCGCTGATAGCCAGGTGTAGCAGTGGTAAGGTGTTGGGACTGCTGTTGGGACTCTGCTGTTGGGACAGCTTTATGTAGGCCCTAACAGTTTGTGGGCACTGTTTGTCACCGTTATAGTGTGTTTAATGCATTGTCTAGTGTTGTGTTGTGTAGTGGCTTTGCTGGCATGCATCACACATTTGTTGGGGGGTTTGCCCCAACAAGATTTACATGCTAAAATCGCCACTGGAGAAATGTCATCATTGAATATTGTAAGAGCTTTCACTGTCTGCTTATATGCCCCTGTTATTTATCCTTTCAAAAGTGCTGAACAAATAGTTATATCAACTACTCGCTCATTAATGTCTAATTTAAATTACGGCTTGCCTCTTATCCCCTCATCGTTCCCATATGCCATAGTCTGTGCATCTCAATTGTTATATTGCTTATCATGAGTATCTTATTCATAATTTCAGGCAACGTTGGAATGATTTTATTGTTTTGCTTTCTTTGTGTTTTATAATCATCTCATGTGCTTTTCTTCACCAGCAGGGGATACTATGTAATATTGTTGGGTCTGTAACCATGTTTGCCAGTGACAGTCTCTTCACATTCAAATATTTATTTTCAACAATAGACCCACGTAATTCCAGTTGATATTGCGAGGGTTGTATTGTTTACGCAATGCGCTGTCCGTGTCGGTATATTGTCTATAAAAGTGGATCCTCGTGATTGTATTTCTCCTTCCTTTTTAGACCACATAGGCCTAATAAAATAATACAATGGTGTGTAGTGGCTTTGCTGGCATGCATCTAAAAAAAAATTGGTTGAGTTTGCCCCACCAAGATGTACATGCTAAAATCGCCACTGATAAAATGTGATTTGATTTTGACCTTCACGCTATCTCTGACCCTCTGATCTTGTAAATGAGAGAGGTTATCTCTATTTTGCCGAATGGGTTAATCAATAAGCATGCATGCACACAGCTAGCTAAGATTATGCAGTGTTAATGAAATGTCGTCAACCTCTAGGTGTTTTTTTCTCTATCCATATGTTGGATCCAGTGTGCTGTACCACCCATGGAGATCAGATAGAACCTCCTTTTCCCAGCCCGGCAGGGGGACAAGCTAGGCCCTCAGAGAGCCATGCAGCAGGCAGCCAGGGCCCTTTAAGGGAGTGGTGCACATCATGTGGAACTAAAGGGATTAGACATCCTAACTGCCACTTCATAGTATTTTCTGGTCCATGGACAAATGTGACAAATGTGATAATAATTGCAAAGTCAGGAAAGATGTCAAAAGTGGAAAGTAGTTTTCCCATGAGGATGAAAGAAGGAAAAGGAATAGTGTTGTAACTGCTGCGAGAATTATGGGCATGTTGAATATTTGATTATTGTATAAGAATTGTGAGGACTAATCATTTGACCCATTCTCCTAATCTTAATGAATACGAAATGTCTGGATAAATGTGTCTTAAAGACATGCTCAGGAACTTTGGCAACTACTAAGATGTTATAAACCTCCTGCTTTAGGCTGGATGTGTCAAAGTGTAGTTCATACATGCATAATCTATGAGCAGAATTACTGTTTAACCTCAATTAGCCAAGAAATCACAATTTCCGGGAAACACTTTTGGCTTGTAAGTGCTACTTTCACAACTACTGGCTAAAAAGTATACTAAAATACCGGAGAATCCCTCTAAGGGGTAAAATTAAGGACATTACATGATGCCATATAAAGGTTTGTTTGAAGCAACAGAAGCTGAGCTAACAGTGATATCTACCCAGTCTGTCTCATCAGAGCCCCACACTCTTCACCGGAGCTGCCTGGGTGTGAGGATCTGGAGGGCCGGGGTGTGAGGGGGGTTGTGGGTACTGCATGTGTGGAACATCACAGGGTACTGACATCACACCCATCCCTTCTGTTCTCCAACCCTTATTGATCATTTTTCAGAATAACATGAGCCTTACTGTACAGTATATCCTCATGCTCAAGCATATTTTCAATATTGAAATTCACGGTCACCCACCAAATAATATGAATTTCAAACTGTATTTGCTCTGGGTGGTTCTACAAAGAAAACGTTTAGTTTGTATGAAAACGATGTTAGCTCCTCCCTGCTATCATTTAAAAATGTTAAAATGTGTCATCCATGACTTTCACATTAATGATTTAGCCAGAGCTGGTGCAAGGCCTTTGTTTATTGATGGGAAGTCCAAATCATGTCCATCTGCTCCCAGCACTCTCCATAAGCTAACATACGGAGATGTGTTGTATTTGTCACATGTGCCGAATACAACAGGTGTAGACCTTACCGTGAAAGGCTTACTTACAAGCCTTTAACCAACAATGCAGTTCAATAAATAGAGTCAAGAAAATATTTGCTAAATAACACAGTAAGATTACATAACTATACCGAGTCAATGTGTAGGGATACAGGTTGGTCAAGGCAATTTGTACATGTAGGTAGCGAGGGCTTGGGGGCAGAAGCTGTTAAGGAGCCTTTTGGACATTGACTTGGCGCTCCGGTACCGCTTGCCGTGCGGTCTATGACTTGGGTGACTGGAGTCTCTGGCGCCGCCTAGTATATAGGTCCTGGATGGCAGGAAGCTTGGCCCCAGTGATGTATTGGGTCGTATGCGCTACCCTTACGGTTGATTGCCGGGCAGTTGCCATACCAGGCGGTGATGCAACCGGTCAGTATGCTCTCGATGGTGCAGCTGTATAACTTTTTTGGGGGGATCTGGGGACACATGCCAAATCTTTTCAGTCTCCTGAGGGTGAAAAGTTGTCGTGCCCTCTAGCTGACTGTCTTGGTGTGTTTGTACCATGATTGTTTGTACCATGATTGTTTGCTTTCACTACAAACTACTTTGTTAAAAATTATTATATGTAAATCTGAAATGCCTTAGACTACAAACTGCAAGAACAATTCACTTTGGAGTCATATGTTAACAGAATGTCTAATTTTGGCTACACTGTAAAAAAATTAACTCACCCATAAATCTAGTTGTTTCAACTAGTTATTATTAAGTAACTGGTTCCACAGCCTTTTTGTATTTACTGAACTTTTTGTGTTACCTGAACTTAACTCCAACATGAGACAACGTAGGTAAGAAATCAGTAAACTTACAATGATGTGTTTGCTCAATTTGTATCATATGTTCATTCAACAATAAATTATTATTTTGGCATCTTACCAAATAAAGGTTGTGGAACTAATTACACACAAACACAGTGCTTTTAATATACACTGTTTTCAACTTACATATTTGAAACACATTAACATACATTGTTCATGTTAATTTATACAGTAATTATTATGTTCTCACCTGGGATTTGAACTCACAACCTCTTGGTGGCATTCTGATCTTCCTGCTATGTCACCATGTCTGTGTCAATTATAAATTAATCAGACTATTTTCTCATCATTGATTTGATTTACTTATTTTTTTCTGTATAGTTGTCTAACGTTGATGGGGCGTATTACCATGTTTTAATCTTAATCACTATGATAAATAAAAATAAAAACATTTTTATTAAGTGTACTTTTAAAAGAGCCTAACTTTACTGAAGTGTAACAATACATGTGAGATCAGTTATTTCCACAGACATGGTGACATAGCAGAAAGATTAGAACGCTGTGAACCAAGAGGTTTTGAGTTCAAATACCAGGTGAGTACATAGTGAATACTAATGTACTGTAAAACTAAACATGTATTTCAATGTGTGTCCAATATGTAAGTAAACATTTAAAAGCACAGTGTTTGTAGTTAGTTTGACAGCCTTTGTTAGATAAGATGCCAAAACAATAATTTCTAGTTGAATTAACATATGAGACAAATTGAGCAAGCACATCATTTTAAGTTGACTGAATTTTTGCCTACGTTTTCTCATGTTGGAGCTAAGTTTGGGCCAACTAAAAATGTTAAGTTCAGGTAGTACTTTGACCGAAAAGTTGAGTAAACAAAAAACAAGCTGTGGAACCAGTTACTTAATAATATTTAGTTGAAACAACTACATTTTTTTGTTACAGTATATTTTACTAAATCAGAAGTTATTATCCTGAGTGACCTGATTGGGAAATGCAGGCTTCAAAACATCTAATTATCTAAACCTAACCCAGCTGGTGACTAAGCCTACACGGCCCAACCCTAAAGATCCTTTAAAGTCAACTGATTGATCTTATTTTAACGAATACACCAGAGAAATACGTTTCTACTGGTGTCTTCGCCCAAGACATTAGTGACCATTGCCCAGTTGTTTATGTTAGAGATGTGAGAATACAAAAATATAAACCTTGTGTCATCACAAAGAGGAACTTTAAAAACTTCAGTGAACAGGCTTTTTTATATGATCTTTATTTTAAAGACCTTGATTGTATTTCAGCTATCCCTGAACTTGATTTATCTGGCCTTTTTGCAAATGTCTTCAATTCTATTGTGGATAATCATGCTCCCTTCAAAAAAGTAAGCGTTAAAGGGAGATTGAATGCCGCCGCGGAATTATCAGAAGTCATTCATAAAATAGATGATGCTTGGGTCAAGGCCAGGAACGCAGGCTTAGGTCCGGACTGGCAAGATTTTAAACAACTAAGGAATCATTGTGTAAGACAAATCAGAAAGGCTAAATCGGATTATTATGTAAGCGCTCTTTCGGATTGTAGTGGGAACCTGGCTAAATTCTGGAAAACTATCAAATCCCTGAAGGGTTCTACTTCCTCCTCTCTGCTACAACAAATTAATTCAGACACTGGCCTCATTGTTGCATTTAATCACCGTTTTATTTCAGTGGGCTATCAATTTCTAAGCCACAATGATTTTGGGCTGGATACTGATAGGGGAAACTTGCTCAATGATCAGAGAAATCATAGTCAAAGCTGTTCTTTTAGGCTATTTACAGAAAAAGAAGTCCTAGATACTTTGCTAGCAAATCCACAGGGTCCGACCAATTGGATCCTGGTCTGCTTAACTGTGCAGCGCCCATCATTGTTGGCTCAATAATCCACATTTTTTATTTAACATTGTTATCAGGAAATATTCCCAAAGTATGGAAAACAGCTCTAGGGCATTGATTATTCTATTTGATTAAATAAGTTGTCTTTGATAGGCCTGAGCTCTGACGCCTGTTAATGGTTTCATGATTATCTTAGTGACAGAACTCAGACCATTGTAATTGATGGGGTTAAGTCAGAATTTCTTGAAATACATAGAGGTGTACCACAGTGGTTGATTTCGGAACCTGTTCCCTTTATTATTTATATAAACACCATTGTAAACTTAATCTGTTGATCTGGCTGACAAAACTACAGTCAGATATTATAGCTATGCAGGAACCGCTTGCTGATATAAAACTTGTGCTTAATAAGGACCAAACAAAATACATGTTGTTTTAAAACTCTCATAAGAATGTTTCAGATGAACTAAATGTTCGCTTATTAGATGGTTCTCCAATCAAACGTGTTCCAGCATTTGGATTGATATGGATTGGACATAAAAATTTAAAAAAATACATACTTAAGAAGCTAAGATTTAAAGTTGGGTTTTTCTACAGAAAAAGATTGTGCCTTTCTCCAAGCAGTAGGAAGCAGATTATTCAGTCAACCTTTTTATCTGTTCTTGATTATGGGGATATTATTTCTCAAAGTGCAGCTGCTACACTCTTAAATCTTTGGATGCCATTTCCCATAATGCTCTTTGTTTTGTTACAGGTGACAGTTCTGATACTCATCACTGCATCATGTATCTAAAGGTTGTCTGGACCCGTAGATCTCTACATGACTCCCTTTTTGTTTATAAGGCCCTACTTCATAAACGTCCGTCTTATCTACTTTTGCTGTTGGTATAGACAGCTGAGTTGCCAACCCCGTTCACAGGATTAGGTAGCTCTTGAGGTTCCTACGAGATAATTGAATCTGCTTTTAGTTTTAATGCACTGAATTGCTGGAACAAAATTCAAAATACAGTTCTGGTGCTGTTCGGGCAATTTAAAGTATTGATTGGGGACTTATTTGTGGAGGAATGTAACTGGGTGATTCGTGGTGTTTTATGTCTGCTTCCCATGACTGTGTTTTTGTATTTTAATGTGTGTGTATATATACTGTACATATATATATATATATATATATATATATATATATATATATATATATATATATATATATATATATATATATATTTACACTACCATTCAAAGGTTTGGGGTCACTTAGAAATGTCCTTATTTTTTAAAGAAAAGCTAACTTTTTTGTTCATTAAAATAACAACAAATTGATCATTGAAATACAATGTAGACGTTGTTAATGTTGTAAATGACAATTGTAGCTAGAAACGGCTGATTTTTTAATGGAATATCTACATAGGCGTACAGAGGCCCATTATCAGCAACCATCACTCCTGTGTTCCAATGGCACGTTGTGTTAGCTAATCCAAGTTTATAGTTTTAAAAGGTTAATTGATCATTAGAAAACCCTTTTGCATTTATGTTAGCACAGCTGAAAACTGTTGTGCTGATTAAAGAAGCAATACCTTCTTTAGACTAGTTGAGTATCTGGAGCATCAGCATTTGTGGGTTTGATTACAGCCTCAAAATAGCCAGAAACAAAGAACTTTCTTCTGAAACTAGTCAGTCTATTCATGTTCTGAGAAATGAAGGCTATTCCACGCCTCACAAGTAAGGCCAGCATCCCGGAGTCACCTCTTCACTGTTGACGTTGAGACTGGTGTTCACAGATTTTGTGTTCACAGACAAAGGTACACAGAGAATGACCCGTGTACCTTTGACGTGGAAATGCCCAATTCACTTCCCTAAAGGTTTTCCTCCTGATACCGGTTTACTTTCAGATGTTTCTTGTGAGGCTTGTGGGCGCCGTAGAGCAAAACAGCCTACACGCCTGTGCTCTTGAGAGGCTCAGCTTTCGATAGTGGGGTAGATTAGTTTCTAGTTCAAACCATTCGGACATGACAGACATTTTTGTATAAAGTCACTTTTTGGCATCCTCTCATTTCCGACAAACACTGACTTTAAGAAGTGCCTGTCTACCGCATAGACAAATGGCTGACATCGGTGGATTCAGTGGATTGCGACGCATCCCATGCAAAAACAGGAAGTCTATTACTTAAACACACAGGGTTTTAATAAAATGTGATGACGCCACCAATTTTCACGCAGGTACGAACATCTACCTCTGAGTTTTTTTTGACAATGATTTAGCCAGTGCTAGTTGAGGGGAGGGCAAGTCCAAATCATGTACACTTGCTCCCAGTCACACAGTATGGTTACGCCAGCCTGGACTGGAGATGAGATGGAATGTCTCCAGTTCCTCCCCAGGCATGGTGTGATGAATGTTTGGGGCTGGTATGAATGATAACAATGTCCTTCACCTACTTCTGACTGTATAAATAACTACAGTTGCATGTGTTTCTCAACATATATTTTATATTCTCTCGCTCTCTCGCTCGCTCTCTCTCTCTCTCTCTCTCTCTATTTCTCTCTCTGTCTCTCTCTCTCTCTCTCTCTCTCTCTCTCTCTCTCTAACAGGAGGTTGGAAGAAGTGGTGTTTGAGTGTGGCTGTGATATCCGCTGGATTCAGTTGTGGCAGCAGCGAGGGGAGGCTGGCCTGCACACCCAGCAGTTATTCTGCAACAACAGAGCCTCCAAGATCCCTCTGCAGAATATGAATATCTCCCTCTGTGGTACGAGCCACCGCCGCCATGATCCCCCCTCCACACTCCTCAATCATCCCATGGTTGAATCAACATTGTTTACAAATCATTTAAACAAAAAAAATCTGATGACGTTGAATCAATGTGGAAAACTGATTGGATTTGCAAAAAGTCATCAACGTAGGGGAATTTTTCTATATTTTTTTCACCCCTTTTAACCCAAATCCATTGACATAGATTGTCAACTAATGTTGAATTCACGTTAGTTGACAACTCAACCAAATGTAAATCAAAAGTAGACGTTTAAATTGCGTCTGTGCCTAGCTACACACATCACTTTCATAAGAATGACCTAAACGCCTGATGTAACTTATCTCATGAGAGACAACTCACTGTTCTGAAACTGTGCTCGTTCCTTCCTTTCCCTCTTCCAAGTCGAATTCACAATAGCTAAAAGTGTCTCAGTCAGAATTTAAAGTGTGCTGTGTCTAGCTGCTATTGTATTCTCTCTCTCTCTCTCTCTCTCTCTCTCTCTCTCTCTCTCTCTCTCTCTCTCTCTCTCTCTGCCTCGCTCTCTGTCTCCCTCTCTGCCTCACCCCACCAGACTTGCCGGACATTAGTGTGACCCACTATAATCTCACAGTGATTGAGGGGGACAGAGTCACCGTCACCTGTAATGGATCTGGATCCCCCCTCCCTGAAGTGGACTGGACCGTCAATGACCTCCACTCCATCAACACTCACCAGGTGGGTTAGCCAGGGGACACACAAAGGGACCTACAATGCACTGTGCTGTTCTTTGTTGCAATGGTCGTACCACTGTGCTTTGTAACTGCAGGAAACAACTTGGCTTGTGACCTTGAAGTTTGTGTTAGCTACAGTACAACTTTAGGGTCCATTCTATTTAGATTCCAGGCAATTATGGAATTCTGTTGTTGTGCTATGAAGATAAATTGAGGAAATTAAATGGAACTGACACCAACTGTGTTTATGGGCTTGTGATTTCACAGCTTTCTGAAACTCAGAAAATGCAGTTAATCTCCTTTATACAGAGCATTATATCTGAGATCCTGAGTAGACATTGTCTGCCCCTATGCTCGATATTTGTCCTGCAGTACCACTCACTTCTCTTTCTCTCTTGCTCTGTCCAGTCCAACGTGTACTGGCCCAATGTTCACTCCATCAACCTGACCCTGGTCAACGTGAGCCGTGATGACAACTTCTACATGCTGACCTGTATAGCAGAGAACAAAGTGGGGATGGCCAACGCCTCCATTCAGCTCACTGTCCAATGTACGTAGCTACCAGTAACCAGTTCATGTTCAAAGTTGTATTGATCAAATTGCAGACCACAAACACTTTCAAGTGTTTGCTGTTTGATGACAGTATTCAGCTCAATATTCAGCCCAGAGGCCAATGTACCAACAGATAATACCAATATTCAGCTCACAGTAAGCCCATGAATGCTGCAATGCTTTACATCACTATTTAGATTGTAAATGCAGTAGATAGATAGATAGATAGATAGATAGATAGATAGATAGATAGATAGATAGATAGATAGATAGATAGATAGATAGATAGATAGATAGATAGATAGATAGATAGATAGATAGATAGATAGATAGATAGATAGATAGATAGATAGATAGATAGATAGATAGATAGATAGATAGATAGATAGATAGATAGATAGATAGATAGATAGATAGATAGATAGATAGATAGATAGATAGATACTTTATTGATCCCTGAGGGGGACATTTCTTTGTCAAGCAGCTACAACAAAACATAGGGCAGGTGCAAAATGCCAGAACGAAAATACACAAAAGACAGATACATGATACATAGAGCGGCAGTATGAACTAAAGAAAAGAGACAAAAAAACGAACTATAACGAACTAGAACAACAATTTATGCACGAACAACGGGAGCTGCTTAACAGGCGACCACTCAGGGCGGCGCCAATCAATGAAAAGCGGCAATCTGCAGCTGTAACAATAACAAAGTGTCCTCCCCACCCCTGTTTCAGTAAAAAGGGATGGGGCTGGAGAAATTTAACCACTCTCAGATTCGTAGACAGAGCAAAGGATGCAAGGACTGACCATCCATGATATAAAAATGAAAGTTGTAACCATGTTTTGAGGCTAGAAATTGTTTGTTTATGTTTACTTTGTTTAAAAGCATTGTAGTAAAATAAGCTTATATTTTGGGTTGATGGGGTACAACAATTAACTAAGCTCATGAGGCAAGTTATATTCTTCAAGGATGAATGGTATGTATGATTAATTTATAGGTAAAGAAAAATGATGTAGTAACTGCAGATGTCCATTTTAATTTGATGTTTAATTGTATTATATTTTATGTAAATGCTGCTATGCATTTTTTATATGCATATTATTTACATGAACATGTACATTCTCCCATAAAGTAGACTAGTGCTATTGTATATGTGTAAAATGCCTCATTAAGGAACAAGCAACCTCCCTTGATGTTGATACCTGACTACTGAACTTAAACTCCCTCTTATAGATTGTAGCCTATGTTTTATAACTACTCTTATCATTTCTATAACTACTCATATCCATTTTATAACTACTCCTATCCATTCTAAAACTACTCCTATCCATTCTATAACTACTCCTATCCATTCTAAAACTACTCCTATCCATTCTATAACTACTCCTATCCATTCTATAACTACTCCTATCCATTATATAACTACTCCTATCCATTATATAACTACTCCTATCCATTATATAACTACTCCTATCCATTCTATAAGTACTCCTTTCCATTCTATAAGTACTTCTATCCATTCTATAAGTAATCCTATCCATGCTATTCTATTCATTCTAGCCTATCCATTTGACCAGTACTCCTATCTATCATATTCTCACCATTCTATCCTATCCATTATATAACTAAGCCTACTCTTATCCATTCTATCAGTACTGTTATGCGTTCTATCCTCTACATTCTGCCAGTGCCGAGAGGTCATTGTGTTGAATATTGATCCCTGCGAGTTGGGGGGTGGTTCCCTTGGATGTGGATAGTTCATAGATGAGAAGGCAGTGGTCCTTTCTGTGAAAGATGACAGAGATTTATAGAATGTTTCATCACATAATGTGCGTGATTGCTTTCCAGCAGAGCGAGGAGAGGGGAGCTCTGACCCTGTCCATTGGGAAACATCTGGAAGGTCCTGCTAGTTATTCAGTGGCGGTGCACTGGTGCAGCACTGCAAAGCCATTTGTTTTTGTTTGCGATGTTCTTTATGATACCACATGCTCTTTTGGTTTTCTTGGTAATTGCCAATCATCCCAACAGCCGTATGGCTTGTCTGTTGCAAACGCCTTAAAACAGAGAGTCAACAGCTGTGGTGATTAGTTAGACTAACTGATAGTCAAACCAGGAAATAATTGCTGTTAGTTTTATATTCACTCCACTATAGTTCAACACTTTGTGTTGGCATGATGTTCCTATGATCATCACAAAACACTGTTTTCAAGTTGGAGCCAAATAAGGTTCTTGAGAGCGATGCCATAGGGGAATCATTCTAGGGTCTCCAGGATCGGAATTTAATAATCCTGCTGTAGGGTTTTAAGCCTTATTTGTGTATTTCACAGGGTGCCTTTCGAGTGAATTTTAGAGTTACCAGTACCACCCATGACTGTGTTTGCTAGAGACACACACATGGTTGTTGCATTCATTCATGTTCAGTCCTGTGGCCTTCAACAAGTGAGATCCTAAGTGAATATGTTGTCATTAAAAGTAAATTATTGAATTAGTTTAGAAAAATGTATGTTATTTATATTTCAGTAGCATAAGATTAATTAATCAACCAATGTACATGCAAAAACATAGATATTGAAACCAACAACTCTAAAAATCAACCTCCAATAGAGAATACTGGGAAATATGATAAAGATGGGTGTGGTTTTGGTTCAACTCTGTTTATAAACACCAACACTGTGTTATTTCACACCACTGAGTGTTAATTTAACGTTTTACAGTGTTGATTTAACTCTTCAATCAACACTAGAACTGTTACACAAAAAGATCAACACTAGTTAACACTGGCCAATTTTCTTGAGGCTTCCATACATTTCAAGAACCTTTTAGAATTCTGAAGAATCGTAGATGCCACGTCACAAACCCCATCAGGCAAGAGTTCTTCAAAGAACCTTAAAAACTAAGGAAGAACCATTTAAGAGCCTTCATTTGTTCACTTAAACTTCCCAAAGAGTCTTTATTTTTTTCTTCTAAAGCATTTGATTGTTACTATGGTGGACATTTTTCTGGCCCAGACATACGGTCTGTTTTTCCTTAGCAACAAAACACTTCCCTTATTAGACCACACTGTTTCCATCAGCTGTATGCCATTACAGGGTAATATGATCATTCTTTGTTGCTCCTACATTTACATTCATACTGACGGGTGTTGGCAACAGGGGTGTAACACTATTCTCTCCGTACCCAATACATAAAGTATTGATTGCCAGAGATAATGATGAGATCCGCAAACTCAAGTCGCTCTCTCGCTCTCTCGCTCTTACGCTCTCTTATGCTCTCTTACACTCTCTTACGCTCTCTTACGCTCTCTTACACTCTCTTACGCTCTCTTATGCTCTCCCTTCCTCCCCCCTCTCTCAAGAACTCTGTTTTCACAGAGACCCACTGCGGTTTTTTTACCTTGCATTAATTAACAATGAGGACATTGGCATAGTCTCTTAATGTGTATATTAGCTGAATTAACAGTGAATTTAAATATGATTGATGCTTTAAGTGAGCTCAGTATGGCACATTTACAGCCCTGTAATTGCAGATGGTTAGGTAGCTTTTAACATACCGACCATGGATGTGGAGTTACAGTATATGGTGAGCGCTTTTATGAGGTGTGATATTATTACTGCCTCTGGCTGCCATCCTTCAGAGTGGATGTGTCCACTCAACCAAAAGCCTGGAGACAGCCCAATGTTCCTTTGGTCAGCAGCCACGTCTTAGCAGCAGCTTCAAATATCATTTATACTGCTGGCCTACAAACCACTCACAGTCTCTACAGACAAATAAGAAATAACAAATCAGACCCCTGAACATTGGTACAGAGTTTCTTTTTCACTAGAAGACTGTGTGTCACATGCCATGATGCTGACACATTGAATAACACATTTCTGACATACCTTGTTTATGAAACTCCTCTCCCCTTGTCTGTCATCCCTCCCAACAGTCCCCCCCACCATCCTGAAGCTAGACGAGCCCGAGCGTCGCCATGAAACCTGCATAGAGTTCACGGTGCGCGGCAACCCCCAGCCCACCCTGCGCTGGTTCCACCGGGACAAGGAGATCCCCCCCAGTGACTACATCCGCACTCAGATGGATACCTACCAGGACTACCTGGAGGGATGCCTCAACTTTAAGGATCCCACGCACCACAACAACGGCAACTACACTCTGGAAGCCAGCAACTTCCTAGGAGTCACCACCAAGACGGTGTATGGACACTTCCTCAACGCCCCGTTTTCAGATGGTAGGTAGATTTGACTAGCTATAGTAGCTATATATAGTAGTACAGGTATATAGTAGCTTTAAACCTGTGACTTGTCATTAGTCATGGATCTGTGGATCGGAGCAGCAGAGCTAAAACTGTAAAGTGTTACTGTCTTATTAACAGGTTCACTGATGAATATAGAAACAGTCTCTCTCGCTATCACACCTCTATTAATAAAGGGGATTTATTTAGAGGTGAAGATAAGATCTCATTGGGAATGTAACTCTGTGTTCTTTAGAAAACATATCTTGATTTGTAGATTTTCTCATTTGAAAGCATAGAGACATTGACAACAGTACAACATCCCCAGTCCTTCATCGCCCCCCACCCCACCCATCCCACCAAGGCATCATACCAAGACAGCACAAAAAACAAAAAAACAATTACAGAAAAAAAAACAATTGACATCAATAATATTAGTAATACAATGGTAATTATATCAGCACTGCTCACAAGAATGTAGGTTGAAATGTTGTTCCCTGTTAGCAGCTCCAACAACATTTGCCCCCCCCCCCCTCCCACTAAAGTGATTTTAGAATTGAAACCAGATTTTAAGGGAGTCCTTGATAATGGGATTCAGAACATGGATGCTGAGGCTCATAGGCAGGTGGGGAGCACAGTAATGAGACAGGAGAAGTTTTAAGGCTTGACTGAAACTCTGTGACAACCCAAGTTGGACCATCCTTGTTTTAAAATTTGGAAACCCAGTAAACACACTTAGTTATATTTGCTGACCAGTAGTACAAAATGAAGTGCTTTGTAACACTAAAACTAATGGTAACTGAGCTGCCACCACCTTAAAGGAGAGAAAACCTTAACTTTGCTGGAGTATTGAAACACATGGTTGTGAGGGTATTGGGACAGCTTTAAGGTGTACTGAAACATTCATCCTGAGGCGTTCTGAAACATGACATGGTGAGACTGGGAACACTACCTTGGAAAAGGTTGAAAACACAATGGTGATGTTTCGGATCCTGTGCAGAATTAGACCCCTTTTTCTGGAGTTGCCAAATACTTTAAATGTACTTCCTCTTACTGTATATGCCCTGCTCTTATATGGTGTGTTTATAAACTCCTCATTGGTAATTCCAAAAGGTCAAATGGACAGTATTATGCTCAAAGAAAGGACACAAGAAAATATCGTTTTGTGAAAATAATTGAGTACAAAATCACTTTTCAAGACATGATTGAAGCTTCAAATGCTTGATCTTTTCTTTGCAAATCATCAAATTACAAAACGTTAACAGGTCTTTCACATTTTGATGAAGTAAGACAGTTCAATCTGTAAGGTATGTATCATATTATTCTTCAAAATCCACAGAAATGTGACACTATATTTCATATTCATGGGAAGAATTACAGGCAATGTCTGCTAATGTTAGCAGTAGCCCTCATACGAAACTTAAACCCAGTGCCCAATGCAATCCACCAGTCATCCATTATGCTAATGTCCTGACCTGAGTCTTTATATTCAGATGATGGTACACAGCATGGATGGTTGTTCAGATGAACAGATAGACGATATGATTGACAGTTGTCAGTTCACTTGGCATTAGGCTGTGATCCTGGTCTTGATGTAGTATGTAAAGTATGTATGTTTTTCTGCATACGTGATTAAGCTATGCAAATATAGCGACAAGATAACAATATGAATGTCAAAAGTGGGATGCAATAACATGTGGTGTGGTAGGCCAAAGCTAGAGCAGGCTAAAATGGAAGTGGCTATTCAGTGTAGCATATAGCATGTGGGGTATATGTCAAAAAGTAGATACAACTCAAAGCTAGTAGGCAAGCCAGCAGTATTACTATTATTATTAATGGCTGAAATTAGTGAATTCCTTTTCCTTCTTCAATGTAATAACATTGTGTACTCACGTTTTTATTGACACATTCATGGATTGTTTTGGAGAGTTTAATTTGAGCGTTTGCATATGCACTCACCTGACTGAGTTTGTGATCCGAATACACGGCAGGTGCCCGTAAACTTGCCTGTTTTTATACTTGACCATAGAGTTTGCTAGAGGGAACATCTGCCGTGAATGCCCTCTCTCCACCTCCATGCCTCAGACTGGGGGAATTATGAACAGTACAGCAGCAAAATGTTTTAAGTTCACATTTTACTTTCATCCAAACTTTTGTCTACTGATATGAAAGTATGAAAAAATTAAGGTAGAATTTCACGATAAACAAATCTCCCTATTCAGTTGATTTAACATTTTTTCATTGAGTCCATGTTAAGTCTACTTATCTCAAGTCTGAATCGGGCACCATATGCTCAGTGTAACAAAGGTTGTTCAGCACAACACATTAGTTCTGAAGACTGGCTGAGTGGACCAATGCAGTGTTTTCACAAGTAGGGGAACCAGGTTCACATCCCCCTTCTCACATGTATACCAGTGAAGAAGGCCCACTTTATACATGTTACCTCTGCTTTTACTTACATAGCCCAAACATTTTGATTGTAACATTATTTATAATCTCACAAAGTTGCAACTGTGGCCTATAATTAGTACCAAACTCTACCCTAGGAAAAGTATTACATTACATGTCTTCCTTAAAATGTTAATCAAAATATTATAAATATTTATAGTCAATCAATATTTATGCTATTAAGCATTTGCAATTTAAAAACATTTGATTATATGAGAGACAGTCTGCCAAAACATTATTTTACATATACTGAAACACCTAAAAGTGTTTTCACAACACTCTCTTAAAAACACAATGATTCAGATTGAAAAACCACTTTGTCTGTTTCAGACTACTTCCATTCTGTTTTGAAATACGTTCAGTGTATCATAACACTTTCATTGTGTTTACATTCAAACACCCTCCAGATCTCATCTTAGATGCACTACTTGTCATGGTTTACCTACACAATGATGATGTTGAGTCTTTCTATTTTAACAGTGGAGAGTAAAAACTGTGTTCTTTCTTTGAACATTCCCTGTACATAAACACATTGGTTGAACGCCACTGATGACTCCTTTTCTGTCTTCTTTTCCCACAGATTATGGTGATTATGGTAAGTAATCTTAGAAGACAGTCAACAAGAAATAATACCATGATATGCAAGAACCCGGAAGTCTCTAGCTCAAACACACATATTAAACTGAAAAAAACAGTGATTAAAACACTAGTTAAATAAAAGTTAAATTAAAATTAAAAATTAAAAAGGACTCTAGGGGGTTATGTTAAGTGATTTTTATTTTCAGACAGTTAACAAGAAGAAGTACCATGAGATATGTAAATAGCACCATGACATAAATAGTACCTATTTTATTTAATAAGCAGAGCGACAAAGTTCATGGGAGCTTACATTTGATGTAATTTAAATTTTATGATATTCACTACCCTAATTCCAAAAAGTTGTTGCCACCATATACAGCCTACATTAGCTGCGTAAGACTCAAGGTTACAGCTAGACACCTCTATCATTGGAGGACCAACATGCTCATTTAGTCTTTAATCTGTTCTAATTTAGGAGGTAAATGTAGAGGCAAGCACATCCACTGACCTTCATTCCCAGGCCCTCAAATTGACATCATGCCAGAGCTTCATTGGGATTTTCCACGCATAATAAATCCTGAACACGTAAGGGAGAGAGTGACAGATTGTTACTGTCAGGGCTCAAAATGATGTTGGATGAGTCCACTTGGTGGTAGGAAGGCAGGAAGAGGGCGGGCAGGACAGACAGGCTCGTCAGAAATACCCAGCGCTCTTCTGTTCTTTTCTGTTCTGTTCCGCTACACCACCCTGCTTCGCACCGCGGCCTGTTAGCAGAGAGCATGATGGGAGGGCAACCCAGGGGCATTAGTGTCTCCATAGAAGTGGATACAGATGAGGAGAGACTTGAAAAGGTCTCATTGTATCAGAAATGGAAGCAGACCTCTGAAGGGAAACAACCCAACTCTACACAGTTTACAAAGCATTAACCAAAACCAATCAGTTCGCTGCAATAAATGTGGGTATATGCTATAATTCTTTGGTCTGGTACTGTACATACTGTAGGTCATACTCACCGTTCTCCCATTCCATCATGGATTACTACTCTGCATGTTCCTCTCTATGCCTATGGCTAGTTGTTCAGAAGGATTGTGTAGACTGCATGTTAGGTTTCAAGATATACTGCACATGTAACTGTAGTTTGTCTGTCAGTACTTTCATAAATAGTGTTATTTTTTTGTCTTCATCACAGGTACTCCAACACCGACCATCACAGTAACACACAGGCCTGAGGAGGACACGTTCGGGGTGAGTTTGAGAGCACTGTGGTGCTGTACTAAGTGGCTTTTCAAATCTAGTGGAGATACAGCCTGTATACAGAACATCTTTTTCTTCTTCGTCTTCTTCGTCTTCTTCTTCCTGGGAACAACAATAAAATGTAGACTTCAGTTTGAGCAATTTTAATCCATTTCTTTTCTTTTTCGCTCCCTCGCCTTGTAGCTCCCTCCTATCTGCCTTTTCCCTTGTGGCCACTGTGTTTAACAACTTCTTAAAAATGTAATTTCACTCATCTGTAATTGACTGGATGGCGATTATTTCCTAATTTGAAGGTTTTAATGGGGAAGAGAGCAGTGACATGGGAGGAGAGACAACTTCCAATTGTTTGGCGGTCCTAATTATACTGTATGAGAGTTTTTCTCTCAGTATAAATTCATTTTGAGCTTCTCTTTGTATTGTTATTGCCACTGGAGAATGTATAGAGGCAATTTTCAGTACTAATCAAGTTTTCACAAGCCCTGCAGTTAGTCTTCATGTCTGTTGGCTATTCTGTTTTTGAGACAGTTATCTTTATTGTGAGACTCTCACTAAGCCCCGTCTTGTCCTCTTCCAGGTGTCTATTGCTGTGGGCCTGGCTGGATTCGCCTGTGTCCTTCTTATTGTCCTGTTCGTTCTCATCAACAAATATGGCCGACGTTCGAAGTTTGGAATGAAAGGTAAGAAACACTCAGTGTTCTTCTGAAAGGAAGTTGTCATTTAGACATTGTTTTCTTAGGTAGTGCCTCAGCTGTCAAAATAAGACATTATACTGGGTTTGTGCTTCTTTATTCCTTTCATGCTAAATACCTTGTTGTGTTATCTTTCTATTTCATACACCAGTGGTATTTCTACGTTTTTCAGTGGGGACCCCATTTTATCTGACAGAATTTCTGGGGACCCTATTTTTTCCAAAGAATTTCTCACGACATTGCAGTTCCCTGGCGACCCCACTTGGGGTCATAACCCCGAACCCCAATTGGGGTCGCAACCTTGACTTTGAATATCACCGCCATACACTGTATGCACAGTCCACGTTCTCATCTGTATGCAGCACACAACAGCATCGATACTTACACTTTATTTGATCTAGTGCTTGTCTTGGTATCTGGGCAGGCAGGCGGAGGTGGGGGTGACGCTTGCCATATTGCAGATTTGATCCCTGTGAAGAATGAGTTTGCAGGAGTGTCAGTTATGCCAACCAATTCCAAATATGGCTCAGTGCAGCCTAAGCTTCTATTTTTTGAGACATGTCCAAGCACTACTTATCACTGTCTTCTGGTGGCTGATGCAGCTGGTTCCGCTGTGTGCCGTGTTGGGCTTGGGGCTTTCTCTGACTGCAGCAGGAGGGGGTGATGGTGATGCAGTAGTAGTAACCACCTCTCTCTTGGCTTCAAGCCCTGTCCCTTCCCATGGAACAGCCCTGTCTCAGGTATTGGCTCTGCTGCTGTTATAAACTGTATGACAGTGTTTACAGTGTTTCAGGTAACACCTGCCGGCTTTGGCTGATGGTTGTGCATTGCCTGGTGGCATTTTGTGTAGACATAGCTTAGGGGGATTTAGACAACCTCTCCCTCTGTCTCTCTCTCGCCCCCCCCCCCCCCCCCCCCACCTCTCTTTCTCTCTTTCTCTGCTGTAGGTTTTTTTTAAGATAGTGTTTTTAAACTGTCCTTGTGTAACCTTACTACAGATAACGACATCACATCTCACATTAGAATATGCCATGCGTAGGACGTTCGTGTGCAAGCATGTACCAATGATGGATTTGCTGCCACAATCACACAACATATCATAGGGATGTTTAATGCATTGCTTTTCTCCCTTCCGTCCGTCTAGAGGCCTGTGGCATTGTATTTGTCTTTCATCATCAAGTGGAAAGTAATCAGTCCCTGTATCTGATGTTAACAACATTAGAATACCCCCAGGCCTCCCAAGGAAGCCTGTAGTCCTCTAATGAATGCGTATACCACTGGCTGACTGCTTGCCTTGGCACTTCGCCATCTCCATTGACTTTCTCTATTTCACTCCTGTTCCCACGGGGGCTATTTTTTTATCCTCCTCCTGGCTCTATCCCCCCATCTCTTCTCTTCTCTTCTCCCCCCCCCACTCCCCATCTCTCCCCCCCTCCCACCCCCTTCCTCTTCTGTGTTTCCTCTCCCTCTGTTTGACAACAACAGCAAGCTCTATCAATCCTTTTTAACCAAGGTAATTCAAAGCAGATTAAGCTGATAACATCATCGGATGGCAAAGTGAAAGGCGAAAGGCAAAGTGCTGGCGGCAAAGGTACTGCAGGAGGGAGGGAGCAGCCGGTTCCCTCCCTCCTGTTCCGGCTGCTTTACTCTCCAGCTGTTTACATGCAGACACACAATGTCTCCTGGTTCCACTGCTCTGCATGCATCCCCAGGCCTCGTTCTCTCTCGCACAGACACATCCTGGCTGCATGCAATCCATTTGGCAACCGTGAGCATAGGGGAGTCTTGAGGGTTAGCTTGTGTGTTATTTACCTTTAAATGGTTGGTCTGATTAGGAGTCCTCGTATGTCCCCGGTTAGCTGGTTTGTCTGATTAGGAGCCCCCGTATGTCCCCGGGTAGCTGTTTGGTCTGATTAGGAGTCCTCATATGTCCCCGGTTAGCCATGAGACGTGACTGCCAACAGCCCAGCACCATGCCACTCCCCCCTGAGTGAATACAGGGTATTAGAGAAAGGAAGGCAGGAACAGAATCAGCCATTCTCCCTGAGTCTCTGAGCATGTCTGCCATGTTCTTGTTTCCATGGTAATTCTGGCTGATTGGCATGTGGTATTAAGACTGGAAGGAGAGCAAGGAAGCTCACAAATGGCATGTTTTTATGCCCTGCCTAAGAAAGAGCCTTTGGAATGCCGACTAACTTCGGGAGGAGAATAGTCTGGCCATAAAAAGCATTCATTGTGTCACCCTTGAGAAGTGTATTTTCTTCTTCATCCCTTTCCCCTACAAACAGTGGTCCTTTCTGTTCCAGAGTCCTGGCAAGAGTGTTGAGGAAACCTGTTTGTAGACAAAGTATTGAGACTTCATTTCATTATTTTGGTCGCGGTCCAGTGGAATGAATGAGAGTTGTTCATATGAAGTGAAGCGTAAATAACAGTAATCTACTCATGTGGCGACTGAAAGTCCATCCCAGAGAAGCAACTGAAAGCTTGGCTTAATACAACATCTTAACAACATTACAACCCAACACTGTTTTATAAATAGTCCTTTTTTGCAGGTGCAGTAGAACCAGTGCACGACCATGTTTCTATGCCCACAGTTTATATGGCGGTGAAGCTGCAATCTCTTAAAGATGCATTCGGTCTCCTCATGTGCTCGGTGTCTAGTTGTGTGGCTGGCTGTAGCTGAGTTGTCCATACCATCTCAGTCTTATCAGGACTCCCCCTGCATGACAATGTTAGACTAGAGCGCAGGGCATATTTAAAATACCCTCTCGTCTAAGTTGATCCTCATTCCACAGTAGCAGTGTTCCTCTCTCTCTATTGTTCAACTTTCTCAGAGGGCTCACTGTGAGATCCCATTATTACTGTCTTAAATCTGACAGCAGGACCTTCACACTGATAGGAGAGGATTTCTTACTTTTTACTTCAGAGGAGAAAGGAGAGTGTGTGTGTGTGTGTGTGTGTTTGCCGCACGAATGTACTATAGGCTGGAGTACTGGTGAACTTGACTACACACACAGCTGAGTCATCTGTCCCACCCCCCTTTATGTCCTGGGATAAATCTTTCCTGTGGACGTTTGTTTTGCTGTCCCACTTTCATGGTTTGACCAAGAGCAGCATTCTTCAATCAGACAGCCGTCCTGTAACTGACGTTACTACATACACTCACTGTATTGCCCAATTATGTTTTGCCCAAAATAAACCAGCCAGAAAATTGTCAATATGCTAATGAGAATTTTGACCTCACTAGAAATGTTAAAACGCGCTTGCTTGATTATCCCTCGCCAGTTAAATATGTTGTTTATTTATTCAATACTTGTGTTGTGGTTAAAAGGAAATAATCTAGCAATGTACATGTAAAAAAAATTCACTGTTTTTCTCATGCTGTTTTTACAAATACCTTTTTTTTCTTCACTGTGTCTTTACATTGCTCTACTCCACCTGGGAAAGAGCATCAAAACAAAGCCATTATTCAAAGTCTACAATTGATGCTTCCCAGTGGTGTAAAGTACTTAAGTAGTTTTTTGGGGTATCTGTATTTTACTTTACTATTTATATTTTTGACAACTTTTACTTTTACTTCACTACATTCCTAAAGAAAAGTATGTACTTTTTACTCCATACAGTTTCCCTGACACCCAAAAGTACTAAAGCAGGACAGAATTATGGCACCCATCAATATAACGCTTTGTCATCCCTACTGCCTCTGATCTGGCGGACTCACGAAACACAAATACTGTGTTTGTAAATTATGTCTGAGTGTTGGAGTGTGCCCCTGTCTGCCCATCATTTAAAGTAACATGAAAATCGTGCCGCCTGGTGTGCTTAATATAAGGAATTTGATGTATAGCATTTACTTTTACAACTGAGTACTTTTTCTACCACTGTTCTTAAGTACATTTAAAACCAGACACTTTTACTCAAGTAGTATTTTACTGGGTAACTTTCACTTTTACTTGAGTCATTTTCTGTTAAGGTATCTTTACTTTTACTCAAGTAAGACAATTGAGTACTTTTTCCACCACTGATGCTTCCAATTGGTAGGGACTGAATTCAAACAACTAGTGTCACCCCTGCATACAGTATACTGTAGAGGGTGAAGACGTTGCACAATCAACTACACCAACCTTGAAACCACAGTCATTTAATATTCCATACAATCTATTTGAGCTGTATTCACTGTTGGTTTGGAGAATTCCCACAGACTCCCCATTAGATCAAAGCTCATACAAAGGTCATTGACTGCTGAGGGAGTGATGCTGTAGTACCCAGAGTAAACTCTAGGCTGATTCCGTGACATGCTGTTCTCCATTGGATGAATTTACTCACATCTCAGGCCTGAACGCTAGGCTACAGTACACTATAGCGCACCTTCTGGATGATGTTTAGTTCTTTCCTTCCTCCCCAGAGTGCTTGATTGATTTCTAAGTGCAGGTATCTGGTTATAATTACAGGTTTTGTGAGAGGTACAATGAACAGGAGATGGGGAGAGGGAGCCCTTGAGTGGCCTCATTCGTTTCCATTGACAGAGTGGTAACCGGTGATCGATTGTAGATGCCAGGGCTGTAGCAACCACCTCCAACCTCTCTCTCTCGCTCTGTCTGTCTGTCTGTCTGAACAGCCTATAGAGTCAATGTGTTGTGCTGTAATGATTCACACTTTAGTGGCTGCTGGCTTCGCTATGACCTATCGGATTTTCATTTACAACTGGATAGTTGTGCATAGCTGTGCTTTTTCTGTACAGAGTGTGACAGATTAGTATGTTAATTATTGTGGATGTGGAATCACAATTCATCAGCTAGGTTTTATGGTATGATTAATATATGAGGTGAATATGCTCTTCCTGAGCAGTCCATGTTATAGATGGCAGCATAGACCCAATGGATTCAACTATTCTAAGAGCTTTATATTAACTAATGGATGATAAATATTTCTTACAGACAGGAAGCACCTGACCAGACCAGTTCTTGTTGTTACTGTACATTTCCATTGTGCCACTCATTCCCAGCCACCCACCCTGTGCCAATGTAATATTTCTGGGAGCTGGTGCTGTTATGGAGTCAGACCTTCTGCCTGTAGGGCATGCACAGATTCATCTGGTGATACTGAGTTTGAAAAGCTCAGAAAAGGAGGCTTTTAAAGAAAACGGGCTCGGACAGTGGACAAATGATTTCATTAGGCATCTGCGAAAAGGGGAAATTGAATTTTCGTTCTGAAGCAATCTTATTTGATGTCCAGAAAGCTTTAAGTGATGTCTGACTTTAAAACCACAAGATGTAATGTCATTTACCTTATGGGATTATTTATGAAATATGTCCAATTTGTTTAGAATAATGGAGATTATTAGAGGTCCAGCTTGCTCTTATATAGTGGATCCGTTCTCAACAGATGGGGTCTTAGCAACACAAAAAGGGGTCTCACTAGCTGCACACCCTGAAATCCATAAATCCCTATAGCACAGTCTGATTTCCATCCACGAAACCCACTGTATCCTACAACTAGTGGCCTGTGTGAGCTTGTCACTCAGTGGCACAGTGGTTCGAGGCTGGTTGCACAGCATCTGATTGGAAGAAGTCATGATGGCTTTAACAGCGTTGTCTTTTGCCCCTGTCTATTTTGAGAGCCCGCTGAGCCCTCTTCACTGGGCCCACTGCTGGACCAGAGGAGCACCTGTCTGCAGAGAGAGCTGGTGTGCGTGTCAGCCTACAGAAACAGACAGGGCTGCTGGAGAGGGGAAGTAACTGGCGAGGGAAGAGAGACACCGGATTAAGTCCTGACACTCATACTAGTGCTGTGTCTTGTCCATCTGTGACTAACTGAGCTTTTTCAGGCCTGAATGCCCTGCAGCAACCCCACCTCCATCCCTCCACCGTGCAGCTCAGCTCAGCTCTTTGCTCCTGTCTGCTCTTGTTGTCCTCACTCTCTGCTCTCCCCCCTGACATCCCCCATCCCATGTCTGTCTCAAGGGTTTCACTTTCTCTTTGCAACATTACCTGTGTACCCCCGAAGGGCGATTAGCACACACCAGTGAAGCAAAGTATATCATTCATGACTGGCTGGGTTTTGGTCACGCCACTGCAGTCTGAGGGGAACTGCTTAGAATGCTATCGTCCTACATCACTGGAATATATGACTGTGGCCTATTCAAACAGCTCTGTGTAAGGCATATCAATGATCCACAGGCTTGTTGAAATACAAGTGGAATATTTTTGTTACAAGTGTCACACACTTAATTTTAAACATAGCTATTAGCTACCCACGTACATACCAAAATGCTCTTCCAAATGACTATCCTTTGTTTCATGCGGAGATAAAATGATAGGAGGTATTATGGTAACACGATGGTGATAACGTGCAGTCAGATATATTCATGCATTTGTATTTATTTTTATATTGTGGCTTTTTCCTTTGTTCTCAATACTCAGTTAATTAGAATTAAGTTAACCCAGTACTCAAGTTAGGCACTAAGTCAAGTGATTAATTACATGCTTTTTTAAGTCTGACTTTGCCAGCCCTCTCAGACTGTAGGAGGAAGGAGGATTTGTGCAAGGTATTTCCTTTGGAATACCTGTTTATACACCTGGCTTAAGGCAGCTTATCAGAGTTAAAGGTGGCATCCCCATCATCTCAACAACATGGTCTGGCAGTTTAAGCTTCCTTGAAATGGTTTAGAGGGGATTGAACGGTGCCGCCCTCTCTCTCCCCCATTGCCCCAGATCGCTCCCTCCCATCTGCCATCACTTTTCTGGGCCACGGATAAAAACAAAACAGGGGTCCTCAACACCCTTGTTACTTATTTATCCCAGTTAAAGATGCATGAGAGATGCCCTGGAGATGCTGGCCCTCCTCCACTGTCCCTGTCCTAGAAATAGCAGAGAGTGAGTCAGCTAGCTGAGGCACCGACCAACCAGGGCATTGCTCCATAATCACTAGAGCAGCAGACACAGTGCCATATGAAAAGAGGCCAGTGTGGAAGCTTTAGGGTCCTGCTCTGTTAGCTGGGTGGGAAGCCACTGCCAGCCCCCATGCCAGCCCCCCAGCAGACTGGCTGGGAATGTGTTGGCAGTGATACCTCTGAAGCCTACCTACTCCATCCAGACACACACTACCTCGCTACATCTCACTCAATCCATACAGCTTAATATAGCCCCACCCGGATGCACATTCTGGAAATAGGACATCAGCAAGAAAGAAAAACAGTATGTGGACTGTAGTGGAGGCTGCTGAGGGGAGGACGGCTCATAATAATGTCTGGAAGAGTGAAAAGAATGTGTATTTAATATTGTTCCACTCATTCCACTCCAGCAATTCCCACGAGCATGTCCTCCCCAATTAAGGTGCCACCAACCTCCTGTGATGGACTGGAGAATGTGTGTTATTTTCACACACAAAAACTCTATGCAGATAGCACCACGGGAATAATATGTAAGCAGTAATGCATGTTAATATGACATGATGGCTGTGCTCTCCATTCACTTAAAAGTCTTTACCCTCGGAATAAATGACAATGTAATGGCAAAATAAGAGAATAGAGCATTAATTATCCACCACATTGCATCTTATTCCAAATTAATTTAGTTCCCATCAGAGAAAGAGAATGATGTGCTTCACATACAGCCGCCATGGGCCACAGAAGGTTGGTTTGCTGTGCACAGAATCATGGCTGGGTTTTCAACGACCTTGTCCTAGAGAGATATAGAATATACAGTAGTACAGTATAAAGCATAATAATATGGAACACAGCCATGCCAGTTCCCTGTAGGAAAACAGCCTGGCTGGATGTTCATTACCATTTGAATTGCTCATTTAAAGATATACGTAATTATGGACCTCTTAAATGTATGTTTAAACACTTTCTTGTTCTGCAAAACAGCCATATAGTGCAGTATACCCACTGCTCTACAGACTGTTTCCCATGGTCTGTTTTGAAAGGCAGCAGGATCTGGAGAGAGAACCTATGGGACAGAACATCTTAACTGTTGTTTTTGTCAGTTAAGAGAGAAAGTGTTTTGCGTGAGGTGAAAGTTGCCAAATGCATTTTCAATGGCATGCTAAACCCAAAACCCTGTCACTTTGAAACTGAAAATGGAACAAAACTATGGAAAATCAATTATAGAGTGATTCCCCTTGTTCTCAACACCAAAGTAAAAGGCTCTCTCTATTGGAAACATGTCCAAACGGAGTGAGAAGCTGAGAGTTTTAGATGCTCTTCAAACAGAGAAGGGGTTAGACAGATGAAGGCCCTTGTCCCACACCACTCAGGCCCTCTCATCTAGAGAGATCTGAAGGACTCACTGTCCATGGACATCTCCATGTCAGACATGGGACACTCACTCACACGGACTGGTCTTCATCACTGAGTGTTTGACCAAAGATGGCTTTGAACTGCTAATGGCAAAAGAGAACGTTTTGTAAGATGTTTTTATTCATTGTTTTGTTCATACTGGATCAGAGGTTTTCCTATTTTCTTGTGTCAGCTTTAAAGCGGTCCCTTGGCTTTTCCCAGTCTTGCCTTTCTGCAGCCACTTGCAACCAGTCGGGGATTTGAGTCTGAGTATTCAAATCTAATCAGCACATTTTATTGGTCGCATTCACATATTTAGCAGATGTTATTGCGTGTGTAGCGAAATGCTTGTGTTCCTAGCTCCAACAGTGCAGTAATATCTAACAATACACACAAATATTTCTATATTAAGTAATATAGAAATATTAGGACGAGCAATGTCGGAGTATATATATATATATATATATATATATATATATATATATATATATATATATATATATATATATATATATATATATATGTACAGTCGTATGCAAAAGTTTGGGCGCCCCTGACAATTTCCATGATTTCCATTTATAAATAATTGGGTTTTTGGATCAGCAATTTCATTTTGATCTATCAAATAACTGATGGACACAGTAATAGGTTTTTGGATTAACAGAAAATGAGCAATATGCATCAAAACGAAATTAGACAGGTGCATAAATTTGGGCACCCCAACAGAAAAATCACATCAATATTTAGTAGAGCCTCCTTTTGCTAAAATAACAGCCTCTAGACGCTTCCTATAGCCTCTAATGAGTGTCTGGATTCTGGATGAAGGTATTTTGGACCATTCCTCCTTACAAAACATCTCCAGTTCAGGTCTGGGGACTGGGATGGCCATTACAGAACATTGTACTTGTTCCTCTGCATAAATGCCCGGGTAGATTTTGAGCAGTGTTTTGGGTCGTTGTCTTGTTGAAATATCCAGCCCCGGCGTAACTTCAACTTTGTGACTGATTCTTCAACATTATTCCCAAGAATCTGCTGATATTGAGTGGAATCCATGCGACCCTCAACTTTAACAAGATTCCCAGTACCGGCACTGGCCACACAGCCCCACAGCATGATGGAACCCCCACCAAATTTTACTGTGGGTAGCAAGTGTTTTTCTTGGAACGCTGTGTTCTTTTGCCGCCATGCATAACGCCCCTTGTTATGACCAAATAACTCAATCTTTGTTTCATCAGTCCATAGCACCTTATTCCAAAATGAAGCTGGCTTGTCCAAATGTGCGTTTGTGGCGTGTGTGCAGAAAAGGCTTCTTCCGCATCACTCTCCCGTACAGCTTCTCCTTGTGCAAAGTGCGCTGAATTTTTGAACGATACACAGTGACACCATCTGCAGCAAGATGATGTTGTAGGTCTTTGGAGGTGGTCTGTGGGCTGTTTTTGACCGTTCTCACCATCCTTCGCCTTTGCCTCTCCGATATTTTACTTGGCCTGCCACTTCTGGCCTTAACAAGAACTGTGCCTGTGGTCTTTCATTTCCTGACTATGTTCCTCACAGTGGACACTGACAGCTTACATCTCTGCGATAGCTTTTTGTAGCCTTCCCCTAAACCATAATGTTGAAGAATCTTTGTTTTCAGGTCATTTGAGAGTTGTTTTGAGGCCCCCATGTTGCCACTCTTCAGAGGAGAGTCAAAGAGAACAACAACTTGCAATTGGCCACGTTAAATACCTTTTCTCATGATTGGATGCACTTGTCTATGAAGTTCAAGGCTTAATGAGCTCACCAAACCAATTGTGTGTTCCAATTAATCAGTGCTAAGTAGTTACAGGTTTTCAAATCAACAGAATGACAAGGGTGCCCAAATTCTTGCATAGCCTATTTTTCACATCTGATTTAATTTCATACAACTTAATATTGCTACTCTAAAAATCTTTGTCTTGACAATACCCCAGTACTCAGCTTTTATTAGAAAATGAATGGCATGCCACTGTGATCATTTTCTGTGACGACAGAGTAAATTATTATGCAGCCTCAGAGGGGTGCCCAAACTTTTGCGTGTAGAGAGAGATTTTGTGTTTGTATATAATGGGATGTATAGACATTATGGACAGTATATGGATAGAATATGTAATATATCTGAAGAATACGTAGGATAGAATAGTATATGTACAGAAATAGTTAAATAGGATAGGCCTTGACTAGAATACAGTATATACTGTACATACTGTATGAAGTGGGTAAATCATTATTAAAGTGACCAGTGTTCCATTATTAAAGTGACCAGTGTTCCATGTTTATGTACATAGGGGCAGCAGTCTCTAAGGTGCAGTGTTGAGTAACCGGGTGGTAGCCGTCTAGTAACAGTGACTAAAGTTCAGGGCAGGGTACTGGGCGGGGGCTGGCTAGTGGGGACTATTTAACAGTCTGATGGCCTGGAGATAGAAGCAGTTTTTCAGTCTCTCGGTCCCAGCACACTAATTTAGTTCAGTTACCTTTGCTTTCTTGGGTACAGGAACAATGGTGGACATCTTGAAGCAAGTGGTGACAGCAGACTAGGATAGGGAGAGATTGAATATGTCCGTAAACACTCCAGCCAGCTTGTCTGCACATGCTCTGAGGACGTGGCTAGGGATGCTGTCTGGGCCGGCAGCCTTGCGGGGGTTAACACGCTTAAATGTCTTATTCACGGCGGCCACGGCGAACGAGAGCTCACAGTCCTTGGAAGCAGCTGTGGCCCTCGTCGGCGTTTAGCTTGTCCGGTAGCAAGACGTCGGTGTCAGCAGCGTGGCTGGTTTTCCCTTTATAATCTGTGATTGTCTGGAGTCCATGCCACATATGTCTCGTGTCGGAGCCGTTGAATTGAGACTCCACTTTGTCCTGTACTGACGTTTTCCCCTTGCCATCGTTAAATGCGGTGGTTCACGCTTTCAGTTTTGCTCGAATGCTTCCATCTATCCTCGGTTTTTGGTTTGGATAGGTTTTAAGCCTGAAGAACAACCAAATTACTCAACATCCGAATGTTGTACGTGGAGGAAGTGATGCCAAGTGCACTGTGAAATGTTTAGGAAAGTTTTAATGGTACAACCTTCAATTTTGATCCAACCTCTTTCATATTGACTGTAATTGATTCAGATATTATCCACACACTGGATACTCAAGAAAAGTGAATATCAGTGATCACTCACTTAGAGAGTGAGAGAGCTAAATTCTGAAACCAGATGGTTGTTATGTTTAACTGGATGACTTCCAATTTACTGTTAAAATAATACAGCCAAAACAAATATACTGCGATACCTCCTATGAAGTAATGTAGCTTGAAGGTTGACCAAAACAGGTCAGTACACATAATTTGTATGGAACACAAGTTTAAAATGGAACACAAGCTCATCAAGCTTTCTCCTTTGATTTAAAACATTGTTTTGCAGTTATGATGAATTTATCTCAGCTATTCTTGTGGAAACAGTTCTCTGTCTTTAACTAGAGATGCAATTAATGCCTGCATCTAAAAGGAATAGAATCTACTTTGACTGATTCAGAAAGTTAAATCTAATTGGCCATTGAGACATGGCCGAACAGGAAAAATGGCCACAGAGTCTCTGCATTCATTCATGTTATGAGCTCTTGAGGAAGGTTCCCACTGGGCACACCACGTCATTTTAAGGCCAGGCACCACAGGCTGAATTGAGATTTGTGCATCTACTTATCAATTTTGATATTTGTTGGTATTTTCAGAAAGTAAACATAAAAATGTCAAAATCTTAATGTAAATGTATCTTTTCAAAACTTTATCATACAACTGTCATCAAAATATCATGAATTTTAACCACTTTAAAATGGACATACATATATAATGTCAAAGTTCACTACATACTGTAGAATTACACATAATTTATATTACATTGTTGAAATTCAAAAATGTATTCTTTGTAAATATAATGTTGAAAGGGTCAAGTTTACGTACTGTATGTGCCTTCATTTTCAGCACATTGAATCCATGATGCACGTGGTATATGAAAATACCTTATCAATCACATTCGTGAAAATAATGGGGTGTAGGGATACACAAGGGTCATACAGGTGATGGGTCTGGATGTCTATTGAACATTCATTGTGTTGTTGGAAATAGTGAATGGGGTGTAGGGATACACAAGGGTCATACAGGTAATCGGTCTGGATGTCTATTGAACATTCATTGTGTTGTTGGAAATAGTGAATGGGGCTGGGGCACATGTGTTATACAAATGTACTATGATTTTATCTATGGAATGATTAGCATAATATACAGATCAGAAGATACAGGACTAAGATATGCAAATAACAGGGTTGAGTGTGCAGCGAATAGCAGGATATTGCGGAATACAGGCCTAAGGAAAGTGGGTAACAGGGCTGAGATGGGCAAGTAACACGGATTAGGTATATTGACAAAGGAACTGGGGTCTATCAGTAGCCAATTTAAAAACTTGTTTATTTTATTTAACTACAGCCTTTTTTGTTATAATTAATCTTTATTTAACTAAGCAAGTCAGTTAAGAACAACTTCTTATTTACAATGACGGCATACACCGGCCAAACTCAGATGATGATGTGCCAATTGTGCGGAGCCCTAAGGGACTCCCAGTCACGGCTGGTTGTGATACAGCCTGGATTCAAACCAGGGTGTCTGTAGTGACACCTCTAGCATTGAGATGCAGTGTCTTACACCACTGCACCACTTGGGAGCACTATAGGGCATTTAGGGCTAGGATATACAGTGGGGAGAACAAGTATTTGATACATTGCCGATTTTGCAGGTTTTCCTACTTACAAAGCATGTAGACATCTGTAATTTTTATCATAGGTACACTTCAACTGTGAGAGACGGAATCTAAAACAAAAATCCAGAAAATCACATTGTATGATTTTTTAATAATTAATTTGCATTTTATTGCATGACATAAGTATTTGATCACCTACCAACCAGTAAGAATTCCGTCTCTCACAGACCTGTTAGTTTTTCTTTAAGAAGCCCTCCTGTTCGCCACTCATTACCTGTATTAACTGCACCTGTTTGAACTCGTTACCTGTATAAAAGACACCTGTCCACACACTCAATCAAACAGACTCCAACCTCTCCACAATGGCCAAGACCAGAGAGCTGTGTAAGGACATCAGGGATAAAATTGTAGACCTGCACAAGGCTGGGATGGGCTACAGGACAATAGGCAAGCAGCTTGGTGAGAAGGCAACAACTGTTGGCGCAATTATTAGAAAATGGAAGAAGTTCAAGATGACGGTCAAGCTCCCTCGG
Source organism: Thymallus thymallus (assembly GCA_023634145.1). Lineage (NCBI taxonomy): Eukaryota > Metazoa > Chordata > Actinopteri > Salmoniformes > Salmonidae > Thymallus > Thymallus thymallus. The sequence continues at coordinate 23,273,706 of CM042413.1, forward strand.
TCTGGGGCACCATGCAAGATCTCACCTTGTGGGGCATCAATGATCATGAGGAAGGTGAGGGATCAGCACAGAACTACACGGCAGGACCTGGTCAATGACCTGAAGAGAGCTGGGACCACAGTCTCAAAGAAAACCATTAGTAACACACTACGCTGTCATGGATTAAAATCATGCAGCGCACGCAAGGTCCCCCTGCTCAAGCCAGCGCATGTCCAGGCCCGTCTGAAGTTTGCCAATGACCATCTGGATGATCCAGAGGAGGAATGGGAGAAGGTAATGTGGTCTGATGAGATAAAAATAGAGCTTTTTGGTCTAAACTCCACTCGCCGTGTTTGGAGGAAGAAGAAGGATGAGTACAACCCCAAGAACACCATCCCAACCGTGAAGCATGGAGGTGGAAACATCATTCTTTGGGTATGCTTTTCTGCAAAGGGGACAGGACGACTGCACCGTATTGAGGGGAGGATGGATGAGGCCATGTATCGCAAGATCTTGGCCAACAACCCTCAGTAAGAGCATTGAAGATGGGTCGTGGCTGGGTCTTCCAGCATGACAATGACCCGAAACACACAGCCAGGGCAACTAAGGAGTGGCTCCGTAAGAAGCATCTCAAGGTCCTGGAGTGGCCTAGCCAGTCTCCAGACCTGAACCCAATAGAAAATCTTTGGAGGGAGCTGAAAGTCCGTATTACCTAGCGACAGCTCCGAAACCTGAAGGATCTGGAGAAGGTCTGTATGGAGGAGTGGGCCAAAATCCCTGCTGCAGTGTGTGCAAACCTGGTCAAGAACTACAGGAAACGTATGATCTCTGTAATTGCAAACAAAGGTTTCTGTACCAAATATTAAGTTCTGCTTTTCTGATGTATCAAATACTTATGTCATGCAATAAAATGCAAATTAATTACTTAAAAATCATACAATGTGATTTTCTGGATTTTTGTTTTAGATTCCGTCACTCACAGTTGAAGAGTACCTATGATAAAAATTACAGACTTCTACATGCTTTGTAAGTGGGAAAACCTGCAAAATCGGCAGTGTATCAAATACTTGTTCTCCCCACTGTAGGTGTGTCAGTTCTTGATTGTATCAATATTAGGGTAATTGCATGTGGGTGTTAGGGTGAGTGGGATAAGGTACGCCCCCGGTCAAAAGTTTGGAATATTACTCATTCAAGGGTTTTTCTTTATTTACACAATTTTTTACATTGTAGAATAAAAGTGAAGACATCAAAACTATGACATAACACATAGAATCATGTAGTAACCAAAAAAGTGTTTTATGTATATAAATATATTTTATATTTGAGATTCTTGAAATAGCCACCCTTTGCCTTGATGACAGCTTTGCACACTCATGGCATTCTCTCAACCAGCTTCATGAGGACCGCCACAGGAATGGAAGACCCAGAAATACCTCTGCTGCAGAGGATGAGTTCATTTGAGTTACCAGCCTCAGATTGCAGCCCAAATAAATGCTTCACAGAATTCAAGTAACAGACACATCTCATCATCAACTGTTCAGAGGAGACTGTGAATCAGGCATTCATGGTCAAATTGCTGCAAAGAAACCACTACTAAAGGACACCAATAATAAGAAGAGACTTGCTTGGGCCAAGAAACACGAACAATGGACATTAGACCGGTGTAAATTTGTCCTTTGGTCTGGAGTCCAAATTTGAGATTTTTGGTTCCAACCAAATTAAGATGGTTTGGGATGAGTCGGACTGCAGTGAAGGAAAAGTAGCTAACAAGTGCTCAGACTGATGGAAAAGCATTCCACGTGAAGCTGGTTGAGAGAATGCCAAGTGTGTGCAAAGCTGTCTTCAAGGCAAAGGGTGGCTATTTGAAGAATCTCAGAAATAAAATATATTTTGATTTGTTTACACTTTTTTGGTTACTACGTGATTCCATATGTGTTATTTCATAGTTTTGATGTCTTCACTTTTATTCTACAATGTAAAAAATGTACCCTTGAATGAGTAATATTCAAAACTTTTGACCAGGGGTGTACAAGTATATTGATATTGTGTCTGAGGAATAGGGGTAAATGTCGGTACATTTTATTATAGGCACAGCACTGTATGTTCCCATCGGTCACAATTGTAACCGAGAATAAAACAATTTTCAACATACTTTTTTAGTAAAAAAATGTGTTAGGTTTACTAATGGTAAAATATTTGCATAGTGGCATGTCTGGGAAATTGTTTAGAACAAATAGGTTAATCCGGTGTCCAGAATTTTTTTTGTGCAGGATATGCAAATATGTGCATATTTAATGAGAGAACCTCATTTGCATTTTTTTATACAATATAAAACTGAACTAAAATATAAACGCAACATGTAAAGTGTTGGTCCTATGTTTCATGATCTGAAATAAGAGATATCAGAAAGGTTCCATACTCACAAAAAGCTTATTTCTCAAAAATGTTCACAAATTTGTTTACATCCCTGCTGGTGAGCATTTCTCCTTTCCCAAGATAATCCATCCACCTGACAGGTGTGGCATATCAAGAAGCTGATTAAACAGAATTATCATTACACAGGTGCAGCTGCTGGGGACAGTAAAAGGCCAATCTAAAATGTGCAGTTTTGTGAAACAATACAATGCCACAGATGTGTCAAGTTTTGAGGGAGAGTGCAATTGGCATTCTGACTGCAGGAATGTCCTCCAGATCTTTTGCCAGATTATTTAATGTTAATTTCTCTACCAAAAGCCGCCTCCAACGTCATTTTAGAGAATTTGGCAGGATGTCCAACCGGCTTCACGACCACAGACCATGTGTATGGTGTTGTGTGTGCGAGTGGTTTGCTTTGGGTTATGGTATGGGCAGGCATAAGCTATGGACAACGAACACAGTTTCATTGTATCTATGGCAATTTGAATGCAGCATGGGGAAAATGGTGATCGCACCAGATAATGACTGGTTTTCTGACCCACACAACAACAGATGCATATGTGTATTCCCAGCCATGTGAAATCCATAGATTAGGGCCTAATTTCAATTGACTGATTTCTTATTATGAACTATAACTCAGTAAAATATTTGAAATTGTTGCATTTTATATTTTTGTTCGGTATACAGCTGTATGTCACGGACATTTACCAATGCGCTATCGTGCAAATGATTGTTGAGAGATCTCCACTTACAAATGAAATAGATGCACTGTTGCTATCACAGTTATAACTATTGTACACAGATTCCACGTCACAAATCACAATACGTTGACAAATTACGCTGAACAACCAGTTTGTGCCCAGTGGGTTGGCACTCTGACTGGTTGGCTGTGACTATGTTCTCTGGACAAAGCCACTGGAGAGCTAAATCCCTCCTTCCCCAGGGCTAAGAATTAATGAGAGGAAAAGTATCTTAATGTTTCATGAGGGGCCTTTTAATTTTTAAGGAGTCTAGAGTAATTGTTGTGTAATCACAACCCGCTTGTCTTAATTATTTATCTGGATGGTGTTTGAGGATGGAGGCAGTGCAGACAGAGCAGGATGGAGAGGAGAGAGGTATGGATGGAGTGGGCCGCAGTGGGTATCCCAGTAATGGTGATGATGAACACAACAGAAACAACAGAGATACCTGGATCTGAAGTGTGTTTAAATAGCCACTTCCTAACGTCCCTAGTTAACATTGAGGGTCCATCTTATCACTGGAGACTGGTAGGCACTACTAGGCATTGAGAAATTGACTAATTTTATTCCAACCAAACAGTTATTTGACTGGGCTATCAATGGTTTTCCTATTAACGCTGAACGGATGGTCTGTGTAGGGTCTCTGACATTACGGGACTACCATTGTAGATGTCGACGTTCTGTCTTTACATAACATATAATCGTCAATCTACCCACCACGCATATAAATGAGGCCTTTTTCTGTAAATCTGTGGAATCGTTACACTTATAGATAAAGTTTGTGTACATTTCAAGAAAATATCTCTGGAGTCATTCCAAAGGCATCTCCTTGACATTGTCAAAGCATCATTATCATAATTGTAACACAGTGGTAATGACAAATCTAGTGGAAGCTGTTTGTTCCACATATTCTATTTTATGCCAATGACTGCTTTCATAAGTGTGTTGGAACACTGCTTTAGTCTATTGTTCATCAAGTTTTTCTATCTTTCATATAAAGAGATCGAGAGACAAACAGAGACAAAAGCTAAATTGCTAAACATCATTTTCCCAAGAAAGTTCTAAATAAATATGTTGTGTGTGTACACAGTGATTTAGAGTGAAATAACAGACAGAGACAGCATCACTCTCTCTCCAGGTCTCCTGTCAATAACATGGGTGCTCGTGTTCTGCTGTCAGTAGCAGTAGCAGCGCTCCACAACGGCACCACTTTAGCTATTTGTTTGTATTTGTTCCTATTAAGTCGCCGGGGAAGTAAAGCGTTCATCTCGGCTTCCACCTCGCCCAGGGGAGCAGCTAGCGCTGAGGAGAGCAAAACAAACAAGCCAGCCTTCTGTCAGCCACATTACGCAGGCAGCCAGGCTGCAGCCGCCCCTCTGGCTGGTGGGATCCACTCCCCAACTCCCAATCAGACCCAGCCAGGAAGGTCCAGAGTACACAGAGAGGAAGGCTGGGGGTGCTGCTGATCTAAACTGGAGCATGGATGAAGGTAGAACATGCACTCTCTAATGGGCTTGCTGGAATCTACCCACAGGCCCAAAAACCTCTTGTCAGCATTTAGACAACTGCACAGTCAGGCATACACACACAGAACAAACAGTGCATTCGGAAGGTATTCAGACCGCTTGACTTTTTTACACATTTTGTTAAGTTACAGCCTTATTCTAAAGTTGATTGACTAAGAAATGTTTCTCATCAATCTACACACAATACCCCATAATGACAAAGCGAAAACAGGTTTTTAGAAATGTATACAAATGTATAAAAAAAGAAAAACAGAAATACCTTATTCACGTAAGTATTCAGATCCCTTTGCTATGAGACTCAAAATGGAGCTCAGGTGCATCCTGTTTCCATTGATCATCCTTGAGATGTTTCTACAAGTTGATTGGAGTCCACCTGTGGTAAATTCAATTGATTGGACATGATTGCCAAACATGCCCGTGTAAAACTGACTATCCTACCGATCCTTGACTTCGGTGATGTCATTTACAAAATAGCCTCCAACACTCTACTCAGCAAATTGGATGTAATCTATCACAGTGCCATCCGTTTTGTTTCCAAAGCCCCATATACTACCCACCACTGCGACCTCTTGTTGGCTGGCCCTCACTACATATGCGTTGCCAAACCCACTGGTTCCAGGTTATCTATAAGTCTTTGCTAGGTAAATCCCCGCCTTATCTCAACTCGCTGATCACCATAGCAACACCCACCCGTAGCATGCGCTCCAGCAGGTATATTTCACTGGTCACCCCCAAAGCCAACATCTCCTTTGGCCGCCATTCCTTCCAGTTCTCTGCTGCCAATGACTGGAACGAATTGCAAAATCCTTGAAGCTAGAGGTTCCTATCTCCCTCACTAACTTTAAGCATCAGCTGTCAGAGCTGCTTATCGATCACTTCACCTGTATATAGCCCATCTGTAAATAGCCCACTCTACTACCTCATCCCCATATTTATTATTTTCGCTCATTTTGCACTCCAGTATCTCTATTTGCACATCATAATTTGCACATCTGTCACTCCAGTGTTAATTCTAATTTGTAACTTATTTCGCCACTATGGCCTATTTATTGTCCTACCTTCCTAACCTTACTGCATTTTGCACTACATTTGCACACTCTGTATATTGATTCTCTATTGTGTTATTGACTGTACGTTTGTTTATTCTCATGTGTAACTCTGTGTTGTTTTTTGTCACACTGCTTTGCTTTGTCTTGGCCAGGTCGTAGTTGTAAATGAGAACAACTGGCCTACCTGGTTAAATAAAGGTGAAATAAAAAAATAAAAAAATGGAAAAGCACACATCTGTCTATACATATATACATGTCAGAGCAAAAACAAAGCCATGAGGTCGAAGGAACTGTCCGTAGAGCTCAGAGAGAGGATTGTGTCAAGTAACAGATCTGGGGAAGGGTACCAAAACATTTCTGCAGCATTGAAGGTCCCCAAGAACACAGTGGCCTCCATCATTCTTCAAGAAGTTTAGAACCACCAAGACTCTTCCTAGAGCTGGCCGCCCGGCCAAACTGAGCAATCGGGGGAAGAAGGGCCTTGGTCAGGTAGGTGACCAAAAACCTGATGATCACTCTGACAGAGCTCCAGAGTTCCTCTGTGGAGATGGGAGAACCTTCCAGAAGGACAACCATCTCTGCAGCACTCCACCTATCAGGCCTTTATGGTAGAGTGGCCAGACAGAAGACACTCCTCAGTAAAAGGCACATGACAGCCCACTTGGAGTTTGCCAAAAGGCACCTAAAGGACTCTCAGACCATGAGAAACAAGATTCTATGGTCTGATTAAACAAGATTGAACTCTTTGGCCTGAATGCCAAGCGTCACGTCTGGAGGTAACCAGGCACCATCCCTACGGTGAAGCATGGTGGTGGCAGCATCATGCTGTGGGGATGCATGATGCTGCCATCATGTCAGGATTGAGGGAAAGATGAACGGAGCAAAGTACAGAGAGTTCCTTGATGAAAACCTGCTCCAGAGCGAAGTTTTACCTTCCAACAGGACAATGACCCTGAGCCACAGCCAAGACAATGCAGGAGTGGCTTCGGGACAAGTCTCTGAATGTCCTTGAGTGGCCCAGCCAGAGCCCGGACTTTAACCCGATCGAACATCTCTGGAGAGACCTGAAAAAGCTTTGCAGCGATGCTCCCCATTCAACCTAAAACAGCTTGAGAGGATCTGCAGAGAAGAATGGGAGAAACTCCCCAAATACAGGTGTGCCAAGCTTGTAGCATCATACCCAAGCAGAGTTGCCAAAGGTACTTCAACAAAGTACTGAGTAAAGGGTCTGAATACTTATGTAAATGTGATATTTCTGTAGTTTTACTGTATTTGTAATACATTTGCAATACATTTCTAAAAACCTGTCTTTGCTTTGTCATTATGGGTGGCGCAGTGGTCTAAGGCTCTGCATCTCAGCACAAGAGGTGTGACTACAGTACCTGGTTTGAATCCAGGCTGTGTCACATCCGGACATGATTGGGAGTCCCATAGGGCGGCGCACAATTGGCCCAGTGTCGTCCCGGTTTGGCCGGGGTAGGCCATCATTGTAAATAAGAATTTGTTCTTAACTGACTTGCCTAGTTAAATAAAGGTTACATTTAAAATATTTTATTGTATGTAGATTGATGAGGGGGAAAAAACTATTTAATACATTTTAGAATAAGGCTGTAACTTAACAAAATGTGGAAAAACTAAAGGGGTCGGAATACTTTCCAAATGCACTGTACCTACATGCACATATGCAAGCACACACACACACACACACACACACACACACACACACACACACACACACACACACACACACACACACACACACACACACACACACACACACACACACACACACACAAACACACAAACACTAACTCTAACACTAACAAAATAATAAACAGTATCCAATTAAGAAGGCATGTGTTACTACAGCGTAGGATCAGTCATAAAAATAAACATTTAATAGTCTGGCAGTCATCTGTGAAATGCAGCACGTTTGCCTATGGCAACCCTGAAGTGGTCACCCATATTAAAGATGTACAGTATTATAAACTGGGTGGTTTGAGCCCTGAATGCTGATTGGCTGACAGCAGTGATATATACCACGGGTATGACAAAACATTTATTTTTACTGCCCTAATTACATTGGTAACCAGTTTATAATAGCAATAAGGCTCCTCAGGGGTTTGTGGTATATGGCCAAGATACCACAGCTAAGGGCTGTATCCAGGCACTCTGCATTGCTTAAGAACAGCACTAAGCCGTGGTACTGTATATTGGCCATATACCACACCCCTCATGCCTTATTGCTTAAGTATACTGCAGGGTGTAACTTATCCATCAGATTATTCTCTGTAGAATCTCATTACTCAGACAACCACTTCTACAGTGAAGCAGCTGTAGGTCTATAGACCCACCCCTATTTTCTCTCTTGAATGGCAATGTCAGAGCCCCATGGTTATCTGTGTAGATCCCATTGGCTGTTTTACCTCACTCACATCGAATTATCATCAATTCCCCCCCTGTCTTTTTATTTTTTATTTTAACCTTTATTTAATTAGGCAAGTCACTTAAGAACAAATTATTTTTTACAATGACAGCCATAGTAGTACAGCACCCCTGGAGCAAATTAGGGTTAAGTGCCTTGCTCAAGGACACATCGGCAGGTTTTCACTTTGTCGGTTCGGGGATTCAATCCGGCAACCTTTCAGTTACAGGCCCAACACTAACCACTAGACTACCTGACCACTTTTAATGAGTCACAGCACGTATTCCTGTGTGACACATATTGAGCCCCTCTTCTATGAAGTCAAAACATGACATTTGTCATTCTCAGTTGTGACAGGTACAATTGTAACTGAAGAAGATAAATAGATTGATTTGTAAAAGGTTTGAGCTGAAGGTCAGTGGTCATCTGGAGCGGTGAGGCATGTCCGTTTCACACATACCCTTTTATCGGACAAACACACACACCTTTCAATCAGCTCATTGTATAAACAAGAACAGACAGACAAACTGAAACAAATCTCTGAAAATCGAACATTTCATGGCCTGGATGCCAGTAGTTAAATTATTCTCGTCTTTAACTCCGACTTCTTTACCTACTTACAGAGGAAATCTTTCCTGTCTAATTCCTGTCTTAATTCTCTCATGCGCCAGACTAGCAGACAGACAAAACAATCACATCAGTCATTCAGGCAATCACATTCTATATTTTTTTTTTACAGCTATTAGCGTGAGTTATGCTTGACAGAGAGAGAGAGGCATTCTTCAGGCTCCTTGGAGACGCCTGTCACAGAGAAGCAGCAGAGAACTAGTCTTAGTTTCTACCAGCATGCACCATGAAGAAGTTACTGTACATATGGATTTATATTCCAGACTTTTTCTTGTTTGGATTTGTGTGTATTGTTAGGTATGACTGCACTGTTGGAGTTAGAAACATAAGCATTTTGCTAAATATGTGTAGGAGATTAGATTTCATTTTTGATCATATACAAATTTAAGCAAGGTTGGAAATTATTATTATTAATTATTATGTCTTAGTCAAATATGATATCTGTTTGGGCTTCTTGCAGTCTACAAATTATTTGTATTTATGTTCCAGACCCCTGACCATCTGCTCAAGACGAAATCAGCCTGCGGCTGAATCTAGTTTATTGATCTCAGGTCTAGGGGAAGCACATCCGAGATGGATATGCCCACTTTGAAATGCGTTGAGGCCAGAATCTAAATCATGAGATGGAGATAGTAAATTGCTTTCATAATTTGCATGGCTATTTGCTGTTGGGGGTGGATCAGGCTGGTGTGCTGGTCTGCTCTGTGTTTTACTGTTTCCTCCTTAAAGGAAAGGTTTAGGGCACTACTTCTCTCCTTACTCCCTTTCTTCTCACAAAGGCATCCTTTCCTTTATCCCTCCTGTCATGTCTTAGTGGCATACTGTATGGTGTATAAGATGCATGAGTGGTGTCGGTGGTGTGTTTTGATTACTTTTGCCCTTGCATTAGAGGGGAAATGTCCATTCCCGTCATCCCCTTCATACATGCCTGTCTCTGGCTCATCTTGGCACACGAGCAAAAGGCCAATTTTAGAATTAAGCAATAAGGCCTGAGGGTGTGTGGTATATGGCCAATATACCATGGCTAAGGGCTGTTCTTATGCAAGACGCAACACGGAGTGCCTGGATACAGCCCTTAGCCATGGTATATTGGCCATATACCACAAACCCCCGAGGTGCCTTATTGCTATTATAAACTGGATACCAACGTAATTAGAGCAGTAAAAATAAATGTTTTGTCATATGCTTGGTATATGGTCTGATACACCCCGGCTGTCTGCCAATCAGCATTCTGTGCTCGAATTACCCAGTTTATAATAAGATATAAACCTCAAGCAGTCATACATATGTGCATATCAATCAGTTAATCAGATTATCATACAATCAGACTATCAATTACTAACAATGTCATTATAGGAAATATTCAGTAATTCGATTAATCAAGACAGTTTTAGGAAAATGTGACACACCATTCAAAATGTCAGGGAATTGTCTTCTTGTCTAATTTTCCAATCTTTCTCTCAATTTCCTCCTAACTTTCCTGCTCCACTGAGAACAGACCCTGACAATTTTATATCATTGAACCTTGATGAGCGAATAGTGGCAATTAGTCTGAGATGCAAATAAGCTGCTGGGGCAAGAAGAGGGCCTCTCTTTTCTCCCACTCTTTTCTCACAAGAGCCTCCTTTCCATTCTCCCTCCTGTCATGTGCCAGTTGGTGAGTGGAGCCAGCCCAAAGGGGCATTCATGGGCAAAATAACACTTCATTGCCCTTTTCTGGGAAATCAGTGTGTCACATTCACACAGGTGATAGAAGAGGGTGTGTCTCACCTTGACACCGTCTGTAACACCCTTGTCCCATTGTCAGTGAAACAAGGATTAGTGAGCGAAACGCATTATTGGTCTGTCTCTGTAACATCAGAACCTATATTTGATGTTCTTATAGTACCTCCCCTTATGTTGTTCACACGGCTTGGAAGATGTTTTAGATAGACAGGTAGGTAGATAGGTACTTTATTGATCCGCGAGGGGAAATTTCTTCGTCAAGCAGCTACGAAAAAAACGCAGGGCAGGTGCAAACTGCCAGAACGAAAATACACAAAAGACTGATACACGATACATGATACATAGAGCGGCAGTATGAAAAATAATCAAAATACAAGAAGTCTGGAGTGCTAAAAAAGCTATAAAAAGACATTGCATAGTATGGGTGGATGGCAGAATATGTACACTATACATTGGTGGATGGTGCATGGTTAACTATACTATACAGGTCGATGGCAGAGAAATACTTAAATAGCTAAAAGTTTAGCTTAAATAGCTAAAAGTGTGTATTTTCTGCGTCACCATTAGTTGTTTGGTTATGTGCCTGGAATTGGTTTCTCTCTGATCAGTGTTGCTTTGAGCAGGGCAGAGCAGAGCAGAGAAGCAGAGATCAAATGGTGGCTCATTGAAATGAGCCCCACAGCCACTGAAATAGGTATGAGACAGACACAGCCCAGCGTATCTAGTGTTCGGTAGGGAAAGGGCCCTGTGGTGACACCAACACATGTTGTTGCAGCACAGCAGTGCTTGTCTGGATAAACAACGAGGATACAGTGGCAGACCGACAGGCGGAGAGGGAAAGCCGGGAGGGAGGAGGAGCATAGGGAGAAGTGTTGGGTTGTAATTAGCTCCGAGGCTGGGGCCTTCGGGAGCAGTGAGGGGACCTGCGCCTGTCGTTTTCTCTCCCCTCTGCTCACCAGGCAGTGACAGGTGGAAGTACCAGCAGGTGAGGTTCTGTCTGTGTAACGAAGCACAAACAGGCCTCCGCAGCTCCACGCTACTACACAGCATTTCATTAGGACTCTGCAAAAGCCATAGTAGCAGAGCTTTAGAAAATAACTAGCAAGCAAACATTGTCTCACTCCAGCCTTACCTCATGTTGATACTGTAGATCAGGGCTCTCCAACCCTGTTCCTGGAGGGCTACCCTCCTGTAGGTTTTCGCTGTGACCCTAGTTGTAACTAACCTGATTCAGCTTATCAACCAGCTAATTATAAGAATCAGGTGAGCTTGACAAAGAGGGCTCTATCGATTACGGGTGCCATTTTCTGTTTCCCAAGTTTACCCTTTGTATTATGGGCATGAGGGTTGTGTTATGTTATTCTATTGAACAAACAACCAGACAAAGATATACTGTACATTAGTACTTATACACAAGTGTAATGGCAATTTTGGCTATTTCTTTCATGGTAGTGAGCTTTGTACTTTGTGCTTTGAAATTCTGCCTCAAACTAAGTGCATGTGCAGCCCCTGTCAATCTTAGAGTCAGGCGGTGCCGCCCAGTCTTTAGTCAGAACAGATAGAAGGGAACACAGGACACAGTATCTGCATCTAACACTCGTGTGGAGAGAAGAAGTTTCAATTTGACTCTGCTTTGATCTGGGGTGTAAAATAGTTGTTAGCAGTTATTCAACACAACACCAGCAGCTGTTGATTAGAAAACTCAGAGGAAACTTTGTGCTTATGGTTATGAAATGAGCTTGCAATATCAAGCAATACATTCAAGGTTTCAATACATTCAAGGTTTCAATACATTCAAGCAATACATGCACATTGATTTCTATATTACAACGCGATTTTTGAAGATGAAGGTGTGTTACCTTGAGATGTAGCCTCTAGTGGTGATGGGAACATCTTTCTCTACGATTGTTACTCACCCTTAGAAAGGTTTTATATTTCAAATATTTATGCAAATTTCCATGAACTGAAGGTAAGATGCAGAGATAGATAATGTGATGGAAAATCTCATTCTTAATAACGTTGACAGAATGTGTCTCTCAAATCATTGTGTGAATATTTTATCATCCACCCTCCTCTTGAAAGCTCGTTTCTGCAGCCCTGAGTACATTGTCTTGTTCAACCCCTATGACGCATCAGTGTATCCAAATGAAACACTTTCAAATGACAAAAGTGGCCCAGAATGGAAAGACTGAGTGAGATACTTGCCTTCCACTCTTTGTCTGATCTCTTTCAAGTATACTCTTTCACCAACCTCCCTCCCCACACTGTGCCTGTGTGAAATGTTATTTTGGATGTAATTATTTATTTGATTAGAAAGCCATTTTGCACTTACCCTGTGTGTTATTATCATCATAATAAGCATGTGTTTTTACCATCAGCCCACACTGTGTGCTAAGCCTAGAGAGAGTAGCATGTCTGTCGTCAGTCCCAGTGTGGGCTCAGTAGTGATAGCAGTGTCGATGGCCTGAACTCCTCTAAGAGGAACATAGCACGTTTTGCTGAGTGTGAAGCGGCCCTGTGTTTAATCACTGGAATTGGCACCTTTAACATGTAGAAATCAATTACTCCCTTTACCCTGAGCCTGATACTCCCTTCACAGCCTCTCTCCTTTCTCTGCCCCTCCTCACACCTCTCACCCCTTTTCTCACCCCCACTCACAGAGGAGCAAATAATTCCTGTTAGCCACCTTCACACCTCCCATCCGCTGAACTCAGAGACCTCAGCCGAGATAAAGTCCTTGTGATGAGCTATTGATCCTGCTGTTTTTATAATTAAAACAGCAGATTTATTTGTGTGGTAGTTGTGGTAGTTGTGTTCCTATCTGCATCTGAGGGGAAAACCTTGTAGATGAAAATCCGGAAGATAAAGCTGGAGAAAGGTGCACCTCTTACCCAGGTGCCCTAGTGTTTTGTGTAAAGAATGTAGATGACATTATGAGACGTGTAGACAGTGTGGGTAAAGGTTTTACTTTTGCACTCAAATTGTTGTGGAATGTATCTTAGAGACAAATGACGACCAAGCCAGAGGACGTGTGGCCGGGTACTGTAGATGCTCCCCATGGCAAACTCTCATTCAGTTTGTTATTTGGGGAAGATTAGTGTTAGGACATAGACCAACACACTACCATAATGCACTTCCACACTAAATCCCCAGGTGGCAGCACCAACCGGGTCAGGGCTGTATTCTGCCAGGAAGCCTTGATAATTCCTCAGGTGCAAGCGATCAAGATGATTGTCAGTCCAGGAGAGAGAGGAGGCGAGAAGCCTCTCAGACAGCCTTTTTTGTTATAATTCATCTTTATTTAACTAGGCAAGTCAGTTACGAACAAATTCTTATTTACAATGACAGCCTACTCCGGCCAAACCCAGACAACACTGGGCCAATTGTGTGCTGCCCTATGGGACTCCCAATCACGGCCGGATTGTGATACAGCCTGAATTTCGAACCAGGGTCTGTAGTGACGCCTCTAGCACTGAGATGCAGTGTCTTAGACCACTGCGCCACTTGGGAGCCCTGTTTCTTTGTGTTAGTTTACCTCTTTATTTGGGCATCCCTTTTTGTAGGATTCTTACATATTTATTTTGTCACCATGAACAAATGAATAATCTGCTTGGACTGGCCGACCTAGAGGTCAATACGGAGCTGGCCCTGAACTCAATAAGTTTGCTGTCTCCTTGGCACATGTACATACAACACAGTCCTCATATGCTGATGTCTCACATTTATGCAGACGTAAGACCGCTGAACAATTAATCAAATGGCCGGTCGGACTATTTACATTGTTTTGTTTTTACACTGCTGCTACTTGCTGTGTATTATCTATGCATAGTCACTTTACCCCTGCCTACATGACCTGACCAACCTGTATCCATGCACAATGACTCGGTACTGGCACCCCCTGTATATAGCCTCGTTATAGTTAATTTATTGTGTTACTTTTCATTATTTTTTACCTTCGTTTATTTAGTCAATATTTTCTTAACTCTTTCTTTAACTGCATTGTTGCATGTGACAAATACAATTTGATTTGAAAATCAGGTTCCAGACCATGTAGCTAGGCCTAAGACCCCTAGACATAACAAGTACAGCAAAATCAGCTTTCATACCATGTTGCTTTTCTGCTTCGTTATGTCATGGTTATGTTTCCAGCTGAGTGACAAAGTGTGAGGGTGAAATATATCTGGGAAGAAAGGTGTTTATTGAAAAGGCCAGAAAAAGGAGACAGTTGCTCACATCTCCTGATTTGGTTAGTTTATTCTTAGACAAAAACTGTAGCTTTATATTTGATCTGTGCGTCAGTCTCATTCATTGATTTCTATGACGTATTCAACTTAGAGTGTATGAATGCCTGTATGATTCCATAGGGATATATACAGCAATCACAGTTCTTAGAGAATCTCTAATGTTCTTGCAGCATCCTATTTAAATGTTGTTATTGACATCTTGAGAACACATGTTTTATTTGTGACAAACATTTGTACTTTGTGAGAGGAAAACGCCACAGATAGTAGACAAAATCCCCATGAGGAACGTATTTGAAAATAATTTGAATACAATCCTTTTCCTCAGTTGAAAATGTCCTAAAAATCTTCTTCTCAGCTTTTTAAACAAGACTGGCAGCAGATGGCTTGTACGTTCCCAGGATGAGGGCTATAAGCCTGTCTAATGCAGTGAGCTGGCCCAACCAGCTCTAGTTCAGCAGCAGATGGCAGTTAGATACAGGACATAGCTGCTAGTGGTATTTATTAAATGTTATTAAAACATTATGCACCATAAGACTTAGGTAATGTCTTGAATATACTGTAGATACACCCGTCTGTCTGGACCTTATTTTAATTGAGGGATGAGCCGTGTGAGAAATTGATCCACTGCTTCCCAAAGTGTAGTGCTATCATCATAAATTAAGTGATTTCAGATAGTCTAACTGTCTGAACATCTTGATTCTGAAGTGATTCCACCCTAGACATACCTTACAGAAGACATACCTTACAGAAGTCGGAAGTTTACATACACTTAGAATTTAAGTCATTAAAACTAGATTTTTCAACCACTCCACAGATTTCATGTTAACAAACTATAGTTTTGGCAAGTCGGTTAGGACATCTACTTTTTGAATGACACAAGTAATTCTTCCAACTATTGTTTACAGACAGATTTTTTTCACTTATAATTCACTATTTCACATTTCCAGTGGGTCAGAAGTTTACATACACTATGATAGATAGATAGGTACTTTATTTATCCACCGGGGGGGAAATTTCATTGTCAAGCAGCTACAAAAAAACACAGGGCAGGTGCAAAATGCCACAACGAAAGTACACAAAAGACAGATACACGATACATGATACATAGAGCGGCAGTATGAAAAAGTATAGAAATACAAGATATCTGGAGTGCAAAAAAACGCTATAAAAAGACATTGCATAGTATGAGTGGTTGGCTGAATGTGTACACTATACATTGGTGGATGTTGGATGGTTAACTATACTATACAGGTCGATGGCAGAGAAATACTTCAGTAGCTAAAAATGCGTATGATATGAGCGAGGGAATAATAGTTCACTTAATACACAGACTGGGTAAATGAACAGGTAAGTGAAAATTTTGCATGGTTAAATTAGCTGTACAGTTAGGTATACAGTTATATTTACAGATAAGTGAATACTTGCATGTTTACACAAACTGTACAGGTAGATGACAGGAAGAGATACTTTAATAGCTAAATGTGTGTATGATATCATTTGGGGTAATAATAGTAGTTCCCTTAAAATACAGTCCTTAGTGTGCAGGGTTTAATTACAGACAACTGCACGTATTGCACATTCGATATAATAAAAGCAATGAGAAAAGGTGCAACTGGCAGGATACTAATATGCATTCCTGAGTGAATGTTGACTGTGCCTTTAAACAGCTTGGAAAATTCTAGAAAATGATGTCATGGCTTTAGAAGCTTCTGATAGGCTAATTGACATCATTTGAGTCAATTGGAGGTGTACCTGTGGATGTATTTCAAGGCCTGCCTTAAAACTCATTGCCTCTTTGCTCGACATCATGGGAAAATCAAAAGAAATCAGCCAAGACCTCAGAAGAAAAATTGTAGACCTCCACAAGTCTGGTTCATCCTTGGGAGCAATTTCCAAACGCTTGAAGGTACCACGTTAATCTGTACAAACAATAGTATGCAAGTATAAACATCATGGGACCACGCAGCCGTCATACCGCTCAGGAAGGAGACGCGTTCTGTCTCCTAGAGATTAACGTACTAATCAATCCCAGAACAACAGCAAAGGACCTTGTGAAGATGCTGGAGGAAACGAGTATAAAAGTATCTATATCCACAGTATCGACATAACCTGAATGGCCGCTCAGCAAGGAAGAAGCCACTGCTCCAAAACCGCCATAAAAAAGCCAGACTACGGTTTGCAACTGCACATGGGGACAAAGATCTTACTTTTTGGAGAAATGTCCTCTGGTCTGATGAAACAAAAATAGAACTGTTTGGCCATAATGACCATCGTTATGTTTGGAGGAAAAAGGGGTATGCTTGCAAGCCGAAAAACACCATCCCAACCGTGAAGCACAGGGGTGGCAGCATCATGTTGTGTGGGTGCTTTGCTGCAGGAGGGACTAGTGCACTTCCCAAAATAGATGGCATCATGATGGAAGGAAAATTATATATTGAAGCAACATCTCAAGACATCAGTCAGGAATTTAAAACTTGGTCGCAAATGGGTCTTCCAAATGGACAATGACCCCAAGCATACTTCCAAAGTTGTGGCAAAATGGCTTAAGGACAACAAAGTCAATTTATTGGAGTGGCCATCACAAAGTCCTGACCTCAATCCTATAGAAATGTTGTGGGCAGAACTGAAAAAGCGTGTGCAAGCATGGAGGCCTACAAACCTGACTCAGTTCTGTCAGGACTAATGGGCCAAAATTCACCCAACTTATTGTGGGAAGCTTGTGGAAGGCTACCCAAAACGTTTGACCCAAGTTAAACAATTTAAAGGCAATGCTACCAAATACTAATAGAGTGTATGTAAACTTCTGACCCACTGGGAATGTGATGAAAGAAATAAAAGCTTAAATAAATCATTCTCTCTACTATTATTTTGACATTTCACATTCTTAAAATAAAGTGGTGATCCTAACTGACCTAAGACAGGAAATATTTACTAGGATTAAATGTCAGGAATTGTGAAAAACTGAGTTTAAATGTATTTGGCTATGGTGTATATAAACTTCCGACTTCAACTGTAGATGTCTGTAATGCAGAGAGTGGTGGTAATTTAAAGCTGTTGCTTCTCAATGGCTGGGCTAGTCTCTTGCAAACTACATGAAACATGATGTGAAAGGGTTAACTGAGTTTTATTGTTTTCTGGCATGAAACAGGTGACATACTGCAAAAGATGAGAGATGCTGTATATCTGTAGGTGTGATTGTGTCCAGCCTTCACAGAGGCCCTATGTGAAAGGCTCAGTGCGCCATCGTTGAAGCAGTCCTCTCTGCTGCTGGCACTCTGGTTGCTAACAAGGTTTTGGGAACATTGTGGGGCCATATTTGGGAACATTAGAAAAAGTTGAAGTTCAAGGTTAAGTTCAAGCATCAGCCAATTGACTGACTGGTCAAATTGCTCTCTGTGAAGAGTGCCTAGCTCCACGTAATATTTGCAGATTGTGGCAGTGGTTCAAATCTCACATTAGTTTTTACATTTATTATGTTTGAGGCTCTGCATTGGCTTTGCAGCATTTACGGTGATACGGCCTCTGCAGAAGTCAGGGCATTCATACTTATTTCCTGTTGAGCAGAGCTATTGTGAAGGAAGTTGTCAAGGACGTATACAGGATCTCCCGCCCCAAATACCGTCAACCAATCATGTCAATGCGGAGCTATACAGAGACCTCCACATTGTTAAATTTGGGAGGGCTGTATATAACTTAATTTGGCCTCAGGAGGCGCCGCAATTGCGTCACACCCTCCATATGGAGCATCCGATTACATTTTCGGATCAAGCATAAATTGGCTTTTAGTGTATTGAGAAGGGACTAGCCTACATTCAACAGCATGAAGATCAATAATGCATTTAATAAGGAGCTACCTCTTTCTTCAGCCTGGCAGACAAACACACTGCTATGGCCTAATAATCATATTGCATAAGCTATATTACATGGACGTGCACACATGAATGTAGGCATACACAGAGATGGGCACAAATACATCAAAAAGTATCTTGTTACAAATTACAAATACTTGCTCATCAAATGTAATACAATAAAATACAATATATTGGTGTGAGAAATTGTATTTAATTAAAATACAAGTAATTTGAAAATACAAAAATACATACACATTTATCTGTAACACTTTTAGGCATTTAGCAGATGCCTTTTTCAGGAGCGATTCACAATAGGTGCAACAGTAGAGTAAGCTAATTTCCTAGATTTCTAACTTTACAAGCAATCATTAGAAGAAGTGCAAAAGACAATGAACAGTGCCATTAGAGTAGAGTAAGATACAACTTTTAGTATAAGAAATAGAGAAATGCTTTCCCCTCCTTAAACAACTTATAAAACAACATATTCTCCTTTACGTACCCCCTTAAACTGCAATCCTTCCATTACAGTTTAGTTATTTTTTAGCACAACTAACTTCTCCAACAGTTCAGCAGTTAGTCGCCTTCTGTGAGGGCGGTAAACCATGCCTGCAAAGGAAAAGAGACGCTCAACTGGTGCAGATGATGGCAAAGTGTTGTTGAATCTCACAAAGAGAAGCTTGATTAGTGGATATGAATCCAGCGAAGACAGGTCCTTCCTGGAGTCCTCCAGGAAGTGAAGGGTCTCCAACTGTGCTTTGCTGTGGCTTGGTATCATCTCTCTACCCACCTGGCTATCATTTCCTGTTGTTGGGATTGGAGACAGTAGACGCAGACAGTGAAACAAGGTTGTCATCTATTTACATTCAATACAGGAATTTTCCATTTAACACAAAAATGTAAAAACACATGACACATTGATGAATTTTCATTCATGGTGATTAACTCCTGAAATTGCAGTTTACGCTACAGACATTCTGAAGTAATTTAGCCTTAAGCTGGTCAGAGAAAACGAAAAAGTCATCCTCATTCTCTTCAGTGGTGTTTGATGAAGCAGTGTCAAGCTCTTTAGCTGAGTGCAGGATGAGTTGATGTATCCTCTTCTTCTCTGCAGTTAGTTTGGGAGGCAACCACCTCATCTTGAAAAATGTGTAGGTTGCTGTAGCCAGGATGGCTTCATTGACATTAGTCTCCAGCTGTAAGAAGCTATTGAACATTTTCTCAAAGCCAGCTATGGTGGCTTGCAAAATATGTGAGCAGTACCGCAGGTTTGAGGCTTGCAGGTCATGTAGTTTAGCCTGAACAGCAAAGCGGGTAGGTAGGAGGTCACCATAGTAGCATGAGGTCTGACCTTGAAGGAGATCAATCGCAATAGCAATGGACTTGAGGACTCTGCAGTATTCCTCCATGAAATCAAGTTCTACTTCTTTGAATGGTGGGAGTTGCAAGGCAGGCATGATCCTCCTGAAGAAATGTCAGCTGACTCAAACAGGCATAAAGAGAATTCCACCTACAAATGCAGGGTCTTGAGTTGCTGGTCGGTAAATTCATTGAGTATTTCAGCAGATTTTGGTCTTCCAGAAGCATTCCATAGGGCTGAGCACTTTGCCATTGATGGATGATTCAGCTTAGAGAGAGTTGGATTGTCTTTAAGTGCTTTTTTGGCATCAGTGGTTGAAACCAAACTCAGTGTGTGTGACACACCTGATGAGGGGTGGTAGAACGATGGCACACTGACACTTCTTCTCCCTCTGGATCTATTGTAATGTATGAAAGATCCTGTTCCTGCTCTTCTGTCTCATCTTGTTCCTCTGAAACAACTGTGATATTGAACTCTTCAAATGCCTTTGCGAAGTTTGATGCATTGTCAGTTACAGTAGCCAGAATAGTGTCAGCTGTTAGTCCATATTCTGTATGGATTTCCTCCAGAAGTTCTGCAATGCGATTATAGGTATGTGGACTGGGGAAACGCCTGCAAGCAAGAGCAGCTGATTCACGTTCTAATGTGTCTGTTTTTATCCAATGCACAGTAACTCCCATGTAACTAGTTTTTTTGTTGACCAGATATCAGCCGTGGTGCATACACATTGTATGTTCTTAAGTCTCTCCTTTAAGTTTTAGTACTAAAATCCTCGTCAATTCTTCTTCTGAGTGTTCTCCTTGACATTACATTAGCACCCTGGCAAAGGCCCTGTACTAATTCTATGAATATTTTTTGTTCAACAGTGGCCAATGGGTACATGCCTTTAGTAACAAAGGATGTTACAAGAGAGTCAACTTTATTTTGTGTCACTACCACTGGTACATGCTCAAAAAGATGAGTCTGTCTGTATGAGGTCCTGGGTTTCTTACGTTCTCCACGGGCAAACTCCTTTTTGTGTTCCTCAAATTCCTTTAGTTTTTCAGGGTGCCGTCGTTTCAAGTGGGTTTTAAAAATGTATGTCGCTGCAAAAGAGCCACATAATTACCTTTTGTTTGTGCACAGCTGACACTCAGCCTCCATCTTTCCATTTCAAATCTGAGTCACTATTTTGAAGTATTTGCCATCCAACATTGCACACATGAGTATTGATGTAGCTTCGCTCTGTAGATGTGGCAGCCTGGCAAGGCTCTGATGCTTCATGCTCACTCATCCCTTGAGATGACTTGGATTTATTAGTTAGATTACCAGTTGCAATGTAATACCCACAGCATTCAAAAAGCACAACTCATATAAGTAGACACTAAATAATTATTGATATGTAAGCATTAGCCAAAATGAAGTCAATTCCCTTTCAATTTTAGTAATTATTCTTCATAAATCATATTGTAAAAACTTTTATTGGAAAAGACACATAAAACTGACACTCCACAGACATGGAAAACTCAGTAATAAAAAACATTATCCTTATCCTCAAGATGATGGCGCAAGCTATTTCGCTGACAACAACGAAGATTAAAAACGCCGACATTTAGCTGTAATAAAAATAATTTTGTCCTTAGGAACAAAAGTAGCTAGCTTGATTTATCGCTAATGAAGTCTTCCATATTACTAACCACAAGATGCCACTGTCCCAGGCTGTCTGAGCATGTCTGTGGCGTTAGCTTGCTAGCATTTAGTAAATGTTAGTAAATGTTGCTAACATTTACAAGTTCTGGAGCACAGTCAGCTATTTGTTAATTGCTCTATTCTTCTGTCCTATAATGACATTCAGTGTGCAATATCTGATAGTATATTTTATAACATTTGCACCGAGCACCAAAGCAGCTTATTTTCTTGGGTTACTGGTCAGTGGTCTTGAGGAAAACGAACAGTTTACAACGAGCGCGCTGGACCCAACAGGATGTGTCACGTGATTTACTTGCGTCTAGCCAAACACTGTGATTGGCTATATGTAGTAGTCCTATTAAGCCTGGTGATGAAAGTTATTGTCTTATTTTAAATACACAAGTTACAACTAATTATTTTCCGTCCAGCAAAATACAAATGACAAAATACTAAAAAGTCTGACCTCGTTTGGAATTATTTTATAAACACTTCCTTATTGTCATTCAAACCAGTATTTATATATTCGTTTTCAAATCAACTAGTTGGTAGTTGTCTTAGATCTTCCCTCTTTCTAAATTTCTAATGAATATTTTAATATATGTCCCATGAAACAGCTCGCATTTGCGGTGCGCTTTTGAGAAAGGTGTTTTCCCGTTAATTGCATTTTGGAACTTTGCGCGTATAGCCTACTGCCGTGTGCGCATTGCTGCGCGTATAATGTTAAGAAATAATAGTTTATCAACATGTTTAAGATAAACGTTCTGATCTGTTGCATTAGCCTCATTGCTTTTCATTGCTTTTAAAAGTTATGTTGATATACAGTGGTTGTATGAATTTGGGATCTGTCGTCCCACAGCTGTGCTAGAGTCTGTTTGGAATATTTATTTCTCAGACAGAACAACAAGCTGACCAATGGAATAGGAAAAAGTTTGTTCTATGGGGGATAGTAGATTGACATAGGCTAGTGATTCTGTGATTCTGCTCTTCGTTACTCATCTTATTGTCTGAGGAAAAGTAAATGTGGATAGTTATTTTAACATCTTCAATGTGCGCCTCGGAATTCGATAAGAAGGATGCGTGCCTTTACATCCCCTATGTCTGTCTTCACTTGTACTGCTATGCCTGTCAGAAGGACTCGATTACGTTACGGGCATTGGCTACTAATAATTGAAACGTCTGAGAGAGCCAAGTGAGTGAGAGGTGCTTCGGAGCACGCCGATTGGCAGCGGGTAGTGGGGAATTATAATGATTATATTCAGCCCAAGGGCACAACGGCCACTTTGGCCGCAAGCATGGCTTTTTTTTACGTGGCATTACGACCACACAAGGGGTGGTCGACGGCCATGCCGCAGGGAAATGCAAGGCCTGTGCATTACGGTTATTTGTCTCCAGGACAAGCATTACAAATCCAGGCTGTATCACAACCGGCGGTGATTTGGAGTATCATAGGGGGTCACACAATTGGCCCAGCGTCGTTGCACAGATGGCAGTATTGCAATTATTTTAAATACATGTATATTGTGTCTGGACTGTCGCTTAGCCTACGATATATAACATATTCAAAATCGACAGTCTTAACGGAAGAAGACACTTGGCTGTATCAGTATCAGATCGTGATTTACTTCTATTGAACTCTTTAGTATTTTCTGTCGGCTACTATAGGAGCACTAACCAACAATATAGCTATAGCCTACATTCATTCAGATCAGATAGTGTCCTTTTTATGTTATGAGGAGCTTCTTGTTGGAAACCCCTCTTGAAGACCGACATATAGGCTACTGTCACTGCTACATAAAGAATTGTCGCTACTATAGTATAGGCTATATTACGTAAATGTGTAGGCTTACACTTTTACATGTACAAAACGTGTTATATGCATTATTGTAATCATCCACTTCGTCACGTATGCATGGTCAGCAGTTAACAGTGTTTTCCTTAACAAAAAGGCGTGTGGGCTCGAACACATGGTTAATGAGCACTGCCGATTTCAAGTCAACTGCTTTAGAGGCGTATGCTACCAGGATAACAATGATGGTTGTAGGACATGGTAGCTAGTCCATAAGGCTCTTAGACTTTTTAAAAAAAATGATAAACTTAAAAGTTGTATAGACCTCCTTTATCTTTTCTCCATAAAAGCACATGGATGTACTGTACAGGTAACTGCCAATAAAGGAAACACCAACCTAAAGTGTCTTAATATGGTGTGGCTACCACGAGCCAGAACAGCTTCAATGCACCTTGGCATACTGTAGATTATAGTGTATGGAATCCTATTGGAGCGATGTGACACCATTATTCCAGGAGAAATGCCATAAACTGGTGTTTTGTTGATGGTGGTGGAAAACGCTCTCTCAAGGCCACTTCAGAATTTACCATAAGTGTTCAACTGGGTTGAGATCTGGTGACTGAGACGGCATATGGTTTAAATCCTTTTAATGCTCATCAAACCATTAGTAAGTGTCCTGGTCAAGGATGTAATGATCATGCAATATTGGCACTCTACTCTTGAGACAGACCTACTGAAGGAGAATAAAATAAACATTGAATTTAAATGTATCCCTCTGGTGGCCAAATTGACCTATTTTAACAAATTACATTGGTTTGTGTAAAAAAATTGTAAAATCTGGAAATAATCACGGCCACCTGGTAAGGTTAGCATAGCTTATGTAATGGGAACAGCTAACATGTAGCATTTGATCACATGCAACTATGTCAACAATGTTAATTGGCTGATGCTTGCAAGTATGACCCCTGTGTGTTCCACTGTCTCGGACTAGCCATATGTCTGTTTCTGACTGATTGGACACATGATGTACCGGGGCGTATTGCATGGGCCCAGTGTGAAAGACAGAGAATCCCACATACAGTGACTGATTTACAGGTCAAAGGACCACTGGTGGTCTCTGAATGGGCATGTTCTCCATTCCCAGGCCTGGTCCCATGTTATGGTGACAAATCAATGCATTATAAATGGAAAACAACAGCAGTCATCATGCCTTCACTCGGCACTGCCACGTTGACAGACAGAGAGAGAGTGAGAGGGAGAGAGAGACGGAGACCCTCCTGAGGAGAGGAGTTGTTTGTTGTCCAATGTCTTCCTGCATGCCTCTCCTGTCACTGCGCTGATATCACTTTCCCTGCTTTCACCAGTAAACCAATTACAGGGAAGAGTCAGGGCATGGTGGGGGAAAGCAAAGGGCACGTCAGTCCTAATACGCTGATGGCTTTGAAATGAAAAACCTTGACCTGTCTCAACAGTTTAGTGTCTGCTTTGATTGCTCTGTCTGGTCATTACTGTTTCTGATACATCACACACACGCACGCAAACACACGCACACACACACACACACACACACACACACACACACACACACACACACACACACACACACACACACACACACACACACACACACACACACACAGCCCCAGTGTGTAATTTTGCTCTGAATGCAAATTAGGGCATGTTATCATGTTGTTCATAGATTGTCTCCATAATCTAACCTCACATAATGAATAACCTTTATCATTCCATGCCATTTTAATTGACATCCAAAGAGAGAAACTGCAGAACAAAAGGGGAAGTTTGCAGTAAATCTACCAGGCTTTATCAAAAACCCAGGATGTGTTGCTCATTGCAGACAAGCCTTTACAGTCGCAGACAGACAGTGTAGGTCATACAAATAGCCACACGTGACTGTGTGGGGTTTAAAATGACACGACACCTGTTATCACAGAGTCTCTTTCTTCCTTATGCAGCGGCTCATTGGTGTGACAGAGCGCTCTGACAGGCGTGCTTCCCCACTCCCACTGCTTCCCCCTGTTTGATGTGTTCTGCTGTCTGCCTTCCACACAGGTTGAGACGGGGCAGCATAGTGGAACACATGCAGTACAGGGAGAGATATGAGGAGGAGCTGTGCGCTGAAGCAGGTTGCATGCATGTTTGTTAGCCCAGTCAGTGAGCTGTCCGATCAGCCACTCCCACTGCCCACAGCAGAGGCCGACCACAGAATCTGTATTAATTTGTCCCTGCACGTGCCACAAGAATGTGGACATGTGTAATGAAAAGGGCGAGTGGGGGAGGGAGAATGTGAAAAGAGCAAGACAGGGAAAGTGCTAGAACATATGATAGAATAGATCGGAGGGATTTTAAGGGGGAGAGTGCACCCTGTGGACACCTGATTGAATGCTGGCTTTCGTTCGTATTGTAATCCCATCCTCCACCCCATGACCTCTCGTCTCCATGCCGGTAATACAAGTTAATGAGTAATGGCCAACATTCAATAACAGTGCATGGACAGCCGCATGGGACAATGAAACATTATCAATTTCCACACCCTCCACCCCTCTCTCCTGTCCCCCAGCCGAGGCTCTGAATAACAGATGGGCCCCTGGGTCCCCTGACCCTCCTGGTCCTGGCTCTATCTGTGCTCTATACTGTAGCCTGGGGGAGTCAGGTCATTAGCATGCAAGAGATGTCAAACACCAAACACCTCACCACAACACACAATCAGGGAAATGTTTTCCTTGTGCGATGGATGCGTGTGGCCGTCACTCCTCTTTTATATTTACAGCCCTCTCCTCCAGCCGGGAAAGCGCTGCGTGCGATGCAGCGCAGGCAGAGGAGGGAGGGATGTGTTCTGTTGGACCGGGCGACGTGCTGTGACATGAAGTATGGCCAACGTGAGTTGCTACTCCACAGAGACACAGTCCTCTTACAGCGAGGTGATTTACAGACACAGCCTGTCTGGCGGAGGAGGAGAGAAAGAGAAAAGGAAGGGTGTCGGACTCAACATGATGATCACTGCTAGAGGTCATTAGAATATTGGCAGATATACAATTTATACTTCCTTATCATTTTAACGGCTTAGTCTGGCTAAACATGTTGAATACAAATCCGACCGCCGTGTGTGTTTCAAGGGTACCCAGGGTCACTCTCTCAAGGGGTGTAAAACCTGACCACCCCCACTGGTGAGGGCCATGCCGGCAGGGCTGCTGGGCTGAGGTCAGATAGCGTACTGAGCAGAGTGGAAGGAATGAATCCCCCTGAGTAGAATGCAATGAAAACACGCTGCCGGCTCCATTCCCATGTGATTACACGTTTATGACTGGTCACATGCTCACTGATGCCTGGTGTGTAAAACTCATATGACCCAGGTATCATTACACACCAGGGTTAATATCGTATCTGTTATACTCCCCCTCACCGTTGGGAATGATGTTGTCGATTTGATTGTGATATTGATGTACTGTTGTGTTCCTTTGTTAGTGCATGCTGTTGGGCTGTGGGATGAATGGAAGGAAAGGGATGAGGAATAGGAAATCATACTTGTCTACTCTGGCATTGGTTCAATGTAGTCTTCCCCATGGCCACGGGTTGGGGCAAAATAAAAAACATTGCATGTATCTATAATTGTGTTTGTTCTCAATGTTTTGTACACTCAGTGTATATAATAACCGTTGTGTCTTTTAGGTTGTCAGACTCTAACGTGAGATCTGCACTAGTAACTTAAACTTTCACATTAATGAGGCATTATCGTAAATGGTGAATATACACCCAAAAAAATCGACGTTTTTCACAAGCTTTTTATGAGCGCAATGCTGTGTGTTTTATTTTTTTAATTTAACCTTTATTTTACTAGGCAAGTCAGTTAAGAACAAATTCTTATTTACAATGATGGCCTAGGAACAGTGGGTTAACTGCCTTGTTCAGGGGCAGAACAACAGATTTTTACCTTGTCATCTCAGGGATTCGATCTGGCAACCTTTCAGTTACAGGCCCAACACTCTAACCACTAGGCTACCTGCCGCCTGTGACTCCAGTTGCCCTGGTCCTGATCCAACTCCCCCTCCTCTATGTCGAGCTTCTTTGTAAGAGGTGAGTAGGACGGAGCCAGGCGCAGGATGGTGTGAATCAAATAATATGGTTTATTCGGCCAATACAGCAGTCCGCAGCAATGCGTAAACCAAATACAGTCCGACTTAAATGCGTACTGGTGAAAACAAAACACACAGGTTTTGTGTCCCGGAGATAAAAGCATAATAATGCTCAACCACGAGCTAGCGACACCTCCACATGGAACAATAACACACAAAGACATGGGGGAGCAGTGGGAATATATATACAGAGACTGATGAGGGGATATGTACCAGCTGTGTGTGAAAACAAGACAAAACAAATGGAATGAGGAAAAGAGGAGCGACATTGACTAGAAGGCCGGTGACAACGAACACCGAAGCCTGCCCCGAAAATGGAGAGGAGGCAGCTACGGAGGGAGTCGTGACATTATTGGTCTCCGTTGCCACTGGTCCACACAACACCTCCACTTTCAATGCATAGTCTTAGCTCAACAAATGTTCTCCCATTAGAAAAGCTGCCCTAATGTGTTCTAGTCTTCTTGGTTGATATGCACTGCATGGCACCATGTTTTCCATGGAGAATAGCACCCTAGCCTTGATGGCATGTTAACCTTGGTTTGTGATGCAGTGCATTTTTCATAAATAGGATCCCTTTGATACAATGCTGTGAGGTCCATTAGAAAGGCTCTTACACAACACAAGCCAGAGAAGTTGTAAGGTCACAGAGTGCAGGAATATGACTCTGTGAAAACCACAAATACACTCTATCAAGCCATTCTTCTCCAACTGCAGACAATACAATACAAGCATTTTTTCAAAAGTGAATATATATCAAATCATGTTGTTGGCCTTGAAATTTTACCATGTAATGGTGCCTTTCTTTCCTATTGACATGTAATTATTAGCATGTGTGCATTTTATTGAACCGCACTAAGGGAATCTTTGCCGGAATTGAAAACCTGCACAGCCCACATGTAAATACTCTCGCACACAAAAACACGCATGCGGGTGCACACACATACTCTCACACACACAGACAAACACCAAATAGTAACCACACCAGTGACCAGACACTGGCAATTAAGGAGGGGGGAGCAGCAGCTACCTAGGCAGCTGAGTGGGCACTCGGCTACATAAAAAAACAACAACCTTGCACTTGTGCAGAAATATCCGTATTTTTAGCCTGGGCTTATTGGGATACAGAAACTCCGTATCCAGGGCCACTCTGAACCAAAATTAACCTTGAAGATCAGTTGGCTGATGCGTGGGAGTGTTGGGTGTGTTGGACAATAGGAGGTGATTGATTTATTCCTGTGGATAGTGGTCCTCTGTTGCCTTTGGCCCTTCATCTGTCCCCTCAGGCTGAGCTGCTGCTGCAGCACTGTCCTTCTATTCCCCTCGTCTCCCTCCAAGAGCTTTTATGCAGCTATAAACAAAATACACTTCGCCTCTTGTGGTTGAGCCATAAATATCCCACAGCCTACTTTGCTTAGGGCTGTAAAAATGACTACCTTTATGCCTGGGGCACTTTGTCACAGTTAGTCACAACTTGGGGGTTGGGGACAATAGAAAGAGAGGACGTCAGTGTCCTACAGTTATTGCAACATAAGTAGCAGAGGACAGATCATTGATGGCTGCCGGTGTAATCATATAATCATAATTTACTGTAATATCCCCCTTTCTCTTTTGTTGCAATGCTGTTGCTAAAAACGAATCATTATTATCTTAATGAGTCTGTATACATGGTTCATGCCATGTTTTCAAAGAGAGAAGACGTGTTAGTGAGGTTTAGCATTCTATTTTGTGGAGTGTTTACTGTAAGTTGTCCTCTCCTGCCACTATCTCCTTTTTTGAGTCACATGTATGCTGTGATGAACAGCATGGCTCCATGGCAACGAGTGCCAAATCACCCCTGTTAATGGATTCATGAGGAGGTAGAGAGATGCAGTGGAGTGCTCAGGTCCAATATCAAACCTCAGTCATCACTTACCAGAGTCAAAAGCATAATAGAATGTATGCCGCTACCGTATGTTCTTAATGTATGTGTTAACGATATGGTTCATTTTTTTTTGTATGTGCTCAAGATATTCTAGGTTTCTGTAATTAAATGGGGTGAGAGAGAGAAACTGCCTGGAAAAAAATGACTTCTACATGCTCATTATCATGGATTGAACACACAGTCAAGCTTAACACTATCTCTATTTGACAGTTGCTGTTGGGAAAACCAAACACAGACGTGTGAATCACATTGTACTATCTACAACTCTGCTTTCAGGAGTCAAAGTAAAAATGCATGTCTAGAAGCAAAGGGTGTTAATTTAAGAGAGAAAATAGAAACAGATTTAAAGTTGCGGTTCATTGGTGTGTTTTGTTGTGTGAATGCCATGTGGTTGCTGGGTGTTTGTTGTGACTCTGTCACTCTCTCTACTCTCTGTGCCTGCTGGGGACATATGTGTTCTGGGGAAATGTCCCTGAGTTGAAAGTCCTAGCAGTCCATCGTTTAGCTGCCACTTCCTGCCCTGGGCCCTGCGGCCCGCCACCCCTCCATCCTTCTCCTCCTCCAGTCCATCTCTTGCCAGGAAACACTTGGCTCTCTGCCGGAAATGTCAGTATCTTATTAAATTGGCTTTGTTCTTCAGTTGAATAAAAAGATAGTTTAAACATTGTTTCCTTTTTGGCAATAAAATATGATTGGCCTTGAAGCTATGAATGTTAGAAGAAAGTATTCATCTTTGAAATGTGTTTTTTAAGTGCTTTATTTAATGCTCGGGTCTGGTGAAGGACTGAAAGTACATTGTGGACAGATGAAAAAGTTCCCTTTCAATTGAAAAGGCATAATATTGGGTTATTTAAATCATCACAGTGACGTAAAAGCCGCGGCGTTGAGTTGAAGCTGTACTGACTGTATCATTGCACTTTTATTTGCACTTACACTGGGGGCCAAAAATTCTTCAAATAGCCATCCTTTGCCTTGATGACAGCTTTGCACACTCATGGCATTCTCTCAACCAGCTTCATGAGGACCGCCACAGGAATAGAAGACCCAGATTGCAGCCCAAATAAATGCTTCACAGAGTAACAGACACATCTCACATCTCAACATCAACTGTTTAGAGGAAACTGTGTGAATCAGGCCTTCATGGTCGAATTGCTGCAAAGAAACCACTACTAAAGAACACCAATAAGAAGAAGAGACTTGCTTGGGCCAAGAAACACGAGCAATGGACATTAGACGGTGGAAATTTGTCCTTTGGTCTGGAGTCCGAATTTGAGATTTCTGGTTTCAACCTCAACCAAATTTAGATGGTTTGGGATGAGTCGGACCGCAGTGAAGGAAGAGCAGCCAACAAGTGCTCAGCATATGTGGGAACTCCTTCAAGACTGATGGAAAAGCATCCAGGCGAAGCTGGTTGAGAGAATGCCAAGAGTGTGCAAAGCTGTCATCAAGGCAAAGGGTGGCTATTTGAAGAATCTCAAATATAAAATATATTTTTGCTTACTACATGATTCCATATGTGTTATGTCATAGTTTTGATGTATTCACTTTTATTCTACAATGTAAAAAATGGTGCAAATAAAGAAAAACCCTTGAATATCATATCATATCCTACCACAATTAGTACCATCCCATCATATACAACATTGCAGGAATTAGTGCACATAGATTTTCACCTTACCCTGTTCAGTCTTGTTATAGGCCTACAGTAAAGAAGTAGTGGCTCCTATTATGTACAATCTACATATCCATAGCATCTAAGGAGGAGACAGGAGAGAGGGGTGTCAGAGTGAAAGAGAGATGGAGGAGTGTAATTGCCTTATATGAATTCATCATGATGAGTCACAATGCATTCACCATTCAACCACTTAGAGAAATTGATTCAAGCACTTTTATTGATATGGGCCTCTAACAGAGAGCAAAATAATGTATATTCTTTTTAATCCTTCATATAAATTAATACTCACACTACTAACATATTTTACATACATGGATTAACAACGGGGTAATTTTAACCCTAGAAGAAACTTTTGGAAAAAAACAACTTCCTTCTTATCAAAACATCATTAGACATGTAAATTATGTTATCTGAAATAAAATATAACCAAAACCGGCCTTTTTTTTTAGCAACATTACACTAATTTGCATTTTCTGTAAAATGAAAATATAGAGTACATTTTTCTCTAAAATAATGTGCAGCTTTTTCCAAAATACAATCCACATTAGTACTAAAAGGTAATAATCCATGCCCTCTGGGAACGTTATAAAGCCCAAAAGGTATGGGCGTAGTTAGAAAGTTGGCTGCCAGAAGTATTACAATGTCAATTTACTTTTAATCCATCTGTCTGCATATTTCAAGACATGGCATATGAGGTTGCAGTGACATACCTGATGTGTTGTATGACTTTTCTAGTCAATCATCTAGAAAAAACGTACATATACTTAAAAACTGGAAATAAAATAATCCTCTGTGGTTAACACGATGGAAATGTCAAATGCGTTATCTAAATGTTGAAAGTGCATGAGAGAGAGAAACAAAATGATGCAGTTTGAGTGTAATATGGGCACTGGAGATGGGGGTATGAGCAGGTGGTTCTGGGCAGGATGATGTTGCGGATATTTGTGTGCGTGTTTGTTGTTGTTTGTATGTGGATGTTTTGTATTGCACCAATACAGCAGTACATTCAGAGGGTAGCTGGTTTCTGTATTACAGTTCTACCAAGTATTCATACCACTGACAGACTTTTAGAAGCAGTTTTGACTGCAACTTTTGACTGCAACTCGCATGTATGTAAGGTAACTTTGATTTTGCACACATTCATACAGTGCCTTCAGAAATACCCCTGGACTTATTCCACATTTGGTTGCGCTACAGCCTGAATTCAAAATGGATTTGAGATTTTTTTCTCAACCATCTGCACTCAAGACCCCATAATGATAATGTGAAAAAAGGTTTTTATACATTTTTGCAAATGTATTGAAAATTAAATACAGAAATATATAATTTACTTAAGTATGCACATCCCTGAGTCAATACATGTTAGAATTAACATTGGCAGCGATTACAGCTGTGAGTCTTTCTGGGTAAGTCTTCAAGAGCTTGGCACACCTCGATTGTACAATATTTGCCCATTATTGTTTTTACATTTCTTCATGCTCTGTCAAGTTGGTTGTTGATCGTTGATAGACAGACATTTTTAAGTCTTGCCATAGATTTTCAAGCCAATTTAAGTAAAAACTGTGACTAGGCCACTTAGGAACATTCAATGTTGTCTTGGTAAACAACCCCAGTGTATATTTGACCTTGTGTTTTTGGTTATTTTCCTGCTGAAAGGTGAGTTTGTCTCCCAGTGTCTGATGGAAAGCAGACTGAACCAGATTTAGCCTGTGCTTAGCTCTATTCCGTTTTAACTCCATAGTCCTTGCCAGTGACAAGTATACCCATAACATGCAGCCACCACCATGCTTGAAAATATGAATAATGGTACTCAGTGATGTGTTGTGGGATTTGCCATAAACACAACACTTTGTATTCAGGACATTACATTTGTTTGTTTGCAGTTTTACTTCAGTGCTTTATTGCAAACAGGATGCATGTTTTGAAATATTTGTATTCTATACAAGCTTCCTTCTTTTCACTCTGTCATTTAGGTTAGTATTGTGGAGTAATTACAATGTTGTTGATCCATCTTCAGTTTTCTCCTATCACAGCCATTAAACTTTGTAACTGTTTTAAAGTCACCATTGGCCTCATTGTGTAATCCCTGAGCTGTTTCCTTCCTCTCCGGCAACTGAGTTAGGAAGGACACTTTGTAGCGACTGGGTGTATTGATACACCATCCAAAGTGCCATGCTCAAAGGGATATTCAATGTCTGCTCTTTTTTAAAACCATCTATCAATAGGTGCACTTCTTTGCGAGGCATTGGAAAACCTCCCTGTTCTTTGCGGTTGAATCAATGTTTGAAATTCACTGCTCGACGGAAGGGACCTTAGAGATAATTTTATGTGTGGGGTACAGAGATGAGGTAGTCATTCAAAAATCATGTTAAACACTATTATTGCACACAGAGTCTATGCAACTTATTATGTGACTTGTTAAGCACATTTTTCATTTTAGCTTGTCATAACAAAGGCGTTGAGTACTTATTGACTCAAGACATTTCACTTTTAATTGTTTCAAAAAACATAATTCCACTTTGACATTATGGGGTATTATGTGTAGGCCAGTGACACAAAATCTCAATTTAATCCATTGAAAATTCAGGCTGTAACACAACAAAATGTGGAAAAAGTAAAGGGATGTGAATACTTTCTGAAGGCACTGTACCTAATTATAACCAGTTATAACAATAGGCGAGTACATAAGGCGCTCCATCTCACCAGGTGATCTGTCTATCTGGTAAAAAATTACTGATACAGGTCCCCCTCCACCCTCTGAGCCTGAGGATATGTATAACTTAATATGATGTCTTCAGAGAAACTTTAAATCAAATAAAGACTTTTAGAATTGCCCTAGAATAACTACTTTTCGAAGAATACACACCAATATAGCTCTCTGTGTATATTCAGAGCGTATCTGAGATCTTTATTGCAGTTCTATGAAGTATGCATACCATTGGCAGACTGCATACCATTGTCTGATTTTTATATGCACAAAAATAATGTAATTTTAGTTTTGTACATAGAATGGTGCGTTCTTAGGCAAGCTATATCTCTGCAGATGATTTGCTTATGTGGTCAAAATCCCTGATACATATCGCTCTCCACCCTCTCGTAGAATGGATAAGTTATGTTTCCAGAGAAACCTAGATTCAAATAAAGTTCCTACCTATTTATCAAATTACTATAGGCAGAATTAAGTGTTTGTGGTTGCGGTCAAAATGACCCTAAATGAAGTCCATATTGATACAGAAACACTAAACAATATTTTTGATTAATTAAGAACAAGTTGATTGACAAAGTCATGAACGTTTGAAGAATTGTATGAACCACCTTTGGACTATGATCAAATATATGCCTAGTAGTATGAGGGTTAATGAGGTTTTCAGAAGTGATAGAACATGTTATGTTAATGAATAACTAATTTGAAGCTATAATCTGGAAAAAGCACTGATGTTTGACTTTACGCAGCTATCTGCAGGTTTGGCTATATAAAAAAATATATTTTTGAGAAATTAGATCCATACTTAAAGGTTGAGAATCAATGTCATGCAACATTATTTATAGCCCATGGAGTTGAGAGGAAATAAATATAGAATTGAAGTGTTGACCTTGGTAAGACTCCTCTTAGCATTGCACCTTGTTTCTTTTTCTACTTCTAGCTGGACTTATGGTATGACCTAGGAAAGGGAAAAGCATCTTAAATGAACTAATTAGCAGAAGTGGTCATTTGGCAGACAGCAAAACATTCATTATGTAGCCTCTGGTCCTAAAGGCAAAAAGTGTGTCTACATACAGTATATATATATATATATATATATTTAATACTTTCTGGAAGAACATTCAGTATGAATTCTCCCTTACAGATCTTGAAAATAAATCCTGTATTGATAATGTATTGACATTTGCATATTATATATTTCGAGCATGGTTCATCACAGCTTACCACTGTCCTGATACCGTACACTATAAGAATACATTCATAATCCTAGTGAGTGTATTGTAATTTCAGGAATTTACAGAATACTGTAAACTCTATTTTCATGTTCGAATAGATATTCACACAATGGCCGATGCCATTTTCTCCTCATTGTTGGTGCAACAGAATGTTCCCCATTAGACCTTAAAGTACTTTAGATGCCATTAATGGTCTGATGGAAACACACATCAGCCTTCTGAATACAGTGATTAAGCTTCCTACCATCCTGAACCCACCATGTGTTAGCCCCTGATTGGCCCAGTATACTGTCTGTCACACAGCATCTTAGACATTATTATGTTCATATATCACAGAAACTCACCAGAGAGGCCCACCACATTGATACCCCAGCATTGATTTCTGCTCCACTGTTGGTTCACCCTGATTGACAGAGCCTTTGTTAAGCAGAGTTATGTGGGCTTGTTATCCTGTCATGGCCCTGCTGGTCTTAGTTAGTCCTGGATAATTATAAAGACATCAAACCCGACAGCATACACCCAACAGGCCGTGGATGGTAAGCAAGAAACATGAGCAAAGGCACTCAAGAGCAAGCAACCTTGCATACTGTACTGTAGCTACACTGCACTGCAACGCCACCAGGGTCATGTAATAAAGAGGGTTTATATGGTGTATAAATATCCCACTACGCTTCCTTGCTTCAATTTATAATGAATCATAATCTCTATAGAAATAGTGCATATAAGGGAGGGTATTTACACTTGAAGCATGTGTTTATATGTTTATTAATCTAACAATTATTTGTTTGATTGTGCAGTGGTTTAATGAGTCGATAAAGCAAATTAGAGAATTCAACTTGGGCGTCCAGTAGAGAGGGTCTTTTTAAGTTGCTATGTTTCCTTCATTCCGCTTCCTGAGTCACTATTTGAACACAAGATATAAGGAGCCAATCCAGTGGCAGTTCAGCTGAGTTGCTTCTGTGTTACCACAGACTTGGCATCGCAGACGCCATGGGAGGCTCCCACAGTAATCACATTTGTTTGAGCTGCACAGAGGGGCTTTGCTTCAGTTGACAACTCAGAGAGCGAGATACACCACGCTCCACAGGCCACCACTGAGCTGATTTATACTGTTACAGCATAACATTCTTCTCTCAACGTCATAAACCCTGAGCATTGTTTGATTAATGCACTATGCAGGTTAATCTATTAATGCCGCTGATTCTAAATGGGGAGCCTCTCGGGGTGTTGTCAAGAAGGGCCTGTTGTGGAAGATTTTCAGTTATCTGAAATAGATGGTACCCCATCTGTTGATTGTGTGTTGCTGATTAGATCAGTTGCAAGTTATGGTGGAAGTCACTGCGGATATTGACTTCATGAAATTGTCCCAATGTCCTTGTCTTGAATTGAAAGCAAACTGTGATGGATATTGCATTGTGAAGGGAAATGGAAAATAACTGCAAGTGCATGTTGATAACCAAAATTGTTACTGACATTATTATCATTTGCCTGCAGATCTTTGCATTTGCTGTGTAATAGAGTTGGTTCTTGTTTTCTCTCTCTGTTCTGACATTTATGCGTGTTTGAGAGATGAGCAGAATGGTGATACCACTGAAAAATAAAAATCTTTAAATCATATTTATACTCATTTCAATGTATTTCTATTGCATTTCTGGAGAGGAGATACTGTGTATACTTCTTGTATCATGTAGCATTATATCCCTGACGCTCAACGCCATTCTCACAGCATAATGTATTTTTTACCTTTTGAGGTGCTGAGATTTTTCTTATTACTCCAATCCCCTTCACCCAAAACACTAACCATTGTAGATTGTCTCTAGTCTAGTACGTGTGGTGTAATTCAATTATTTCTCCTTTCTGTAGATGCTGTGTCAACGGCATAATGCTACACTGTCCCCATAGGACAACCCTTTTTGGTTCTAGGGAGAACCCTTTTTAGTTCCACATAGAACCCTTTCGGGAAAGGTCCTGCATGTAACCAAAAAGGTTTCTTCAAAGGGTTCTCCTAAGGGGACAGCCAAATGACCCTTTTAGGTTGTAGATAACACCTTTTTTTCTAAGAGTCTATGCTTGTTGAAGCCTATGTGTCTGTCAGAGAAGGAGCACAGAGCAGTTAGAGCGAGCATGAGGTGAATAGGACATTGAGAAATGTGAGGGCTGGGTGAGGATTAGAATTTTACGGATAATAGTGGCCCAGGGCCATTGTATCAAAGACTGTTGGGTTCATACTTAGGCTAAGCCAGTTAATACTTGTTTAGAATCCTTAAAGCATTCTGAGGGCAACTGAGCTGAGGCGTACAGAGATAATTCTTATACTGACAAATGAGTCTGCCTACTTATTACTTTCAGACATATTAATAAATTATGAATGGCCCAGCTCATTTATTTATCCTCCAGCATTCTATTTTGATTAAACTGCAGCCATAATGTTTGGGTAATGGCATTTCTTTGTATGATGTCTGTCTGTCTGTCTGTCTGACTGATTCCCTCACCTCCTCCCTCTCTCTCCTTGCTCTCTCTCTCTCTCTCTCTCTCCTCTTTCTCTCTCTCTCCTCTCTCCCCTTCTCTCGCTCCTCTCTACCCTTCTCTCTCTCTCCTTCGCTCTCTCGCTCTCCCTTTTCAATTAAATTAAAATTAAAATAGACTTTAGGATGATCAAATGTTTTAGGACATTCAAATTGCTTTAGGGCATGCACATTGTCAACTCTATTCTCTCCTCAGGACCAGTAGCAGTGATCAGTGGTGAGGAGGACTCGGCCAGCCCCCTGCACCATGTCAACCATGGCATCATCACCCCCTGTACCCTGGACGCTGGGCCAGACGCTGTGGTCAT
The DNA here is from genome assembly GCA_023634145.1 of Thymallus thymallus. Taxonomy (NCBI): domain Eukaryota; kingdom Metazoa; phylum Chordata; class Actinopteri; order Salmoniformes; family Salmonidae; genus Thymallus; species Thymallus thymallus. Next base: position 23,311,617 of record CM042413.1, read on the forward strand.
CGGGATGACTCGTATCCCTGTCGTCGAGAACCCGCAGTACTTCAGACACGGACACAACTGTAACAAGCCTGCTACCTGTGAGTACACACTTGTTTTTTATCATCCCTCTGTTTGATCCTGCCAACATGGGCTAGGTTTAGCCCAAGATCCAACATGCCCTCTGTTTCCCTTCACATAGAAGTAATTCATTTAGGCCCACCTTGAAAGACTTAAAGTGATTTTCTATATTAGAGAGAAGCAGCACCATATGTCTCACTGTAGGTGTGACCATTTTCTGTTAAATAATTTAGTCATAGGGTATACAGTGAGTATACCAACCATTAGGAACACCTTCCTAATATTGAGTTGCAACCCTTTTTGCCCTCAGAACAGCCTCAATTTGTCAGGGCATGGACTCTACAAGGTTTCGAAAGCATTCCAACGTGTCTGAGTTATAATTCATCAGGGTCTGCCTGCCTGTCTGTCTGTCTGTCTGTCTGTCTGTCTGTCTGTCTGTCTGTCTGTCTGTCTGTCTGTCTGTCTGTCTGTCTGTCTGTCTGTCTGTCTGTCTGTCTGTCTGGCCTATTTTGAGTCCAATGCTTCCTACAATCAAGTTGGCTTGATGTCCATTGAGTAGTGGAACATTCTTGATACACACGGAAAACACATGAAAAACCCAAGTGTCACAGTTCTTGACACACTCAAACCAGTGTGCCTGGCACCTACTATCATACCCTGTTCAAAGGCACTTAAATATTTTGTCTTGCCTGTTCACCCTCTGAAAGGCACACATACACAATTCATGTCTCAATTGTCACAACGCTTAAAAATACTTATTTAACCTGTCTTCTCCCCTTTCGTCTACACTGATTGAAGTGGATTTAACAAGTGACATCAATAAGGGATCATAGCTTTCATCTGGTCAGTTTATGTCATGGAAAGAGTTCTTAATGTTTTGTATACTCAGTGTAGATAAAATCATAGTTACCACATACATGTAAGACTGCCTTAAGCATGTGTTCCTGCGAAAGTTTCTGCATTTTCCATGTTGCCTTGATCCTTCCTAATCTGGGAATGTTTCAGTCTTTGGGATTCAAAGGTATTGCCCAGTTGGCAGTAACACTCGGCAGGTAGCGCTATGATGCACTTTATATGATCTGCATCATAATCACGATTCGAAATTGGATTTACAGATGTGTTTATGTCCTTTTATTTCCTACCTTTACTCTGCATTGGCAGTGTATCCATTTCCAGCGGCTCTCTTTTGTATGAATCCTTCCTGAAGTGAGTTAGATTTGTCAAATCGGCTTAATGCATCTGTCTCTAAAGATGGTGTCTGATGAATCATCCTCTCAAGGGTTCCAGAAACCTGTGTCTGAACGCAGACTATGGCGGTTGCCATATCCGCTCATTGTTCTCCATGTTGTATCCAAGCAGCTCTTATCTCTATTTAACTCTAAATACTTTACTCTCAAATGTTGCTCCTATTGGATCCTTTTGAAGTTGAACCCCCAGTAATGTCCTTCCCATTTTGATATCCTGTGAAGAAGAATCAGGAGCTGATTACATTAACTAATGCTGTGCAGTCCCTCACATTGACTTTCCCCGCTCTTAGATTTCTGTTCCATTCTCTATTTTCCTAATTAATTGGTTTTTGTTTTATTGTTCCAAGAGTCATGTATTGATTAAAGGCTTTGATCTCTTCCCCAGCTTTTTTAAACATCATTTGCGGAGTGTTTCCCCTTAAAGAATGATTGGAAATACTGTATGTCTCTATCTGAAAAAGACAAACTGTGCTTTTCAGTGTTTTGAAATATCTTGCTTTGTAGGGAATTTGTAGCCAGGGCTTAATTTGTCTGCAGCTGCTTTCAGTGTTATTTTATGCATTGGGCAATTTAGCAGGTCTTATTAGCCATGTAATATTACAGCATTTTAGATATCACACTATTACCACCTATGCCTTTGATGTTAGGCTAGAGAATGTAATATTACTCTGTAGCAGCAGGCAAAGTTTATATCTGACCTGTCATGATCACACTTGTAATTGGGTCAATACTGAATGTGGCTAAGGTCCGGATCTCCTTGAGACACTAATTGTTCACATTTCCGTGAACCTTTAAGAAAAAAGAGAAACTGGTGAAAAAGGATGGGAGGCACACAGAGGCAAACCAAGCCAATATCCGCTGTTCCATCTGATACCAATTCAAGTAGTGCCTGGTGGCTGTGGAGAGAGAAGCACATCATGAATGGCGTGTAAAGCAGCAGGATTTGTCATGTTATAGGGGGACATGCTACAAGATGTGATGTGAATTCATAAGCTCTAGGTAAAGATGAGGAACTGGCACTCTCCCGTCGTCACGGTTCTCATCAGAGCCAGCGGGCTATGTTTAACTAAATGAGTGGTCTACAGCTCACACACCTGCTTGCCACAAAAAAAAAATCATTAAAAAATAACTTTCAAGCTTTTCCCTCATAAACAAAAATATATATCCCAACGTGATTTTTTTTTTCTTCATATGATTATTTTCACCATTTTCAGCTCCATCTGGTCTTCCATCCAAGGACAGAACAGGACCAACCATGCTTAGCTTCAGAGGTAAACCAGCAGTGGGATGCAGGGTTTTACGTTGCTGGAATGAATGGGGCAAAACTTGCAACTGGAAAAAACGCAGCAAAAGCAAAGGGTAATATAGCAAAAGATAGGGACAATTGCAGGAAAGAGGGAGGAGTTTTATTGAATCACATTTGAAAATGCAATTCCACATGTGGAGTTTTCTTACGAGGTGAAAACATGCTATTCACCTGACTTGAAAAGGTGGTTTTAACATTTGAAATATATAAATACATTTAATACATGTACATTTAAGCTCAACATGTGAAAATGTCTATTTGACATGTGAAACGACAAATTTGACATGTGTTTTTTTTGTAAGGGCACAGACACACCCCTACAATATATTCCAGACTTGGGGGACTGGCAGGGACTGGCAGGGTTCTGAAGGGAGACCCAATGAGAGGAAGGAAATCACATTTAGAACTGAAAAATAAATTACAAGAGTTATACATTATACATTGCATGAATCTTTTAAGCCAACGTGTCTGAGTTATAATTCATCAGGGTCTGTCTGTCTGTCTGTCTGTCTGTCTGTCTCTGTCTGTCTGTCTGTCTGTCTGTCTGTCTGTCTGTCTGTCTGTCTGTCTGTCTGTCTGTCTGTCTGTCTGTCTGTCTGTCTGTCTGTGTGTGTGTGTGTGTGTGTGTGTGCGTGCATGTGCATGTGTGTGCGCATGCGTGCGTGTCTGTGTGACTGTTCATCAGTGTGTATGTGTGTGTCTCTGCATCTGATGGCTTACATACTGTCTTTTTTGTACACATTTTTTTTTATTAAGATTTACTATATAGCACACCAGGATCCAAATCAGATGGGGGAGAAAAGGAAGTAAATATGTACTGCATGTAATATGTAATGTAAGAGGCATTGACAGTTTAATATGAGAGACACAAAACCCTAGACAAACACTCAGAGAAACACTGCTTGGATAAAGCTGACCTTATGGACTTTAAGTAGGCAATGAGATTTATTCAACCAATCAATAAACAGAGGAAAAGCCCAGATCTACTTTATCCGCTTTGACTTTCCTTCAAACGGCACTGAACAATGGGGGTTCCTTTCCTCCGAAAGATCAGCGGAAAAGAAAGCAATAAGCATATACACACTGTTGACTGTCGTCGTCCACAGCGCAGTGAAATTCACTGTGAAATTACTTTTTTGAGCTTAAAAGCTTTATATCTTAATGAGCTCTATTACCTTGGTATTTTTAGAAAAGCAATCATCACATATCATCCTCTTTAGTGCAAATGGGTATAATGTTCTTCAAACATTTATAGAACCATCATATTTTCTGAATGTATGCTTTCACTTTCGTATACGTCACAGATATACATTGTCTGTGATAATAGATGTGTTCGATATAGAAAGGTAACAGACTCACTTGAGCTCCCTGAAGATACAAAATGTCACCAAAAAGATGCTAACTTTTCTCTTAGCAGAGACAACAGCAAACCTTGCCCAGGTCACTCCAGGGCTTTTAAAACTTAATTACAGCAAGACTTGAGTTCTAGTAGAAATCCATGTCCCCGAGAGCACTGTCGTTATTTTCTCTGACTGCCCCGAGCTCAGAGAGCATGGAGAACACAGATAGCACTCAGTCATTTCACAGGGGTGGCTTTCCACATGTCTTTATAGAAACATAAATCACAGCATGCCCCTCAGCCAGTCTAATGCCGTGGCTGATGAAGCATTAGATCCATCATGGAAGTCACCTCGTGTGGTTATCACCACTGATATTTCTATTTACTTCGACTGCGACAGTAAATCCAGTGGCTACATCCGGTGTCATACACATACATGGCTTTCATTGATCATCTATATGTCACTCTTGGATCTTATTTAATACAAGATGCACATAGGTTTGAATGGAAATATAAATGTACCTACATACTCCCTTTGTTAGAATAGCTAACTATTATGTATCAAGATTCAAAAGCATACATTCTTTACTTGAAGAGATACGTGATCATTAATATTCGTTCACAGCACCATCAAGCTCAGAATCTGCAGTTAGATTGACATTCCCTTAATCAAGGAACTAATTAGATTAAATGTATTTTCATCATGAGTGTCTCTGTGGTCACAACCTGTGCCCTGTGAGGGTTGATGGGAGGAGCACACCTTGTGGTCGGCTTGGTTTCCTTCCCGTCACCTGCAGGTGAAAAGTCTTTGGGAAATTAATCCTTATTAGTGACATAAAGGCAGGAGACAGAGGACAGATCTGGCTATGACTTCTACCTCTTCAGACAACCTCTTTGTTTTAGCACTCTGCCTGGTGTTTTAATGAAACGGGTTCTATCCTCTGACTGATTAAGTTAAAGAATGGTTTTATTTTTCTTGCTTTGTTTAATGAGGTCATTTAAAATATTCATGATGAAATGCAGATATGGCTAGCAAAGAGCTGTTGTATAAATGGATTTATTTGAGAAGTAATCACTTGAAGAGCTTCAGGCCAGAAGTGTTTCAAATCACCTCAAATACTGTCTGTAGGGAATGGAAACAATGACAAAGGTTACCAGGAAGTAAAACACAATATTGTTACTATAGAACTCATTCACTCACTACATTTTCTCATCTCCTTTTCTTTAGGCAGGTCATTTTGTGTTGCAAGGTGATAACAACAGTATTCACAATCAGATACCATGTGTTAGTGCCTGTTTGCCCCCTGCTCCACCACTCTCTTCCATTCTCCATACCCCCGGCACCAGTTCACTAATGGCTGTCCCCTATACAGGGATCATGAGCAAGAGATTAATTTTGTCCAGATGCAATCAATATCAGAGATTGGCTGTAACCCTGCTCCATCACCCATAGCCAGATGTCGTGGCCTCTTCCCTCATCCATCTCTGTCTTCATCTGTTGGATTTAGGCCCAAAACAACACCCAAAGGAGCCCCATCGTCCGGGAAACAACACAGCTATGTTTATGCTCAATTTGAGGATGAATGTGGGAGTTCAGGGTTATCTTGAAGTAAACAACTATCCTCTTGAGAAAATAAACATATGTTAGGATAAAAGGAGAGTAATCATATGTAGTATCTATCATGGTTGAAGCCCTTTCCACATATATTACTGAATTCATACAGTATTATGATCAACAGGTCAAACATGCTTACAGCACCTGGTATTCCCAAGTAGTCTCCTAAACAAGTAGTAACCAAGCCTGACCCTGCTTAGCTTCTGAGATCGGACGAGATTAGGCGTCTCATCACTTGTTGTGTATGTGTTACTTGCTTAATTATTTATTCCTCTAATTTCTTTCTTGAAGTGAATAGTTAACGTAGCTATATGTATGCAAATGTGAGTCTCAACTCCTTAAAAGCATTCTAATTGCAACCCAGTGGCGTAACGGTCACCACACTGCAGACTGTAACCTTGCTCTGTGCTCCACCTCCTGCTATGCTACTGTATCCATCCATGGATGCAATGTCTGCTACAGTACACAAGTCAGGAAGTTAATATGACCTTGATAGTGTCTCAATAACAATGTAATAACATGCTAGACTCGCGGGAGAGTTTCAACATTTAATTTGTCAATAAACTCTAAATTAAATACTTAAGCTTCACATATCGAGAGTACAGGCTCTACTTTGATGAACCAAACAAACAGCAGGAGAATGTTTTGTACTTCAGGATATTTCATATTGTATTTCACATAGCACATCTTCCGTTGAGCAAATCTGTGCTTACCATTCTCCAGTCACGTGTTAAAGGGTTCTGATAAGTGATAGGTAGAGTTGGCAATTCTTTGTTTAAGTGAAATTATAGCTCTTGTTTCAGCAGATGATGTGTGTGATTTGTACACTCACATAACAGTGATGACACACTGTATAACATTTCTGCAACACAGACTGTGCAGAGTCTCTGTAGCATCAAAAAATGGATGATGGCTGTTTCAGCCCAAAAACATTTAGACTTGCACAATTTGACTCAAATGTGTCTCCCCAACATCTGCACTTGAGGTCATCCAATTTCACCAAGCTGAGGTGGGTGTTGAGTGTTACCCTGAGTGCTGCTGGTTCACTCCAAAGTAAATTCAAGTCAGAGTTTGAGAGACTTTGAGTACATTACCTGTATTAGTCATCCCTGCTACTACTCAGAACACATTTGAATGCGTTTGAGCTTTTAAGGTGATTTTCCATCAGTCCTGTTCTGACATAATTTTGAGCCACACTTTAAAGAACAACATGGGCATAAAAACACTGACAGGCGTTGGAAAGGCAAGGGTCAGGAAAAACACAGTTGTGTTGTTTTTCACAGTGTCTCATTAACCCTCAGGTCAATATTCTAACGTTCATTTTCTTCAATATTGAATAACTATTCATAAGAAGACTATAACCACATGATGATGATGATTTTCCAGTCTAGATCTCTCTCTGGGCTTGGTTACATCAGTGCCTGTTTTGTTTTTTTGAAGAGCCTTGCTGAGAGGGTTGGCTCTGACTCCAGATGCTCCGTATGTTCGGCCCTCTTCATACATACACTACAGTACAATCGTCCAACCAACCTTGGATGGTTGTAATGCCCTGAAGTGATGCCTGCTGTTTCCTTCCTCACAAGCCTCTCCAGACACAATGAGACGTATTTTTCACACACCACTGCTCACGCTTTAAAGCTCATTCCTTATTCATGTGGTTGTCGTGTTTGCTTACAGTGCTGTTCAGCATCCAGGTTTCAACAGCAGGCGTGAATTGACCTGCCTTTTGTTTCCCCTCAAGACTTTCTGAATACACACTTTCCCAGCATCACCCGAGTAGGATATCTTCTCTGTGTGTCTGTCTCTCCTTGATCTCTCCTTCTGTCAACCACAATGATAGATGTTTTCGTGAGTAAGCTGGGTTTTACAGTATGGCGGCGTTCACTACGATATTGTGTGTAGGAGAAAATCCAATTAATTTGACCTTTGAATGGATCAGCATGTTTGAGGGTATTGTACAATATGTATACATAGGCCTACCGAGTGTTCAACAAAGCAACAGGAACAACTCATAGTGTAAAGATACTGTAGGTTTGCAATCCATTGATGTAGGGTTACATAAACCATACCAACGGCAGGGCACTCTAGTGTTTTTGATGGTTTTCCTACTTCATGCTCTGCATCCCTCTGTTTGCTGCAGTGTTCTTCAACATCTCTCTGTTTGCTATAGTGTTCGTCAACATCCCTCTGTTTGCTGCAGTGTTCTTCAACATCCCTCTGTTTGCTGTAGTGTTCTTCAACATCCCTCTGTTTGCTGTAGTGTTCTTCAACAACCCTCTGTTTGCTGTAGTGTTCGTCAACATCCCTCTGTTTGCTATAATGTTCTTCAACATCCCTCTGTTTGCTGTAGTGTTCTTCAACATCCCTCTGTTTGCTGTAGTGTTCTTCAACATCCCTCTGTTTGCTGTAGTGTTCTTCAACATCCCTCTGTTTGCATAGTGTTCGTCAACATCCCTCTGTTTGCTGTAGTGTTCGTCAACATCCCTCTGTTTGCTATAGTGTTCTTCAACAACCCTCTGTTTGCTGTAGTGTTCGTCAACATCCCTCTGTTTGCTATAATGTTCTTCAACATCCCTCTGTTTGCTGTAGTGTTCTTCAACATCCCTCTGTTTGCTGTAGTGTTCTTCAACATCCCTCTGTTTGCTGTAGTGTTCTTCAACATCCCTCTGTTTGCATAGTGTTCGTCAACATCCCTCTGTTTGCTGTAGTGTTCGTCAACATCCCTCTGTTTGCTATAGTGTTTTTCAACATCCCTCTGTTTGCTATAGTGTTCTTCAACATCCCCTCAGCCAAAGCTCCTGGAGAACTGTGCAGCTCTGAAAGAGAGTGTGCTCTACATTATGTCTGCCAGAGCCTGGGGAGAAAAAATGCTGATAGAGATTAATTCTGCTCCTCTGCATTTGAGAAATAGAATCAAATAAAGATGAGGTGACACAGATTCAGGTGGGAGGCCTGTGGATGAATCTCATGGAGAGATTCAGGTGAGAGGCCTGTGGATGAATCTCATGGACAGATTCAGGTGGGAGGCCTGTGGATGAATCCCATGGAGAGATTCAGGTGTGATAGGAGGAGAAGAGTGAGTAATGAGGGCGGCAGGGAGCCTAGTGGTTAGAGCATTGGGCAAATAACCTAGAGGTTTTTGGTTCAAATACCCAAGCTGACAAGGTGAAAAACCTTTTGATGTGTCCTTGAGCAAGGCATTTAACCCTAATTTGCTCCAGGGGCTGACCCTGTAGGTAGACTGTCGTTGTAAATAAGAATTTGTTCTTAATTGACTTGCCTAGTTAAATAAAAAATAAAAATGACCAGTGGTTTGTGTTTGTGAGGTACAACAGTCTGAGACTGCTGGAGGGGTGTTTACATACTAACAGATAGTCTGGTGCTTTCTGGGATCCCCTCAAACATTTTGGGGCACCATCTGCCACCTGCCCCCAACATTGAATACATGTAGGCTGTGCCCTCCCCTTGCATTACCATACTGTTTTCATTACACCAATACACAGAGTCAGCCATTAACCTCGCTGGCAAGCAGCACATACTCCCCATCCCTTATTAGTAATAACTTCAGGACACCTGTTTGTACATGTTGTGCATGTGTGCTTGATACGGTCTAGCCACTGAGGAGAGATGCAGACATTTCGAACACTAATTCAACATGAAGTAGTCAGCTCAACAGTTTTACCTTTGGTTTTATGTTCCTGTGAATTATCTGAGTAGATAAACGTCTCTTCATCTTGTAAGTATGCCCAACGCAAACCCATGGATATATTCATAAAGCCTCAAATGCATCAGGTTTCTCATATAATGTTGTTTTCTCTGTCCCAATAAATATTATGAGGAAGGAAACTGGTTGACATTGAGTGAGAACTGTTAGGATAGAGAAAATAATCAAATATTCTTATGAGAAAAATAATATAAAAAATATAATATGAACTGTGTGAAAAACACATTTTGGCGAACGAGGAGTAATGGTGTTGCTAGGAGTAGAAAATGGAGGTTGGTTGGAAGCTTTTGGAGAAAGGTTAATCTGCAGAACTCTGCTCTACTCTACTAACTTAGACACAGGAAGGAAGTGGACTATACTGTACATCTGAGGATCGACATAGTGAACATGCAGAGATTGCTTCATTTATTTTGTTGCCTCAGTTTGCTCTCACGTTTTCTCCTATTATTTCTCAACCCAAAGGGCAAAATTAACTGTTTTCTCCAGTGAAGATTTGGATCTTATAGCAGAGGCTATTAAAAAGTGTTCAAATGGAAATATTTAATACAAAAATAACTGCTCAAATGTGGCCTTTTACTGATAGATTGAAGATTTGGCATATATTTGGCACCTCTGTTTACTCTTCTGTACATTTGTGTTTGAGCTCCAATATGTTAAACAGAGATAATATAATGAGAAGTCACTTTTGATGAAAAGTCACCCTTGAAAACAGCAGCATTTGCATAAAGTCATCATTCAGAAGTCAAGTGCCAGTAATGCTGTGATTGGACTGAATGAAATGCTGCACTATTGTTTGTAATTTTTATGGTCAACAGTAGACAGCGAGAGAGAGAGTGGGAGGATTAATTGCTACGGTTACTACATTCCCAATCAAATAACAACAATTTGCCAACATTTCTATCCAAATCAGCTCTAGTTTGGTCTTCTGTCATTTTCACCGCAGTGGAGTCAACATCTGTGCTGCCAAAGCAAAGCAGCCTAATTAGGGTGAAGCCTGTGTCCTGCTCTGTCCCAGCTGTGTGCTCTGTGTTGCTGAGACAGATGAGGCCCAGTGAGGGTAACCTCCCTGAATGGGTGCCCTCGCCCATATAAACAGGGAGGTGAATGCACTACAACCGCTATGGTAATGAGACAACTAACCCAAGCTATTTGTAACTTCCTTAATTGCTTTGTGTGGATAGATGGCACATCTTCCAGCATACCCATAGCCACCTGCTTGTTGTAAACCTATCACTGTCTTTCTGGGAAATTGAGAAGGGAGGGTGATAAAATATGCAATTGCAGAGGAACAAAAACAATTATGTATTTCTGCATCCTGATATTGTGTGGGTTTGCCGTTTTTTAAATTGTATTTATTAAAAAAAAAAAAAAAATGTATCTCAGTCCAGTGCAATCCATTATCAAACATGTTTTTAAGATGTTTTGAACCTCGTGGTTCAAGCTGAAATATTTGCAGTGCTATCATGGTGTTGATAATTTGTTATTGACTTGATGGTGCTTAATTGCTAATTGCATTGTAGCCACAATTTTTCCGGTGCTTCATGAGGGTAATGACTAATTTGTGCCAACCAATAGTAATGAGAGCTTTGTCCATCCCATCCCTCAGTATTTATCTATTTCTCAGCTCTGCCCAGTCCTCCAGTGGGATCTGTGGTACTGGGCTTGGCAGGGGCTTGGACAGTAACGGGTATTGGTGTTGGACAACAGCTCATCCAGAACCCCTGTATTGAGTAAATACCAGCTGTTGCTGTGGCTTGCCATATGGAAGCCACTCTCCCCCAGCAACAGCTCTCAGCCACGCAGAACAGGTGGAAAGCACTGAGATTAAGGACTAATACTGTCTGTATGCTCTGTGATTTCAACACAATTTTACCACAGTGTACAGGTTGCAGACAGGTTCCTGACATTTTCCAGGTTTGATTGGATTATTCTGATATTATTTTTTTTTTTAACTTTTCAGCATTGTTTTCCTATTGGTTGGGAACTGAATGAACATTTCCTCACTGCAGTTGCTATGGCGCGCAGGTTTTAACATGTTATATTATTACAGGACAATGGAGATTTTATAACTGTGGTTTATTTATGTATGCTGTAAGCAACTATATGATGTGTTTTACCCTCACATATCTTCCATAGCTCCACAGCAGGTCTTATGGCTGTATGCCTCTAGCCAGTTAATCCAATTACATCCACTGAGGCATCATATACTTGGAGAGTAAAAAGGTACCAAATTCTACTTAAAGGAGTACAAACGCTTGTCACTGTAGTTGTCAATTTGACCATTAGTTATATACGTACTGTAGTTGTACCCTTACAGTTTGAACCTTAAAATAGTGTGCTAGTTTAAGCAGCTAGTCTGGTGCACAGCAGGTGGGAGGCAGAGGCGACACCAAAGATTTTTCTAACTAAACCCAGATACACCACAACATGTCGTTCAACTGGGAACAAATTAGCCATATTGGGCAAAACAAGCAATGAGGTAGGCAGAGCCAAGCATATTTCCGTTGGGGAACGCCTACTCTGTGAAGTGCGCGTGTGCAATAACTCAATTCACCTTTGCACGCCTTCTAAACAACACAATTTTTTGAAACTTTGGCAAAGGGTAAAGTCTACAAAACATAGTCCACTCTGTTCGTGACAGATTGTAGTTTTGGGAACAGAAAACTGTATTGAGATCAAATGTTTAATTGATCAGTACATTTGCAGAATGTCAGCCAAAATCCATCTCGTTCCATCTTCTCCCACTGCCGGCCACTGGGTTTACTCTCACTACCGTATTTGGTAGTGAGTGGAAACGCCAATCGGATGCTTCACATTTATACATCTAGTGAAATATCTATCGCATTCTTCTACCTGTGGTGTCATCGTGTGCTAGCTAGCATGCTATGCTAGCGGTATGCGTGGGCGACACCGGTAGACAGCGTCCTTCGCCCCCGCCTGTCAGGCATGGTTTTCTCCGGCACACAGCAGACATTAGCTAGCACATGGTGCCTCCTGCTTGCTGTGCTAATGGGAGGCGGGGGCGACCTGTAGAAAGTGTCTTTCGCCCATACCTGTTGCCACTGTTTTCCCACAGTTCTGTTAACAACGGTGAGGGCAGGTGTTCGGCAGGTAGGAGCGAATGACACTGTCTACCGGTGGCTAGCAAGGAGGACTCCGGGAGTTGGGGGCGAAAAAACTTTATTTCCCTTTTGACTCACATTGAAAAGTGTCACAAAGCATGCAGGAACCAATGGGATGCCCAAGGGGGGAGGGGGTGTTCATGATGGAACAAATGGGGTGCTCAAGGGGGTGGGGGGCTTTCTGCAAATGCTGGAATGCCCACATGTTGGAACGCCCTGAATTGCGGGCTGCAGTTGCACACTTGACTTCTAACACCAATGGTGTAGATATTTACCTCTTAACAAGGTCGCTCAGTGTTGAGGTAAGGTTGCTACCATATTAATTACAGCTTTTTATTTTCCCATGCTCTTACAATATGTAAGCCTTTATAAAGACTTAAGAACTGGCAAGGGACATGCTCCAACTTTAATTGACATAACCATAGATCACTTGTGAAACACTTCCACTTGCCCACCTCTAATCCACGCCTCCAGCCTAGGAAACAGAAATGAACCTTCCCCGTTCCACCTTTTTTTGAGAGTGTGTGATGATTGAACCTTTCTATTCAAATTATTGGGTACAAAAATTTACCATTGTACTAGATTATCTGCATCTACATGTACCCTAAAAGGTATCAAACAGTACCATGTGAGATTATATGTGTACCTCTGAAGGTACATTATGTGTATTTTGATCTTTTTGTACCCCAGGAAACAATACTGTAACCTTTTTTTCTGAGATTGTAGCAGGATTTAAGACTTACCAGTCCCATCAGTGAACCATCACTTAACTTGCCCCTGATTCTGTGAGAAACACTGATGGTTTGTTGCTACTGGACCTGCTACTTAAACTCTCTCCCTCTACAGACGTGCAGCACATAAAGCGTCGGGACATCATTCTGAAGCGGGAGCTGGGAGAGGGGGCCTTTGGGAAGGTGTTCCTGGCAGAGTGCTATAACCTCAGCCCCACCAAGGACAAGATGCTGGTGGCTGTCAAGGTAAGAGATGATCTCTCTATTATACAGGGCCACCTCACTTTCCAGTTACAGCAGACCCCTCACAGAGGTCAGGGCCTCTCAGCACTCAGCGTCTGACTTATATTATCTTGATCCTTGACCGACTCTCGGGGCCACCGCCCCTGCCTTGGCCAGCTGCCTCCACAAGAAGTATTTGGACGCATGGATCGATAAAAATATGATTTTTTTGCTGTAGAGTAGATCAATAATCATACTAATAATCATTAAGGTCACTATGAATATTATGTTGGTCGTCTCGTATCAGATTGATTGTATGAGGCTCCACTATGGGGACCGAGTGACGCAGTGGTCAGTGCTAGAGGCGTCACTACAGACCCGGGTAGGGCGGCACACAATTGACCCAGTATTGTACGGGTTAGGGGAGAGTTTGGCCGGGGTAGGCCGTCATTGTAAATAAGAATTTGTTCTTAACTGACTTGCCTAGTTAAATAAAGGTTAAATAAATACAATTCTAATAAATATATATATGGGGTGACAACTAGGGTTGAATATTTTCCAGGTATTTTACAAATGTTCCATCCAGAGAATAAATTCTCACTTCTCTACCGGCTAACCCGGTATTTCCCGGCAAAACCGGAAAGGTCATTCAAAAGCATTATATAGCATATAAATAGGCCTATGTCTGGAGCTTTGATCGAAAATGCGTTTATTAAATAAAGCCATAAATTTACATTTTATGAGCCCTACATTAGACACTTAGTCCAAAAAAATCAAAATGATTGTGCTGTTATTAAATACATGTATGATATAGGCTATGCACGACAGAAAAACATAAAAGCCCATAGATGTAGCTAGCTATATGCTCTCTTGGTTAAATACATGAAATTAGCTTCAGTAGGCTAATCTTTTTGATTGTGAACTGTATTACTGTACTGATTTATAATGTATTATATGGACTGGAATTACACACATTGTTCAAACTATGAAAAAGAGAGAACATGAGATTCTGGTGCAGTACATGCAGCCTACAAAGTATAGGCTAGCGAATGTTATTTTAATTTTGAAATATAATAGGACATATTTGTATAATTAGTAGGCTGACACATATACAGTGGGGAGAACAAGTATTTGATACACTCCCAATTTTGCAGGTTTTCCTACTTACAAAGCATGTAGAGGTCTGGTACACTTCAACTGTGAGAGACGGAATCTAAAACAAAAATCCAGAAAATCACATTGTATGATTTTTAAATAATTAATTTGCATTTTATTGCATGACATAAGTATTTGATCACCTACCAACCAGAAAGAATTCCGGCTCTCACAGACCTGTTTGTTTTTCTTTAAGAAGCCCTCCTGTTCTCCACTCATTACCTGTATTAACTGCACCTGTTTGAACTCGTTACCTGTATACACACTCAATCAAACAGACTCCAACCTCTCCACAATGGCCAAGACCAGAGAGCTGTGTAAGGACATCAGGGATAAAATTGTAGACATGCACAAGGCTGGGATGGGCTACAGGACAATAGGCAAGCAGCTTGGTGAGAAGGCAACAACTGTTGGCGCAATTATTAGAAAATGGAAGAAGTTCAAGATGATGGTCAATCTCCCTCGGTCTGGGGCACCATGCAAGATCTCACCTCGTGGGGCATCAATGATGGGTGAGGGATCAGCCCAGAACTACACGGCAGGACCTGGTCAATGACTTGAAGAGAGCTGGGACCACAGTCTCAAAGAAAACCATTAGTAACACACTAAACCGTCATGGATTAAAATCCTGCAGTGCACGCAAGGTCCCGCTGCTCAAGCCAGCGCATGTCCAGGCCCGTCTGAAGTTTGCCAATGACCATCTGGATGATCCAGAGGAGGAATGGGAGAAGGTCATGTGGTCTGATGAGACAAAAATAGAGCTTTTTGGTCTAAACTCCACTCGCCGTGTTTGGAGGAAGAAGAAGGATGAGTACAACCCCAACAACACCATCCCAACCGTGAAGCATGGAGGTGGAAACATCATTCTTTGGGGATGCTTTTCTGCAAAGGGTACAGGACGACTGCACCGTATTGAGGGGAGGATGGATGGGGCCATGTATCGCAAGATCTTGTCCAACAACCTCCTTCCCTCAGTAAAAGCATTGAAGATGGATCGTGGCTGGGTCTTCCAGCATGACAACGACCCGAAACACACAGCCAGGGCAACTAAGGAGTGGCTCCGTAAGAACCATCTCAAGGTCCTGGAGTGGCCTAGCCAGTCTCCAGACCTGAACCCAATAGAAAATCTTTGGAGGGAGCTGAAAGTCCGTATTGCCCAGCGACAGCCCCGAAACCTGAAGGATCTGGAGAAGGTCTGTATGGAGGAGTGGGCCAAAATCCCTGCTGCAGTGTGTGCAAACCTGGTCAAGAACTACAGGAAACGTACGATCTCTGTAATTGCAAACAAAGGTTTCTGTACCAAATATTAAGTTCTGCTTATCTGATGTATCAAATACTTATGTCATGCAATAAAATGCAAATTAATTACTTAAAAATCATACAATGTGATTTTCTGTATTTTTGTTTTAGATTCCGTCACTCACAGTTGAAGAGTACCTATGATAAAAAATTACAGACTTCTACATGCTTTGTAAGTAGGAAAACCTGCAAAATCGGCAGTGTATCAAATACTTGTTCTCCTCACTGTATACCTTTTATAATACAGTATTTCCTCTAATGTTATTAGCCTACCTTCTCTTTCTCTCTCTATTGTTGCTTCTTTCCTTCCTCTCTTTCAACAGCTAGACTAAATGAAATAAGTTTTCTGGTCCTTATCTTCATCATTCTAATGACATCATTGAATAATATAGGACTAGAATTAGATGCAGAAGGCTTTCACTACTCTTCACAAAGACTGAATGGTTAGCCCATGGGGTCTGAATAGATAACTGCTTTAGCCTACTGCCATTGCGTGTTCACTCTTCTTTCAAACTACCTGTGAGTTCTATTGGCTGCTGTATTTAACATTCAGCGAACAAGAGCTTTTATCCCTCTTCGAATAGTCTATTAGTATAAGAAATGCTAAAAAGATAATGTCCAGCAAGCTATTCTAGTCTAGCTTTTCCTGCTTGGGACTCCAAGAGCTAAGGAGCGTTTTTTAAGGACAGAGGGGCACAGGTGCGCGCATATTGCACAAGAGACAGGCTATAAATTAGAAGCTTATTATGCATAACCCAACATTAATTAACTAAATATAAGGCTAATGCTGCATAAAATCTATTACCTGAATGAAGTAGGCTAGGACATCTATATATAGGGCTATACAGTGCATTTGGAAAGTATTCAGACCCCTTCACTTTTTCCACATTTTGTAAACCTCAAACGGACGACTAGGAAAAAGCTCAAACCAAGTTTATTCCCCCACTGGGTCAAACAGCTGCAAAGACAAAGGCGTTTACACAGGCACATATATTTATACCCTCCTACTAGGAGGAGTCACCTGCTTGCATATCTAAATAGCCAACACATATCTGTTGCTAGTTGGGAACATAATTGGTTCCTCTCACTGGTGTAGCCATGGCCCCGCCTCCTGCTAAAACATTTGTGGGCGTGGAAATATATGTGGGTAACAGGACTGTCCCTTGTTACTTCATCTGACTTGACCTCAGGCCGAATTCCTCACTCCTCCCTAATCCAGGGCTGCCCTACCTTATCAGTAACTGAAACCAGACTGTTTCCCTTTACCTCCATCCATGAGATTTAACAATAACATGCTCGACAGAATGTAAACTTCCTACCTCCATTGTCTCACTCAGTAACTTTCCATTCACCTAGTTCTTATCCACCCTGCGTTGATCCCAACATATACATTCATTACAAATCAATGGGTTCTAGGATGGTAACATGAATACGTGTATTTCAAGCTACAATCCAACACTACGTTACAGCCTTATTCTAAAATGGATTAAATACATGTTTTTCCTCATCAATCTAAATACAATACCCATAATGACAAAGCGAAAAAAGGTTTTTAGAAATGTATACAAATGTATAAAAAAACATTAACATAAGTTAACATAAGTATTGCTATAAGACTTGAAATTGAGTTCAGGTACATCCTGTTTCTATTGATCATCCTTGAGATGTTTCTATAACTTGATTGGAGTAACTTGTTTCTATAACTTGATTGGATTCAATTGACTGGACATGATTTGGAAAGGTACACACCTGTCTATATAAGGTCCCACAGTTGACAGTGCATGTCAGAGCAAAAACCAAGCCATAAGGTTGAAGGAATTGTCTGTAGACCTCCGAGACAGGATTGTGTGGAGACACAGATCTGGGGAAGGGTACCACAAAATGTCTAAGAACATAGTGGACTCCATTATTCTTAAATGGAATCACCAAGGCTCTTCGTAGAGCTGGCCGCCAGGCCTAACTGAGCGATCAGGGGAGAAGGGCCTTGGTCAGGGAGGTGACCAAGAACCCGATGGTCACTTTGACAGAGCACCAACGTTCCTCTGTGGAGATGGGAGAACCTTGCAGATGGACACCCATCTCTGCAACACTCCACCAATCAGGCCTTTATAGTAGTGGCCAGACAGTAAAAGGCACATGACAGCCCACTTGGAGTTTGCCAAAAGGTACCTGGTCTCTCAGACCATGAGAAACAAGATTCTCTGGTCTGATGAAACCAATATTGAAAACTTTGGCCTGAATGCCAAGCGTCACATCTGAAGGAAACCTGGCACCATCCCTACCATGAAGCATGGTGGTGGTAGCATCATGCTGTGGGGATGTTTTCAGCGGCAGGGATTGCGAGACAGGATAGAGGGAAAGATGAACAGAGCAAAGTACAGAGATATACTTGATGAAAACCTGCTCCGACTGGGGCAAAGGTTCACCTTCCAATAGGACAACGACCCTAAGCACACAGCCAAGACAACGCAGGAGCGGATTCGGGACAAGTCTCTGAATGTTCTTGAGTGGCCCAGCCAGAGTGGCCCAGCCAGAAGCTTGTAGCGTCATCCCCAAGAAGACTCAAGGCTGTAATCGCTGCCAAAGGTCCTTCAACAAAATACTGAGTAAATGGTCTGAATACTTTTTTTTTTTTTTATAAATTTCCACAAATTACTAAATAACCAGTTTTTGCTTTGTCATTGTGGTGTACTGTGTGTAGATTTTTGAGGGAAAAAAACTTTTATCCATTTTAGAATAAGGTTGTAACATAGCAGAATGTGGAAAAAGTCAAGGGGTCTGAATGCACTATATATATATATATATATATATATATATATATATATATATATATATATATATATATATATATATATATGAATCTAGAACAGTATTATCTATTTTTGGATGCCTTTTGAATGGAATTGATGGAGAGAGAGACTGAGAAAGAGTGCTCGCACATGCACTGATTTAAATCAACAATATCTGAGTGAAAGGCTTTTTTAAAACGCTGGAGCTGCAATAAAAAACAAAACATCTTTACAATTAAAAAATGTGACCCCCGAAAGCCAGATGGAGATGGGTAAATTAGACGTGCATTCGGTCTTTATATTACTGTAGCATAGACTATGCTGCAGCAAATGTAGGACTATATGTCACAAGAAAAAAAGTTACCATGATGAGTTGATAGATCCACATGCATTGTGAACTGCGCTCCATACTGAGCTGGGCTGTCTGTCCCCACGCTGAATGCTGTAGAGAAGCCAGATTTAAGCATAGCATATAATTTAACAGTTCCATTTTACGCCATGCTGTTCATATAAATAACTTATTATAATATATTGGTTTCTCTAATTTATTTATCCCGTAAAAGGGAGTGGTTTTGGGCGGTAAATCCCACTAAATCTCAGAATGGGGTTTCCGCCATTCAACCCTAGCGACAACTGCTGACTAAAGGGTGAGAAATTTTTCCCCTGGAAAACACATTCAGGGCTAAATATCTTACTATCAGCTTAACTTGGCATAATTTGAACATGTATTACTTGCTGTACAGGTCATTATGCTTAACTTGAATATCACAATATGTTTTGAGTCACTTTCTGCTAAATGTATCAGGGCCGGGCATCATCCAGATTTCCATAACTTCATACTATTTCTATACCATACCGGGGTATATGGTATTACCGGAAGTGAACACAAGGGGCGCTATAAAAAACAAAAATAATACTTTTTTGGGCAACAGGGATTTTGATCCAGGAGGGGATTGAATGTCTCTGCTGTAACTAAGAAGCTTGCTCCTGACATGTAGCCACTTAGCAAGCAAGTTAGCAAACCAAATGTGTAGCTGGAGCCCTGAGCTGGGTATAACTTATTTGACACATCTTAGATTTCTTATATTTAAGCAATAAGGCCCGAGGGGGTGTACCATGGCTAATGGCTGTTCTTAGGCACAATGCATCGCGGAGTGCCTGGACACAGCCCTTAGCCGTGGTATATTGGCCATATACCACAAACCCCAGAGGTGCCTTATTGCTCTTATAAACTGGTTACCAACGTAATTACAGTAGTAAAAATAAATGTTTATACGGTCGGTTATACCATGGTTGCGATTCTTGATCTCAATGGTGCTGATCTTGAAATAAAAGGCTAAATAGCATAAACTGGAAAACAAACTGGGAGTTGTAACAAACAACTAGGAGCAATATTTATAGCATTTACAGTTTGCCGCTTCTCTCTCTGACACACACACACACACACATATACACGCACACACACACACACAAACAGCCTCAATGTGTTAAGGTCTGCTGTTATCTAAACAATAAGCAGACCTAAATTGGTTTTTAGATGGGGAAGCTGACTGGATGCCTGGTGCATGCAGTTTGAGCACAGCAGCTCACTCTTGAGAAGTTTTCATTTTCTCTGAAACCCCCCAGTAATTTTGTCCTTCTCCTGAAATGTAACCAGCCAAAGGAAGTAGATTTTCCTTTGACCATGCTGACTACTGCATTACCCCTGCATTTCTGGCAACAACAAAATAATACCTTCTGAACAGACCCATGTTTTGTTGCTGACAATCATTTCTATCTAATTCCACATCAAGATTATACAATAAGGACTGTATTGTCCAATCCATCCTTGAGCATATTGATTAAATGTATAAATACCATATTGTCAGAAATTACCCCTGACTTATTCAGTGATCCCTTGTCTTTTTAGAAAAAAGATGTGTGGCTGTCTTGGGAGGCGTGTTATAATATAGCTGCTTGTTAGTGATGCTTAAGGGTGATCATAGACTTCCTGATCCTAAATGGGTCTCAATGGGTTTGGTTGATCATAGACTTCCTGATCCTAAATGGGTCTCAATGGGTTTGGTTGATCATAGACTTCCTGATCCTAAATGGGTCTCAATGGGTTTGGTAGATCATAGACTTCCTGATCCTAAATGGGTCTCAATGGGTTTGGTTGATCATAGACTTCCTGATCTTAAATCAGGGTGGGGCGGCAGGTAGCTGAGTGGTTAGAGCCTTGGGCCTGTAACCGAAAGGTTGCTGGCTTGAATCCCCGAGCTGACAAGGTAAAAATCTGTTGTTCTGCTCCTGACCAAGGCAGTTAATCCACTGTTCCACTTTTGGTAGGCCGTCATTGTAAATAACAATTTGTACTTAACTGACTTGCCTAGTTTAAAAAAAAATATATATATATGCTTCTCAATGACCTACGTCTGTCATTCAACCAGGGCCATAATGGGTTTACCTTCTACCTTGCTATATAAAGCGATCAATATCTATGCAACTCTAGAGGACTCCTTCCAGTGGTGGAATAAGTACCCAATTGTCATATTTGAGAAAAAGAAAAAAAGATACCTTCATGGAAAATGACTCAAGTGAAAGTCACCCAGTAAAATCATAATTGAGTAAAAGTCAAAAAGTATTTGGTTTGAAATATTTTACTAGCGTCGTCTGAGTTTGGCCGGTGTTGGCAGTCATTGTAAATAAGAATTTGTTCATAACTGACTTGCCTAGTTAAATAAAGGTAAAAAAATATATATATATTTGATAATAATACAAATCTAAAGTAAAAGTTTAAATCATTTAGAATTCCTTAAATTAAGAAAACCAGACGGTACTATTTTCTTGTTTTTTGTTTTATTTACAAATTGACAGGGGCAAGCTCCAACAAATGAAGCATGTGTTGAGTGAGTCCGTCATATAAGAGAGAGTAGGAATGACCAGGAATGTTCTCTTGATAAGTGTGTGAATTTGACAATTTTCCTGTCCTGCTAAGCATTCAAAATGTAACAAGCACTTTTGGGTGTCAGGGAAAATGTGAAAAAGTAAAAAGTACATCATTTTCTTTAGGAATGTATTTATATATAAAAAAATATAAATAGTAAAGTACAGATACCCCAAAAAACGACTATAGTAGTACTTTCAAGTATTTTTACTTAAGTACTTAACACTACTGGTGGTAGCCACCAAACATCATGTGTACCTATTATGTTTGTTCATACATTTACAACCCATTATTACTGTGATATTGCGAGCGGTGAAAGTGAGAGAGGAAGTGAAGAAATAGTTATGATGCAAAAATAAATGAGAGATTTAATACACTACAAAGAAAGAATAACCTGTGAGGGGTGAAACAAACACACAAGGCTATATGGTGACCCTGATGACCAAATGCGAAACAGGTGTGGATCATCAGGTTGTTACTGCCATCGTCGCACGACCGCCGGTTAGAACACCGGCGAGGAGGAGCGCCGGAGAGGAGGAGGTCCCACAGCTCTGCGCGGGGCATTTGTTACAGTACCCCCCTCCCTAGGTGCGGCTCCTTACGTCGCCTCTCGCCGGCTCCCCGGACGACCCAGAGGGCGAGGAGCTGGCCGATCCGGACGGCGTGCGTGAAACTATTATGTTAGGGAGGGGTCGCAGATATCCACCGCCCGAATCCAGCTGCGCTCCTCAGGGCCGTATCACGCCCAGTACACCAGGTACTGGATCCGACCCCGCTGTAGCCGAGAGTCCAGCACCTTTTCCACCCGATACGCCAGACCCCCAGCTACCTCCGTTGGGGGTGGAGGCGCCACTGCAGGGCTGGACCCCCCTAGGGGACCAGGAACCACCGGCCTGAGGAGAGAGACATGGAAAGAGGGAGAGAGATTAGTATATGGTGGTGTTAATCTCAACCTCTGGAGGACTGTGAACGGCCCCACATACCGGGGCTCAAGCTTATGACAGGGCAAGTGGAGTTTCCTTGTGGACAGCCAGACCGTGGCCCCTGGATGGAATACCGGAGCCTCGCTCCGCCGCCTGTCCACCTGCGTCTTCTGCCGTTGTACTGCCTCCCGCAAGAGGACGTGAACAGCGGACCAGACCCCCTCAGCCCTCCTAAACCACTCCTCCACCGCTTGTACTTCACTTGAACCCCTGCTCCAGGGGCACAGCGGCGGTTGGAAATCCAGTACCACCTGGAAAGGGGTTAGCCCAGTGGAGGAATGGCAAAGGGAGTTCTGAGCGTACTCCGCCCAGGGGAGGAAACGGGTCCACTCGCCTGGCTCTTCCATACAATAGGCCCGGAGGAACCTCACAAGCTCTTGGTTCGTGCGTTCTGCCTGCCCATTACCTGAGGGTGGTACCTGGATGTGAGGCTGACCGTGACCCCCAGCTTGGACATAAATGCCTTCCAGACACGTGAACTGGGGACCCCGGTCAGACACGATGTCCTCCGGAAGTCCATACAACCGGAAGACCTGCTGAAACAGCACCTCAGCGAACTGGAGAGCAGAGGGGAGGCCGGGGAGTGGCAGGAACCGCACCATCTTAGAGAACCTGTCCACTACAACGGCGATGGTCGTCTTCCCCTCTGCTTGCGGTAGATCCGTTACGAAATCTACTGCGATGTGAGACCAAGGCCGCTGAGGTACTGGTAGAGGGAGCTTGCCCGTAGGAGCCGTTCTCGGTGCCTTGGACTGTGCGCACACAACACAGGACAGTACATAGTGCCGCACAGTCCTCCCCATCCCTGGCCACCAATACTTCTCCCGGAGCGCCTCCAGGGTCCGGCTGATACCTGTGCACCCAGGTCACCAACCTTCCCTGCACTCTCCGGGGCACATAGGTTTTCCCCGGGGGGCATGTAGCCGGGGTAGGGTCCCGCTTCTCCGCACGATGGTTTTCGCCGTCGATGTCCCAGGAGACGGGACCCACAATGCAGGCTGGTGGCAGGATCGGAATATCTTTCCGAAGTTCACCCCCCCGGTCGTGGATACGGGAGAGTTCAGGGTGAACCGGAAACGCTCAAAGAAAACAAAGTCCAGCGGGCCTGACAGGGGTTAAGGCGCCGGGCTGCCCTGATGTACTCCAGGTTCCGATGATCCGTCAGGACAGTGAATGGCTCATGAGCACCCTCCAGCTAATGCCTCCACTCCTCCAATGCCAACTTTACTGCCAGTAGCTCTCGGTCACCCACGTCGTAGTTCCTCTCCGCAGCACTCAGCTTCTTAGAGTAATAAGCACAGGGGTACTGCAGCGGCGGGTTCCCCTGTAGCTGGGAGAGGACCGCCCCCACCCCGACCTCTGACGCGTCAACCTCAACCGTGAAGGGCTTGAGCGGGTTCGTGTAACGTAGGAGGTCCAGTTGAGGCGTTGAGGGTGTCCTTTGTCCTTTCCACAACGATGTGAGTGGCGCCGTAATGGAGCTGAATCCTTTGATGAATTGGCAGTAAAAAATGGCAAATCCGAGAAAGCTCTGGAGTGCTTTGATGGTCTTCGGGACTGGCCATGACCTCACCGCCTCCACCTTCAATTCCTCCATCTTCACCCGCGATGCGGTACCCACGGAAGGAAACGGCCGTTTGGTGGAAGGCGCATTTTTCCTCCTTGACATACAGATTATTCTGTAGCAAGCGTTGGAGGACAGCACGAACGTGAGCCACATGTTCTGGGAATGTCGGGGAGTAGACCAGAATGTCATCAATATAGACCACCACATACCTCCCTGACATATCCCGAAATACCTAATTCAGAAAAGACTGGAATACCGCTGGTGCATTAGCGCCAGATACGCACAAGGTTGTATGCACTCCGGAGGTCCAGCTTGGTGAAGAATCGGCGCAGTCCCAGAAACGGTGAGAAGGGAGACACTTAGCCTTTTCTCGAGAAAACACCCCGCTCAGATCTTTGTATTCCGGCGGAATACTCCCCGTGAAGGTACTCTCAGGGCTCTCTACAGATGTAGCCCCACACGTTGTGGTCAAGCAGGTCCTCCGACATTTATCCGACAATCCTATGATCCTTCGCGCAATCCAGCCGATGTTGGGGTCGTGTTGCTGGAGCCAAGGAAGTCCCAAGATGACCGGATGTATGGGGGAAGAGATCACCAACAGTTCCAGTCTCTCTCGATGGCAGTCGTGAATAGTGAGGGTGACAGGACGATTCACGTGAGTAATGGAGCCAGACCCCACCGGTCGACCATCCAGGGCGTGGATGGGCATAGAGGACCTCAAACGGGTGTCGACCAAGGACCGGTCAATGAAACTCCCCGCAACTCCGGAGTCAATCAGGGCTGTGGAGACATGATTGGGGAAGTTACCAGAAATCACAACTGAGCAACAGAAAGGGCTGGCTATGCGATCTGCACGCAAGACACCTACTGTGCCCACCTGCGCCCCTTGGCCACTTACCCCTTTCCTGTGTCCTGCCTGGGCCGGACACACCCTCCTGACGTGCCCTCTCTCTCCACAGTAGATACACAGTCCCTGACGACTCTGCCGTTCTCTCTCCTCTGCGGAAAGTCTCGTTATCCCCAGCTCCATCGGCTCCGGTTCCGGCTCGGCCCGATGAAGGGGAAGATGCACGCGGCGCGCCAGCTGGTCACAGTCCCGGAGCTGCCCGTCGATGGCAATGGCCTGGGCGATGTAGGCGTCCAGCATCATGGACTGACTAACACAAGCCAGCTCCATCTGGACCTCAGTCCACAGACCCCTGCGGAAAGCGGTCCTCAGAGGCGGCTCGTTCCACCCACTGGACGCCGCCATCGTCCGGAACGACAGCACATACTCCGAGGCCGTGCCCCGACCCTGAGCTTGGCGCATAAGCCGCTCACCCGCATCTCGCCCCTCCGCGGGATGGTCAAACACTGCTCGGAACTGAGCGATAAACCTAGGGAACGACCTTAACTCCTCAGCCCCGCTCCCCCACAGTGCCGTTGCCCATTCGAGCGCACGCCCACGTGAGAAGAGTGATCATCGTGTGCTCCTTCTCAGAGTCCGAAACCGGCTGATCGCCTAAATACAGTTCGCACTGGAGAAGGAACCCACGACATCCCTCCGGATTGCCGTCATATTTATCTGGAACGGCTCTCCGGAGTTCTCCCCTCGGGACATGTCGAGACACGACATGATCGGGTGCTGGGGACGCTGTGGCTCCAGCTGAACCCACCGGGTGCTCTCCGCCAGATCGTGCTGCCATGAGGGACATCATGTCCCCTAGTGCGGTCACCAACCCGGCGACCTGTTCCTCCATGGCTCGGAGTCTCTCCTCCAGCTCAGGTGCCCAACCGGGTAGCCCAGCTCCCTCTCCACGCCCGTCCATGGAGACCTAGGGAAAACGAGAGGGGAAAATATTTGCAGACAAATACGAACTGGTGGAAAAATAAAAAAGGTGCCTCGGGATGGGCAGGTTATTCTGTGATATTGCGAGGGGTGTAAGTGAGAGAGGAGGTGAAAAAACAGTTATGATGCGAAAATAAATGAGAGATTTAATAAGAATGACAGCAATACACTACAAAGAAACAATAACCCGCGAGGGGTGAAACAAACACACAAGGCTATATGGTGACCCTGATGACCAAATGCGAAACAGGTGTGGATCATCAGGGTGTTACGACTGTGTCCCACAACTGCCGGTTAGAACACCGGCGAGGAGGAGCGCCAGTGAGGAGGAGGTCCCACAGCTCTGCGCAGGGCATTCGTTACAATTACAAATGTATAGATTTTCACACCTTAAAGGTTAATCAGGTATATTGGGATTGTGCTATATCATTTCTAGTTGATGCTGAGACACCTAACACAGGACCTGTTTAGAGCGACATCCATTTTGAGTTAGTGCACAAAGAGATACAGTCATACATTATTCTCAAACAATATTTGTTTCCAGTCTAAATCATAACACGATATTGGTAGCTGGTCACATGACATCACTGTGTCAAATCCATCCTTAAACGCAGTGGTTCGTACTGTCACATTTATTAAATTTCAAGTAAAGATTACGACTGTAATCTCAGTGTTAAAATGCAAATTTCAACTGACGGTTTGAGGATATTAAAGGTCGAAGGTCATAAAAAGGTACCTAGATCAGCTGCTGGAGGAGGGGGTCACAGTATGATGGTGATCCCGGTTGGTGACAAGGGGCACGTTTATCACTGTTCCTCTCTTGTCACCATCACTCTTCATCAAGGCGCTCATCCATGGAATGATGTTAGCCATGATAGTGTGGAGCAGTGCACAGGAAGGAGAAAGAGGCCGACCTTAGAGGCGCCAAGGCTGCAGCTGAAGCAATAAGGCTGTCTGTGAGGGATGTTAAATCATCTCCCAAAATGTTCTCCTACTCAGATGCTTTGATCAACAGTAATGGTGGCAACACTGAGCTGGCTTTGTATTCCTTTCTTCCTTCACATCCCTAGTCACCAGAGTGGATCCTATTGCAATAGATGACGTACAAATATACAGGAGTGTATGCTGTTTTTTTTTTTACATAGTAAGTTGTATTTCATGTAAGGTAAGATTGCAACGTAAGCACCACAACCACATAGCTACATATATTTAATTTTACGTTAGATATAGGTAATAATGTAATGTCAGGATATTTTTTAAATATGTGTAGGTCAACAAGTCTAGGAACCTACTAGCAAAAACTGGGTCTGTGCTGTCTGAGCTAGCTAGCTGGCTCTCTAGTCTGTCCTGTACATCCAGGTGGACTAGGAACACAGCACTTCTCTAGCAGCATAGGGGTCATAAAGCATCCATGAGAATAGGGACGGATGCCTTGCCATCTGTCCATAGGCACTGCCATCCATTCAAATTCCCCTTTGCATAGTCATCCTAGAGAATGCAAATTAATAAGGCATTAGCAAAAACCCTGTGATTATCATTGTTGAATATAAAATATCTGTTAAATAGAGTGTTATGAATTCTATGAATTATCATTTTAGTGGTGTTGTGGAGTTTACATAAGTAGAGGATTGTAACATGAACATTCCCGGGAAACACGCATTTTGTTTCCAAACTTTAGTTTACAGTACAGCTGCAAAATGTTTCATTTTCTAATGGAGAAGCACCAAGCAATGACTGCTTGGCCGTCATCCCAGACTCAGTAAGGAGTAAATCCTACCTTTTAGAGTTGGAGGATCAGAGAGAGACAAGAGATTGAGTGTAAATGCCAAACTATTTCATAGGTGGGAATTTAGGGAGGAGGTTTATTTCCAGCCGATAAGCTCGTCAATAATGATACCATAACTCTTAGCCAATATGGTAGGCAACATCAGCGTCTACATCTGGTGAGGCACGGAGCCTCTTATCACAGCCATATAATGAAATGTCAGACTGTGTATGGGATGCCTAATGAAGTCAATTACAAAATGATCTGCTTCTGTAAAGCTATACAGTTTGCCGGGTCATTGTGACAATGTCAAGAAATGTTTTGTTCATGTTCTGCTCCTCAAATGGAAAGATTACAGTGCTTTACCTCTCCCTGCTCCATTTATTACCCAGTCTCTGTTGTGTTCGCACCAGCTAGAGGTTATTGTGTGTGTGTGTGTGTGTGGGTGTGGGTGTGTGTCAGTGTTTATCCAGGATTCATTGTAAGGAACCCGAAATAATGCTCTATGTTTCTTTGAGAAAAATCTATGTCCAGCAGTATCATACTTTGCTAAGCAGTTAAACACCCTTGTATTCCTCAGACCCTGAAGGAGCCTACCCTTGTATTTTCTCAGACCCTGAAGGACCCCACCCTTGTATTTTCTCAGACGCTGAAGGACCCCACCCTTGTATTTTCTCAGACGCTGAAGGACCCCACCCTTGCAGCGAGAAAAGATTTCCAGAGGGAGGCGGAACTATTGACCAACCTGCAGCACGAGCACATTGTCAAGTTCTATGGTGTGTGTGTGGACGGAGACCCCCTCATCATGGTCTTTGAGTACATGAAGCACGGGGACCTCAACAAGTTCCTCAGGTAAACTGTGTTAACTGAATGCACAAGACGTGCTCAGCTCTCAACTATGTTCTGTAAATGAGTCTTTGGGTGAGTAATACAAGCTGCCAACTGAGAAATACTTTTCTAATGTGTGTTGGTGGAATTTGGAAAGTTTACTCAGCTGAATAAAGTAGAGATGTGCGGGATAAGTTCTGTCTTTGGGTGCTGTAGCCAAGGATTACAAGCTGTCAACTGAGAAACATAATTTTTTGTCATGTGTGTAGTTGGATTTGCTAAGTTTACTCAGCTGAATAAAGCAGAGAAATGTGTGACATAAGCAAGACGTGCTAGACTCTTACTAACTTCAAAACATTTGTCTTTGGTGTAGCCCATGAGTAAACTGACAACTGAGAAACAGACTTCATATATATTTGCTTTTGGAACTGTGGAAGTTTATTCAGCTTAATAGAGATGTGTGTGTGTGTGTGTGTGTGTGTGTGTGTGACCATCTCCCACTGTTTACCAACGTCAAACTGTCTATAGACTCAATTATTAATGGCAGGTTGACTGCACCCCATTAGTGATGTACTGATCCACAGAACACTAACCTGCATAATTATCATCACTATTAGACTTAAAGTCATACAATAAACCCTTTGGCCAGCAATATAATAGATGTGATAATTTCCTCATCATTTCTACATACTAGTAAAACCCCCATAACCCTGCAGGTCTTACCGCAAGCATCAGGCTGTAATTAATGGATTGCTTCCCCTCAGAGTAGCGTACAAGAAACAGGAAGGAAAAATACAATGTCTATGTTGTTTTCCACTAGACCAGTCAACCAGTGCCAGCAGCATTTGACTTCAGGTACATTGTACATTAAGTAGAGATGACCTGTTAATGTAAAACCACAAAGCACTGTGTGTAACAGCTGACTGCTGACTGAGCCTCCACAGAAACTGTGACTCAGATTGCAAATGAGATGGCTGATCTCCTTTATGATTGGATATTATTAAACCTCTAGATCCTCTGCAGTGGCAGGGAACATTGGTGCTCAATAGCAGAGGCAGAGCAGGCAGATGTCTGCTTGCTGGTGGCTTTTATACATGCAAATTTCATGACTAATAGCATTTCCGTTAATGTGTCTCTGCTTTAATTCATACAGAAAAGCTCTTGTTGGTTTTGCACCCAGTGGCCCTGTACATTATTGACAAATGTCTCAATCAAAGGTTGAATGTAAATCCATCTAATGACCAATCCATTACAACTGAATAACATACTCCTGTCATATACTATTCATAGCTATAGTAATAATCAATTTCAAAATGCACTATGAAGTAAGATTGTGTCTTGAGACAAGTCTGAGGTCAAGTCCTTATTGGTTTCCTGACTCTCCCTCCCTCCCTCCCTCCCTCCCTCCCCCATCCACAGAGCCCATGGGCCCGATGCTATGATCCTGGTTGACGGACAGCCGCTGCAGACCAATGGGGAGTTGGGCCTGTCTCAGATGCTGCACATTGCTACTCAGATCGCAGCGGGGATGATGTACCTTGCCTCCCAGCACTTTGTGCACCGTGATTTAGCCACTCGGAACTGCCTGGTGGGCAACGGCCTGCTGGTGAAGATTGGTGACTTTGGAATGTCCAGGGACATCTACAGCACGGACTACTACAGGGTAAGTACCTATGTATATTTTATAGTTAACAAAGCATTCCATGTAGTAAATGTATTTGCATGTTTGTTATATCAAGCTATACTGTACATTCATAATCAACTCAATTATGTCTTTATGGTGACCATCCAGTGTTTTTAGAGAACATGGGGTGTTTTGACACATTGGCTGTGGACGGTGACCCTTCATTCACCTGCCTCATGATTATGTGTTATGTTTACCTTTACTGATGCCTGCCATGAACTCTACCTTTATTGATGCCTGCCCTGAACTCTACCTTTACTGATGCCTGCCCTGAACTCTTTACCTTTACTAATGCCCACATGTACAAGGAGAAGTGATGCATGCTCAATATAATGTCTATTATTGAAGATGAGCCACGCCTAGAACAGAACCACTCTTGCTGTATTTTGTTTGTAGCAGAAGAAGAATATTTCTTTGACTTCTTCACGGTGACCAGAATATAGAGCTCTTAGCCGACTTGATAATGGAGTTGCGGAAGCTGTGCTGGCATTACAAAGGGATTATTACTGTGGCACAGGGGATTTTCACTAGATACAGACTGTAATTGCCATTGTGAAAAAGACGTTACATTTGCAGTAAATGTCAAATAGTCCATTGAGTCTCATCCGACTTAATGTGTTCTGCAGGCTACTTTTCCTTAATGGTACCTTCGCAATAAGCAGCTCAGTAAAATGGGCGGCAGGTAGCCTACTGGTTAGAGCGTTGGGCCAGTAACTGAAATGTCGCTTGTTCGAATTCCCGAGCCGACAAGGTGAAAAATCTGTGGATCTGCCCTTGAGCAAGACACTTAACTCTATTTTTGCTAATGGCTTGCTGTGACCCCACTCTCCGTAGGTGTCTCAGGGGGAGTTGGGACATGCAAAAAAAACACATTTCTATTTCACTCAGAAATGTGTTTGTTGCACGTCACAACTCCCCCTGAGACACCCTCAGAGAGTGGGGTCATGTGGCTTTTCTCCTTTTAGGTACTACAACTGGTAAGGTATAGTAAGAAAAGCCAGTGAGAGGCTCACCACCAGACTACTACCAGGACTACTGGACTGCCCCCTGTTGGTCTGGCAGCATCTGGCAGCATCTGGCAGCGTCTTTGGGACTTTGCCATTTTAGACCTGGGCATCTCTGCCAGACCAGGCCTGGTCCACTGACAGAGCTGAGAGATTAGGAGGTCGTAACTGCATTGGACACATTCCCTGTTGTTGAGTGATTATAAATTGGGGCGGCTGCCAAAAACATATCTCCCTGACACTGCTGACATATTGACGTCCTCTCCTCCAGGAGAACCAAGAAAACTGCCCTCTAGGGATATGACACAGTAAGCAAGAGCACAGTCTGAGCTGAGTTTTCACAGGCAGCGTATCTGACAGCCCCCATCTGTATAATGAAAATGATGCCCGGGCTCCCCCAAACCAAATTAGCTGTTGGTTCTCAGTCTGCAGGCAGGCACACAGATATGACATGGCACTGTGTTTGTGAACTGAGAAATATGATATGGCTTCATAGACCCTGTTCGACATGATACAACAAATAGCAAGGTTATGTGAATCTGAAAGGCAACGCTAAGGCAGGCAACCTCGACATGTACATGAATGTTCATTGTGCATGTGTCATTCAGCAGTTTGAGAGGCAGCAGACATGCAGTCAGGACCATAATCATTGGTACCCTTGATAAAGATGAGCAAAAAGACTGTATAAAATAGCATCACCATATGTTACGGTAGGTATGAGGTACTTTTCTGCATATGCTTCCATTTTTCGACGCCACACCCCTCAATGTGGAGCTCTATTTTCATGTCATCTGATCATAGCACCGGTTCCAATCCAAGTGCCAATACCACTCATCATATGCAGAAAAGTACCTCAGACCTACAGTAAAATATGGTGGTGCATCTTTGATGCTATGGGGCTATTTTGCTTCCACTGGCTCTGTGGCCCTTGTTAAGGTCAACGCTATCATGAACTTCACCAAGTACCAGGATGTTTTAGCCAAAACCTGGTTGCCTCTGCCAGGAGGGTGACACTTGGCCGTAAGTGGATATTCCAGCGAGACAATAACCCAAAGCACACATCAAAATCCACAAAAAATGGTTAATTGACCACAAAATAAACATTTTGTAATGGTCATCTCAGTCTTCGAACTATAAGCGCAGACAAAGGATATCAAGGACCTGGAATGATTCTATATGGAGGAATGGTCTAAGATCCCTCCAAATGATTCTGTATGGAGGAATGGTCTAAGATCCCTCCAAATGATTCTATATGGAGGAATGGTCTAAGATCCCTCCCAATGATTCTATATGGAGGAATGGTCTAAGATCCCTCCCAATGATCCTATATGGAGGAATGGTCTAAGATCCCTCCCAATGATTCTATATGGAGGAATGGTCTAAGATCCTTCCCAATGATTATATATGGAGGAATGGTCTAAGATCCCTCTCAATGTGTTCTCCAATCTCATAAAACATTTTTTTTAAATGGTCTCAGTGTCATTATCCTCGCAAGGGTAAGGGTGATGGAGTCCTGAAAACAGGGGTGCCAATACCCCTATCTGAGATTTGTTTTGATTAGCTGTTAAACAACATCTCATTCTCTGAGCAATTGTATTAGCATATAATAATTATTTTTTGCCATGAATATAACTCAGTATTTGTATAATTTATTTTATACAGTCTTTTAGCTCATCTTTATCAAGGGTGCCAATAATTATGGACCAGACTGTATATGGAGGGACAGTATTGATAATGTATTGACGGTTGCTTCAATCAATATATATGTTGTCAATGTTATCGTCAGTCTATGAGTATACAAATGACCTCTACTTTAATTTCTCTCTCTATATGCTAATTGTGCTGTGCTTTTAAATTGTGTTGGTGTTTTTGTCATCACCCTGACAGTTTTAATTCCACTACAAAGGAAGCCCATACTCTGGTTTATATGCTTCCATGGTCCGCCGTTCAACCCCAGACTGAATTGAGGGTGATGCTTGCCAGGGAGAAGCCATTAAGATTTAAATTCAATCAATTAATGTAATCTCCCAACACACACACACACAAACACATAAACAAGTTAACAAATACTCTGACTCTGCGAACGAGATCCAGTCTCCCAAGACAGACAGAGCTAGCATAACAAACACAAATCTGTCTTGCAGATAAAGGTAACTGCCGAAATAAAGGAAACACCAACCTAAAATGTCTTAATGAGGTGTTGGGCCACCATGAACCAGAACAGATTCAATGCACCTTCACGTAGATTCTACAAGTGTCTGGAACTCTATCGGAGGGATTACATAATTTGGTATTTTGTTGATGGTGGTGGAAAACTGTCTCAAGCGCTGCTCCAGAATTTACCATAAGTGTTCAACTAGGTTGAAATCTGGTGACTGAGACGCCCATGGCATATGGTTTAAATCTTGTTATGCTCATCAAACCATTCAGTGACCAATCATGTCCTGTGGATGGGGGGGCATTGTCATCCTATGGGGGCATAGCCGCTATAGCCAAAATAATGGCCTGCCCAGCATTTTTATACATGACCCAAAGCATGATGGGATGTTAATTGCCAAATTAACTCAGGAACCACACCAGTGTGGAAGCACCTGCTTTCAATACACTTTGTATCCCTCATTTACTCAAGTGTTTCCATTATGTTTGGCAGTTACCTGTACATCCTATGAATCTTGCAGATATCATAGAACAGTGGTAAGTCTTCAAAACGGTATGTGAATTTGAATCATGCTCCTCTTCTACTCTATGTTTTGGACACCAGCCTGCATTCTGGGGTGGTATAACATGTAGTGCCAACAACATACAGTAGGTCTGGTGAGGAACAATCCGTCCACATAAAGAAGTCAATAGATAGATAGGTACTTTATTGATCCCCGAGGGGGAAATTTCTTAAGGGGTCCAGCAGAATAGGAAGGGTGTCAGGTCATTGCAGCAGGGAAACCAATTCACTTCTGAGTCCCTTACAAATGTACTATAAAGGAAATGTCTTAGGGACTTCCCATGACATTCTGACCTGTTCCCTGTCAAGTATTGATTATGAGGTTGGGCGGGGTTTGAATCAGGAGATGGGATAGTTGGATAGAGTTGTGACAAACGTGAGGTTTCGAGGTAAGACCGTTTAAGTTGACTTTACAGTGAATATTAGCGTTTTAGTGTGGATTGCACGATAGACAAATGCCCCTTTCCCTAATGGGCCAGGAATGCATTAAGACTGTTAGAACTCCATTGGCTTAACATGATACAATTAGATACCCTTCTCTGCACAGTACACACACATTTGAAATCTGCATCCGCCTTATTTATTATAAGCTATGGGTTATTTATATGATTGAACATGAAAACATTTGATTTTTGAAACAGCCTGCACTTTTTTTCTCTTTTCAGCTTGGAAGAAGATCACTAGAGTGTGGTAGTGTCGTTAGGGTTACATATTCACACAGGCTTTATGGGACGTGGTACAGCAGACATTTTACCATAATCTCATTAATAAACCGTCATAAATCTTAAAAAAAGGAGAGCAGGCGGACGAGGAGGAGGAGGAGGAGGAGGAGAAGGAGTAGGAGGAGGAGGAGGAGGAGGAGGAGGAGGAAGGGGTGAGTATGTTGAAGATGTTGTAAAACGGAACCACTTATTATAATGTTCAGCTGGCCAAATTTAACAAAGAAAAACCCACAATACATAATCACCAGAACAGAAACTGATGCTATAATATACTGTTATTATAGATGGCAAATATGGTAGACTGGTCCTTTGTAGCTACAGTACCATTAATGTGGGAATGTAATGTTAACTTCTTTGTATTCACATGCTCAGTCAATACCTTGACCCATAGTGAGCTCAGTGCTAATGAGTTCTGTAATTAATATGCAGCTACCACTTAAGAGTTGAAAGTAATAATAATCCAACATCCACTATTGAAATGTCACTCTTGTTCAACTCTTCCACAGATATGATTAACACAGTGCAATTGACATGAATAGGAAACAGATTTCGAAACAATCCTGTTGAGTTAAAGAGGAGGGCACAGATGATTAATGCCTCAATGTTTTAATGGTATAATATCTGGCAGTAAGACAGACAGTGGGAAGGGAAGGGAATGCTGAGGGGAAGACTTCATTTATGTTGCTGCATGGCTTGAAGCTGTCAAACTTCTTTAATGGATCCTTTCTCCTTCCCTCTCTTGGCTCCATCTTCTCTTCCTCCTCCCAGCTGAGCCTCATTGACTCTTCATCTTCTGTGTTACAGGGCTGTGTAGGTTTCCTTTCTTCTCAAATATTTTATAAGAAACATAAAAGTTTAAAATACATGAATAAATAAATAAAATAGAAAAGACCATCTAAAAGTATTCAAAGTTTGTCTGCTGCATGCCTTTTGGTGAATATGTAAATAAAAAATATTTAATTCTTTACAGTTTCTTTCACAATAGTTTTTTTTCTTTCAGTTGTGGTTTAACCTTCAAATCCCTTTGAGCCGTTAGTCCAGGTCTATAACGCTGTGTGCTGACATCTGTTGCTCTCTCTCTCTCTCTCTCTCTCTCTCTCTCTCTCTCTCTCTCTCTCTCTCTCTCTCTCTCTCTCTCTCTCTCTCTCTCTCTCTCTCTCTCTCTCTCTCCTTCTCCTTCTCCTTCCTAGGTGGGGGGCCACACCATGCTGCCCATCCGCTGGATGCCTCCTGAGAGCATCATGTACAGGAAATTCACCACAGAGAGCGACGTGTGGAGCTTTGGTGTGATCCTCTGGGAGATCTTCACCTACGGGAAGCAGCCATGGTTTCAACTGGCCAACAATGAGGTACTGAAACTGGATGGACAGAGGGGTTAAACTCACATTTCTGTTGTCAGACCTCATGGGCAAAATATAGAGATATTTCCTCTTCCGTTGGTTAAGCACACCCATCTTCAAATTATGCAATTTTTTCTGCAATACAGTGATGATAATAAGCAACATAACCACATAATTCAGTAATGTGCATTCAGCAGTTGTTGCCTTGGCCAAGACTACCATCCAGTACAGTTAAGACTTAAATCTGATCAATTTCCCCCCAAAAAGTTGTTTAGAAACTCAGTTGGGGTCTCAACATACTGTTGCGAGTTACAATAGTAGAATACACATGGTGCAATTTCAAGAATTGGTTGTGCATCAACAGTTTTTCTCTTGTTATGTCAGTCACTAGACAGGTTTCCATTGACCCAGGTTTATTCAAAAAAGCAATGTCGCAAAAGAAATCATTGTGACGTGTAATGGAAATGGCAGATAGGAGACATTTTCAAGATCGAAAACATTTTTATCCGTTAGACAGGGCTGGATTTTTCTTTTGTCTAACTTTCTATATTGCGACAAATGATGATGGAAACTGTGTTTTTCAAATAAATGATGATTGCCGAATACTTTTGAAGGTCCGCGGGACATGTGATGTCATCATGTAACTGTCTGACACTCCGGGTTCAGATTATTCGCCTATAAAAGTTGCCTATCCCTGACTTGAGCAAAGATGACAAGAGAGCAGTGGCTACATTATACTAGTGTGAGCTGAGAGTGTTGAAATCAAATCATTCCCAGTCTCATCTCCCACACACATGCCTTTCAGCCACCATAAATCACATTGAAAAAAGAAGGGGAAATAGGAGGTGAGCAGCCATTTTGTTGCAGGTCCTCTATATGCAGTACATTGTAGTAATGATAATGTGCAGTTACTGTGCCACGGATCTTCCTCTCAAGCATAACGACATCACACTGTAGACATAGACAGAAGCTCTGAAGTACAGTACTATACTAATTTACTGTACTGCAGCGACTTTGGTGAAATAGTGGGTTGCAGTACACAATGTAGACCACCAAACCTAAAAAGGCATGATAATTAAAATGTCAGAACAACACTGCTTGGGGTTCCAGCCAAACTTCAGCATGTACAGTTTGACAGGGCCATTGTTAAACAAATTAATATATTTACGGCAGCTTTCAGCTTTTCTAACTTGTCTCATTACGTTGAGACCTGAAAAGCAGCAATATAAATCAACGCGGAGGCCAGCCATAGGTAGAAAAACCACAAGATCTCCCACGCCAGAAGTCTTTTATAAATATGAATTATGTGGAGGTGCTGTGAATGTAAATGTGACAGGGCTGGGCTGCAGTCGGGGGTGCTGTGGTGACTCACTGACTGAACGCCTGTAGAAAGAACTCTTAGCCTTTGGCCTGCAGTTGTGCAGACAGCGTATCACGCTGACAACCACACAGCCTCTCACTGTTCCTAAAATAGACACAGACAGCACAACAAAGTTATCCAACTCACCTGGAGTTTAATGGTTTAACCCTAGATTTTTTTGCTCATGTATAATATGTAGCAAAACACACCTGCTATCTAATCACAATGAGCAGCAGAGCAAAATAACATGACAACATAACAACATAACATAAAACTCAAAAGTGTGCCTAACTAGCATTGCAATCCCATTATCATCCCTGACCTGTTTGACACAGCCCCCA
Source organism: Thymallus thymallus (assembly GCA_023634145.1). Taxonomy (NCBI): domain Eukaryota; kingdom Metazoa; phylum Chordata; class Actinopteri; order Salmoniformes; family Salmonidae; genus Thymallus; species Thymallus thymallus. Next base: position 23,349,290 of record CM042413.1, read on the forward strand.
CCTCCCACACTGTCTACCGGTGTCCTAGCTAGCTAGCGGTCTTCTTCTTATTCTTCTTCTTCCTTCTTGTACTCCTTCTTTCTTCTTCCTTCGTCTTCGGTTATCGGCGGTTTGCATTTCAACGTTACTGGAGAGTCCAACCTGGCTTAAAATGGACCAATAGAGTATAAAAAGAAAAGGCTTGGTAGAAATGCCCACATGCAGGAACGCACTGAATTGCTGGCCGCAATTACATCCGTCTCATCCATTGTGGGCTCTGCCTGTCTACCAGCAGAAGGGTGCCTTTGCACGCAATGTATGTTTTGAAAGCTAGCTAGAAACTTGCCTAAACATTGCGGTAAGTTATGTACTTTTTTCTCCAATAAACATACCTACACTAGCTAATATTATACCCTTTTCAAAATGTTTAACACTGTTTAATCACTGTTGCTGCTGGAAAGCAACTAGACATACTGGTTAATGGACCATGTCAAATTGGGTAGCTAGTTGCTAATTACAGATCATGTCATGTATGCCTAGTTAACAAGCTAACTTGCAGTGGATAAACTTTTGATTTGTGAAGTTGATGATCTCGCCCCTGCTTCACTCCTTCCACCTAGCTTAGAGGTCCTCTTATGAAATAAGGTGGGTCCTCTTATTTCGTTACGCCGTACGTCATCTTCATGCAATTTCATTCCGCTACTGAACAGAGAGCGATAGGGTTTCACCACAACGCAAGACAAGATGGAGGAGAGACTAGTCTCTCATCAGAGATATTATTATTTTTTCTATTACCTTTTCATTCAGACAGGAGAAACATTGTTTCAGGAGATAATAAAACATCACTTATAGGAATTGTTTACAAATTGCTAGCAGTCGCATAAAGCCATTGACGAAACCCCATATTTTCATCTTGTTCTGTGGTTTGGTAACGTTTCGCAACAGAGCCTTCAGTCCATATCCAACTGATGGTCTACAAATCTCCTAATGTGTAGAGTACCTACTAACAAGCTAGTTAAATCCATACAAAAATAACTTCTATAATGACAATGTATCACTTAATCGACAGTGCACTCTGAAGAGGAAACAACAATACAATGTAGCCTAACAACATCAAATGGAAACGGCATAGAGGTGATCTTTTTTTGTGGTATAGAAGCACTGGTCCATTTTTTCCAGCTTGCAAAAAAACTAATATTAGAAGGAATATGACTGTCTGCTCTGCCATTGTTCTCCTTCACACAATGCCTATATACAATCATGCCAAGCATAGGGTTGCTATTAGCTCTCGCTTTCCAAAGAGAGAAGGCTCCACCAAAAATTACATTCTTGTGCTAGGTTGTTATAAGATGGAAATTGTAAAATAATGGACCATTGAAAAGAAATATGAAATAGCTCCCCCAGTACCGTGTGGTGTATATATTTAATGTATTACTTAAATGGTGACCACAGTCCTTCTGAAAATACATTTAAATAGTGTTTTAATGCATTTTTTCCACCCTGCTCCATTGTAATGGCTGTTGGTTCGCTTTATGTTCCTAGCCCTGCCCCCCAGGAGTCCAATTGAATGTTCTGCACCTTATTGTGACGTATTGATAACAACTTATACAGCTCATACATTCCTAATTCCTCCATACCCTAGAGGGATCACATGTAACATTATATGTGTCCCTATTTACATCAACAGGTAGGTCTGACAACACTGCTGTTTGTTTATGTGTACTTTTGAACGTGTCTTATGACCTGGACATTGAACCCATATAATTACAACAGTACATACAGTATATTGTGGTGCTATAGCCTGGGGGATGCTAATAAAGGTGATTAAGCAAAAGATTCTGCCTGTAAATGGCTTGTGCTCTTGGCAAACAGTATAATACTCTAAATTCGGTTGTAATCTCTCTCTCTCTCTCTCTCTCTCTCTCTCTCGCCCCAGGTCATTGAGTGTATTACGCAAGGACGGGTTTTGGAGAGGCCACGAGTTTGTCCCAAGGAGGTGTATGACATCATGTTGGGTTGCTGGCAGAGGGAGCCCCAGCAGAGGCTTAACATCAAGGATATCCAGAAAATCCTCTATGCCTTGGGCAAAGCCACGCCTGTCTACCTGGACATCCTGGGCTAGTGTACGTTGGGGTTTGTCTATCTGTCTGTTTTTCTGTCTGTCTCTACCCAACAGATGAACAAAACCCCAGGAATAACCCAAAACAACGAGTACCTTATTGCTCCACTGTCAAACACCTACAAAATGGGGATGGACTTAAGTGCCTGCTACTCCTTTCGATACACTGGATAACAGTATTTAAAAAAGCACTTTTACATTTTGTTTACCTGCATTTAAAATTGTACAGTTACTGAATACTGTATGAAGAGGACATTCTTTCTTTTTTTGGTAAAAACAGCCTACTTAACGTATCACAAAAACAAAAACACAAAAAAAATGGTAGAAAATTAAAAAATTTAAAAAAGTACACCGAAAAAAAAAAGAATAAAGCTGAAAACCCTGGAAAAATGGTTTGCTTTTGGTATCCTGACAGCTTGACAGAAGATCAAACTCCCCAGGTGATTTTCTTTTTCATTTTATAAATATATATTATATATATTTTTAATTTATTTTTATTTTCAAAGTGTGGATATCTGCCATGTTTCTTGCTAAGGGTACAGTATGTCACCTGTTGGAGATGACTGCTTGTTATTGGCAAGTCAGACAATTGGCAGGGACTTTTTGAAGAAAGCCTTACTGCACTCCGATTGGCTGGATCTATTCTCTGACTCTGGATCCGACAAGGCGTTTGGCTACTGAGAGGAAACAGCTTTTCAGTGAGATGTGGAACTCATAGGAAAGACAGAGCCAACAATCAACACAGTCATCTTAATTTAAAATTGAATGTATATACTGTAAATTTCTGTCACAAAAATATGTTAACTTATTTCATTTCCTATTTAGATTATTTTAGTTTCTTGGTGTGTTGTAATGGTGAGTGAATCCTATAGATATTTTGATAATCTTTCATTTGTGTTACTATTTTCTTCACCTGGTCAGTGTGTTGTTTCTGTTGCTTTTAATGAATTTAATCAACTTTATTTAGAGTCTTATCATTTGATTTGGACATTTGATTACAATGCGACCTTACGAGTCAGGATGTTAGGTTGAGACATGAAGAGGATGTAGACTGTCAGTAGCGTAATCATGATGTGAGCTTAGACGGACTGAGCAGGATGCATACAACTACAGTATGATTTTACGATGATCTTACATAGCTCCCCACTTCCCCCTCATTCCAGCTCACTGTTGTTCTTTCAGTGTAATCTAGTCTTAGATTTGCTCTCAGCCCCACATTCTGTATCATCATGTATCTCATGTACATCTTGCCAGAACAAAGAGCTATAGCTATGACATAGCATTATAAGCTGTCACTGGCTGTGTTCTGAAAAGTACATTTATATGGCATTGTATTATACCTCATCTTCTTTTCCAGGTTGTGAATGACGTTATTCAACTGCCTTCACATAGTCATGACCCTGGTGTTTCAATTTCTGCAGTTTATACAGAAAATGCTACTATTCGCTATACATTCATATAATAGTAGTACCTGGCTCTCATTTTCCATGCTCTGTACACTTACATTCAAGTTAAAGCATTAATATAAAGCAACTTGAGAATGTTTTCTTTTCTCAATGTGCGCAAGGTTTCCACAAACGATCCTTCATCTTTCTCAGCTCTCCCAATGTTAAACAATAGCAAACATGGCAGACCACAGTGACGTGAATTATTCATTAAGTATTAGTGATGGAGCACTCTGTAGCTATGGGGGCTGTTTGGAACATTACGCTGTGATGACAAACACTGGGGCTTTGGGAGAAAGTGCTCCTCTCTCGCGCTCACTCTCTCTCTACCTCTCTCTCTACCTCTCTTTCTCCTCTCTCTCGGTCTCCCTCCTCTCCCTCCTCTCACTCTCTACCTTTCTCTCTCTCCCTCTCTCTCTCTCTCTCTCGCTTACGCTGAGTAATGTGAATCATTCAAGGTTGTGTTTAGTCTCAATAACACCCCAATGATAAATCCATAATTATTCAATGCTGAGCCAAACTGGCACCATGTTTTGCCTATCTGCATTTTTTGAATAAGGTGATATATTATTATGTGATCAATTTCATATTAACGTTTATGTACAGAATCATTTGCCTACTTCAACAAAAATGTATTTTAAAAGCTTCACTATGAATCAAACTTACAAATACTGTACTTTTCTTTCAAATTAAAAGTTCCTTCATGTTAGAATGGCGAGATACTCAAAGTTTTCTCACTCTTTTTTAGCAAGAAGTTGAAAAGTAGTTTTCCCATCTTCTGCCTAATCATCACAACATCACAAAACTACTATTCACCTTAATATCTGAATTCACATCTACAAAGTTTCCTAGGTGCATCTGGCTTGGAAGGGAAAGTGACGGGAACATTTGTTGATCTAGTTTCCTATTTTATTCCTTCTCTTCATATTTTGAGAGATTCTCTCTGTATGAACGAGCAGGGATGGAGAGGATTGCAAAAGCTGTCAACGACAGTTCTGTGACTCTGACGTAGTTATGTGTGATAAGATGTCTCTTCCGTTAATATTCCTGTCGTGCTTGAGGCCTGCTGCATCCTGCTGTCTGCATTCAATGACTTTACAATTCACCCGGCTGCATGCGTCCTGAGCTCCCACACAAAGTAATGGAGATTTCCCTGGTAGAGCACCACAGTACCGTACACACTTCACCTCCTGCCTGTGATTGTGGCTCCACTGGTAAACAACTCTGCCCAATACCTCTCCTAACACCTCCTCCATGGATGAGTGTACAAATTACAGACTGGTTGTAATTGAAGAAAAAACAACATTAGTGCTATTTATGAGATTTTACACATCATATGCAGTGCACAGAGACTATTAGTGCCAGATTAGGTTCTAATTGGAAGGAAACAGACATGTCACTTCTGAGGTTGCTACCCAAGCTAAGCTCCTATAGGAAACAACAGACTCAGAGCCTCCTTTATCAACAGGTTCCACACTGGATTGAGAATGTAGCTTAGTTGGTACATTGATGATTCTTGCAACGCCAGGGTTGTGGGTTTGATTCCCACAGGGGACTAATATGAACATGTATGCATTCAATGCTGTAAGTCGCTCTGGATAAGAGTGTCTGATAAATGTAAACCTTAAATAAAGGAACTTTTAACTATTGGTACCACAAGGCAACAAAACTGCAAAAAAAAGTAAAGAATAGTGCACATTGATAGTCTGATATACTATTATTTTCAATAATTCAAATGAGATTGATTACAGTATTTCATAATGGGTTACTGAAATAAAAAATATGGTCACATTTACATGACCCTCCTTTATAGCTCTCTTGGACTGTGCTGTATATATCCCAGTGTAGGGGACATGGTGTTTTCTGAAGGTGTCGAGACATCACGGCTCTTGTCACTGTATCCTCAGGATGATTCTCATCACCAGATGCGTGACGTGACTGAAAGGCCACAGCCAGAGCCAAGCATTTTACACTCCATTTACCTTGAAGCTGATCAATTCTCAATGACCCATGGACAGAGTACGCTTTAGTACTGATGGTAGCAGCAGCAGGAGGGGGATAGACTGTGGGCGGGGCGGGCGGGAGACTTTGGGTGGACGATTGAGGGGTGAGAGAGAGAGAAGTGGAGGGCATCTTGTCTTTATATTTAGTCTTTGTATTTATTTATCCTCCCAGAGCCATCAGAGAGAAAAGAGATGCATTAGTTGTTTCAAGTACTACCGGAGAGGGCCTCAGCGTGTGACTAAGTAGAGAGATAACCGTGAGTAAAGAAACCGTGACTGGTAGGAGGTGACAGTGGGCAAGCGCCAAAGGTTGCAGCTCTAATGAGTTGACCTTGCTGAAATGGGGGGAAATTACCAATGAATTAGGTTTCGGCCCCAGCTTTTAGATATCCTTTAAATATGATGGCCAGGCTGGGGGTAATCCCGTGAGGTCAGTTGAGGAGGCGGAGAAGAGCTGGGATAATGCAGTGAAGGTCATTATGCTAGCGTGTTTCAGCACAGTAACATAGCGCTGTCTATTGGCCAGAGAGGAGGACAGCAGAGCAGAACAGAGCTGGCTGCCGGTGTCGTGTTATGGCTGCTGCAGTGAAGAGGCCGACGATTGATGAGGGGTTTAAGACCTTAATCATGATGGGGAGGAGTGAAGAGGGAGGCAGGAAAGCGGAACATTGCAGTTGAAATTAGCTCTCTTTGAGCACTTCATAACCCAGGGGCCTGTGGAGCTAGTCTTCTACACCACACACACCGGCTGAGATGAGAACTCCTCTGCTATCTCCGCCTGTCCCCATACACACAGCAGGAAGTGCGAGTTTACACCAAAAACATAGTCTAAGATACTTTTTTGTTGCCAGCTTACCAAGTTTGGCTGCTACTTTCATCATGTTTGGGAGGGTAATGTTACTGAATTATGGACAGGATGATATCTTCTGTGTGCTAGATGGAGTCAGTTTGCATAAGTGCTGGCGTTGCAGAACAGGCATCCTAGCAACAACAGGTAGTTATCCCCTCTCTCTCATTCCCTGCATGATAAATCATTTTTGACCTCCCTTCAAAACATTTAATTAAATTTTCCTTATCTGATTTTAGAAACACTTTCCTTTAGTTATGAGACTAGAAACCAGAAGTTAACCCTCTTATCTTGGAGATCAGTAAAACCATACAGGTTCAGAAAAGGGGTTTTGAAGAACAGTCCAAACTAGATTCTGTGATGCCATCTTCTGTCAGATGTTATTCCTATGACGTATAACTATGAGAGTTGTTTTAAAAGCAGTTGAATTTGTCTTGACTTAGTATCTCGTGGTTGTGTGGGCTTAGACTGATTGAAAGAATGAGCCCCAGTTGATCATGCAGACACAGCACTAATACCACATGCATCATGTAATGACGAAACATGAGAAAATAGAGAATATCTCCTCTCAGAAACATAAAAGTGCAGTGTAAAATGAAGAGAAAATTAGAAAATCCTGCCATGTACAGTCATGCATAGTCCTACAAAAACGGCAAACCTGACTCCATTTCCTGGAGGGAGGGAGGGATGAAATTGACTGCAGCATTAAGACTTCAGATGGGATGTCACCCAGGAGCAATCTCCTGCGCTGTCAGCAGACTTTGACATCTAGATTAACCTTGGTGCTGAGTTTTCTGAGTCTCATTGGAATGCAAAAAGCATCTCCAGCCCTCCAATCCAGGGCTCTGACTGCACTACCCACCCTCCCACCCACCCACCTCCTTGCCTCGCATCCCCCCTGTGTTCTGTCCTTTCCCGCTGTGTATGTGTGTGTATGTGTGTATGTGTGTGCCTCTCTTTAGGAGATCTGAGGGGTTGTTTGTGCTCACTGAGTGGGAGGGGATGTGGGAATGCTAGAACGGAAGCGCTGAACAAACACTAATCCAGCCCACCTACCTCCCCTGCCCCTTTGCCTGGCTGGCAGCTCCAGTAGGAAGGGGTAGGCCAGAGGGCCAGTGCCGATAGCTGTGTTTAGGGCTCTGCCGCTTTCTTTCTCTCCGTTGACTACAGGACCAGTAGTTTATCTGTTTTTCCACCACAGAGAGGATGTACACCACAGAACAATGAGCAGAGAGAGAAGCAGAGAGAGATCTTAAAACCTGTTTTACTGTGTCTTCAATATATTATTCAGTCCTCTTTCTCTGTTTAGTCAGCTTGCAGAGGAACTTTATGTTTTCAGCCTGATTACAACCCGGAGCATTTCTATTTAAATGGTCTTCAGCTTTAATTGATTTGCTTAACAGTTGGCCTGGCGCTGAGCGCTGTACTGAAGTTTAACGTCTAAATGCAATATCTACTGCGAGAGACACGACTGGCTGTTTCAAGAATAGAACATACTCTGATTATTGTGTAAATTCATGGTCTGTAACAACGGGATCAAAGACTAAAGTAAAACTCACCTCACCTTGCAGTGTGTTGCCACCGCTAAATATTCTAATTTGTTTTGAGAACTAAGTCACTGTTTCTCTCATTATCTCAGGTCATGGTGCCAGTACCCACTTAGCACAGACATCAATTCAAAGTCTATTCCACATTGGTTCAACGTGGAAACACGCTGATTCAATCATTCTGTGCCCACTGCCCAGTGTGTAGTCTGTTGCTGTTGTAGACTTGCTATTGTAGACTGTATTGGTAAAGAATATGGCTACGAATTCTAGGAAGGACAGAGAGTGCCTGACCTTTTCTCTCAACCTGCAGCACTAAACTGCTTCCTGCTTTGAACTCATAGCACAACGGGGTTCATTACACTTCCTCATCTCACTCCTAGTGAGGCCTGTAGATTTACAGTTGAAGTCGGAAGTTTACATACACTTAGGTTGAAGTCATTAAAACTCGTTTTTCAACCACTCACAGATTTCATGTTAACAAGCTATAGTTTTGGCAAGTCAGTTAGGGCATCTACTTTGTGCATGACACAACTTCCAACAATTGTTTACAGACAGATTATTTAACTTATAATTAACTATATCACAATTCCAGTGGGTCAGATGTTTACATACACTAAATTGACTGTGCCTTTATACAGCTTGGAAAATTCCAGAGAATTATGTCATGGCTTTAGATGCTTCTGATAGGCTAATTGACATCATTTTAGTCTTGACTTGTGGAGGTATTTCAAGGCCTACCTTCAAACTCAGTGCCTCTTTGCTTGACATCATGGGAAAATAAAAAGAAATCAGCCAAGACCTCAGGAAAACAATTGTAGTCCTCCACAAGTCTGGTTCATCCTTGGGAGCAATTTCCAAACTTCTGAAGGTACCTCGTTCATCTGTACAAACAATTGTATGCACGTATAAAGACCATGCAGCCATCATACCACTCAGGAAGTAGACGCGTTCTGTCTCCTAGAGATGAACGCACTTAAACGAGTCCTACATCAACATATCCTGAAAGGCTGCTCAGCGAGGAAGAAGCTACTTCTCCAAAACCACCATAAAAAAGCCAGACTACAGTTTGCAACTGCACATGGGGACAAATATGGGACTTTTTGGAGAAATGTCCTCTGGTCTAATGGAACTGTTTGGCCATAATGACCATTGTTATGTTTGGAGGAAAAAGGGGGATGCTTGCAAGCCGAAGAACACCATCCCAACCGTGAAGCACGGGGGTGGCAGCATCATGTTATAGGGGTGCTTTGCTGCAGGAGGGACTGGTGCACTTCACAAAATAGATGGCATCATGAGGAAGGAAAATTATGTGGAAATATTGAAGCAACATCTCAAGACATCAGTCAGGAAGTTAAAGCTTGGTCGCAAATGGGTCTTCCAAATGGACAATGACCCCAAGCATACTTCCAAGTTGTGGCAAAATGGCTTAAGGACAACAAAGTCAAGGTATTGGAGTGGCCATCACAAAGCCCTGACCTCAATCCTATAGAACATTTGTGGGAAGAACTGAAAAAGCATGTGCGAGCAAGGAGGCCTACAAACCTGACTCAGTTACACCAGTTCTGTCAGGAGGAATGGGCCAAAATTCACCCAACTTATTGTGGGAAGCTTGTGGAAGGCTACCTGAAATGTTTGACCCAAGTTAACCAATTTACAGGCAATGCTACCAAATACTAATTGAGTGTATGTAAACTTCTGACCCACTGGGAATGTGATGAAAGAAATAAAAGCTGAAATAAATCATTCTCTCTACTATTATTCTGACATTTCACATTCTTAAAATAAAGTGGTGATCCTAACTGACCTAAGAGGTCATTTTTTACTCTGATTAAATGTCAGGAATTGTGAAAAACTGAGTTTAAATGTATTTGGCTAAGGTGTATGTAAACTTCCGACTAACTGTAAACTAACCGAACGCAATATAGATACTGTTTCTCTCTACCCGTCTGTAAAACTCTCCACCAGGTTGTTGAATATGAATTACATTTCAATTTTAGTCATTTAGCAGACACTCTTATCCAGAGCGACTTACAGTAGTGAGTGCATAAATTTTCGTACTGCTGCAAAATACCACAATTAACCAAAGTCATAAAAAATGTCCATATTTCACTGCACACTCACTGTTTGTCGACGATTAGAACATGATGAAAATGAGAGCATTTTGTTCAAGTGTGTAGGATTGAAGGAGTGGCAGAAAGCTGTAATGTTCTAGAACTCTTTAGCAGGAGGAAGTACAGTAGCGGTAAATAAACTGCTACTTCCTGAGTTTCCGTTAGCAGCTGTGCTGAGGAGATAGAGGGTAGTCCTCCTCAGAGGCAGACACCTGCACTGACACCAGACAGACAGGCTTGATTAGAAGAAGAGCTGCCAGGAACAGAAGGACCAGGCATAGAGAGAGAGAGAGGCTCTGACTCAGATCAGACAGAGCGAGAGAGAGAGAGAGAGAGAGAGAGAGAGAGAGAGAGAGGGGCTCTGACTCAGACCAGACAGAGAGAGAGAGAGAGGCTCTGACTCAGATCAGACAGAGAGAGGGAGAGAGAGAGGCTTTAACTCAGATCAGACAGAGAGAGAGAAGCTCTGACTCAGATGGCACAGAGAGAGAGAGAGGCTCTGACTCAGATCAGACACAGAGAGAGAGAGGCTCTGACTCAGATCAGAGAGAGAGAGAGAGAGAGAGAGAGGATCTGACTCAGACCAGACAGAGAGAGAGAGAGGCTCTGACAGAGAGAGAGAGAGAGGCTCTGACACAGATCAGAGAGAGAGAGGCTCTGACTCAGACCAGACAGAGAGAGAGAGAGAGGCTCTGACTCAGACCAGACAGAGAGAGAGAGAGAGGCTCTGACACAGACCAGACAGAGAGAGAGGGAGAGAGAGGCTCTGACTCAGACCAGACACACAGAGAGAGAGGCTCTGACTCAGACCAGACAGAAAGAGAGAGATAGAGGCTCTGACTCAGACCAGACAAAGAGAGAGAGAGAGAGAGGCTCTGACTCAGACCAGACAGAGAGAGAGAGAGAGGCTCTGACTCAGACCAGACAAAGAGAGAGAGAGAGGCTCTGACTCAGACCAGACAGAAAGAGAGAGATAGAGGCTCTGACACAGACCAGACAAAGAGAGAGAGAGAGAGAGGCTCTGACTCAGACCAGACAGAGAGAGAGAGAGGCTCTGACTCAGACCAGACAGAGAGAGAGAGAGAGAGAGGCTCTGACTCAGACCAGACAGAGAGAGAGAGAGGCTTTGACTCAGACCAGAGAGAGAGAGAGAGAGGCTCTGACTCAGATCAGACAGAGAGAGAGAGAGGCTCTGACTCAGACCAGACAGAGAGAGAGAGAGAGAGAGAGAGAGGCTCTGACTCAGACCAGACAAAGAGAGAGAGGCTCTGACTCAGACCAGACAGAGAGAGAGAGAGGGGCTCTGACTCAGACCAGACAGAAAGAGAGAGATAGAGGCTCTGACTCAGACCAGACAAAGAGAGAGAGAGAGAGAGAGAGGCTCTGACTCAGACCAGACAGAGACAGAGAGAGAGAGAGAGAGGCTCTGACAGAGAGAGAGAGAGAGAGAGAGAGAGGCTCTGACTCAGACCAGAGAGAGAGAGAGAGAGGCTCTGACTCAGACCAGAGAGAGAGAGAGAGAGAGAGGCTCTGACTCAGACCAGACAGAAAGAGAGAGAGAGAGGCTCTGACTCAGACCAGACAGAGAGAGAGAGAGAGAGAGGCTCTGACTCAGACCAGACAAAGAGAGAGAGAGAGAGAGGCTCTGACTCAGACCAGACAGAAAGAGAGAGATAGAGGCTCTGACTCAGACCAGACAGAGAGAGAGAGGCTCTGATTCAGACCAGACAGAGAGAGAGAGAGAGGCTCTGACTCAGACCAGAGAGAGAGAGAGAGGCTCTGACTCAGACCAGACAGAGAGAGAGAGAGAGGCTCTGACTCAGACCAGACAGAGAGAGAGAGAGAGGCTCTGACTCAGACCAGACAGAGAGAGAGAGAGAGAGGCTCTGAGACCAGACGTCATTAGCCTCAGTGCGTGTATGACATTTCAAAATCGAACTCTCTTATATGTACTCTACCTTTACTTCCTTCTCATACACGCCCATGCATTTTCATCACAGTACAGTATTCAGGTTAGTTCTGTGGGGAAAGGATGTGGGCAAAGGCTGATATACAGTTTAAGGCTATAAAGGTTTTTAAAGTTCAGGGCATATAATGTGAGTGAGTTCATATTCCCTGGGAAATGGTACTCCTCTGGAATCTAGATCACAGTGTGTGTTATTAGTGCGTACATGGGTCTTCTGACCAGATACAGTGTCACCCACTCTATACTTTCTAGACCCATCCTTTGTACTGATCAGACTCAGGCTGACGAATGTTTGATAGGTTTTTATAGGCAGAGAGAACTTAGCAAAGCTTCACATTTCACTCAACGTGAACTCACTCAGTCCACTCACAGAATAAACAAAACACCCCCCCCCCCCCCTCCATAGCAGTAGCAGGGCTTTCATCCACAAAGGAGCATATCAAGGAAACCCTACAAAGCCCTCAGCACACACAGAACTGCTTTGAAGCCAACTTAACATGTCAGAGAGGTTGTGAGCATCAGGACATGTCCAGACACAGACAGCATCTCATCTCATTCAAACACCATGGCTCAGCCTCACTGATTCCATCATTGCTTTATTCTCCAAAAAAGCAGAGTAGCAGACCGCCAGCCACTCCAGATAAGTGCATCTCTGCTGGGGGACCTGCTGTGCCAGTCTTGGTGCCACCCCATCAGAGATGGGCCGACCTCTAAGAGGGAAGGTAGTAGCTGGAGGGCAGAGGAGGACAGTACAGTCCGACTACGAGAGATGTGACAGGACTCACAATTTCCCATGAACAATATGATGAGTCACACTTCAGATAAATGTTGATGGGAGATACATGTATTACAGTGGTGTGTTGTGCACTTACACAATGCATTTTATTGGGTTTTAGAAATACATAATAGAGGAAGGACAACGTTTTCATAGTTCTGGTAGTGCATCACTGAGGATACAATTATTGGTATTGATCAGAGTTGGATATACTTCTCTCAACCTGATGAAACAAACTATATCAGATACATTGTGTAAAGGAGAAAAAAAATATACATATTATACTATCCATGTAGTAGGGATATACACTACTATACATACCAATACTTTTCAATAGCTTCTGGATCTTAATAATATATTTCTCTTCCAGTAAATCTTACCTATGAAATGCAATATTTTAATGTCTGAAGCAGTTGTTCGTTGCCATAACTACTGTATAAGAGTGTTGTTCCCTGTGCATCTATTTCTCCACCTGGGATTAACTGAAGAGCTGTGACTGGAGGAATTGAGTCAAGCGTTTATGGAAATGTCTCTCTATCTCTCTGTGACGAGTACTTAGTGTTTTCATTTTCATCAAGCTATGTACGGTTGAAATAATAACTTTGTGACGTCCTCTGGCATCATCGGTAATGTATTTTTCATCTGAAAAAGTCTTAGTGCCGATTCTGCTATTTCTCTTCAGTATTTCTCTCTCTATCTCTTGGTGTGTCCGACCCTTGTTAGAGTGACGAAGGACCAAGGTGTGAAGTTAACTCATGGTTCCTCTGATTGTAAACCATCTTTACTCCATAGTGTTCTGTTTACCTATCCATCTATACTCTAAAAACAGCTGTAATTAAAAAGTAGCCATGTATCCAACAATGGTTTATGTAGATCTATTCTAGAAATAAATTGGAAACCACAACTTCTATCATGTTTTTTTTCCCCGTATGTGATAAATGTCTTATAAAAGCTGCAGACATGATGTTATTACATGTTAAAAATATTATTCAATGTTCAAAATATTGATGATGGTACATTTATGCTGTATAGCTTTATTGTGTACACATATATACATCATCATCACCATCCTCATCATCTGTTGATTACCCATGTGTAGTGTAGTCCAGATCTTAATCGACCCATCACCACCCCACTGGCCACTATTAGTCTGACCTTGAGGGAAATAACTCAGTCGTATTCGGCCCAGCACACTAGGGCATGATATAGCCTCATCTGTCATCACACTCATATAACCCAGACAAGGAAATCACTTTGCAGCCACTGCTGGTTCTGACTGGGTCAGTGGTGGACTTACAATTAGGCAGAAGAGGAAATTGCCTCAGGCCTCACATCATCATGCCTCGTGATCTGGGCAGAATTTAAAAAAATAATACTAGTAATAATTTTGTATATATAATTCCCCCCCATTTCAATGTAGCTGCAGCAATGAGGCGCTTTCAGAGCGTGGCAGAGAAACTAACAAGAAAAAGGGCTATCTTTAGTGCTGCTGATAAAACAGGCCATCGCCATTGAGGCAGATGACACGTGTGTGTAGCCCATGTATCTGATTCTAGCTGACCAAAAATAGTATGGTATGTCATAATATTTTTGACGAGACAGCATCAGATACATGGGCTACATATAGCAAGACAGAGGGGTGCTGTTTCGCTCGCTCCATGATTTCTCCGGTGAGATAGTTTCAGCCACTGTGGGAGGTGCACAGTGCGCTGTTCGGATGCTGGAATTATTTTGGATGAACGTGCGACGGTAACCTACAGTTTGAAGTGATTAGTTTGACAATCAGGTGAAAACATCATGACTGGTTGTGTTCATGCCACTTTAAAAGGTAATATGACATGTCTTCACTATAAAACCCATTTTAAAAATGTGTGCATGCGCAAGCCTGGGGCCTCCAAATCTCTAAGTCCGCCCCTGGGCTGTGTGTCTCTGGGGCTCCCCTCTCTTCCACCTGCAGTGCAGTGATAACCTCCTCACTCAAAACCCCAGCAGAGAGGGCAAGTGTATCCTGTCTACCACCCTGTCAGCCTGCCTGCCAGTCTCAGCCCCTCCACACAGTCTGCAGTCTCACAACTCTCCATCTGACATCATAGTGCGCACTGTTGTTCTTATGTCTTTATGGGAGGTCTGTACAATGCTCTGTATACAGTGCATTTACGGCACTGGATTTGCCAGCCTCATTTAACTCTATGGGCTGCACTTTGGATGCTTGACAACAATCCATTCCATTCAGGCAGCAATTTCATTACTCACTTCTCTGGCAGAGTCTCTGTGTAGACCTAAGTAGTCAGTTACTTTTATCCCTATTCAATGACAATCAGCAAACGTTCTCCAGTACTACAGCACAGCACTATTGTCGTGATCATAACAAGATCCCTATTTTTCAATCTCTTTCCCTCTCTGCCTGTACTTCTTTTCTCCCTATCTCCTTTATGACAGTGTGATTGACAGCTGTAAATCTATTTATGAAGAGGTCCCTCCACGGCCAGTGTGTGCCACTGACCCAGGGCTACCGCAGAAGACAGGGCCTTAATGGAGATTTAATTTGCATGCAGATAGTTGTAGCCGTGTCCGTAATTAAGACAGTGTGAGATGGTCTTAAGGGAAGAGCTTGACGTGACTCCCATGCTCCCTGCCAGCAGATTCCAAATGAGATAATGTCAACCTGTCAGTCCTGCCTGATGACCTTTTCACCTTCTCTCCTCTATTAAATGCCTTGTCATTGTCATACAAAGGCGCCAGGGCGTACGCCTTAGCACAATGTACAGATTTACATTGAGTGTACATTTCCATGACATAGACTGACCAGGTGAAAGCTATGATCCCTTATTGATGTCACCTGTTAAACCCACTTCAATCAGTGTAGATGAAGGGGAGGAGACCGGTTAAAGAAGGATTTTTAAGATGAGACATGGCTTGTGTATGTGTGCCATTCAGAGGGTGAACGGGCAAGACAAAATATTTAAGTGGCTTTGATGGTAGTAGGTGTCAGGCGCAGCGGTTTGAGTGTGACAAGAACTGCAACGCTGCTGGGTTTTTCACGCTCAACAGTTTCCCGTGGGTATCAAGAATGGTTCACCACCCAAAGGGCATACAGCCAACTTGACACTGTGGGAAGCCGTGGAGTCAACATGGACCAGCATCCTGTGAAACGCTTTCAACATCATGTAGAGACATTTTCCCGACGAATTGAGGCTGTCCTGAGGGCAAAGGGGGTGCAACTCAATATTAGGAAGGTGTTCCTAATGTTTTGTGCACTCAGTGTATAATAACAAGGTTTTTACATGCTGTATTGATTGAAGTGGTTGGTATTTGTAATATTTAATACTCATATACATCTGTTTTAAACTAATGCAATTTTAAGGTCACTGTGGCTCAGTATATATGAGCAGAATGTCCCGCTTGACTGGTTTTTACTTTGCCTGTAAAGAGGTCAGGCACCACTTGAGGCACCACATAAATTAGGCTCAGAAATGATTTTAAATACATTTTTTGCATATGAGGACAGAATTAGTCCCTGAGATTCAGACTGAATTCATCCTACCCACCTCTGTTATTGCACCTTCTCACCAGTCCGTCCAAATAGCTCTCCACTCTCAAATGTCTCTTCTGGCTCTAAATGGTGTGTACTTGCCATTAAATCAATATTTTTGGGGGAGACTTGTTGCATGTTCTTGACTAACTAACTGACTGATTAATAATGTAGTTGAAAGAAATGGCAGGTCTTTGAGAAACGGTAAGTGACTGTGACCTCCATATACACACAGTACAGCATGATAACTGCCGGATCATTTAGAGGGGTGTAGGGAAGGTTTTTAGTGATGATAGTTTCATTCAACAGATTATATTCTTATACAAAGCTGAACATGATTAAGCTAAGTGCATCAACAATTATGAAGTGTATGAATTTTCCAATGTAATACAACTTGAATACAACTGCAAAAGAGAACCTTCCCACATCTTTTGACAGCCATAATAATGTGTTGAATTACCTTAACACAAAGCTTTGATGCTTGTTCTGGTTAAATGCTTTGACAACAGTTAAGAGAAACTTCTGAAATATCTGAGAGAATATACAATTTGTTTCAGTATGTGTACAGTCCATGTTACATTCAGTTTGATGTGTGTAATTAGCCTACAACTATGTCATAACGTGTGAATAAAACGTTGTTATGAGTAATTTCAGTGTAACTACACTATCAGTGCAGTGTAATGTGCAGTGCTACCATCATTTCCGATGACACAGCTTAGAATGAGGTAAATTTCGCTCCACTGTGTCAAGAGGTATAAGGAAGCTAGCATCTTTTCCCTCCAGCAACCCCCAAGTTGCAGGCTGCACAGCCCACATCAAAGCATCTAATTAACAGAACAGTGACAGCTGTTTCAGAGGTAAAGAGGCTATTTTTCTGGGATTAAATTATATATCGAGGTTGGCTGGGCTGTTCCTAGCACTCTGCGGCACCGACGTCTCTGTATAATTTATTAAAGATGCATAAGCTATTTTTCTGAGATTAAATTATATATCGAGGTTGGCTGGGCTGTTCCTAGCACTCTGTGGCGCCGACGTCGCTGTATAATTTATTAAAGATGCATAACCTGAGGTCCCATTAACATTTCAGAAAGTGAGCTATTTTCACCTCGCTTTAATGTTCCTTTTAATGCTGAACATTAACGGCACCGCCACAGAGCAGGTGCTGCCAGACACTCCCAGGGCTCACACATCTGCCACCTGAGAGAGGCCAGCCCACAGTACATGCATGTGTCACTCTCCAATTCCTCCCTTATTCCTAATCACAGAAAAGCATGCAGTGCCTGATGTTTCTATCTCTGAAAGTGCTAGTCTTGTTGTTGTGGTTTGATAAATTGACCTAATTTTCTAAATGAACAGTTGCGTAATGTCTGTGACCAGTAGAGTGTCTATGGTTTCAATATATTTCTCACCACAGGGGTAAATCAATGCATGTTTTATTCAAGAGATCAGTAAATTATCATCTGTGAAAGGAAATCACTGTGTATCTCGTTAGGCCTCATAGTGTCTGCAGTAATTCTTGCACGAATATCCACTTTCCATAGCGGGACGTAAACAATATGTTGCCTTTAAATGGATCCTTTGTTGTTAATCATTTGCAATTATTGCCTCCTAACGTTTCATAATGTGTAAAGTAAATATTGTATGAAAACAAGAAGGGTTATGGAATACCAACAGCTTCTGTTAGCACCTCTAGACAGTCATCCGATTCTCTGTCTTTCATTGTTTTCTGCACGAGAGAGAGAGAGAGCGAGAGAGAGAGAGAGAGAGAGAGAGAGAGAGAGAGAGAGAGAGAGAGAGAGAGAGAGAGGGGTTTTCTGGGTACTCAGTGAGGAGTCTGTGCTTGTCTGATCAATAGTGGCTGAATCTGCTTGTATATCAGGAAGACTATCCAGTAAAACCATAATGTATTTGTTCTGGGTCCTGGGCAACTCCAAGGAGGTTAGCTGGCATCCTTCTTCAATAGTAAAAACAAAGCTAAGAGGTTACTACAATAATTCATAGAATTAAGGAACATAAAGTTATCCAGAGTACACTTGTTGTCAATAAAATTACAGTTACAATATACACACATAGAATGTGCAAATATTACAATATATCACTACAATGTATATATTTTGCTAAGTTGGCATTCAATATCCTCTAAACCCAAGCATCATATTTATATTAAACCAAAACCCCAGGGAGTAGCCTTGGGGGAATAAAGGTCATTATGAGTGTGTTATCTTAGAGAAACACAAGGACGGGCTCTACTACAACAGACTTTTCCCTTCCTCCAAAGGTCATGGGCAATGTGCTAAGTCCTTAATCGCCTCCATCATTCGCTATGACAATTGATCTGAAGGCGTGGATAAGTTGTACGGTATATGAACATTAGAGTTCATTACTGATTTCCACAACAGTGATTTCACCTATAGGCTTCAAGGTTCACAACAGTGATTTCACCTATAGGCTTCAAGGTTCACAACAGTGATTTCACCTATAGGCTTCAAGGTTCACAACAGTGATTTCACCTATAGGCTTCAAGGTTCACAACAGTGATTTCACCTATAGGCTTCAAGGTTCACTCCACTTCCCAAATGATGTGTATGTATCTGCAAAGTCAAAGGTTAATAAAAGTGCATCAAAATAATTTAGCTTATGCCTTTTCCTGTCTATATGTGAATATTATGCAGTGATTATTCAGTTATGTGACAAATTAATGAGCTGAAACACAACATCCGGTGTGGAAATGTTCAAGTTGGTTCATTTATTTTATTTCACCTTTATTTAACCAGGTAGGCCAGTTGAGAACAAGTTCTCACTTAAAACTGCGACCTGGCCAAGACAAAGCAAAGCAGTGTGACAAAAACAACAACAACAACACATAGTTACACATGGGATAAACAAACATACAGTCAATAACACAATAGAAAATCTATATACAGTGTGTGCAAATGTAGGCCATAGTGGCAAAATAATTACAATTTAGCATTAACACTGGAGTGATAGATGTACAGATGATGATGTGCAGATAGAGATACTGGGGTGCAAATGAGCAAAAAATAATAATGTGGGGATGAGGTAGAAGCAACAGAACTCCCCTGGAGAATAAAACAGGAGTGGGTTATTTACAGAAGGTCTGTGTACAGGTGCAGTGATCGGTAAGCTGCTCTGACAGCTGATGCTTAAAGTTATTGAGGGAGATGGAAGTCTCCAGCTTCAATGATTTTTGCAATTCATTCCAGTCATTGGCAGCAGAGAACTGGAAGGAATTGCGGCCAAAGGAGGTGTTGGCTTTGGGGATGACCAGTGAAATATACCTAATGGAGCGCATGCTACGGGTGGGTGTTGCTATAGTGACCAGCGAGCTGAGATAAGGCGGTTCAATCTTACAGAATATCATCTGACTGTTGGGACTTTGATTATGATGTCTCTTGAAGTGTCCCAAGCGCATCTATTCGTAGTTGCCGTCCAACCCTCCATCTCAACTCCTCAGAGGTCCTCCCATCTCCCCAGTAGAGACCTCTCTCTCTAGTTCTTGTACTGCAGCTTCTCCCTGATGTCTTCTTTAGAGTAGATTTAGAGACAACTCTCTTCTCTCTGTATATAATTTGGGTAGCAGGGTGGATGATGAACACTGGCAAGGCCCTCTGGTCATGGAGATAGAGAGGGGAGCCAGCGAACCAGGGAGTTCAGTGCAATAGCTGCAGTCAGGGAGGGGGGGAAGGATGAGCCTTCCATTCATATCGACATCTCAATGAAAGGATGGCTCGTGCTTGTTAAGAGCCATGTCTCATGTCACAGGGAGCCCACTCCTGTTTTATTCTCCAGGGGAGATCTGTTGCTTCACCCAATGTTGCTTCACCCACTGTTAGCCAATCTCCATCGATCGCTGTGTGGGACATCAGAGCAAGGAGCACTATGGTCTCATACTGGTCCACAGCTTGATCCTACCATCTGACATCTGCAGCACTAAAAGTGAACACGCTTTTTACTTTTCATGCAGTGCTAGGCACAGCAGCCTGGAAGGATCAAGAATGGATTTCCTGCATGATGATTCATACACTGTATATAATTGACTAACCAGAAGCGGCGGGATCGAACCCCGCGGCCATTTTTGCTTGTGTTATGGGGGTTCTCACAGAGTTAAGAAAACAAAACAAACTAAACTTGTATAGAGTCACATGAGGGTTGAAAATGTGTTGCTTTTATATGCTAAAACGACAATCGTGAGGCTCTATAAGATTTGACGATGATGTTGCAGATGTGCAATGGTTCACTAATTGGACACCAGGAGCAGTGCATGGGTAAAATCCCTGGGGAAACCAAGCCAGAAACAAATGCCATATTACAACTGATGTGTTTGCTCTACAACCTGTTAGTTCATATGCCTTGCGACCGTGATACTGTATAAAGGCCTAAAGGCCAAGACAATAAGAAGACACAGTGGCAGAATAAATTCAACCACAACCTTGTTTTATTACAAAACCGGAGAGCAACCTCTGTCCGGTGAAGTCCACAAAGCATATTGCATGTAACAAACGGTTACATGACCTACAACATGGTCAAGCAAGTTAATGTTAAGGACATCTTTGGACTACTAAAAACCTATTGATTTAGAACCACAGAGAGTTACTGCAAGTCGCAAAGAAAACAGGAGCTGCCTCCAATATTCCAGCACCAATTCAACATTTCAAACATCATTAACTCACCTCTGCTTATTCTAATACAGTGACAACTAAAATATACCAAAAACAATTTAGTCCAATCAACATAATCTAAATATGATGTGGCTGTCCATGGTTCTGATTTGTGTGTGTGTGTGTGTGTGTGTGTGTGTGTGTGTGTGTGTGTGTGTGTGTGTGTGTGTGTGTGCGCGTGTGTGTAAGTATAAGAAACATGTTGACTCCCCCTATTTGTAGAGAAATGCCAATGCCATCCTCCTCTCTTTCATGTTGACAAAACAGTTTATGACTCTGTCATACAGTACACACTTTTATTTGTTGTTGTCCTAGGCTACCTGGCTAAAATGCGTTCTCACTAGCATAACTTCCTTTCATGGGCAACGTTAGTTAGTTAACATTTGCCTTCTACATCTACTGTAGCTACATATTAAGCTTCCATCCTCTCAGGCCAGGGGCACAATGTATGTATTTTGTGTTGGATAAGAATTGCCGTAATAATCATTGGCCAGTATGGATAATTAAGTAAAACCACAAGTCCAAATCCCTTTCTCCATCCATGGATAATTTAGGAAAAGGACAATTATAGCTAGCTAGTTAGCCACCGGAGGACAACAACACAACGAGATGCAACAATTCAAGCGGTTTCTGTCAGTGACGTATTGCGTTCGATGTGATGGGATTGGAGTGAAGCCAAATCCAAACAGGCTTCCCTTGACACTTGTTTTTGTGCCACTCAGTTTAGCTCAATGCTGATGGGCTATTATTACATTTTTTTCATTATCAAGAGAGGCCAAAAGCTTGCTGGCTTCCCTTGCATTCAATGCTATGAACGGCAACAATGTCATACTTTGACCAGACAGCATCAGATAGTTGGCCTACACATACAGAGACAGAGGGTTGCTGTTACGGTCGCTCGGATGCTTTCTAATGGTGAGATTCATTCAACCTCTTGTGTTTTTGAAGGAAAATGATGAAACACCGAGAGATGAAAGATGTATATGTTTTTTCAATTTTTCTGTTAAATTGTTTTTGGGAATCCTGGCTTCCCTTGGCATCCATTAATACACTGCACTGCTGGATACAAGGTGCAAAAACAACAGGTTCTGATTTGACCATCTACCCGTGAATTGATCGTCTCAATCCTGTCTTTATTCATTCCTTTTTTCACTGTTTGAGGAGAACGCTGTCGATACTACCCAGTCAGCCCAGTCAGATACATACTGACTCTCTCACTGAGGTGTTTGGCAAGATTTATCCATTGCTCTCTGTAACCTCTCTGCTCATGATGTTGTCTGGCATTTTATTAAAGCTGATGGCAGCTCAAGCAATATTTATCAGTTAAATTAAATAAAAAAGCATGACCAGTAGTGTCAGTCTGCATGCCATCTTATAGAGCAGGGTAACCCAAACTCAGTCCTCAGGATCCCAAGGGATACACATTTTGGTTTTTGCCCTAGCACAACAAAGCTGATTCAATTAATCAAAGCTTGATGATTACTTGATCATTTGAATCAGCTGTGTAGTGCGATGGTAAAAACCAAAACATGCACCCAGGGTGGGCCCCAGGACCAAGTTTGGGAAACCCTGTTATAGAGTATAACTAAAAACAAAAATAGCACTTAGGTGAAAAACAAGATTACGTTATAAACTTAATCTCCTCATCAAACCACTAAATTAGTGGCTCCCTCCAGGTTTGGCCCGAGATTTTAGAGGGAAGTGTTCTTTAGCCAGACTTTTCACTGGTCAGCCAGATCAAAGGAGCAGCCAGACTTCAGGGAAGGACTTTCCAGTTCAGTTGAAATCCAGAAATGCATTAAAACATCTTTCATACCACGTCTCAGCCCGAACCTGCTGGCTTAAGAGCTAAAACATTTTATTAAAAAAAAGTCAAACCTCAACCTCAGCCAAAGTGTCCGGTGATGATGAGATTATTACGGCTGTTTGAGCGGGTCAGAGATATGATTTTATACCCTGCAAGCTCAGCATCCAAAACTACTGATTAAGGCAAAAATGTTCTGATTCTAATTCACGTTGTGTATGCTTTTGTTAAAATAAGTATAATACACACTGCACTGTCAGTTCATATGTTGATAAATTATATATTGTTGAAGGAGGCATGCCTGTCAGGTTTGATCAAATGTAGGACATTTCTCAGACAAAAAAATCTGTCTGTATACAGGGATGACAAAATAATTTCTTATTGGGACAGCCTTTCAATATGAAGATCTATCTCTTATTGACATCCTATTTCTATTGGATTAAATAGATTTCCTAGGGAGACGTTTTTATTACCTGACAGCTAAGAACATACAGTAAAGCACCTTTCCGTCATGTAAAATACTGTATTCTCATTCCAGCCATTACCTTCCATTGCTGCTCCTGTCTGATGCCTCTCTGCTGTGACTTAATTGCCTTGTGATGCTGCATTAAAGGGACTGGCACTTTTATTTACACCATCAGCGGGGGGAAGCAGAAAGATCAGTGTTTTTGGCAGCCGTAAAATAATAGTAGGGGCCTTGGGCTTAACTTTTGCAATACGGCAATTCAAACATATATGAGAGTGATTATTCCATGACCTTAACCACCCCTGTAATGGACAACCTGGAGCCTCTGTTGGAGGTTTACTGAGGGCCACTGGCACAGGACTACAGTTCCTATTTACTCATTAACATTTTAGCAGGATTTCATGTCCGGCACTAGAACAGAATGAGGAACAATGATTCAGTGATTCATACTTTATCATTGTAACAATACCTTACGTTACTGCATAAGATTGGAATTGATGTGATGTATTATTATGTTTTATGACATTATATCGTGCATCATATATCATACATCATGATATGATACATGATCATGTAAATGCATTATCATTATCATACATGTTTTCCCCAGATAAACTTAATGAAGAAATGCAACAGGTGACATGATCAAAGGAACTCTAAATACATAAAGAGATAATTCAATACATCTATGGCTTCTAGATTGGAAACATTTACATTTATTAAGAGGCAAGAGGCGTTTTTAAAACAAATTTCACGTCAGGCTGAAGAGACTGATCTCCCACTCAATCAGGAGCTATTAACGTATATCCCCTACTGCATTGCTCCCTGAAACACCATTTAAATCTGACAGTTTTCTCTGATGTTCTATCAGTGATCAGCCTCTGAGACTGAATAAGGCCACAGCTATTTATCCTTGCTGGTTCAAAGAGGGATGAAGGTAAGTAACAATTTCCAAAGAAATAAACTAGCCAAATACATTTGGTTGGAACATATTCCAGGCCATGCAGTGACTTGATGTCAAAGAAGGTGGTGGTAATTAAGGTAGCAGCAATAACAAATGGTACATTGATACTTTATATGGACTTGGAAGTCATCTACAGACTGATTTTAACAGCGTTTCCTCTATGCATATTCATCTTTATTTATCATATTGAGGGTGACAATCTAGGTTGGGTGACAACACAACACTAAAGTACTGGTTAACATGACTGTAAGGTTTATGTTCAGAGGTTCCTGGAAACCTTTATGGTTTTCAGGTTTGGTGTCCAGAGACCTCTCTGGAAATCTCTATGTTTCAGTTTGAGAATTGGTCCCCAATTAGAGGCGGACGATGACGATGAGGTGCTCCTGTTTCCCAACACGTGAGCCTCTGCAGAGCCGGGATCGGCGGAGGAGGGAGGACGACTGGGAGAGTCTGCGACCTCCCACAGTGGAGGACCGGGGGTCGCCAGAGGGGTTTTTTGCGGAGTTGGAGGGCTTGGCTGGAGCTGAGACCTCCCAGCCCGGGAGCAGGAACCAGCCCGAGGGAGGACAAGGCCGACTTTGAGGACCGCAAAAGGATGTGGTTCGAATGACTGGCGGCTTCTCTTCCTGAGGCTCCTGGGCTGGTGACTCCAATGCCGGTTCTCAGCCCGGTACCTCCAGCACCGGCCCCCAGCCCGGTAAGCCCTGTGCCGGCTCCCCACGACCGACCTCCAGTGCGTGCGCCCAGCCCGGTGCCTCCAGTGCAGGCCCAACGCACCAGATCTCCGGTGTGCCTCCCCAGCCCGGTAAGCCCTGTCCCGGCTCCCCACATCCAACCTCCAGTGCGCGCGCCCAGCTCGGTGCCTCCAGTGGCAGCCCCATGCACCAGACCTCAGGTGTGCCTCCCCAGCTCGGTAGTGCCTGTACCGGTTCCTAGCCCGGTGGTGCCAGTGCCGGTTCCTAGCCGGTGGCATCAGGGGTGTCCCCAGCTTGGTAGCGCCAGTACCGGTTCCTAGCCCGGTGGCGCCAGTGCCGGTACCTAGCCCGGTAGCTCCAGTGCATGACCCCAACGTGGTAGTGCCAGTACCGGTTCCTAGCCCGGTGGCGCCAGTGCGAGTCCTCAGCTCGGTAGCGCCAGTACCGGTTCCTAGCCCGGTGGCGCCAGTGCGTGTACCCAGCGTGGTAGCGCTAGTGCCCGGTAGCTCCAGTGCCGCTCCACCGGTGCCTAGTCCGGGACCGGTCGTCAGCCCCGCTCCAGTGCCGGAGCAGTCCGCTCCACCGCCTGACCTGGTGTTACTAGTCTTGCGGCCGGGAGTCCGCGCCTTGGGGGGGGGGGTAGGGTACTGTAAGGTTTATGTTCAGAGAGGTTTCTGGAAACATTTATGGTTTTCAGGTTTGGTGTCCAGGAAATCTGTTTCAGTTTGGGAATTGGTCCCTAATTAG
Organism: Thymallus thymallus; assembly: GCA_023634145.1. Classification (NCBI taxonomy): domain Eukaryota; kingdom Metazoa; phylum Chordata; class Actinopteri; order Salmoniformes; family Salmonidae; genus Thymallus; species Thymallus thymallus. The sequence goes on from CM042413.1 coordinate 23,374,969, forward strand.
AGGCAGCTGCGCCACATTGCCTTTAATTGGGGAGCCTATTTATGTTCAGCATTCCCACCTGTGTTTGTGGGGTTTTGTGTGTGTTCCTTTTTGTTTGCGCCGGTTCATGGTCGCTGTCTCTCCTTTTGTTGTTTCTGAGTTTTCTATAATAAAAGGAATGTTTTCTCATAGCGACCGTGACAATGACACACCCATGTTGGGCTCATCATTACATAGCAGATCAGGTCCATGTAAATAAGATGTTGTGTACGTCTTGACAACATCATATTTTAACTGAGTCCAAGAGAGTGCAATTACTTGTCACGGCGGGGTGTGTAAACAGACCAAGGTGCCGCGCAGTCGTAGTTAGACATATATATTTAATTAAATAATATATTACATGAAGAACTAACATAAACACAATACAAGTTCTTACACAAAACTCACGTCAACTGACATAGAAGACAATGAACCACACACAGGTGTGGAACATACAAACATAAGTAGGCTCCCCAATTAGAGACAACGCTTAGCAGCTGCCTCCAAAGTGGGACCCAACACAAAACACCACACAGAACTAGATAAACTAAATAGATGAGCCAAAGGCTTCTCTATGGCCAGAGCCTGACATTACTTGTGTAATATATATATGATTCATTAATCAGCTATACTGTAAAAGGTATATGAATTATGAGGAGATACACTTTTTACTGATTTACTGTGTGAAATGACTACATATTATATTACATAATGCAGTACTAAAGTGGAGTGGAGTTTTTAATTACATAAAGTTTGCCTTATGCGGTTGGGTGAGTGCACAGGTAACTGGGTAAGTTGGTCAAGTAATCATGTAAAAGTCAGGGTTTGCCCGCAGCACACAGGTCATGTACACATCAGTCATCCTAAAAAGCCTTGTATAATTAGCAGGGTCTGTAATTGTTAACTGGCTAGAGTGCAGAGCAAAAGATCACAAACGCTGCTCAATTACCATAGACACTGCAGCGTGCATTTATTTCAGAACCAAGCAACTGTGTGCTTTCTGGAAGTATTAAGACCATGGCTCTCCAATCTCCACACTGTCCTCACCAATGAGCTTTTGAAGGCCAACATTTTTTTTTCAAGTATCCTTCCATCTATGTCTATTTTTTTCATCTTCACATTCATTGGTGGTAGCCAACATTGTTGAGGAGGCAGGATGTCACAGTTGTCCCCCATGTCCCAATGCGGTAATCAGAGTATAATGTCATCCATTTTGAGAGCTGTGCAGCTGTCGGATGGTTGCTGCTGGGCAAATCAGAGCTGTCAGTCTTATCAGTTAGAGCGGCTCATTGGGGAACGGGACACAGATAAAGCATCAATTATACATGAAAATAGGTACTCCACATCCCTCTCATCTATTTTCTATCATTTCAATCTAAGAGCACTCCTCAGCCAACTGCTGCTGCATGTGAAGCTAGCCCATCAATGCCCCTCCTCCCCCCTCCTCCTCCTCGCCTCCTCTGAAGTCTCTTTTCAGAAAACGGACTCTTTTCCTCACGATCACCACCATGTTCATAATTATTCAATGAGTCACAGATAAGGCTTTGAAAGTTCCATGAGGACAAATCAGATTTCCATTCAATCTAAGAGCTCCTGTCATGACGTCATTGGGTCGCTGCATGAGCCGGTGCTCTCAGATGAATACCTGATACTTCTCAATTGAGACGTTGTATGCATCCCAAATGGTACCATATTCCCTACATACAGTAGTGCACTACTTTTGACCAGAGCCATATGGGCCCTGGTCAAAAGTAATGCACTATACAGGGAATAGGGTGCCATTTGGGACATTCCCATTGTGTGTTATGGGCGCTGGGGATCTGGGAGGGATGGTGAGACTCATCATTAGATATCAGATGTACACTGCTTATTTTTCCACTGAACATCTTTCCCTGGTATCACAAAATCATATAATCCTATATCTGTAGTAAAGAGGGAGGAGAGGAGGCATTCTCATGCTGCAAGATGATCCCTATTTAGTCACATTAACTGGAACACAAAATCATGTCTTCCACTATTGCACTCCTCTGAGATTAGCCCAACATTAGGCTCATACATTGGTAGCAGCTCCCCCTCCTAAAGAGTTTGAAAAAAACGATCTAAAGATTTGATACCACATCCCTCCACCGCCACGCCTGGCCTCTCCACTTCTCCTCCATTTCCCAGCATGGCCTCCTGTGGGGACTGGAAAGTGGAGCAGAAAATTGATAAAAATACAAGACATGGTGACACAGAGCACAATACTTAAACCTGCGTCCCGAAGGTACCCAGGCACATGATTAGAAATCCATAGGCAGCATTTCAATTTGCCCGCAAAGCATTGCACAGCACACCGGGCCGTCTGCCACCATACCGTGTGGGGACTGAGTTGTGCTCTTCTGTACAGAGAACTGACTCATGCAGAGACAATGTGGAATTGTTTGTCAACTGTTTTGGGAGTAGGAAAGTGTTTGTTTTGTGTCCTAAACACCTACTCTAAACTGAAAATGGCAATTAAATTATACAGCACTGTCTGCTGAGTCACTCTGGGGTGCTGACTACTAACTGCAGCAAGATGTTCTAGATCAGGCCTGGGCAAAGGCCGGCCAGGGGGCCTAATGTGGCCCGCAACCTGAGTCAATACGGCCTGCGGAATCATGCTCAGATCACAAAAATAATTTGCGATAGTAAAGTTTTGAAAAAACGTATTTGTTATTCAAATTAAAAGCCCAATGAATACTCGCCTTTGTGTAATGATTTAACTCCCACCGCTTGTGAGAATTTTTTTTAAAGGCACATATAAATAACAACTTTATGAGGACAGACAGTGACTGACAGGCTGACACACACATCACAGTTACAAATAGTAGCTAGCTATAAATTGCGCAAAAATGTGTTTTTCAAATATTTCAAAGAAAAGGAAAGTAGGGTGTTCCAGCAAGAGTAGACATTGAAATATGTTTTTATTGAGGTATCAGGGAAAGCTGTGTGCTTAGTGTGCAAAGAGAGCATCGCTGTCTTGAAAGATTACAACTTTTTCAGACACTTCCAGACGAAGCATGCAGAGAATTATAGGAATATGTCTTCTGAGCAGAGGGTAAGTGCATCGAGTTGCTTTCTCAGTTGAAAAAGCAGCAATGACTTTTCACAAAACTGCATTCAGCAAACGACAGAATTGCGAGAGCTAGCTACTGTATGTACTGTCCCACAAAATTGCTAAACATAGCAAGCCATTCGTTGATGGCGAATTCATTAAAGAATGTTTAATTGACTCTGCAGCAATACTTTGCCCCGACAAGAAAGAGCTGTTTGAAAATGTTTCCCTGTCAAGACGAACAGTGACACGCCGTGTTGAGGACATTGCGGAGAATATGTAACAACAGTTGAAAGACAATGTAAAGGGTTTCACCTATTTCTCCTTGGCCCTGGATGAGAGCAGTGATGCACGTGACACGGCGCATTTGTTAATATTCCTACGAGGCATAACCCCAGACTTTGAAATTACAGAGGAGCATGCTTCAGTGCAGTCAATGAAGATCACAACCACAGGGAAATATTTATTGGAGGAGGTTAATAAGTGTGTGGCAAAGCTGGGACAGAGTTTTGAAAATGTATCCACTGATAGGTGCACAAACTTGACAGGAAAACATTTTGGCCTTTTGAAAAGGATAAAAGATCAAGTAGCTGAGCTGAACCCAGAACAGAAATTACTTTCCTGCATTGCATTATTCATCAGGAGGTGCTCTGTAAATGTGTTCTGTAAATGAGACATGTTGTGGATACAGTCACTAAAGTGGTAAACTTCATAAGAGCAAAATCTTTAAACCACAGGTAGTTTGTCTCACTGTTGGAAGAGACAGAGTCGGGTCATGCAGATCTCCCCTACCACACAAACGTGAGATGGCTGAGTTCGGGGAGGTGCTTAAAAGGGTGTGGGACCTGAAGTCGGAGATTGCTGAGTTTTTGCAAATGAAAAGAAAATATGTGGATTTCCCTCAACTGCAAGATAACGAATGGTTGGCTGATTTTGCCTTCACCGTGGACATCATGACCCTCATGAACGAACTGAATTCCAAACTACAAGGGAAGGGGCTTTTTTCACATCAGTTGTACAGCCTGGTGAAAGCCTTCAAGGGAAAATTACTCCTCCTGACCCGCCAAGTAGAAGCCAATCTCACCCACCTACCGACACTACTAGTCTGTTCCCTATCAGATGACTAGCGGGAGAAGTATACATCGCTGCTGTGTGCTTTCAATGGTGAGTTTTCTCGTCGTTTTGAGGATTTCAAAGTGTTGGAAAATTACATGCTGTTGGTTTCCTCTCCTTTTACCTTCAATGTGGATAATGCTCCCACTGACCTGCAAAGATTAGGAGTCGTGCTTAGAAGATGTTTGTACTGTTTGGGTCAACCTATGTATGTGAACAGACATTTTCAGTGATGAAATATAACAAGTCAAGGCACAGATCATCTCTTACTGACTCTCACCTCTCAGCAATCCTGCGCATAGTGACGTCAGAAACTATAGCTGTGTAACAACTGTGCCATCTACCTCGACGGTGCCCCTCCCACCCCGGCGCTCCGGCTCACCGATACACTAACCACCGGCAAGAGGTTGATGGCAGCCACACCCAAGCTCCCACACCGGTTCCCATTTCCCCTGGTTCCAAACACTCACACACACACACACACACACACACACACACCCACCTGTTCCTATTTCACATGATTGCACTCCCTATGTATGTTCCCAACCCCAGTGTTAGTGTGTGGATTATTGTATATGTACTCATGTTGAGAGTGCGCATTTTCGTGTCATTTTCGTTTTCGATCTCCTTCGTTTTTGTGCTCTTCACTCCACACACTGATTGAGTAGTTTAAATGTAATGTTGAACTCTCTCTCTTTCTTGTATTTTTGTGCATACCCGTTAACAAGAGTTCTGTCCGTGGTGCTGAAAGCACAGTGTACTTTTCCCTCTGTGTAGTTCATTGCATGTTTAATAATGAAAATACCTACCAAAAGGAGAACATGGATGTGGTTTATTTCTGTTCATGTTAATAAAGTAAAATAAGCAGCATATCTGGATGTGATTTACAGTAGATATACAGTCGTATGCAAACGTTTGGGCACCCCTGACAATTTCCATGATTTCCATTTATAAATAATTGGGTGTTTGGATCAGCAATTTCATTTTTATCTATCAAATAACTGATGGACACAGTAATATTTCAGTAGTGAAATTAGGTTTATTGGATTAACAGAAAATGTGCAATATGCATCAAAACGAAATTAGACAGGTGCATAAATTTGGGCACCCCAACAGAAAAATCACATCAATATTTAGTAGAGCCTACTTTTGCTAAAATAACAGCCTCTAGACGCTTCATATAGCCTCTAATGCGTGTCTGGATTCTGATTGAAGGTATTTTGGACCATTCCTCCTTACAAAACATCTCCAGTTCAGTTAGGTTTGATGGTTGCCGAGCATGGACAGCCCGCTTCAAATCATCCCACAGATTCTCAATTATATTCAGGTCTGGGGACTGGGATGGCCATTCCAGAACATTGTACTTGTTCCTCTGCATAAATGCCCGGGTAGATTTTGAGCAGTGTTTTGGGTCGTTGTCTTGTTGAAATATCCAGCCCCGGCGTAACTTCAACTTTGTGACTGATTCTTCAACATTATTCCCAAGAATCTGCTGATATTGAGTGGAATCCATGCGACCCTCAACTTTAACAAGATTCCCAGTACCGGCACTGGCCACACAGCCCCACAGCATGATGGAACCCCCACCAAATTTTACTGTGGGTAGCAAGTATTTATCTTGGAACGCTGTGTTCTTTTGCCGCCATGCATAACGCCCCTTGTTATGACCAAATAACTCAATCTTTGTTTCATCAGTCCACAGCACCTTATTCCAAAATTAAGCTGGCTTGTCCAAATGTGCGTTTGTGGCGTGTGTGCAGAAAAGGCTTCTTCCGCATCACTCTCCCGTACAGCTTCTCCTTGTGCAAAGTGCACTGAATTGTTGAACGATGCACAGTGACACCATCTGCAGCAAGATGATGTTGTAGGTCTTTGGAAGTGGTCTGTGGGCTGTTTTTGACCATTCTCACCATCCTTCGCCTTTGTCTCTCCGATATTTTACTTGGCCTGCCACTTCTGGCCTTAACAAGAACTGTGCCTGTGGTCTTCCATTTTCTCACTATGTTCCTCACAGTGGACACTGACAGCTTACATCTCTGCGATAGCTTTTTGTAGCCTTCCCCTAAACCATAATGTTGAAGAATCTTTGTTTTCAGGTCATTTGAGAGTTGTTTTGAGGCCCCCATGTTGCCACTCTTCAGAGGAGAGTCAAAGAGAACAACAACCTGCAATTGGCCACCTTAAATACCTCATGATTTCTCATGATTGGATGCACTTGTCTATGAAGTTCAAGGCTTAATGAGCTCACCAAACCAATTGTGTGTTCCAATGAATCAGTGCTAGGTAGTTACAGGTATTCAAATCAACAGAATGACAAGGGTGCCCAAATTTTTGCATAGCCTATTTTTCACATCTGATTTAATTTCATACAACTTAATATTGCTACACTAAAAAGTTTTGTCTGGACAATTCCCCAGTACTCAGCTTTTATTAGAAAATGAATGGCATGCCACTGTGACTACAGAGTAAATTATTATGCAGGGGTGCCCAAACTTTTGCATACGACTGTATCTGTCAACACAGTAATACACAAGATGTATAATCCTGTAATATGATTCTTGCCCACTATGGCAGAAATATAGTCTAATGTGGCCCTCCATGGAAAATTATTGCCCAGATGGTACTACAATCAAGACCAACTATGCCAATGCCACTGTACCGTACTGATTTAACGGAGTGAAATACACTCGTCTTGCCAATGTGATAAACCATTTGTGTGGTTGTTTTTGCTTCAACTGCTACCTCTAAACGATGAGGGTCCATACTTGCAAACATTAGGAAAAAGATTTAGTTTAAACTTTTTCTCTGTCTCAAAATGCACATCAGCCAATTAAAATCGTTTACGTAGTTGCACGTGTTTAAACGTCACATGTTAGCTGTTCTCATTAGATTACCTGGCACATGTAGCACAATGCTAACCTGCACAGCTTGCCGTGATTAGAGTATATCCGGTAACAAATTCCGTATCAGCATATTATATTTGTTGAGGTAGTTGGATTTGATCCAATACTTGTTCATGAAAGCGTCCAACGGCGCGTTCTGATAATCATAGCAACTAGATCACGGGTGTTTGACTGATTGTTCAGATGGCTCACAGTGTAATGTCTAGCTCCTCATTATTGTCTCGGACTGTGGAAAGGGTCAAATCCTACATGAGGGATTTGAAATCCCATTCCCTTTGAATGTAGAATTACATTGATTGTGTTAGTGTGTTGAGAAGGGAATGGAAGTGCAGCCAAAATCTTGAAAATGAAGACTAAGAATGCATTTAATGAGAAAAAAAATTCTTGAATCATTTAATGAGGAAAAATATGTATATTTTAACATTTTATGAAAAAAATAAAGATGTTTTGCGGCACACACCTTCCAAGTAGGAATTTATAGCCCCTTGTTGATTATCCCTTACATGTATTACATACTGTAGATGTGTAGACCTAAACTTACATGTACAATGTTTTATACAGCGGGTGAAATAAGTATTGAACACGTCACCATTTTTCTCAGTAAATATATTTCCAAAGGTGCTATTGACATGAAAGTTTCACCAGATGTTGGTAACAACCCAAGTAATCCATACATACAAAGAAACCAAAACAAATAAGTTCAGAAATTAAGTTATGTGTAATAATGTGAAATATTGAACACATGAAGAAAGGGAGGTTCAAAAATGTTGTCAAGAAAATGGAAAGCCAAGACAACAGCTGAAAACTATCAGTAATTAAAAAGCAATCACTGTTGGGGCTGTAATACGGAAGTGGAAAGACAATCATTTCACCATAAATTTGCCTCGACCAGGTGCTCCTTGTAAATTTGCCCATTCATCCTTCCTTCAATTATGTGAAGTTTGCCAGTACCATTTGCTGAAAAGCAGCCCCACACCATGATGTTTCCACCTCCAAACTTCACTGTTGGTATGGTGTTTTTAGGGTGATGTGCAGTGCCATTTCTCCTCCAAGCATGGTGTGTATTATGACATCCAAACAGTTCAATTTTGCTCTCATCTGACCACACTATATTCTCCCAGTATTTCACTGGCTTTTCCAAATGTTGTGCAGCAAACTTTAAACGAGCTTCAACATGATTTTTTTTCAGCAATGGAGTCTTGCGTGGTGAGCGTGCATACAGGCCATGGCGGTGGAGTGCATTACTTAATGTTTTCTTTGAGACAACAGTACCTGCTAATTGCAGGTCTTTTTGAAGCTCTCCACAAGTGGTCCTTGGCTCTTGGACAACTCTTCTGATTATTCTTTTCACTCCTCTGTCAGAAATCTTGCGAGGAGCACCTGGTCGAGGCAACTTTATGGTGAAATGATTGTCTTTCCACTTCCGTATTATGGCCCCAACAGTGCTCACTGGAACATTCAGAAGCTTAGAAATGCGCCTATAACCAATGCCATCATTATGTTTTGCAACAATTAGGTTGCAAATGTCTTGAGACAGCTCTTTACTTTTACCCTTCATGAGATGTGTCTTGTGTGACACCTTGGCAATGAGACCTTTTTGTAGGCCATCAGTTGGGACTGAACCAGCTGATATTAATTTGCACTGACAGGGGGCTGGATTGCTTTCTAATTACTGATTACTGTTTTCAGCTGTTGTCTTGGCTTTCCATGCCTTTTTGAACCTCCCTTTCTTCATGTGTTCAATACTTTTTCCCTGTGTCATTTCACATTATTACACATAACTTAATTTCTGAACGTATTTATTTTGGTTCCTTTGTATGTATGGATTACTTGGGTTGTTACCAACATCTGGTGACACTTTCATGTCAATAGCACCTTTGGAAATATATTTACTGAGAAAAATGGTGACGTGTTCAATACTTATTTCACCCGCTGTATGCATTAGAATCATAAAAATCGTCACATACAGCCAGGTCCATAAGTATTTGGACAGTGACACAATTTGCATAATTTTTGCTCTAAAGGCCACCACAATGGATTTGAAAGGAAACAATCAAGATGTGCTTTAAGTGTAGACTTTCATCTTTAATTTAAGGGTTTTGTCAAAGTTATTGTATGAACTGTGTAATTAAATTGTGAGTTTTAATACTTAATATTACTTTAAATCCTTTGCAGTCAATTACTGCCTGAAGTCTGGAACTCACAACTTCCTTGGTGATGCTCTGCCTTTACTGCAGCTGTCTTCAGTTCCTTTTTGTTCTTGGGGCGTTTTGCCTTCAGTTTTGCCTTCAGCAAGTGAAAGGCATGCTCAATTGGATTCAGGTCAGGTGATTGACTTGGCCATTGCAGAACATTCCACCTCTTTGCCATAAAAACGTATTGGGTTCCTTTCACATTATGCTTGGGGTCATTGTGAAGCACCGTCCAATTGGCTGAATCTGAGCAGAAAATATAGCCCTAAACACTTCAGAATTCATCCTGCTGCTTTTGTCAGCAGTCATACCATCAATAAATACAAGGGAACCAGTTCCATTTTTCAGCCTAATGATGGCTTTCTTTACTGGCAGTGACAGCTCTTTGGACTTCATATTGAGGGTTAACAGCAACAGATTCCAAATGCAAATGCAACACTTGAAATCAACTCTAGACTTTTTATCTGCTTACTTGTAAATTAACTAATGAGGGAATAACACACACCTGACCATGGAACAGCTGAGCAGTCAATTGTCCAATTACTTTCGGCCCCTTAAAAAGGAGCGGACCACATTTAAAAAGTACTGTAATTCCTACACCGTTCCCCCTATTTGGATGTAAATACCCTCAAATTAAAGCTAAATTATTTAATTTAAACTCCAATATGCTGTGGTAGACAGCTAAAATAATAATAACTTGGTCAATGTCCAAATATTTATGGGCCTGACTGTATGTGTTATTTGAATCGAGCATTGAGGACCAGCAATGAACAGTGTTTTCCTTAACAAAATGGTTTAACGCGAGGGGGGCTTGAGCAGTGTGTACCAGTGTTGTATAGACCTTTATCTTTTTTCCATAAAAACACATGGATGGGTGTGAAACGGATGAGCAAAAACGTGGCATTTTGTCATGTGTGCGAAAGTGTGCCTTTTGAATTTTGTCTAGCTAGTAGCCTAGTCAAGGATGCACCATGCAATATTGGCACTCTACGCTTGAAACAGACTAAATGGAACAAAAAGTAAACCTTGAAATTGGAGGTTTAAAATATCCCTCTGGTGGCCAAGTTGACCTTTTTAAAAGGGGCAGTGCAGTCCAAAAAATGTATTTTCCTGTTTTTGTATTACATTTGCACACTATGAAGTCAAAATAACTCTGAAAATTATCATAATGCCCTTTAAGTTTAAGAGCTAAAAAAACGTTTCAGCCTTTTCAAGTGGGGTGGAGTTTATGCACCACAGCAAATGTTATTGGTCACATACACGTGGTTAGCATATGTTATTGCGGGTGTAGCGAAATATTTGTGCTTCTAGCTCCGACAGTGCAGTAGTATTTAACAAATCAGCATTTTCTAGATGCAGGCAGTTTATTTGAAAAGGTTAAAGGTCCAAATGAGCCCCCTGGGAATTTACCTGACATCCCTGTGCACTCCTTCACCAGGTTCTCCTTCTCATCCTTCTCTGTTTCAGAAGTGCGTAAAGCCCTGAAAGAAATTGATAGAAAGAAATCCCCTGGCCCTGACGATCTATACCCCCACCTCCTACACCTAGCTGCAGACATTATTGCTCCCTGCTTAACATGTATTTTTAACCTCTTGCTTGGCGTTAAGAAAATCCCGAAGTTATGGAAATCTGCTTTTGTGCTGCCTCTCTTGAAAGGTGGAGATCCTTCGCTACTTGACAACTATCGACCCATATCAAAATTGTATGTACTGTCTAAGGTACAGGAGTCCCTAGTTAGTAGGCAGCTGAAGGCCTACCTACAAGAAAAAAACATCTTAAATGGAATGCAATCAGGTTTTAGGTCTGGCCACAGCCCTGTTTCAGCAACATTGAAGGTTTTAAATCACATCCACTGTGCTCTTGACAAGAAGTTACATTGTGTGTCTGTCTTTATTGATTTGTCGAAGGCATTTGACACCGTGGACCATGCTGTATTGGTGCAAAGGTTGTTGGGGAATTACTGGTCATGTTCTAGATTGGTTTAGAAATTACCTATCAAATCGTAAATCTGAGTCCATTGAGTTGTTCTCAGGTGTTCGGCAAGGTTCTATTTTGGGCCCACTATTGTTTATTTTCTATATCAACAACATTGGGGATCATATTGAAACAGCGGATGTTCATTTTTATGCAGATGATACTGTTCTTTATTCAAGTGGTAGTAGTTTATCTTTAGCTTTTGAACATGCCCAAAGAGCATTTAACATCATACAACATAATCTGTATGATTTGAAGCTGGTTCTGAATTCGGGTAAAACAAAATGCATAGTATTTTCAAATGCCACGCATACTACTAATCATGTCATTGCTACATTGGATGGACATACGATAGAGCAAGTCATAGTGTACAAATATCTGGGAGTGTGGGTGGATGACAAGCTGAGCTTCACAGTTGATGTAGAAAACTTGATAAGGAAGCTCAAGCTGAGAATAGGTTTTTATTACCGGCATAAGGCTTGTTTTTCTCTGGAGGCCAGAAAGGAGCTGGTACGATGTACATTACTGACTGTTTTAGATTTTAGTAATATTATATACACTGGGGGGCCAAAAGTTTGGAATATTACTCATTCCATGGTTTTTCTTTATTTGCACTATTTTTAACATTGAAGAATGAAAGTGAAGACATCAAAACGATGACATAACACATCATGTAGTAACCAAAAAAGTGTTAATGTCTATAGGCAGCCCCCTCTGGTGTTTTAGTGATGGCTGTTTAGCAGTCTGATGGCCTTGAGATAGAAGCTATTTGTCAGTCTCTCAGTCCCAGCTTTGATGCTCCTGTAATAACCTCGCCTTCTGGATGATAGCGGGGTGAACAGGCAGTGGCTCGGGTGGTTGATGTCTTTGATGATCTTTTTGGCCTTACTGCGGCATCGGGTGCTGTAGATGTCCAGGAGGGCGGGAAGTTTGCCCCCAGTAATGTGTTGGGCAGACAGCACCACCCTCTGGAGAGCTTTGCAGATATGGGTGGTGCAGCTGCCGTACCAGGCGGTGGTGCAGCCCGACAGGATACTCTCAATTGTGCATCTGTAGAAGTTTGTGAGGGTTTTAGGTGATAAGCCAAATTTCTTTAGCCTCCTGAGGTTGAAGAGACTGTCTGTGTGGGTGGACCATTTCAGTTTGTCAGTGATGTGTATGCCTAGGAACCTTGTCCACTGCGGCCCCATCGATGTGGATCGGGGGGTGCTCCCTCTGCTGTTTCCTGAAGTCCACGATCATCTCCTTAGTTATGTTAACGTTGAGTGAGAGGTTATTTTCCTGGCACCACACTCCCAGAGCCCTCACCTCCTCCCTGTAGGCTGTCTCATCGTTGTTGGCAATCAAGCCTTCTAATGTTGTATCATCTGCAAACTTGATGATTGAGTTGAAGGTGTGCTTGGCCACGCAGTCATGGGTGAAAAGGGAGTACAGGAGGGGGCTGAGCACGCACCCTGGTGGGGTCCCAGTGTTGAGGATAAGCGAGGAGGAGGTGTTGTTTCCTACCTTCACCAGCTTGGGGCGACCTGTCAGGAAGACCAGGACCAAGTTGCACAGGGCGGGGTTCAGACCCAGGGCCTCGAGCTTGATGACGAGCTTGGAGGGTACTATGGTGTTGAATGTGAGCTATAGTCAATGAACAGCATTCTTACATAGGTATGCCTCTTATCCAGATGGGATAGGGTAGTGTGTAATGCGGTGGCGATTGCATCATCTGTGGATCTATTGCGACGGTAAGCTAATTGAAGTGGGTCTAGGGTGGCAGGTAAGGTGGAGGTAATATGATCCTTGACTAGTCTCTCAAAGCACTTCATGATGACAGAGGTGAGTGCTACGGGGCAATAGTCATTTAGTTCAGTTACCTTTGCTTTCTTAGGTACAGGGAAAATGGTGGCCATCTTGAAGTATGTGGGGACAACAGACTGGGATAGGGAGAGGTTAAGTATACAGTATCTGTAAACACAACAGCCAGCTGGTCTGCTAAAATTTTCGCCTAAAATTGCATACCCAAATCTAACTGCCTGTAGCTCAGGACCTGAAGCAAGGATATGCATATTTTTGATACCATTTGAAAGGAAACACTTTTATGTTTGTGGAAATGTGAAATTAATGTCGGAGAATATAACACATAAGATCTGATAAAAGATAATACAAAGAAAAAAACATAAGATATTTTTGTTTTTTTGGCGTGCAAGAGAAAGGACATAATATTTCTTAAGAGTCCAGGCGCAATTTAGATTTTGGACTCTAGATGGAAGCAGTGTATGTGCAAAGTTTTAGACATATCCAATGAACCATTGCATTACCTGTTCAAAATGTTGTATCAATTCTGCCCAAATCTGCCTATTGGTTTATTGATACATTTTCAAGTACAAAACTGTGCACTCTCCTCAAACAATAGCATGGTATTCTTTCACTGTAATAGCTACTGTAAATTGGACAGTGCAGTTAGATTAACAAGAAGTTAAGCTTTCTGCCCATATAAGATATGTCTATGTTCTTGTTACTTACAACGTCATGCTAATCACATTAGCACACGTTAGCTTAAGCATCCCGAGGGCGCGACACAATCCTGTAGAGGTTCAAATTGACTTCAGGTGTCCCTGGTGGTAATTTCCCCAACAGTATGTAAATATATTGACGTTTGTATCCAAACAGTCAGACTGAGCATTTCAATGGCAAAAGGAAGCTCAGGGAAATCAATTATAGAAAATATATTGTGAGTTATTTTCATGAAATAAACACGCAGTGATTTATTAGACATACAGTGATGATTAAGAAATACAATTAAAAATACTGCATGGGGGGCTTTAAGATCTATGATAAGTTTAATTTGTTACAGAAAATAATCACTGCCACCTGCTCTGGTTAGCATAGGGAAAATGTGCCAAGTTATGTAATGGGAACAGCTAACATGTAGCATTTTGAGACAGAGAAAAGGTTTGTTCGCAAGTATGATTAAGATCACTTTATTGGTCAATTTGGACCCTGAGAGATCTATAAGCCACTAGTAACACCTTCCAAAGTGTTGTTTGTGGCCAATAAGTGGCCCATGATGATAACTAACCCCAGAACTTCCCCTATCCTGGCTATGGTGGCCCCACCCTGGCCCTGAGATGTAAGTTGTAGTATGGGGTGGGGACAGGAACTCACCCAGTGAAAATTTGATTTATAAAATGATGCCTGGGCAGGCAAGGCATACTACCGTGGGGCCGTGGGTGTCTGCCTGACACTCTGCCTGACTCCACACAGAAGTCACCCCTGGGAAATGAACCTCCATCTAGGCTGCTTGCTCATAGCCTCAGGAACAAATGGAATATAATGAGCCAAAACAAGCAGTCATATGCTCTTTAGTCATCTGAAGGTAAAAAATTGTTAACAAGCATTGCACGATTACCAGAATAAATGGCCTGGTCTTATCTTCTTCACAATTACTTTTGATTTTATCGTGGATAGCTATCCTTATCAGACAGTCTACAGTTGGCCCATGATGATTTTAACATACAAAATTACGCAATTAGTATTCCAAAATGATCAATTAGAATATCTGTTGTGGTCCCATTTACAGAGTAGGGTTTATTTTGACCACCTGCTGTCAAGCTGTTTAATTTTCTAAAGGTGGGAGAGACAACAACATTGTGTGTATGGCATTCCATTATTGGCAATGAATTATGTTCCTATGATTCTGGGAATTTAACATCATACTGCATCTCACTCAGTGGGGGTGTAACCAAGTTGATGGTTTTAATTAATAAACATGTTTGTTGGCACGGACCGAAGCCATTGTGCATAGGAAATCTGAAACCATGATTAAAGGAAGATGTGAAAAAAGGTTAATCTGTGAAGTCACATTTTCAACCTGTTGAGCTACTACCATCACACAAGGTAATGCTTCCAGAATCCTGAGAGGACATCTTGTGTTGTCCAGTTAACCTGTGGTAGAACATTTTATTAGGCTATATCACGCATTTAAACAAAATATAAGTATTTGTTATGTTTAAATTGGACATGAGTGAATCTTATTGAATTTTCACCTCGAATTACATTAAAGAGCTATACCAATACTACTCCATAGATGTCTCCCAAGGCAAAGTAAGTGAGGACAAAGGTCAAATTAGGTGTTATTATGGACACACAGCCTAGTGCAGAACCCCTGATTGGTCCCATGCTCAAGGGGAGGTGTGTGTACTCTACCACTCCACTCTGTGCAGAGAGCCTATTATCATTCTGAGAGCTCTAGCAGCCTGCTGCTGCCTGCCTCCCAACTTTAATCATTTTAATGGACAATTCCAGGATTGCAGGGAATCTGGCAGCTTTTAATGCGATGGGGTTCTTATGTCTTCTACCTGGGGTGTCAGGTGGCCTGGAGGGTAGGCGTGTTGGGGTCAGTAACCGGAAGGTTGCTGGATTGAATCCCTGAGCTAACAAGGTAAAAATCTGTTGTTCTGCCCCTGAAGTTAACCCACTGTTCTGTGGATGTTGATTAAGGCATCCCCCTGATTCAGAGGGGTTGGGTTAAATGCAGAAGACACATTTCAGTTGTACAACTAATTAGTATTCCCCTTTCCCTAATGGTGTTTTCCAGTATTAGCCCTCTCTTTTTGGTGATCTGTGTTTACATTTTATGCTTCCTCGTTATTTTCTTGCAGCTCCATAACGGTATCTTTAAAAGCACTTGTAGAGAAAATATGTTCCGTATAAAAAACAAACCATAGTTGTTGGCATGGAGCATTAGTGTTAGTTTGCATTAGTTTCTAGCTCGCAATCTGTAACGCTACAGCGATGCAGATTGAATAGAGCCCTTAGTTGTGATAATCCTTGTTGTTTTCAATGGCACTACTTTCAGTCCCTCAGCGAGTGATGAGGCTATGTCTCCTAGGAAACCCATCTAAGCATTAGACAGAGTCTGAGTATCACGCAGCAACACATACTCCTGCTGCATCTCAGTGTTTGTTTTATTGGTGGTACAACCAGTAGGCCTTTGGCAGTGCCATACTTGTACTTTAATTATAGGACCTCCAGTATTGTTTACTTGTATTTGTTATAGGGTTCAGAAAGTTTTGACAGGAAACATATGAAACTGTATGACAAATGATACACATTAAGAGATTAGTTTTAATGTATTGAACCTTAAATGGAGAATGATGAGCCTGGTCCCTGGGAAGTGCCCTCACTGTTCCTTTTCTTAAACTACTATTTCCTTTAAAAGAAAATCCCAAAACTCCTACAGTCCATACAGAGACAGAATTCTCACTTTCGCACTTCTCAAATCAATTATTTTATTTCATGGCTGAACACAAAGTAATTATTGCTGTGACTCATTTTGTTAATGGCAAACAATCAGCCACCCAGGGGACCGGCACTTTGCAATTGTGTGAATCTGGAGGTTGAAGAACAATAGAAAATGCAGAATTACAACAAAATAAAAATGTGCAAAAAATATGGCATTAAAATACATGCTTTGACCCTTGCAATTAGTCTTACTCTATAGATACTTCCCCATAAATAAAGTGGACTTACTGTATCCATAGAGTTAACTTCTTTTTTCTTTAACCAGCAGTTGACTCATGTCTCATTATCAGCACAACAAAGCTGTTAAATAGGGAAGGTTTTTTTCTTTTGAAGTGAAACAAGGCATCTAATGGGTTTAAACATGTTACAAATTACATTACTCCCACTATTGACCAATAACCTTAAACAAGTGTGGAGGCAAAGGAGTATGAGCTGTCTGAAGGTTTGCAAAGCAAGGTAAACAGCTAAATGTACATTTTGGATTGGAACCAAACAAATGTCATAAATACGGCAACCTCCTCCAATTCTTATTTTCCTTTCATCAATATGAGATAATGAAAAACTAATTTGGCATTGTTAAAGCATATATTAAGTCTAGCTTCATTTTAACTGAATATTGCAGTAGCCTGCTATGGTAGTCTATTACCCAGGGAATCATAAGATGCCCAAAGAAAAGAGAGGAGAGGCTTTTAGACGGTGTGTCATTGGGGGAGCTCCCATGAGTGTGTCTGACAAACAGAGAGAGAAAGATGGTGAATGTCTGGGAGGAGGAGAGGAGTGACAGAGATATGCCGCACCAGCCAGGGAAGATGAGATGATAAGGTGATAAGTGCCTTTAAACATTACTAAATGGAGAGTGGTGGGGGATATGGTCCATTTCAAAATCTTTTTTGTACAGCACTGCTAAAATGAACAGTCGAGAAATGCATTGTGCTGCAATAAGAAAGTAACAGGTCTGTTTTTGCCAATCAAATGATTGATGAGACAATGTCAAAACCATTAGCCATACTATTTAACCATTAACAACTTAACCATTCTATTTAACCATTAATAAACCAAACGTAAAACTAAACTGTACGCTTACAGTATCCAATACCATGTGAAAGTGTGTTCCACTCTTGCAGTACAGTCCATGTTACTTTGTGGACATTACACCAACTAGTACTGTAAATGCCAAAATATACTTTAAGCCATCTCCTGCAACCGTATATTTTTCATCTGCAATAATGATCTCAACCTCCGAATATAAAGTTGTTCCTACGGTCCAACCATGCCATTTACGTCCCAGCCTCAGTATATCCTGACATGGTGTTTTATCAAAGTAATTATATAAACCGCAACCCAACAAAAAGCCATCTGAAAATATAGCTGAATCACAATATATAAGTGAAATACCAAGGAAACAACATGAGAAAAGGCAGATACAGACCCTGTGAGATAGATTCAATATAGATGGGGATATGATTATTATAGCCTGTCGCCTTAGGTGGATGAAAAGGCCGGCATCAAGTAGTAAACTGAGAATGTTTCTACAGTAGATGGCATCAGGAGCAATGCATTTATCAACCTATTGGTTTCCCTTCTCTGTATAGTACCATTTAAATCTCTGGCTGAATCTGGCATGGTACGTTTATACTCAAAATGCTATAGGTTGTGCGTGGCCGTGGGTGGATAGAGGGCGGTACAGTTACATTTGGCTAGGACATTTTGTTTATTACTATGTTATTCTCAGAAAGACATACATGTTGGTTATAAGAAATTTGTTTTTTTTATGAAAATTAGGTTTAGTGTTAGGGTTAGGGTTATACAGTGAGACAAATCAATGTGAAGTTGTGAATTGCTACGAATGTAAGAATATTGTATAACATTACCTTTAAGAGGATATAAGAATTTGATAATCATAATGATATATAGATCTCATCCAGACTGGTCAAATTTCAGTTGTTTTTCAAAATTGATATGGGAACTCTGAAGGACCACTGCAGGACTTTCCCTGTGGACCTTTAGTGAAACACAACACTTGAAGCAGATAGAATATCTACTCCTGTTTTTGTCTGGGCCTCCAGACATACGACACATATAATGTAATCTGATGAATTGATTATGTCTGCATAGAAATATGGTGTTGCCTTAACGTACATAATACTACTGTGTCCCAGCTGGTGGGTTTCACAGATATCTTTCAACAATCCCTGAGAAAATAAAGTTTCAATAAAAATAAATAAAATATGCCATTGCTTAGCAACTGAAGTAATATATCACCTAACTGAAGTAATATATCACCTAACTGAAGTAATATATCAAGCTCAGACCATCACCAAGACAATGATTGTGTGGCTGAAATTGAACAGCATGGAAGTGTTAGTCTTGTAGCCTAGCTTTGAGAGAAAGCACATTATGCAAACACTGAGGTTTCAGCTGAATGTGTTCCAGTACCGAATGCGGTCTGTGGTGAACATGTTACCAAAGCCGTGTGCTGAAAAGACCTTTGGGATTGGACACTTAAATGAGCAATTAACTGAGTAATCAATACAATTCCCTTTTGTCCAAACAAATTACCACCAACATGGAAGGGAATGGTCAGCTATTTAGCTGGAGGCATGTATGACAGTTTAATAATGTTACTTTGTGAGTTATTAACTCAACCCGCTGAGTTATTTACTGAAGATAATAGACAGAGTAGTAGGAGAAAAGTGACTCACAGGTATTTGATCATGTTGATTGTGAAACACCATTTTGAAGCCACTAAGAACAACTCTGAGAACTGTTTGCAATTATGTATATGTTGATTACATGTTGGTTATGAGTTATGCAAAGACAAATGTTGGTAGAAAAAAGTTACATGCTTACTTAGGAGAATCATCTAGCTTTTTTCAACATGATCTCAGTTTGCCAAGTCTGTGGGAGACTGTAGCTCCCGTCTCAATACACAATCGTCTTTCTTATCGTTGCTGAAGATTAACATAATACCTTCAGCGCCACTAGTGGCCAGTTATGAAGTGCCAGACAATGTATCTCCCCTCGTCTCTCAGTTGTTGCATAGAGTATTGTAAGCTCCTTATCTAGGTGGGGAATGAACTATGCTGGAATAGGAGGGTATGAATACATGATCATCTGTCGGTATCATTGACGCTGGGAGATTTTTTTGAGTTGGAGGTGCTGAAAATGCCCTTGAGAAATGTGGATATCCTCTGTGTATCAGTTTTCGGTCTGGTGCACAACATAATGGGATATTGTAAACCATGTGTAAATGTAACTCACTCCCTGTGTTTTGTGCTTTTGATAACATTACAGTAGAGGCAGCCTAGTTTTTGCCTCACCGGTGCATGCCATGCTGTATTCTCCACATACACTACAAGCAAATGACATGTCAGAGAGAGAGATTAATAGCCCAGCAAAAGGCTACTCATCTACCCACATCCTGGGAAGTCATGCTCTGTGTTTCAACTATACAGTTCTCCTTTCCTCTCCAGTCTCTTATCCCCTCCCCCGTCCGCTGTCTTTCACCGTAGAATAGTTTGTATTGAGTTCAAAGCTGAGCTGATTGGTTCAATCTCTTCCTAAAAAGAAAAATCTAAACAGTGATTGAGCACTTCAAAGGTCACAGGTGATATCTAATGGTGATGATCTGGCCTCACTGCAGCAGCAGGCTCTGCTCTGTGGTGTCATCATGAGATAAAGGGAGAGAGATGCGCTACTGGATCCACTTAATATTGGTCTAGGATTAAAGTTCAGGTCCTAGAGATGAATGAGAAAGAGAAGGAGAGGATGGCTCCATAGTGGAGGAGGCCTGTAGTCTCTCTTCCACTGTCCATGATGGATACACACACACACACACACACACACACACACACACACGTGCATGTGAACCCACACACTCACTGTGACCCATACACACACAAACACACACAAACACACATTCCTGATGCCTTTATCTGACAAGGCGTGAAGAGGTTCTGTAAAGAAATGTGCAAAAGAAGATCAGGGATCAAGGTCTAATGGTTTTCCATGTCATTAGGCTTGCAGTACACCCAGGCAACTGATGACACGGATGAAGTGGCCAGCCCCGTCTGCCACAACTGTCTGAATGTCTACGACAGTCATTAATGCCATGCTAATTCATTGGGAGATTCATAACCAACTATTACCATTCTTCATGGCATTAATTGTTATAATTGAGTGTTTTCCTTTCATTATATGGAACAACTATAATTCAATGTTATTCAAATATTTAATACTCAACAGCAATTAACTAATCGACAACAAAATATTGCATTTTTTGTCATACAGACAGAATTGTGTAAACGGTTTGTAAATATTACTATTCACTTTTTATTTGTTAATTCAAAATGTATCAATACCCCACTCTGGAGTACAGCTCAGCACTTTAACATTGTTCTCAGTCTGGAGTACAGCTCAGCACTTTAACATTGTTCTCAGTCTGGAGTACAGCTCAGCACTTTAACATTGTTCTCAGTCTGGAGTACAGCTCAGCACTTTAACTTTATTCTCAGTCTGGAGTACAGCTTTTGTATTTTGCTCTTTTCGTATTTGCTTGATGATATTGTTGGCTTCAGAGTTGCCTGGTCTATTCATGAACAGTCCCGGGACAGATATTTTCAGATGAATCCATTCATTGACATTTTCTAATGTGACTCATCATCTAATGAGTGTCTGATGTGAATGATCGTTGCATTTGTATGATACACCTCAGATGTTGACCTACTAATTAAAGATTTACTAAGCAAGCAATGGATGTAGGCGACTTTAAAACATTCATCAAGGCTGTTAAATGTTTAATAGATCACTTCCTCCCTACAGTAACTGATTCATGGCTGAATTGATTACGCTATGGCATTCATCTGTCTCAAGATAGGTAGGTATTAGATGTACACATTATGACTTGTAATGTTTTAGTATCGCAGAGAAAATATTGATATCGCATTCTGCACTATACAATGCTCATGACATTTTAATTCAGGTATTGTATTAACGTGCAGTACCTGCATGGTCACAGTACATTTTTTGACTTCTAATTTTGGATGTTTGGGATGTAAAAAAAGGAGAAAATACTGTCACTATTACTTTACATTAACACGCTACCTCCTGACT
Source organism: Thymallus thymallus (assembly GCA_023634145.1). Taxonomy (NCBI): domain Eukaryota; kingdom Metazoa; phylum Chordata; class Actinopteri; order Salmoniformes; family Salmonidae; genus Thymallus; species Thymallus thymallus. The sequence goes on from CM042413.1 coordinate 23,396,646, forward strand.
GTAACCCAAGTTACTGTACTGTACTGTACTTTACCTCTCAGAGAAAACCATTAATGTACAGTAATCAAGTGTGAAAAGTGTCATCCAGCAAAGAGGAATTTCCCTGCAGTTTGAGGGCTTTCTGCTACCCTGATGGTATTTAGTCACTCAGTCAAATCCTTTAGTATGTTGCTTTCAATTTACAGGTACTTCTAATTGGAATGTAGCTCGTACATTGTACGTTGCTGCCCTTCAGAAGTAAACAAGAAGGGGAAGACATCTGTATTGTTCAAATAAAACGAGAACAGTAACTAAGTACATGTTTAAATAAAACCTTCCTGGGTTGTATAGCTCTTTGAACGTGTGTGATACCACCTCTGTGAGTTAAATTCCAGCACAAAACCTTGCAAATACAACAAAACACCATAATTAAACCTGTTTACATAATGTCAATGACAAAGTGTCACCATCATCAATACCCCAGAGTTGTATTGGACTCACTGATAATAGAGAAATTCACCTGGGATCCTGCTTCCCTAATTAGAGGAGCTTCACTGCCTTCCTCCTAGGACCTTCTCTGTATTACCTCAGTGTTACCTCAACTATTAGTGCCAGCAACTTACCTCTCAACTGCCCTGGAATCTATTCTAGCAAACCAGATTAAGATATCACAAGGATCAGAAATCTGGTTATAACGACACAGGATGAGACCCAGATGCAGACACAAGAGGCAGATGGTTTGAGTCTCTGAGATGTATTAATATACAAGGGGCAGGCAAAAGGCAGGTCCAGGGCAAGCAGAGAGTCGTAATCCAAAACAGAGACAGGAGTAGGACGGCAGGCAGGCTCAGGGTCAAGGCAGGCAAAAACAGGTCGGAACCGGGAAGACTAGAACTGAACTAGAGAGCAGAAAAGACAAAGAACAGTGAGACACAGGTTTTATCTTGGACACATGAAACGTAGGATGGATACAGAGGGTGCGGGGCAACAGAAGACGAACAGCAGTAGGGCTAAGGACTTTAGAGAAGGGGAAAGGGCAGATAAAGCGGGGGGAAAGTTTTACGGGACTACCGGAGGAGCAGATCCCGAGTGGAGAGTCATACCCTCTGCCCAAGACGATAGCGGGGAGCCGGGCTCTCTTCTAGGTACGCCGGCAGTGGCAGACGAACATATGGGCCGAGGGTATGTTGACCTCTTCCTCTTGCTCAGGGAAGAGCGGGGGCTGATAACCCGAAGAGTCATCTCCAGGACCTGATTGGCACGCTCCGACTGGCCGTTAGATTAAGGATGAAACCCGGAGGACAGACTGCCCGATGGCCCAATGAGGGTGCAGAACGCCTTCCAGAATCGGGACGAGAACTGAGGACCACGATCGGAGACTATGTCGACCAGAATTCAATGGATTCGGAAGACGTGCTGTACCATGAGTTGGGCCATCTCCTTGGCTGAGGGTAACTTGGGAAGGAGGATGAAATGAGTGGCTTTGGAAAACCTATCCCCCACCGTAAGGATGGTGGTGTTTCCATCAGACGGAGGGAGACCAGTGACGTCCAGGGATATATGGGACCATGGGTCTTATTCTGAGCACACACCGTGCATGTAGCAACGAATGTGGAGACATCAGAAACCATAGTGGGCCACCAAAAACATTGTCGGTGGAAGACCAGGGTCCGGCAGGAGCCGGGATGGCAGGTCAGATTAGAGGAATGAGCCCATTCCAGGACCGGGAAGTGGGCAGAATCCGGGACAAACAACCAGTTAGCTGGCCCCCCCCCCCCCCCAAGTTCTGTCTGGGAACGCTGCGCCTTGCGGACCAGGTCCTCGATACCCCAGACACGTGTTGCTGCTAGACAGGACGTAGGGAGGGTGGTCTATGGGTCAGACCTTGTAGCTGCGGAGCTTAGCAAGCGAGAGAGTGCTTCACATTCTTGGACCAGAGCCCAAAGTGCCTGCCTTAAGTTGAGGCACTTGGTGGTGCGGAGATATTCCAGATTCTTATGGTCAGTCCACACTAGGAATGGATGTTCCGTCCCTTTTAGCAATGTCTCCATTCCTCCAGCTTCATCTTGACCGCAAGAAATGCGCAGGGATGCCTCTTTTGGTCTTTTGGCGTCGACCTCCACCACGAACTGACGGGACGGGTCCGAATAGGTTAAGATGGGGGCTGTAGTGAAACAATGCTTGAGATACGAAAAGGGCTATATAATAACCATGTATTTTCATTTGTATTATTATTAATAAAAATCCCACATGTAAGCAACTCAAGTGCCTGGTGTTATGCAGCAGCTCAAATACATAAAAACACATTTAATCCTAAACAATTGCATCCCAAAGCCCAATGAGTGGGCAGTACTTATTGTATTTATTCATTCCTATTCCCAATGCATGATTCTCCTTCTTCATGGAAATTCAATTTAAATTGAAAGATCCCACTCCTTTTTGATGCCATCCTTTTATTGCTTGTTTCAAAGGGAGTCAAGGTTTAGCTTGGCGTTTATCATTGCATTGGGGAAAGACTCTACATTAGTCCTCTAAAGTTTGTCTCTATGGAAGCTTAAAGCCATTCTTAGACAGGATAGAACATAGCCACGGGAAGATGTTTGGGGGTGGGGGTGCCCATTGAGTTCTGAGTAACTGTTGAAGTTACACAGAATATAATTGTTGAATCTTTTTATGATACATATGAATAAAAGAGGTGATGTAACAGCAAGAACTGGGGCAGTTCCGAACCCCTACTAACGTGCTGTCTTGCCAAAACAAATACACAATGAAAGTGAATGGCATGTTGACATAATTCCAATACTAGAGACTTTTGATATTGCAGATGCCAATTGGAAAGATTAATTTTGCTTGTCTCAAATCAGTCCATCCTATGTGCAATACTAAATCAAACAGCTTTGAACATAATTCAATCTCCTGTAAGCTCAAGATAAAATAGATCCTCCTCCTCATCTCTCCAGATAACATAACTTTAATTACTTTCCCTGTGCATCTCTGTGTATCTGTCCTCTCTGTGTTATTCAGGGATTTAGTATGAGAGCACACTCACCTAGCCCAGTGTCATTAACCAGTGCCCAGTAAGCCTGCCTGCCTGCCACTGATGGGGACAGGCAGTCATGTGGGCACCTCCACCGTTTGTCACCTGGCCCCAATCGTCTCAGAGACATACTGTAGGAGTGACTTCACGAGCAACGCTCTGCCAGACAGTGTGATAAGGTGAGTCATGGTGCTGAAACAGAGGTAACAGTCATTTATATTTATTTTCACACTGTCTTTCAAATAAGCACACATAGATATTATAGGGCAATATGAATGCAGACCCTAGGCCTTCCCAGCAGGTGAACTTAAAGTAGGTTGTGTATGACGGGACGCATGTGGGAGGTAGAGCCATGGGGGATGAGTGGATATAAAAGGACAATTGATTTGTGGGCCTTGGGCTGGATAATGAATTGACGTGTTGTTGTGACAGCCATGCCACCCATCACTTCTCTTCTTTGCTGGGGAGAGGCGGGTCTGTTGTCTTCCTTCCAACATCTCTGATCTAGATATTAGGCTTAGTATTTTCCCTTTATTGTTGCTGTGTCAAACCACAAAGGGGAGACCTGAAGCTCAACTTTGAAGAAATTCTTGAAGTATGTTTTTCAATCAATGTCACATTGGTATAATGATCGGGAGACAGGCGCTGGAATGCGTAATAGTTATTTTTTATTTCTATGTAAATTAAACCACGTATACAAAACACAAACGAAAGAATGAGGAGTACCTCAAATGACTACACGGGGCGAGATCCGTAATAAGTACGTGGGAGCAGACACGAAAACACACGTGCACATTGATACAACACGGGACGAGACCCGTAATCATACATGCACAATACAAGCGGCACATATATAACAATCTAATCAGGGAGGAATGGGAAGCAGGTGTGCGTAATGAGGCAGTTCAATCACTCCTAGAGGTCGGTGACATAGACCTCCGGACTGGTGCACGGAATGAGCAGCAGTACCGTAGGGATCCGTGACAATCAATGGTTTTCTTTAGGGGGGAAAAGCTCATTGAAATGGATAACATATTTGTCAAGAGAGAAATAAAACTGCAGGAGTTGGATAAGGATTTGCTGCAATCAATTTCAACATACCAGTCATCCAGAACAGGGGTTAGTTAAAGAGGGAGAGACATGTTCCAGGACATCATCATACTGTAAATTAATCACTTTTCATGCCTTTTTTACTTTTCACAGAACCTCTGTGTGTGTGAACCACAGGCTAGCGTGTGCCACTGCTTTTAAAATGTGCAGTACCCATCGTGTAACATGAGGTGCTGAGTGAGGGTGATGGCTGTTTGGAGCTCAGGGATTTAGAGTCTCATTTTCTTCCTCTATATTTCAACAAGGGACTTTTTTTGGCAGATGAACAACTTTTTCCTTGCATGTTTTCGAGCTTACAGCGCATGAATACTTGAAAAGTTTTAGATCTTTATAATTCAAAACTCAAGGCTGACATTTAATTTGCACACAAGACATTTCTTGAATGAATAATAGGAAAAAGTTAAATTGTTAGGGGTTAGTATCCGTCTTTACTGGCAATATCTGGCGAGGATGTCTTGTTGCATCGTTGAATGTCGTCCTGAACTTTGTCCTGAATTTCGTCATGAATGGCGTCACAATACTATCGATGTATGTTGTGTTCAAACAGTTTCTCATCCACTCACTGCTGTGCACTTAAATGCAGCTCTTCAAGCACAGCCGGTCTATCTGTCTGTTTGTCTCCCCCAGGCAGGAGCAGATGGGCCAACAGCAGCCTGCAGCTGGATAGGTTGCTTTGGCATGCATGCTTGTATTCCCTCCCTGATGGCTCTGGGCTAGCCCAGGGTAGCACTGAAGTCAAACGATTATGTTCCAGTCACTAAAAGGACTGGACTGTGGACTATATAGTAGAGTTGTCTAGGCAGTTGTCCACTGCACTGACTGAATCCACAAGGTCCTGCATGATGACATTAAAAAGGCCCTCAAATTTACACATTATGAACAGAACGTCCTGCTCTTTTTTTATACAGTTATACAATTTGAATGGATTGTTCATGAATTGAATGTTAAATGTAGTGATAATGAATAGAGCTCGGCAGTTAGTGTCTATTATTTACACAACGAGGCGGAAGCCATGAAAATAGAATGGTTCCGTGCTGAGTCAGACAGACAGAGAGGAAGGAGGTTGTCACGACTAAAGCACACCCACTAAAGAAAATCGGGCTACTTCTAAAACTGTTGGCTGACCGAATTAATATTTCGCCAGCAGCCTGGCACTGCAGCCGCTGGTCTGCCTCTGATAGGAGGGAGGGAGTATGTCAAGCGTGTTTTGATACATAATCCAAACGGACATCTTTGTCTCTCCCACCCGCTCCACACCACTGTGAACACTATTCACCTTATCTCTTCAAAGCTGTTTTCACCCAGCAATAATAACAGACACAGAGGCAGCAGAGTTACTGCATGATATTAACTCAACACGGCTACAGTGGGGGATAAAGGAAACTGGGCTTTTGATTTCATGCATATGTGCTCTTTTGGATTTCCAAAGATGTTCTGTTTGATCTGTCAGAACCCACAGTGGGAAAGGGCTTTATCATTTCATAACTGTGGTTTGACTAACACTGTATTCCTCTTAGGGTTTATACCAGCCCTTTGCACTGAACTAGCTACACCTCTCCCGAGACACTGGATACACACATTACATTATCCACTGGGAACAAACTGGTTGACAATTCAATAGTCCTATTCTTAAACTTTGATTCTTGGTCCAACATTTAAATGATATATATATACATTATTAATTTGACAACCAAACACAATTCAGTATACCTTTTGCAATACTGTAAATTGCCTATTAACTTGTCAACAAATTAAATGTTGGATTTACGTCTCCAACCACACCAAAAATAAAAGTTAAAGGGGGTGGGGGTAATTGCTCATAACTATTCTTTTTGGGGTTAGATATATGTACAGTGGGGAGAACAAGTATTTGATACACTGCCAATTTTGCAGGTTTTCCCACTTACAAAGCATGTAGAGGTCTGTAATTTTTATCATAGGTACACTTCAACCGTGAGGGACGGAATCTAAAACAAAAATCCAGAAAATCACATTGTATGATTTTAAAATAATTAATTTGCATTTTATTGCATGACATAAGTATTTGATCACCTACCAACCAGTAAGAATTCCGGCTCTCACAGACCTGTTAGTTTTTCTTTAAGAAGCCCTCCTGTTCTCCACTCATTACCTGTATTAACTGCACCTGTTTGAACTCGTTACCTGTATAAAAGACACCTGTCCACACACTCAATCAAACAGACTCCAACCTCTCCACAATGGCCAAGACCAGAAAGCTGTGTAAGGACATCAGGGATAAAATTGTAGACTTGCACAAGGCTGGGATGGGCTACAGGACAATAGGCAAGCAGCTTGGTGAGAAGGCAACAACTGTTGGCGCAATTATTAGAAAATGGAAGAAGTTCAAGATGACGGTCAATCTCCCTCGGTCTGGGGCACCATGCAAGATCTCACCTCGTGGGGCATCAATGATCATGAGGAAGGTGAGGGATCAGCCCAGAACTACACGGCAGGACCTGGTCAATGATCTGAAGAGAGCTGGGACCACAGCCTCAAAGAAAACCATTAGTAACACACTACGCCGTCATGGATTAAAATCCCTTTTAAGGTCCTGCCGTGTAGTTCTGGGCTGATCCCAGAGCAAGGTCCCCCTGCTCAAGCCAGCGCATGTCCATGTCCGTCTGAAGTTTGCCAATGACCATCTGGATGATCCAGAGGAGGAATGGGAGAAGGTCATGTGGTCTGATGAGACAAAAATAGAGCTTTTTGGTCTAAACTCCACTCGCCGTGTTTGGAGGAAGAAGAAGGATGAGTACAACCCCAAGAACACCATTCCAACCGTGAAGCATTGAGGTGAAAACATCATTCTTTGGGGATGCTTTTCTGCAAAGGGGACAGGATGACTGCACCGTATTGAGGGGAGGATGGATGGGGCCATGTATCGCGAGATCTTGTCCAACAACCTCCTTCCCTCAGTAAGAGCATTGAAGATGGGTCATGCCTGGGTCTTCCAGCAACGACCCGAAACACACAGCCAGGGCAACTAAGGAGTGGCTCCGTAAGAAGCATCTCAAGGTCCTGGAGTGGCCTAGCCAGTCTCCAGACCTGAACCCAATAGAAAATCTTTGGAGGGAGCTGAAAGTCCGTATTGCCCAGCGACAGCCCCGAAACCTGAAGGATCTAGAGAAGGTCTGTATGGAGGAGTGGGCCAAAATCCCTGCTGCAGTGTGTGCAAACCTGGTCAAGAACTACAGGAAACGTATGATCTCTGTAATTAATTCTGTACCAAATATTAAGTTCTGCTTTTCTGATGTATCAAATACTTATGTTTTAGATTCCGTCACTCACAGTTGAAGAGTACCTATGATAAAAATGACAGACTTCTACATGCTTTGTAAGTGGGAAAACCTGCAAAATCGGCAGTGTATCAAATACTTGTTCTCGCCACTGTAGTTGTACATGCTCCCAACCCTTTCTCACTAAATCATACTTACCAAAGTCCACTGGCATGCTCTGATAATATAACGATGTGCATTGCGAGCAAATACAGCTCTGGAGAGTTCGCTCACTGTGGTAAGGCGCCAAGTTCCTGACATCTATTGCCACTTGTGTAAGTTCGAATCCCTCATGGGGTGCATAAAAATCTTTGAAATGTGGACTCACATTTATTGTGGTATTGTGTTAGGAAAAAAGTGCAATCATCACCTTGAAAATGAAGACTAGAGACTCAATTCAATCCAACCTGCACTGCAGTATTTAAACGGTAGCACCTTTTCTAATGGTTAAATTAACCCATAGATTGGTCTTGGGTACTCTATAAAAAAATAACTACAATTACTACCAGGGTGACCCCTCTCACAGGTTTGCTTTCACTTTTCAGTATTAGAAGTGTGTTGGCACGGGATGAATATTGTGCGCCACCAATAGCGATGGATGTAGCTATGAATATAAACGTATAATCCTTATAGGCTACTTGTGATGTGTGTGAAATGGTATGCAAAAACATTGAATTTGGTCATATGCGGAAATGTGCCTTTTGTAACGCAAGATGGAGGAGAGATTACATTTATTTTGGAAGATTGCAAAATATGACCTTTTCATTTTCATAAATATCTTTTTGCAGGTGATAATAAAACATGTTTTGTTTAGTTTTTCTCAACCTGTTTCTCTAAATTTATTGCAAGTCAATCTAGCTTGCACTGGCTAAATTGATGATACCATTGTAGCTAGTGACCTCCATCTAAAAATTATCATTAAAAACAAACGTTATTACCATTGCAATTAACTTAAACAGGAGGCAAGAGTCATATCATATAATTGGCTTAACAGCCAATGTGTATTATTTAAAATCACTATTAAAATAGTACTCACTTATAGGAATGAGTAATTGTTTACAAGTTGCTAGTTAGCCCATAAAGCCATCAACGAAAACCACATATTTTCATCTTCTCTGTTTTGGTAACTTCCTGTTCTTCGATGGACTCTGGACTGAAGACTATGCAAAGTTTGAAAAATGTCAAAGTATGCAGCGTTCGTCTCATAAAAGAGTCTTTAACCACAAGGGGCACTGCGTTTTCACTCCGTTATGGACATCCCCATTGAAATGCATGACATCCGGTGCTTATGGGTAATGTGAACGAGGCTTCAATCAGATAGCGTCATTTCATCAATGCTGCTTAATGAATTCTGCAGTCAAACGTTTTTCATTATGTAATCGAAAAAAATTTGTGGAAATGTGTGCGACAACAGTTCAACATTCACCTTTTGCTACTATTTTTGTCAAGTCTAAGTATACAATTTGATGCATACGTTGAATAAATCCAACGTACTGTATGCACCACACAGAACACAGAGCGCACTGCAACTGCCTCTGCAACGCAATGCTGCAAGGCAAACACAGCGTTCCTTGAGAAATGAATGTACTTCTGGTGTAACAAAATGCAATGATGCTGTCGGTCTGATCAAGAGTTACTGCCTTTTGAATAATGTCAGTAGTCTAGTCAAGAAACTGCCTCTTCCCCAATGGGCTCAGCAGTCTAAGGCACTGCATCTCAGTGCTTATTTAACTAGGCAAGTCAGTTAAGAACAAATTCTTATTTCCAATGACGGCCTACACCGGCCAAACTCAGACGACGCTGGACCAATTGTGCGCCACCCTATGGGACTCCCAATCACGGCCAGTTGTGATACAGTTTAGATTCAAACCAGGTTTTCTGTAGTGACACCTCTAGCACTGATATGCAGTGTCTAAGACCACTGCGCCACTTTGGAGCCCCACAGGTTAAGGGAGGTCGGTGTAGGCCAATAAGAATTTGTTCTTAACTGACTTTTCTAGTTAAATAAACGTTAAAATAAAAAAATATAGGAAGCATCATGCCAAGTAAGGCAGGCTTGCTTCATACCGAACCCTTCCCTTGAGATGACATAGAGGCACCTTCTCTCCGTCACGATTTCAATGGTAGATTTGAATTGCTAGGGGAAAAAAATTGCCAAATTGACCAAAATATGTCACTTTTGCAACAAACTGTCAAAATGAAGACCAGAATTGATGTGTTTCACTATAAATAAGCCTAAAACATCTGGTTTTCCCATCTGGAAAACAAGTTATTTCATAAAAGCCAGTGACTCAGATTCATCTATCCTGCATTGTCAACCAAACACAATTCTATAATATTTGTGTTATACAGTAATAGCCTAAAGTTAAGGCTATTTTACAAACCAATGTAACAGTATTTATTCAACCTTTAAATGAGCAACACATCCATGACCACATTTTGAGGTTATTGTAACTATAAATGTATTCTTATGTAATCATAGAAAGCGTGCATGTTCAAGATAGCATGCAAAGGTTGCAGGTCTGTGGAGATCTTCACAATTGTTGTAATAATCGGCACAGAATCTTGAACTGCATTGATCACTTACACTATGTTCTTTTAGTGTAATCTCAACTGCAATCCAGGTCGTTCAGTTGTGCTATTAGATAAAGCACAGTGACAACACATTAAGTTGTTGTAGAAATATAAAATAACAGACATTTTATTCCAATTTGAACTTGTGGTATTTTAACTTTTAAATGGTTGAAAGCGCAGATAACATTTAGATGACAACTAAACCAAAAATTTGAATTTGGTTGTGCTTTTATATGGTTGAAAGCATAGTGATAACACATTGGTATTTCAACAAACTTCTGGCTGTCTTTTTGAGTGGGTTACAGGTCCCAGTTTTGAGGCTGGTGCAGCAGATAATAGTTCCTTTAACACCGTATAAATGATGAAACAGGAGAATGTGGCTTCTCTTTCAAAAGTTATTTCAATTATTTGATTCAAAATTCTCTCAAGGGCAAATAGTTTTTTTCTGTATTTTCATTGTATTTCTATGTTTTGTTTTTTTCTTTCAAGTATATTAAATAATCGGTCTCATAAATCTCTGACATATTTTTCCATAAAAATACATACATTTACACATCAAAAATATTAAATTCCAATCCAATTCACATCCTCAAAATCTTTACATTTATACCCTAAACACATATAGCCTCATACGAGACTGTAAAACATAAAAGCCTGCTGTAACTAATTAGAAGTTACTTTATACACATGCTCAAAATACATTCACCCAGTGTAAGAAGGGCTAATAGAAAGACAAGACTATTGCAAATGAGTTTGGCTGGTGTAGGCCGTCTTTGTGAATAAGAATTTGTTCTTAATTGACTTGCCTAGTTAGATAAAGGTTACAAAAAAAATGATAAATTATGAAAAAGGAGAACGTGGTTTCTCTTTCAATGGTTCTCTCACTTATGAGAACACACAGGTCCAGGATCTCTTATAGTCCCAGTGATACTGGACAACAGTAGTATAAATGCATCGCAATGGCAAGACCTTGGAGGACTGACATTTCAGTAAAAGCATTCTTCCCCAATACAAAGAAACAATATATAAACACAAATGTGACCATACATTTTGTGTGAGTCACAAGTGGCTGAATAACGGTTGAAATCTCATTAAGCAACCAACCAAATATTACCCAAATGTCCACGTTGAAATGACATGGTGTTCCCAGTGGGTACATGCTTGTATATGGAACAAGATAACCAGGGAAAACTTTATTTTGCCTAGTCATTGTATGAATTATCGCCCCTCTCACCTCCCCAAGACATTGATGTATTACACTGAGTTTATTACAAAAATACACCTTTTCAATTGAGTGCATCAAATTCCCAATATAGCAGGCCTTATTTGGTGTGCATACTACACACAGACATCAATAACCCTGGATGTCTATGCATTAATGTGGTGAATTAAATATCAGAGTGAGAGAACAGGCAGGCGTGATGGTCAGGCAAGACAATACCTACTAGTCCACCAATAAAGACTGTTTCCCTGATTGCATACGTTGGAGCTGCCATTGTGATATACCAGCTACCTGTCTGCCCATGACTAAGAATCTGAGGGTAACTCTTTCCATGCAGTTGAGCTGTAGTGATACCTGGTGTATACAGTAGATGCTGCCCCGAGTTAAAACTTTTGAGAGGAGCTCTGCTCAAAAGTTGTACAGTATAGGCTACAATGTCTTGCCTGTTGGGACAAAGGAAGTGACATCTCCAATCAAGAGTTGTATTCCATGACCATGGAATGAGTCACAAAGGAGTCCCAAAATTGACCCCTGACTTCAAAGAAAGAAAGCAGCACTCAAACAATACCCTTACATTTTGGGTATGCACCCCAGCCTCTGAGTACTAACGACTAAACCTGGCGAGTCAAAAGCCATGGAGAAAAGAATACAAATACTCTGCATGTGAGTCGCACCTTTAGAGCTTTAAATCAAATCAAATCCAATTTTATTGGTCACATACACGTGTTCAGCAGATGTTATTGCGGGTGTAGCGAAATGCTTGTAACGAGGTTGCCAGGTTAAACGAGGTAGCCAGGTATAGTTCCCAGGGAGTAAACATAATAACAGGCCACAGCAATTTCAGGCCTCATGGGGAAATATTTATTGAGCTACGTATGTGTTGAATCCATGAAGAATAATTGCTTGAGTCATGCAAGCATTTATGTTCTTTCAGAGTCCCTAGAGACCCAGTCACAAGTAACTGATTTTGAAAAGAAAGTGCATACGCCTCTGCATAGACAACAATTTCTTCATAATGATCCTAGCAAGTGCATTTCATGAGTTTATAGGGGAAGTTTACCTAAAATAAAACATTTCCCAAGTGATTCCATAAATTGAAACTAGTTAGGTGGAGTTTGCCTTCTCCCCCTCTCTCTCCTACCTGCCAGGCAGGTAGACTGGCAGATAGGAGCATTGGGCCAGTAACTGAAAGGTTACTGGATAGAATCCCTGAGCTAACAAGGTAAAAATATGTGCTTCTGCCCCTGACCAAGGCAGTTAACCCACTGTTCCCTGGGGGCTGATGATGTGGATGTCGTTTAAGGAAGCCCCCCGCACCTCCCTGATTCAGAGGGGTTGGGTTAAATGCGGAAGATGCATTCAGTTGTACAACTGACTAGGTATCTCCCTTTCCCTCTCCCTACAGTCTAGAATTGGAAAGCTGCAAAAACGGGTCGTGTGTCTGGTCACTGCTAGCTCTGGTCTGTTGTCAGTCAAAGCGCGATTGAGAAATCAGCAAATTGTGGACAAATTATTTGCTTTATTGAATGCGCAAGGCCGAATGAGCTAATTTTATAAAATGTACTATTGGTTTTGAGTCGGGGGGTTTGGGGTGGTTCTGGTGCTGGTGAAAAAGTTGAAAGACATCAGAGGTAGCCTGAAGTTAGTTCTGAAAAGTGGAAATTCAAAGAGATGGCAGCAAAAGCAAGCTGGTGTTCTGTCCTTGGCTGCACTTTATATGTGATCCGTTTCAGGAAACTAGGCGTATATCGCAAGTCACAACTTTACATGAGAGCCATTTGAACGTTTAAATTTGTATAATTTTTTTGAATGCATTTTTTTGAATGCCTATTGGAACATATTAATTTTCATGTCCCTTAATAACAAACTTATATGCCATCTGTAAAACAAATAAAATTGTTAAATTACGAGCCTTGTTGGTAAACCACAGAAAAGACAGAAACCTCCCCACTAGCCATGGTTGGCTGAGATAATGAGTGGGCTGGACATGCCGAGAGAGGAGTTCGGATTGGTCACTTTGAGCTCAGTCTGTGTTGGTAATCCTGTCAAACAGGCTTTTTTTCAAATGTGTCGTGTAGTGGAGCAGCATAAGTGCTGCTCCCCACTTTCTGGAGGATCAAGTTTTGAAATCAGTGGAATTTGAGTATAATACCTAAAGAGATGGTGAAAACCTGTTTCCGGATTACGTCTTCAATCTAAGGACATTTGTGGCATGGGATTCGTGACAGGGAGACGCGTCAATCATGCATAATGATGTATACAGGTAAGATAGTTGTTGTGTCTTTGATATGATTAAATGTGATGACATGCTATTTTCAAATCGATTACCTAACGTTTAATTATTTGATTAAATTAATCAGGCAATAATTAACTCATTAGGAATTCTGTTGCACCACGGAAGAATTTGTTTATATGGAGCGGCTCTCTCCCGAATCCACTCTTAAAGATCCGAAGATCTTGTACATCAACAGCAGTCAAATATTAGTCAACTTATCTCGATCAGCCTCATTCTGAAAGTCATAAAATCCTAGTTTGCAGGAACCCAGTTTGACTTAAGAATCATCCATACACCAATTGGCTCAACTATTTATTTACTAGCTAATTAAACAATTACAGAACATACAAATACAATACATAATAACATTATACAGTAAATACCGTCCCTAGTGGACTAAACAAACAGTTTGGTTATAAAACGATAGATTCAGAGAGGAAAGGGGGAGGGAAGGAAGACCAAGGAATGGTCTCTATCGGACATTGGCTCTTTTCACATAAATTTGTATATGGCAATAACGATCGCCAGTTCAGATAAAATAATGTAATTCGTATTTACGTGAAGCTGACTTCGATAGCTCGTTGAGTTCATGGTTTGCCCAGTCGATGGTTTGCCCAGTCGCCATCGTTCCTTTGTAGAGTCTGCCGGGTCGTAGTGTGAAAGGTTCACGTGGTCTGAGAGGTTCATCTCACTCTGGAGATGCGTCCGCGTTGGTTAGTGTTCTCGTACTAGATTTGCATATATGTTCAGCTGCAGACTGACATATGCTATAATCTAGGACTCACTACTTCTTTAGTGAGATAGTTCAGAGTTCATACCATCTCACGTGGGGAGCAAACTCTCTTGTTTTCTGGCCTGTAGAGATTAAATTAAATGAGCTCTTTTTAACGTGGGACAAGTCCTCCGGTTATTTGGAACACAATGTGACTTTCCTGGCTGGCTCCCTAGCTAACAATAGGTGGCTGGCTCGTTAGCTAACGTTGTAACGTTTGTGATCTTACATGTTTTTTACCTAACTAGGTTCATTGTTTACCTAGCTAGCTAGCTACATGTCTTAAGCTAAAGTGTACTGTTAGCTAGCTAAGGTTAGCTGGCTGGCTCCCTAGCTAACGTTGTGTGTATGACATTATTATTCGTATCCCAGATCCGTTAGCTTTGCTAGTTAGAGCCTAATGTTAGCTAGCTAATATTGAACCTGGTTGGTTAGCTCCCAGCAGATTCATACAGGGTAGTAATGACATGATTTGGCACTCTTCATTGTTGTTTAACTACCTAACGTTAGGTGGCTGGCTCATTAGCTACCGTTATGTGACGTGTGTGTTGTTTACCTAGCTAGGTTAATTGTTTACCTAGGTAGCTAGCTACATGTCTTAAGCTAAAGTGTATAACACCCGTTGAATATGGCCGGTGTCAGTAAACATCGGCAAAAAAAGCATAATGAAATTGTTAGGCTGTTTTCATGTTATCCAGAGGTAAACAAATCATCTGCCAGAGCGTCAAGTGTGCGCTCTGAATGCTCCGAGAGCGAAACGAGATGGGTGGGGCTAAAGCTTACGAGGGTGTGAACGATGCTGAACGATGCTGAATGGGTGTAGACAAAGAGCTCTTCACTTTCAAAGCAGAATTACTTTCCCATTGTTCCTCAAATGCAGTGTATGTTATACCATTTTGTCTCTACTTTTATCCAATGTAAAAAAATCTAATGTTGCTACATAAGACAGGATCCAGATGGTGAGTCACATCTATGAAATCTAGGAAAGAAGGCACAAAATGGCACTGTTTTCCATTGCAAAAAAATGGCTAGTAGCAATAAAAAAACTGGAAATACGATTTATACACTCCTACAGACAATCTTGCAAATCTACAGCACTATGAAAGGGATATACAATCGGAAATTATGGGAACAAAACACAGAAGAAAACTCAAAGACACAGCTGTACCTTCTGTATTCCCATGGACTGGAATGGTGCCGTGCCAAAATACAGAGGCCCTTTTGAGAAGAGACAGCGACAAAGCGAGAGTCCGAAGGTATGCATTCTAATAATTGCAGTTCGAGTTGATCTTATTGTGTTGTAGCCCATGCGCTCTACCGGCTATCATGTGTTAATGAGAGTAATTGTGTCACCTTGCATTGTAATATACAGTAATTGTGTCACCTTACATTGTAATATACAGTAATTGTGTCAACAACATTGCAGAATAGACAGAATAAAAATGATGTGTTGATAATGTCTGATGTGTTGGCTAGCCATGGTTTATTTGCATTACAACATTTCATGCTATTAACAACTTATAGCATTGCGTGAAATACATTCTCTTAGAGATAAAATATTTGACATAATGTGAGGAAAAGAAACAACTGAACTCTCTTAAGTAAAGCAGGTAAATCACTTCTACAAATCAAGACCGTGCGCCCCTTAACATCCTCACTCAAAACCTCTTCTTCTCTTCCACTCACCTTCCTCCTCCTCCCATCTTATCTCCTACTTCTCCTCATCCCCTCATTCCTCCATTCCCTTCCAGACTACATTCCCTGCTGGACATTACTTGTTATACATTACTTGTTATAATAAAACATTGACACAGCCTCTTTTCAGCATGCTGTTATTATTTATTTATGTCATTTTATAGCCCTCTTCTGACGGTCTTTATGGAATACAAATAAAATGGCTCTTTTGTGCCTGTAAACATCTTAGGGTGCCACGTCGCATTACTAAGAGTGCCTTTCTGGTTCATTTAACCAGTGACAGCATCTAAAATCAGAGGGCTTAATCAACTGAATCTTAATTCAGATGTACATGCTCAATATCATCTTAACCCCCCAAAATGATTTAAGTTCAACACCATAAAGCTTTTACACAGATTATTGATTTCATTTTGAGACTAACATCACAGCTAGTTACTCAACAGTATATAGGGTGGTCAGGTGACCAATGTATTTACATCTAGTTAGGCACCTTTATTTAACCAGGTAGGCCAGTTGAGAACAAGTTCTCATTTACAACTGCGACCTGGCCAAGACAAAGCAAAGCAGTGCGACAAAAAACAACACAGTTACACATGAGAATAAACAAACGTACAGTCAACAACACAATAGAGAATCTATATACAGAGTGTGCAAATGTAGTGCAAAATGCAGTAAGGTTAGGAAGGTAGGACAATAAATAGGCCATAGTGGTGAAATAAATTACAGATTAGCATTAACACTGGAATGATGGATGTGCAAATGATGATGTGCAAGTAGAGATACTGGAGTGCAAAAATATTAAAATAAATATGGGGATGAGGTAGTCTGAGAAGTAGTTGGAGAACCAGGCAAGGCAGTCACTTGAGAAACCAAGGCTGTTGAGTCTGCCAATAAGAATGCGGTGATTGACAGAGTTGAAAGCCTTGGCCAGGTCGATGAAGACGGCTGCACAGTACTGTCTTCTATCGATGGCAATTATGATATCGTTTAGTACCTTGAGCGTAGCTCAAAACCAGATTGGTGACCAGCTCGGAAACCAGATTGCATAGCAGAGAAGGTACGGTGGGATTCGAAGTGGTCAGTTATCTGTTTGTTAACTTGGCTTTCGAAGACTTTAGAAAGGCAGGGCAGGATGGATATAGGTCTATAACAGTTTGGGTCTAGAGTGTCTCCCCCTTTGAAGAGGGGGATGACCGCGGCAGCTTTCCAATCTCTAGGGATCTCAGACGATACGAAAGAGAGGTTGAACGGGCTAGTAACAGGGGTTGCTAGCCCGGATAATTTTAGAAAGAAAGGGTCCAGATTGTCTAGCCCAGCAGATTTGTAGGGTTCCAGATTTAGCAGCTCTTTCAGAACATCAGCTGTCTGGATTTGGGTGAAGGAGAAGTGGGGGGGGGGCTTGGGCAGGTTGCTGCGGGGGGTACAGAGCTGTTGGCTGGGGTAGGGGTAGCCAGGTGGAAAGCATGGCCAGCCGTAGCAAAATGCTTATTGAAATTTTCGTTAATCGTGAATTTATCGGTGGTGACAGTGTTTCCTAGCCTCAATGCAGTGGGCAACTGGGAGGAGATGCTCTTATTCTCCATGGACTTTACAGTGTCCCAGAACTTTTTGGAATCAGTACAACAGGATGTAAATTTCTGTTTGAAAAAGCTGTTCCTGACTTCCCTGAAAAGTTGCATATCACAGAGAGTCACATTTCACAGAGAATATTCAGTATCTAAAACCCCATTTATACCATGAAGAAGAAGCATCATGTTGGCATACTGTAGCCTCTAGACTGTATCTAATGTCTGTATATTCTTGCCAAATATTTGCATGGCAATAAAATAGTGATTTTATGGTCTGCTTGTAAAGAGCAACAGTCACTCTCCATAACATATTAAAGGGACAAATAATACAAAAATGAGTAGGGGACACATTCCATTTGCTAGGGAGGCCAGGGAGAGACCTAAGCAAGAAAAAGTATATCATTTTTGTGAGGCTTTGTTGCCTGTATAACTTATAGAGATTCTAATTCAATTTCATGTTTCATTGGCTCTTTGAGCTTCCGACCGAAAAATGTACAGTGGCATTCAACCTTCGGTCTCTGGAATGTGCATCTCTCCCTCTCCCTATCCCTCTCCTTCTCTCTTTTAATATTTGTATTATATTGTGTTGTTGGGAAGGGCTGATAAGCAAGAATTTTACGGTAAAGTCTACACCAGTTGTATTTGGCGCATGTGACGAATAACATTTAATTTCATCTCTCCCTCTCTCCATCCCTCTTACTCTCTCCCCCCTCTCTCTTTCGTGCATTCTAGTGAGTTCTGTGTAAAGGAAAAAGAGTTTCATCACTAGAATTGCTACCCATAGTGACTTAGTAACTTGAGCCTGACTTAAGGAGACAAGGAGAGTTAAGAAAATGGCATATTCAAATAAGAATGGTAAACCAGTAGATACTTCAAAAGCCATGGCAACACCAAAAGACAGAAATACAATTGGACAGACCTTGTCTTGGTTTACAAAACATCCAATTTATGGAGTAAATGAACAGTTCGAAACAGTTCAAAACTAGACGCACAGATTTAAAATATAACACTGGATACTTGTATTTAGAATCTGTACAGCTCTGGTGCCGTGCTGTACAACAATATTCAAGTACTTACAGTATGTAGTAGTGGTAATGATACAGCAATTTGTGCACTGCAGACTTGGGTCTCCGCTTTTGACAGGATGAATCAGGAGCTGAAAGGATCACACTCCAAGGTTAAATGGAAAGGAAAAAAAAAACAGGGAATGTTGAACAAAGCTTATTACTGCCGGTGATAATGTTAGCAGTATTCGAGGCGTAGAAATGTAATTTTTCCTTCTATCCCTCTTGGTTTCTGGAGATAAGAGTTATTGCTGTAATCTTGTACTTATTTCACATAGGATTCTATGAAATTCCTGAAGGGACACAGAAAATAAAAACATGTATTGTTATTTTGCGTTCCCTCGCAAAAGGTTTTGGGTATGTTCGCAAAATGATTTGCGTTCACTTCGCAAAATGTTAGCTAGCTATAGTAACCCCAGGCTATGGAAGTCTCTGGGAACTAGATTAGCTATTAGCTAGCTAATCTTGAGCTACCTTCACAACCAAGAGGACGTAGACCAACACCTTAGGTAAGTGTCATTTTTGTCTTGTAATTTCACATTAGGAAGGAGCATTGAAATAATTAGCTAGCATGATTAAATAATTTAGAGCAAAGCCAAGTAGCTAGCTATTTGAATTTTGCACTGAAATTGGCTACTCTCGAGGGGATCACATTTGCCTACTTCATGTGTTCATTGTCATTATTGTCATCATGTGTCAATGACACTATAGTGTAATTTAGACTAAACTGATGTTAGCCTCTATCTGTCATGCCTTTTGGACACCCCTATGGTACGGCGGCTTTAGAATGTTTATAACTATGGTATTACACGACCCAGTGTCATGTGCAATCTATGAATAGCGACATTTGTTTTGCATTTGTCTATTTTACCCAGCTCTCAGACTGTGTGTGCATGCCTTCTAGCCTGTCTGTCTAGAAGTTGCAAGTTATTATTATTATTTTAAATGTAACCTTTATTTAACAGTTAAGAACAAATTCTTCTTTACAATGACGGCCTACACCGGCCAAACTCGTACGACGCTAGGCCAATTGTGCGCCACCCTATGGACTCCGGTTGTGATACAGCCTGGAATAGAACCAGGGTGTCTGTAGTGACACATCTAGCACTGCGATGCAGTGCCTTAGACCACTGTGCCACTTGGGAGCCCAGAAATGTGGCTGGAGGAGTGGTGGTGGCCATTGGAGGACAACTTTACTGGAGCACATGTAGGATCTCGTCCTCATAAAGTGAATCTATAACAGCTGATACAAGTAGGTGTCCCATATTAGGTACTATTACAGTGCTTGCTAGATATATGGATTTACAGTACTTGTAACAAATGGTCTCATTTTGAAAGGACTGTATGGCTGGTTTTAGTGAGAATAGTGAGTGCTGCCAAAAGGCTCCTGTCAAAGATACTCTGATTCAGGACTTCTTTGCTCGGTTTTATTCAGGCAGGTCAGTCATCAGAGGACATTGAAGTTATAGCATGCAGTATGGTTCTAGTAACAAAGAAAAGAAGTGGCAGTTATCAAATCAACATTTCCACAATAGACAGAAGCAGGCTTCAATTACACTAGCTTACACAGTTCAACAATACACATTTATCATATAATTCTACCCCAAAAGTGCTAAGAGCAGCAATACTGAAATGGCATAAACTTGGCCAATATGCTAAATGCTACAACAATATAACATGTTACATTACTCTACATCAAAAGGGTAAGAATCAGTACTTGAAGGGCAGTAAGAAATCAAATGAAATCAAGGACCTGTGAACATGGCTTCTCCACTTGAAGGTATAGGGTGTCAGAGGGAATAACCGGGGAAGTCAGAAGGCACTGTTGCACTGGAGTGTGATTGGTAGGGAGGCCTTCATAGTCTTGTAGTGTCCATCATAGTCTTCTATGGACTGCTGCTGATAATTCTCAGGTGCCCAGGCGTATTGGCTTTGTGGGTGTGATCAGGTGGGTATTATCTAACCTGATCAACAGGACAAGGTGTACCTTGCTGGAGGACTGCAGAGAAAGATCCCTTAGGTTAGCATGATGACATGACTTTACTGGATAGGTCTGTTCAGTGAGATCTAAACCTGTGGCAATGAAGGCATCATGGATCACATACTTTGCCTTAGGTTTGGAAAGAGGGGATCTCAAAGCTGACTGCTGCACCCTTGAGAAGTTGAGGGAGGATGAGGGTCTGCTGCTCTCCTGACAGTTGCAGTTTCAGGCAGTAACATTGTTCTCTCTGCTCCATTGTCCAGAATGGCATAACTCTTGAATGACTTGGATCCATTTCTCAAGAGCACTGGAACCACATTCAGGAGAACCCAACCAACGTGGTTGGCATGAGCGAGGTACACTCTTCCGTTAGAGACTTTGATTGGGGAAGCAGAGGGTTGGGACACCTGATGAAGCACATGTAGATGTATCCCACCACAATCATAACATGGCTCCTTCAGGATACACTTTTCAGGCAGGTGGGCACAGTCACACCTTCATCAACATTTGCCATCTTTAATCCCCTCCCCTCTTATTTTTGGATTCTCCCTTGATCTTTGGGGTACCCGGTGATGTAGTGTTCACTGCTGTTACAGTAAAGACAGTGGATAGTGAACTTCATACGGTTTTCAGTCGCAGGAGATACAACTGATCAAGTGTGCTCTGCACTCATGGATTCAGGGGGTTCGCACCATGATAGATGTTGGTGGTCTGACCCTTGGATCTGGTGTTATGTCTGACCCTTGGACCTCTCTCTACTGTTCCTCTGCACCTGTTCTTGATGGCAGCACTGGGCCAGTCTACTTGAGAGTCTCTGCCTCTTGGCATTGATTTGAAGCCACATTGACAGATACCTTGCTAAGAAGTCTGTCAACATGAGAACTGCAATTCAGCTCATAGCCAGAAGGACCTTCCAAGGATAGCAGCATGCTGACCAGCAGATGGACTCGTACAGCAAGGCTCTGGAACTCGTGAGAGTCACCAACCTTCACATCTTGGGCAGTGAGCATGGTGGCAATCTCACTTTGAGTGAGCTGATGAGGTTGGCCATACTGGTGCTGGAGTCCCTGAGTGGTAGCTGTATAGAGTGATGAGTGATGACGGCAGGACATGCCAATCATCTGTGATTCAGGGAGCTTGAGGTGTTTCAATAGGGCATGTTACTTGTATTTCTCAGTCTGCTGTGGATGAGAGTTGAGGAGGTTGCCCAGTGCCAGTTTTACATTTACAAAGTAATTTTCACTGTCAGTGGTCAAATCTGGTAAGGTGGTTTTAGGAGCACCATACAGTGGCTGAGGATGACTTGCATTGGCTGGACCCATCTGCTGAGCTGGACCCCAGGCAGGGGTGGAGCTGTATGTGGAACTTGCTGTGGGTATGCCTGATAGGCTAGCTGTGGTACTTGCTGTGAGTAACCTGGGTAGACTGGTACATGGACCTGATGAAAGTACATTGGCTAACCTAGAACAGGGACCGGATGAGAGAGCACTAGCTGACCTTGATTAGGGGCTGGTTGAAAGTGCACTGGCTGACCTTGAGCAGGTGCTTGTTGCGAGTGGACCAGTTGGCCTTGAGCTTGGATCTGGTGGTTTAGCTGGTAGGTAAACTGTCTGTTAGGTTGGGCTGTTAAGTCCACTGCACCACTGTGGGCCTGCATGGTGGGACCACGGTAGGTCAGATGTCCATCTTGCTTGAGTTGGAGAGACTTGGGTTTCTTCTTTAGTTGTCGTGTTGCACTCTGCTGAACTGTTGCCTGTTGTTGCACCCTTTTCTGCTGTCCATGGGATGCAGTCTGGATAGGGTGAAGTGATCTGTCACTGCTCTCCGTTTTCTCCACAGGGCAGGTTGCTGGTCTGAAAGCCTGGCTGAGGCTGACGGTGTATGTACTTGGAACAACTTGTATGTGGTGAAGGTGCCCTATACTGAGTATAACATGTTAGGACTGCTAGAAACTTGTGGTTGGAGTCTACCCAGTTGTAGGACTTTAGGGTCCAAGTGGGAAGCCCCTAGCATCGGGCAGACCACTCTCTGAAAGGGGATTATCTTTGTGACCTAGGGTAGAGGTACCTACTAGGTGAGGAAGAGGATTAGGAAGAGGATTGTCTCTTGGAGTTTGGGGCCCATCTCTGACGTGCACTGTCAACTGTGAGACCTTATATAGACATGTGTGTGCCTTTCCAAATCATGTCCAATCAATTGAATTTACCACAGGTGGACTCCAATCAAGTTGTAGAAACATCTCAAGGATGATCAATGGAAACAGGATGCAACTGAACTCAATTTACAGTCTCATAGCAAAGGGTCTGAATACTAATGCGAGTAAGGTGTTTCAGTTTTTTATTTTTAATACATTTGCAACAATTTCTAAAAACCTGTTTTTACTTTGTCATTATGGGGTATTGTATGTAGATTGATAAGGAAACAATTGATTTAATCAATTATAGAATAAGGCTGTAACATAACAAAATGTGGGGAAAGGGTAGGGGTCTGAATACTTTCCGAATGCACTGTATATACAGTACCAGTCAAAAGTTTGGACAAACCTACTCATTCAAGGGTTTTTCTTTATTTTTACATTGTAGAATAATAGTGAAGACATCAAAACTTTGAAATAACACATATAGAATCATGTAGTAACTAAAAAAGAATTCTTCAAAGTAGCCACCCTTGCCTTGATGACAGCTTTGCACACTCTTGGCATTCTCTCAACCAGCTTCATCTAGAATGCTTTTCCGACAGTCTTGAAGTACCCACATATGCTGAGCACTTGTTGGCTGATTTCCGGTCCAACTCATCCCAAACCATCCCAGTTGGGTTGAGGTTAGGTGATTGTGGATGCCAGGTCATCTGATGCAGCACTGCATCCCTCTCCTTCTTGGTCAAATAGCCCTTACACAGCCTGGAGGTGTTTTTGGGGTCATTGTCCTGTTGAAAAACAAATGATAGTCAAACTAAGCGCATACCAGATGGGATGGCGTATCGCTGCAGAATGATGTGGTATCCATGCTGGTTAAGAGTGCCTTGAATTCTAAATAAATCACCAACAGTGTCACCAGCAAAGCAACCTCACACCATCACACCTACTCCCCCATGCTTCACGGTGGGAACCACACATGCAGAGATCATCTGTTCACCTACTCTGCATCTCACAATGACACAGCGGTTGGAACCAAAAATCTCAAATTTGGACTCATCAGACCAAAGGACAGATTTCCACCGGTCTAATGTTCATTGCTCGGGTTTCTTGACCCAACCAAGTCTCTTATTATTATTGGTGTCCTTTAGTAGTGGTTTCTTTGTATCAATTTGACCATGAAGGCCTGATTCACTCAGTGTTCTCTGAACAGTTGATGCTGAGATGTGTCTGTTACTTGAACTCTGTGAAGAATTTATTTGGGCTGCAATTTCTGAGGCATTTGTCAGCTAGCTAACCTTGTGTTCTCTGGCGTTTTTGTTAGGCCAACCAACTAGGCTAGCTAGGTAGTTACCATCTACAGAATAGACTTTCCATGCAATCTGCAGAGTTTTTTGGGGATTGACAAGCTAGCTACCTAAAGCTGGCAAATAGCTATGCTATGGTCACTACTCACTAGCTAACTAGCTAGCTAACATGAGCTGGGCTTGATGGTCTAATCATTTGAGAGAAATAAGCTTTTTGTGATTGTGGAAAATTTCTGGGATCTTTTATTTCAGCATATGAAACATGGGACCAACACTTTACATGTTATGTTTACATTCAGGGTAGTATAGGGTAATGTAAATTAATTGCTACATTCTTCTTCTCTACCTCCGATTCCCACAAGTTCTCAAATGCTTACAAAAAAGAAACCGTTGAAAACAGAGTTGTTGATTTCCATTGTTACTTGTAATGTTAATAAGACAGCTATCTAGGCTACTACTCACCACCACTAGAATAGTTATTGTTATGTTATTGAGTAGGCCTATATCTTTGTTTAATCTAATTCATCAAATGATTAATCTAATAATAAAAATCCTTGTAATTTTGTAAGTCATTTTATTTTTCTTTACATGCAATAAAGTTGACTAAAGGAAAAGCTTGTATTTTGTTTGTAGGTATTTTCACTTGGTAATAAGTTGTAAGTAATTATATAGAAATTACTCATAGGTAATTATAAAGTTACACTTAACTTTAAATAACTAAATCCAGTGTTACAACTAGCTACGACCTTGTACTTATGCAGACATTACAAATATATAATCTGTGGTGTATTAGTGTGTTTATTTTGTCAGATGGATGGCGCTTTCAGAAGCTGACGATTAAATTGTCAGGATGGGTAACATACCACTGTTAACATGAAAAGGTTATGTGAGATATAATGTAAATAACACAACGTTGATATCATTAGTTATGTTATTAACAATATATATATATATATATATATATATATATTGGGCTCCCAAGTGGTGCAGTGGTCTAAAACACTGCATGACAACCTGGTCACGACCGGCCGTGATTGGGAGTCAAATAGGGCGCCGCACAATTGGCCCAACGTCGTCCGGGTTTGGCCGGTGTAGGCCGTCATTGTAAATGACGAATTTGTTCTTAACTGACTTGCCTAGTTAAATAAAGTTTAATAATAAATAAATATCCTCAAGCAAGTATTGTAATTATATTTACAGAATACATTATTGGCCCTATGACTATGTAATACATACCGTCTATAGGGTTACCTAAAATGGCACAACTACCAGACTACGGCAGTTCCTGTTTACTGAGGAGGAACACCTCAATCATGGGAGACACAGGTAACTGAAAGGCCACCTATTGAGTTGGATCATAAGTTCTGACCAGATTGGACCAGACAACATTTTATCGAAAATGTATAATTTTATTTACAGTTTCTCTTTAAGGTACAAGATTAAAACCACTGGCACTTTCTGTTTGTTAGCCAGTACCAACAGTCATCAATCAATAATACATGCCCGGATAGATAGATAGATAGATAGATAGATAGATAGATAGATAGATAGATAGATAGATAGATAGATAGATAGATAGATAGATAGATAGATAGATAGATAGATAGATAGATAGATAGATAGATACTTTATTGATCCCCGAGGGGGACATTTCTTTGTCAAGCAGCTACAACAAAACACAGGGCAGGTGCAAAATGCCACAACGAAAGTACACAAAAGACAGGTACACGGTACATGATACATAGAGCGGCAGTATGAAAAAGTATAGAAATACAAGATATCTGGAGTGCTATAAAAAGACATTGCATAGTATGGGTGGTTGGCTGAATATGTACACTATACATTGGTGGATGTTGGATGGTTAACTATACTATTCAGGTCGAAGGCAGAGAAATACTTCAGTAGCTAAAAATGCATATGATATGAGCGAGGGTAATAATAGTTTACTTAATAGACAGACTAGCTAAATGAACAGGTAAGTGAAAATGTTGCGCTAAAGAGAGTCTCGCTCAGCTAGTGCTAGCAACTGCGCAGATCAAATACACCACTGGAAGTCGATTAAGGTGTCTACATGTCCTAATAATTCGAAAGATTGCTCAGAAAACAATGTGTTTTAATCGGCATATGCTTACTTCGATTTTGACCTTACGCGATTAGGATAAGTGGAGTAAGGTGTTTACATGACTATGGAATATTCTGCCTACTGCAATAATCAGTTTAATATCTAATTATTACTGTGCATGTAAACATTATCAATGTCAAAGAAACTAAACAATGATATCCCCATATGCATTGGCGTCACATCTTTCCCGGGTATTTTAGAGCTTGTTTCTGGCATAAAGCATCGGGGACCAAAACGCTGTTATAGATCACTTTATATAATCGGATATGTTTTATTTTCTTCTAACAAGGGGTAGGCCAGTGCTTTTTGCAATTTCATTAATAAATGGTAGGCCTATGGCATACCCTCTCATAGGCCCTCAATTAAAGTGGCTTTAACTTAACAGCCCTTCACTGACACAGAGGTAGGCTATTTAAAGAGTAGATGATGGAGGAAGGAATTGGCCGAAACTATGGATATAGCAGCCTATAGCCTAATTTTGTCTATTAAACAGGTAGGCCTACCTCTTACTTCTTAAACAGGAATAAATAGGCTCCAACAGAAAACCCTCTTGTTGTTAGTAAAGTCTATAAAGGTCAATAATTCTGATACAGTGCCTTCAGAAAGTATTTACACCCCTTGACTTCTTCCACATTCTATTGTGTTACAGCCTGAATTTTAAATGGATTAAACTGAGATTTTGTGTCACTTGCCAACACACAATACCCCATAAACCGAGTGGAATTATGTTTTATTGTTTTACAAATTAATAAAAAAATTAAAGCTGAAATGTCTTGAGTCAATAAGTATTCAAGCCCTTTGTTACGGCAACTTTAAATAAGTTCAGGAGTAAAAATTTGCTTAACAAGTCAGATAATAAATTGCATGGACTCACTAGGAAAATATCTGATGTTCAGAACCTTTGATTGTGCATTCATTGGGGTTTCACACGTCTTTCACCTCTGAGTCATTCATGCAAAATCAAAGTTTTCCGTGAAATACCATGAGAACATTTAGTTTAGTCACCAATACATGAAATAGGGTCACTATTTATACATTTTAACTACCATTCAATCCAATAGCAAAAAATACAAGATACAAATATCAATATTGTTCTTTTTGAAGTGCTGGTTAGAAAGAATAGTATATGGTAAATATAATTGTACATACAGTATTTGACTAAAACTTGATATTTATCATTTGTATTCAATGGCAGGTTGTTTACATGTTGAGAAATATGTCAGTCTTAAAGTTTCATCATCCTTATACAGTACATATGTAAGACAAATCATCAAAAATAGGGTACTGTAAAAGAGTTGGCGACTGTAAAAATGTAGCACGGTTTTGTATGACATTTCTGCTCCAGGCAACATTGTACAAGATCAACAGGAATCGCCTGTATCTCTGCTTGAAATGCATCAGCTTCCAGTGTATCAATGAAGTGCATCAGCTTCCAGTGTATCAATGAAATGCATCAGCTTCCAGAGTATCAATGAAGTGCATCAGCTTCCAGTGTATCAATGAAATGCATCAGCTTCCAGTGTATCAATGAAATGTATCAGCTTCCAGTGTATCAATGAAATGCATCAGTTTACAGTGTATCAATGATATGCATAAGCTTACATTGTATAAGTGAAATTCATCAGCTTCAGATAATCAGTGGGATATATTGTTATATACAACCCAGGTATTTCAGCAGTGCATATAATTTAATTCCAAACGGTAGCACATAGAGTGACTCTTTCCACTTTGTCCTATTGAAGCACACTGGCTGATGGAGAATAATGATATTGTATATACAGCCACATTCGTATAGGATTTGGTTTTGCCTTCCAGAAATTGAGTGTTCAGCAGTTATCAAACTATATATACGTTAACTAGGCACTACATAATTTGGTTCAGTAGTTAACAGTTTTATTAAGTGAAAGTTGATTGTATTGTTAACTAAATTTGACAAGAAAATCATATAAAAAGTTAATATTTCATTTTGAAAAGCGGATACTTAGATTGAATATGCATTCAAATTGAAAGGGTGAGTTGGTGCAGTGAACTAACACCCCCCCCCCCCCCCCCCCCTCAAACTAAAACAGTGACCACTGCCAATACCCAATACAATCAGGCTGGTGTTAATCAGGCATGAAATGTTCTTGGTCTTGTACAAGGGACTGCTCTCAGTGAGACTGGGTTAATGGGCCATGTACTGTATGCAAGTAGACTAAACTACATCCAGATGGCCTTTAGCCAAAACATATTCTGCTCCATGAACTTCTTTCTTTGGAGGCTATGCAGCATGCCTGATTAAGCACATACCGACTTCTTTAGAAATGATGATCTAATCAACACTGCTTTTTTAAATCAATGACTTTGAAATTAAGTACTCTTTGAAATACATAAAGAACAAGTTATAAATACAGATTCTGCCGGAGGTCACAAGTACAACTCTGTCAGTGTGTGATGAGTCAAGTCACTGTGATGTTTTTTAGCATGTGGACCCCTTTCACCAAACTATTGAGGAATATTTTATTCAATCCTGTGCTCTTTCTTGTGCTTTCTTCCAGCCTGGCTCTAAAAGCCATCTCTCTCTCTTTCTCTCTCTCTCTCTCTCTGACATTTATTATTGTATGTAGTGCACATTTGGAATGTTCCCTGTGGTTTCCTAAGGGTAGAGTATTATCCCCACCCACCATGAACAGGAAAAGTGGTCAATTATGCACTACAGGCAAATTTAACACCGGTAATTTGATGTAGCTCTGTTCTTAACGTCTCTTATCGCCAGTTACAGAGATGCCCAGAGCCAAGGCACTGTGAAAGCAACGTGTGTGCTGGAGCAGAGACAGACAGGATGGATGGATGGATGGATGGATGGATGGATGGATGGATGGATGGATGGATGGATGGATGGATGGATGGATGGATGGATGGATGGATGGATGGATGGATGGATGGATGGATGGATGGATGGATGGATGGATGGATGGATGGATGGAGTTTACGACAATTGACCTGAAACAGAACCCATTGCAATCACAATTATTATAGGGATTAATATAATCATCTGTGTATTACATTGACATTACCAAAATAGTGAGTGACCACCAAAAGTATTGTCTCAGAACAACCTATGGAGGATGTGCATGTCAAGTTGACAAGGATAGGAGGGCAGGACCAGCAAAGTTAATGAGCAACCTAGACTGGATCTGCTTTGACAGCCACAGTGCTGAAATGAGAACACACAACAAATAGGACAGACTAATGAAGGTAAAAGGAACGAATAGTCAATAAAGTGGGCCAGTCTGTCTTACCAATGTATTATTCAGTACAACGCCTACATACCTACACTACATGACCGAAAGTATGTGGACACCTGCTAGTCGAACATCTCATTCCAAAATCATGGGCATTAATATGGATTTGGTCCCCCCTTTGCTTCTATAACAGCCTCCACTCTTCTGGGAAGGCTTTCCACTAGATGTTGGAACATTGCTGCAGGGACTTGCTTCCATTCAGCCACAAGAGCATTAGTGAGGTTGGGCATTGATGTTGGGCGATTAGGTCTGGCTCGCAGTCGGCATTCCAATTCATCCCAAAGGTGTTCGATGGGGTTGAGGTCATGGCTCTGTGCAGGCCAGTCAAGTTCTTCCACACCGATCTCGACAAATAATTTCTGTTTGGACCTTGCTTTGTGCATGGGGTCATTGTTTCATGCTGAAACAGGAAAGCGCCTTCCCCAAACTGTTGCCACAAAGTTGGAAACACAGAATCGTCTAGAATGTCATTGTATGCTGTAGCGTTAAGATTTCCCTTCACTAGAAATAAGGGTCCTAGACCGTACCATGAAAAACAGCCCCAGACCATTATTCCTCCTCCACAAAACTTTACAGTTGGCACTATGCATTCGGACAGGTAGTGTTTTCCTGGCATCTGCCAAACCAAGATTCGACCATCGGACTGTCAGATGGCGAAGAGGGATTCATCACTCCAGAGAACGCGTTTCCACTGCTCAAGAGTCCAATGGTGGCGAGCTTTACACCACTCCACCCGACGCTTGACATTGCGCATGGTGATCTTAGGCTTGTGTGCGGCTGCTCGGCAATGGAAACACATTTCATGAAGCTCCCGACAAACAGTGCTGACGTTGCTTCCAGAGGCAGTTTCAAACTCGGTAGTGAGTGTTGCAAGCGAGGATTTTTACACGCTATGCGCTTCATGATCGGCAGTCCCATTCTGTGAGCTTGTGTGGCCTACCCCTTTGCGGCTGTTACTCCTAGACGTTTCCACATCACAATAACAGCACTTACAGTTGACGGGGAAGCTCTAGCAGGGCAGAAATTTGACGAACTGACTTGTTGGAAAGGTAGCATCCTATGACGGTGCCATGTTGAAAATCACTGAGATCTTCAGTAAGTCCATTCTACTGCCAATGTTTGTCTATGGAGATTGCATGGCGGTGTGCTCAATTCTATACAGCTGTCAGCAACGGGTGTGGCTGAAATAGCCAAATCCACTCATTTGAAGGGGTGTCCACATACTTTTGTACATATAGTGTACCTACCTACCTACCTACCTACCTACCTACCTACCTACCTACCTACCTACCTGTGTACTATTTACTTAGAAGATGTAAGCCATTGCCCTAGGAATTCTGATTTTTAATTCTAAAAGGATAAGAGGATACTTTGTGTGATATGTTCCTGTTGAAAATGAAATGTGTTTGTTAGGTAATGAATAAAGCATGTGCTCATCAGGGAAGAAGGTGGGGATGCTGAAATATACTGAAAGAAACATGAGCAAAACATGAATAATTAAACAAAACCTTGACTTGTAAAGTCGTTATGTTCTGATGCAGACAGTTGTATGGCAGTGTGCAGGATGTGTTTATCTTAACACGTTTAGAAAATGTCTTTGACCTCTCTCTGCCCTGATGCTAGAGTCATCAGGTTATGAGGAACATACAGTGGTTCTCAAGCAGGGATGTTTTTAAAGGGTTGAAAAATATCTGCCATGTGTAAAACTAACAGACATGTCTGAACAGAGAATAGATCAGTCCATCAAAAGACAACACAATTGGCACCAGAAAGGGCTGTATAGAATATATATATATATTTTTTTATTTATTTAACCTTTATTTAACTAGGCAAGTCAGTTAAGAACAAATTCTTATTTATAATGACAGCCATAGTAGTACGACACCGCTGGAGCAAATTAGGGTTAAGTGCCTTGCTCAAGGACACATCAACAGGTTTTGATGTGTCCCTGCCTAGAAGAATCAGTAAGACATTTCTGTGGACCGAAAACCGGCAAGAGTGTTGAATTAGTCAGTGCATCGACACCCCAGAAAAATGACTTGCTTTGCTGAGTGGCTTTCTATTTTGCTGATAATCCCAGCATTGCATTGTCCTTAGAAGATGTGATTAATTGGATTGCACCAATTTCATCTAACCATCAAAAATCCGCTAACCCACTGCAACACATTCGTTGTCAAAATGCATCCTGTAAAACATATCTGAGACCAAAGTGTTTTTGATATCTGTTGTTATTGAACTGTCATTAATGGGCAAATGCATCCAGCATTGATATCCGTCACTGGAAAGTACAGACTGATTAAATCTCAATGACAGATAATCCCTGTGGTGGCTGATAATGGAATGTCAGATGCAGGGAACTTGGCAATCAATGTGGAATTCTGAGATTGGATTAGAGCAACAGTTACAATAATAAATCAGGATAATGAAAACAGAGCTGAGTCAATTTAAGGGAAATGTAATCTCCATTGGCTAATCATGCACCATCCTTATCGTAACATTTCCAATATGGATGGTTGAATACTCACCTGATTTAATGTAGTTGTTTGGGTTAAGCTAAATATTGATTGTTATTAGGTGGGACTTGCGAAGCAAAAGTCCCGACATTACATCCTTCTTCTTCTTCTTCTTCTTCTTCTTCTTCTTCTTCTTCTTCTTCTTCTTCTTCTTCTTCTTCTTCTTCTTCTTCTTCTTCTTCTTCTTCTTCTGCACGCTTGTCAGGCTCTGGCCATAGAAAAGCTTATTTGCTTCTCTATGTAGCTATGGTCAGAGTCCGACAGTTTCTATTCTTTCTGTTTCTGTGTGGGTTTTGGGTTGGATCCCTAATTAGAGGCAGCTGCACCGCATTGTCTCTAATTAGGGATCCTATATATGTTTGTATGTCCTTCACTTTTGTGTGGGTCGTTATTACTCCAGTCATGGGTGAAGTAAGTGTTCTTTGTTACGTTCTGATATAGTGGTTGAACGTGATGTTTGTGTTGTGTAGTAGTTTGCATTTTAAGTTTTATTATACATAGTCATTCATACTACAAAGTATTACATAGTAAAATAAGAATATCAAACTATCCCTGCGCTGCGTCTTGGTTTCTCCATACCCAAACTTGTGACAACGCTACTCCTCTTACACCATTTAAGCTATTCAAACTTTAAAACGTGTCGACTGGTCTGGATTGAGTTGCTTACATTTCATCATGGCTTCAACATTCACTGTAAACAATGTAACTTTTGACACATCAGGTACTTTGACCACTTTCCCAATAAGTTAGACAAAAGGTTAGGTGTGACATCCCGGACTACTTCCCTGCAGCGGTTTAAAGTAATTAAAAAATGAAAATTATGTACTTTTTGCTTCATACATTTTCCCTGACACCCAAAATGACTTGTTACATTTTGAATGCTTAGCAGGTGTAACGCCTACTCGACCTGCCTTGAGGGTGGCCTGCCCGTCCCGGCGCTCCGACTCGCCGGCTTACTAACCACTGGCATGAGGACGATGGTAGCAATGCACACCCACACACACCTGCTCCCAATTACCTGATGACACATGCACACACACATACACCCCTGACTTGATTGCACACCCTATTTATGTTACCCTTGTATTTGTTTCTGTGTGGATTATTGTTTGCTTCGTGCCACGGCCAGTGTTGTTACACTATTAAAGTCTCATGCTTAAGTGCTTTAGTGTTTTCCTTTTTTCGACCTTGTGCTCACAGTCCTCGCACCATCACAGCAGGACAGGAAAATGGTCCAATTCACACACTAATCAAGAGAACATCCCTACTGCCTCTGATTAGGCGGTCTAACAAAACCCAAATGCATCATTTGTAAATGATGTCTGAGTGATGGAGTGTGGCCCTGGCTATCCGTAAATTTTAAAAAAAGAAAATTGTGCCATCTAGTTTGTTTAATATAAGGAATTTGAAAGGATTTATACTTTTACATTAACTTTTGAGACTTAAGTATATTTTAGCAATTACATTTACTTTTAATACTTAAGTACATTTAAAACATAATACTTAACCTCTATAGGATCGTGTCCCGCCCTTGAAGGTTGAGCTAACGTGCGCTAATGTGATTAGCATGACGTTGTAAGTAACAAGAACATTTCCCAGGACATAGACATATCTTATATGGGCAGAAAGCTTAGATTCTTGTTAATCTAACTGCACTGTCCAATTTACAGTAGCTATTACAGTGAAAGAATGCTATGCTGTTTGAGGAGAGTGCACAGTTTTGTACTGTCACGATGTGGGTGTTGGAGAGACCAAGACGCAGCGCAGGGATAGACCTTCGCAGGAGGTGCAGGGTTGCTGACCTTCGCAGGAGGTGCAGGGTTGCTGACCTTCGCAGGAGGTGCAGGGTTGCTGACCTTCGCAGGAGGTGCAGGGTTGCTGACCTTCGCAGGAGGTGCAGGGTTGCTGACCCTCGCAGGAGGTGCAGGGTTGCTGACCTTCGCTGGAGGTGCAGGGTTGCTGACCTTCGCTGGAGGTGCAGGGTTGCTGACCTTCGCTGGAGGTGCAGGGTTGCTGACCTTCGCTGGAGGTGCAGGGTTGCTGACCTTCGCTGGAGGTGCAGGGTTGCTGACCTTCGCTGGAGGTGCAGGGTTGCTGACCTTCGCTGGAGGTGCAGGGTTGCTGACCTTCGCTGGAGGTCGAGTGCGTGGAGCCGGCACTGGGCGTACCGGACTGGGAAGACGCACCGGAAGTTGAATGCGTGGAGCCGGCACTGGAGGCACCGGGCTAGTGACACGCGCCTCCGGGCGAGTGTGGAGAGTAGGCACTGCACGTACCAAACTGGAGAGGTGACCTGGAAGCATGGTGCGTGGATCCGGCACCGATGGGCGAGTGCGGAGAGTAGGTGCGGTCCGTACCGAACTGGAGAGGCTTCCTGGAGACTCGCCTTTGAAGGTTGCCTCCGAATGACCCGGATTGGGAATGCCCCTCTTGGGCCTCTTTCCCCTCAGCTCCGTCCTCTCGCTCTCGCATTCCTTCCAATTCTGCCTAGTCAACTCTGTGATCCTCCTGAACATTACAGCCCGGTATCGCGCCTCCTCTTCCAACGCCGTCCAGCCCTGTTCCTCTTCCTCTTCATCATTCCACCTGGAGAGTGGTACTGGCGCCTCCTCCTCTCGGCCAGACCACCCCCATAGCCCCCCCCCAAAATTCCTTTGGGGTTGTTGGCGGGCGTTTCCCCTTTTCGCGCATCGCGCATAACGCAGCGGCACCACCTCTCTCTCCCTCTCTCCCCAGTTACGCTGCTTGGTCTGGTAGTGGTGGGTTGTTCTGTCACGATGTGGGTGTTGGAGAGACCAAGACGCAGCGCAGGGATAGTAGTTCGACATTTTCTTATTTATTGTATATGTATAAATCGAAAATAAACGGCGAACTACAGGATACAAAACTGAAACTATACTCTAACGTCCCATTCACAAAAACCACACGGAATGAACGGACGTAACAAAAGAACACTTACTTCACCCGTGACTGCGACATATATCTCGACATGTACGATAACAACCCACACCACGTGAAGGACAGACTCACCCTATATCGGATCCCTAATTAGAGACAACGGGAGCAGCTGCCTCTAATTAGAGATCCACTCAAAACCCACAAAGAAACAGAAAAGAAAGACACTGTCAGACTCGGACCATAGCTACATAGAGAAGCAAATAGGCTTCTCTATGGCCAGAGCCTGACATGTACTTGAAAATGTATCAATAAACCAATTAGGCACATTTGGGCAGACATTTTGAACAGTAATGCAATGGTTCATTGGATCAGTCTAAACCTTTGCACATACACTGCTGCTGTCTAGTGGCCAAATTGCAACTGGACTCCTAAGTAATATTATGTCCTTTCTCTTGCATTTCAAAGATGATGTGACAAAAAAACATGTTCTTTGTATTATTTTTTACCAGATCTAATGTGTTATTCTCCTACATTAATTTCACATTTCCACAAACGTCAAAGTGTTTCCTTTCAAATGGTATCAAGAACATGCATATCCTTGGTTCAGGTCCTGAGCTACAGGCAGTTAGATTTGGGTCTGTCATTTTAGGCGAACATTTTTAAAAAGTGTCCTATCCTTAAGAGGTTAACTCAAGTTGCTAGTATTTTACTGGGTGACTTTCACTTTTACTTGAGTCATTTTCTATCTATGCTATTAATTTATGTATATATCCAGACTATATTTAACATGGTTTAAGTAAAACATTTTAAACTTCTTCATGGAAAATTCATATCTAGTTTTGTAATATGGATTTTATGTGTTAAGAAATAGCCTGTTGATTCTTCCTATTTATCGGTTCTGTGTGGAGAGGGCTGACATTGTAGGCAGTATAGTAGCAGTATTAGCCAGGGGTAGACTGGGACCAGAAATCAACTTTGGCATTTCTGACAAACCGGCCGTGCCCTGACACCCCCCATTATTAGCCAGATAACTAAATCATTTTTTATACAAGTTAGACAGGCCCACTAGACTAAAAGTGAACCAGCCCATCTTGCATTTTCCCGAAATGCCAGATGGTTAGTCTGCCCCTGGTATTAGCAGTATTACCACCAGTCCACACAGTATATCACACAATGATATTACAGGTAATAATGATTGGATAGTGCAATTAGAGGAGTAGAGTGGGCAATTACACATTCTAATAGCCCTAGGGGTATTTGTCCTCTGTAGGCCTATTTGGAAAATATTAAACTCATCAGATTCACAGCAGTTCCACTTTTACCAAAACAAATTTACTTACTAGATGTTTGTTTATTTACCTGGTGTAGTCGTGAGATCTTCTGCTATAGCTGTTAAGGGAGGGTTAGGATACTCTCTAGGTTTTAAGTTTAATTCTCAGATCCCAATAATGAGGCCATAAGAGGACCCTTCTAATTTGATTGAGAAACCTTTAAGGTCTTCATCTGAAGTTGGGGAAAGTTTGGAAGTCTCAAGAGTGAGTAATACACAGCTCCAAGCAAACCAGTGTCACACTAAATAAGAGAAGCTGAGTACTGTGTTGTGTTTGCATTCTGTGACAGTATTTTGTATTTGTTTAATTTGCAAACCAGTTATGTTTCCAGAAAATACATATTTGAGTCCATCTATTTCAAATAAAATATTTTACTGGGCACATGCACTGAATACTACAGGTGTAGACTTTACAGTGAAATGCTTACTTACGAGCCCGTTCCCAAAATCCAGAGATAAAAACAAAGAAAAATATTTGCTGAATAAAAAAGGAGATAGTATTTCAATAAAAACAATAACGAGGCTATAATGTGCAGGAGTACAAGGTAAGTGTCACGGAATGGGATGTGGAGAGACCAAGACGCAGCGCACTCAGAGTTCTATAAATACTATGTATAGATGTAAAACAATCCAAAAGTATGAACTCAAACAAACACTACAATACAAAAAAAGTCACGTTCACCTAAACCAACACGAAATGAAACGGACGTAACAAAAGGCACACTTACTTTTAACCGTGACTGCGACATATAACGATAACGACCCACACCCGAGTGAAGGACAGACTCAACATATATGGGATCCCTAATTAGAGACAATGCGGTGCAGCTGCCTCTAATTAGGGATCCAACCCAAACCCCACACAGAAACAGAAAAGCACGACACTGTCAGACTCTGACCATAGCTACATAGAGAAGGCCCCCCCAAGGCGCGGACTCCCGGACGCCAAAACAAACAAACACACAAAACAAGGGGGGGTAAATGAGAGGGAAGTTTTGTCCCATGCCCCTTCCTTATAACCGGTCCCGGGCTGGGTACCGGTGGGGCAAACGGCTCCGGCCATGGAGCGGGGAAAACAACCGGTCCCGGACTGGGCACCGGTGGGGCCAACGGCTCCGGCCATGGAGCGGGATAAACGCCCGGGCCCGGACTGGGCACCGGTGGGGCAAACGGCTCCGGCCATGGAGCGGGGAAAACAACCGGGCCCGGACTGGGCACCGGTGGGGCAAACGGCTCCGGCCATGGAGCTGGGCAATAAACCGGGCCCGGACTGGGCACCGGTGGGGTAAACTGCTCCGGCCATGGAGCTGGGAAAACAACCGGGCCCGGACTGGGCACCAGTGGGGCAGACTGCTCAGGCTCTGAAGCGGAGCAGACGGCTGGACCCGGATTGGGTACCGGTGGAGCGGACTGTTCTGGCACTGGAGCGGAGCAGACGGCTGAACCCGGATTGGGCACCGGTGGAGCGGACTGCTCTGGCTCAGGAGCGGAACAGACGGCTGAACCCGGACTGGGTACCGGTGGAGCGGACTGCTCTGGCACTGGAGCGGAGGAGACGGCTGGACCCGGAATGGGTACCGGTGGAGTGGACTGCTCTGGCACTGAGGCGGAGCAGACGGCTGGACCCGGATTAGGTACCGGTGGAGCGGACTGCTCTGGCACTGAGGCGGAGCAGACGGCTGGACCCGGATTGGGTACCGGTGGAGCGGACTGCTCTGGCACTGAGGCGGAGCAGACGGCTGGACCCGGATTGGGTACCGGTGGAGCGGACTGCTCTGGCACTGAGGCGGAGCAGACGGCTGGACCCGGACTGGGTACTGCTAATGGCCGCTGGAGGCTCAGGGCTGCTGGCCTTCGCTGGAGGCTCAGGGCTGCTGGCCTTCGCTGGAGGCTCAGGGACGCTGGCCTTCGCTGGAGGCGCAGGGACGCTGACCTTCGCTGGAGGCGCAGGGACGCTGACCTTCGCTGGAGGCGTAGGGACGCTGACCTTCGCTGGAGGCGCAGGGACGCTGACCTTCGCTGGAGGCGCAGGGACGCTGACCTTCGCTTGAGGCGCAGGGACGCTGACCTTCGCTGGAGGCGCAGGGACGCTGACCTTCGCTGGAGGCGCAGGGACGCTGACCTTCGCTGGAGGCGCAGGGACGCTGACCTTCGCTGGAGGTTCCGGTCCAACCATACGCCTCGCCACAAGAGTCCTCTGGCGCTTGAAGTCCTCCAACGCCTGTACAACCAGCGGATCCATCTGCGTCTCCAGAGGAAGAGCATTCCAGGCTCTCCACCACCTCGTCCGCTCCTCCTCCGGGTATTCATCGAAGCCCTCTGGCCGCTCCCGATCCAGATCTGTGGGCATACGAAGTGGCGTGCGATTCCCCTTTTTCAGCCTCTCCGGGCTCTGGCCGCGCACCGATGGTGTGGTGCTCACAGCCATGACAGACCTTGCCTTCTCCATCCTCCTCCATTGCTTCATGAACCTAGCTACATAGAGAAGCAAATAGGCTTCTCTATGGCCAGAGCCTGACAGTAAGTAATTGAGGGAATACAGTATGTGTAGTATCAGTCACACCTACTCTTTCAAGGGTTTTCTATTATTTTTTACAATTTTCTACATTGTAGAGTAATAGTGAAGACATCAAAACTATGAAATTACACAAATTGAATCATGTAGTAACCAAAACAAGGCACACCTGTTAATTGAAATATATTCCAGTTGACTACCTCATGAAGCTGGTTGATAGAATGCCAGTGTGCAAAGCTGTCATCAAGGCAAAGGGTGGCTACTTAGAAGAATCTCAAATCTAAAATATATTTTGGTCTGTTTATTACTGTTTTGGTTACTACTTGATTCCATTTGTGTTATTTCATAGTTTTGATGTCTTCACTACTATTCTACAATGTAGAAAAAAAACCTTGAACGTGTCCAAACCTTTGACTGGTACTGTACATGTAGGTATGGTAAAAGTGACTAGGCAATTAGGGATATATAATATACAGAGTAGAAGCAGCGTATGTGAAGAGTGTGAAAGTTTGTCCATGTGTGAGTGTATGGCGTCAATATGCATGTCTGTGTGTGTTTTGTGTGAGCTTATGTAGTGTGTATGCGTGTGTGTTGGAGTGTCAGTGTAGTATGTGTGAGTGCGTGGGTAGAGTCAAGTGAGTGTGCATAGAGCCAGTGCAAGAGAAGAAAACAATAAATAAATACAAAATAAATGGGGTCAATGTAAATAGTCCCGGTAGCCATTTAAAGAATGTGGTGATTTGGTACAGCAGGCCAGAATTCAGGCCAGTGGGAAAGTCTCCAACTCAATCAGGTATGATCAACAAATTGAGATACAGAAAAACAATGATATTGGGGAGACAGACACAAACACAGACACAGAGTTGCAGACACAGTTCACGCACTGCAGGCCGCAGATAGAAGAACAGCATCTATTAACTAATTCACTGGCATGTTCCTCAGATTCTATACTTTGTAAAGTCAACCAAGTCTGTTTGCTTTGGAAATATTCCACATTGATATGAAGTAGAGAACTAATTCCGATATTTGAATGGTGTATGTATGATGATGATGATTATGAAAGATCAATCTATAACCTGTTTAACAAATCATGTATTTTCTGCAAATGTTCTGCAATTATGTATTTTATACAAAAGAGCATGCAATTGCTCGGTGAGGAATGAAACTATGATGAGCACTTCCATGATAGTACAACAGAGAGCAAAATCTAGAATAACATGTGTGAAGTACAAACCAAATCTCACCGGTACTGCTGTTGCACCCTTATGAAAGCTATTGACCTGGATTACTCAACATTCATCTGCAAAAAGGCATAAAATGTCAATCGTAACCGCTGAAGATCGAAGCTGTGGAACAGGGCATCTGCAAAGCAAATAAATAGTCTAATATAATGTCATAGACATGATCATATAGCTTTGAAGGCCTCTCTACAGGGCTTCCATATGTGGAGGGCAGGCGGTGCCTGGGAGGTAATGGTGGACTGAATCAGCTATGAAGAGTCAGGCGGTGCTGGAATGAAACACTAATTAAAAAATGCAGTCGTGTGTGCAGGCAGCACTAGTCCTGGCTCTGCTCGCAGCATGTCAATGAAGGCCGGCTTACCTCTCTGTGATCAGGTAGCTCACCATGCCAGGATCTAATTAGACCATCTATCTGCAAAGGGAATGAGATTACAGGACAGGACAGAGCTGGGCACTGCGCTGCATTCGTTATGTGTTGCAGTAGAGGCAGGCGTGTAGGTCATAGCTAAGTTATTACGTCTATTCATATTGACACAGCGTATTAATAGAACAATACAAAAAAGACGACATCAAGCAGACAGCTGCTAATAGTGTTATATTCTGTGGCCGATCCACTGAAGATTGTTTTTATTAGACTAACAACCAGAAAACCACATCATAGTAGATGGTTGAATAAGTGTTTTCAGCAGTATCTTTTCAGAGTTTATCCAGTCTCCGAATGGCCATATTTAAAGTTTTCTCCACTCCTGTGTAAACGTACTGTCAGGTGGCTCAGGTCATCCAACAAAACGAACACCCAGGGAATTATTGAAGAAGGAACACTGGCGATGCATTAACACTCATCCGGATCAGCCTCTATCAGTCATTTCCTATAACCTGCTGGACAGCACCACATCTCCTCTCCTGGAAATTGATATGCTGCAGGAGAGTTGATCATCAGAACCAAGGAAATTGTGTTTTCATGTTTTTTTTCAAACAAAAGGATGGACTTTTCAAGACTGCAATGTGCGTCAACAGTTAAGCACAGCTGCAACTCTCAGTGTATTGTTGTAATACGTGATGAATAACAATATGTTATATAATCTAGCTCTAATGGCTACAGCCTTAACGGGTCAACAGTAACAATGAACTGGGCCATCAACCTTCAGGGCCCCAAGGTCAGTGATAGGATTAGCTGAGGGCCTACAGGGCCACACTGCAAGTAGCCCAACGTCATTGTGAGAGAGCCTAACAGCCTCTGGCTTTGTCCCAAATGGCACCCTATTCGCTATCAGGGCCCTTGTCAAAAGTAGCGCATTAAATATAGAATAGGGTGTCATTTGGGACGATACCTCTGATTCCTCCGCTCCTCTGGACACACTGAAAGGAGCCTCACAATGCCAAGGAAGCCAGGCCAGCCAAAATAAGACAAATCTATCAGTCTGCCTGGAATAATGCAGTGTGTGGCAAGGCCAGCGAGCCGCTGTGGAGGTCAACGTTCCTGTTGGCTTCCTGTCTGTGGGAGACGGCTGAGCAGATCTGGATTGAAACCTCTGATGCAAGGAGGTGGAAAACATGAACCCCCCATGGATCACCATTCCTTTTCTTTTGGTGGCTGTGTGACACACATCACAGTTCCCTCAAAGGTTTTGTTCTTACATTGGATATTGAGCTGAGAGGTAAGACCGTAGGACCCAACTACTTGGCTGTGATGACGTGTACAGTACTATATCAAGTAAGGCCCAAGGAACAGCTGATTCAATAAAAGTCTACTTTATTGTAGTGCTCTTCGGTTCCAACGTTTTCAAGAGTAAGGAGAACGGAGCATTTGTAATGACCAGTTATTACTCAACCCTATCATCTTTAGACATTATGAAAATGATCAACTAGCAAAATGTGTTTAGTTATACAAATACTTTATATTCATATCATTTAAAAAATATATAAATATATTTTCCCCCAAAGTAACTACAGTTTACTGGTTAGCACTATGTAAAAGCATTGCAGGTTAAGAATGTTAAAAATATAACAATGCTTATGGTGGCCTGTTATCATAGAACTTAGATCATACTAAATGTTAATAATAGGTAAACACTGCGACAGGACCACCCTATTTCTGATGTATTTGATACATTTACTATAGACAAATATAATATGTATATAATCTCATATAATATAATACTGTCTAGTACCCTACTTCACCCATATACCCATTTACATTTGGCTCTCTGTGGAGAATATGGCCTCAACAAGCCCACGCCATGCCGGACTATCCTTCACATGCATCTCATACAAAGACATATACAAATTATACAAAGGCATTGTCCACTATTCTACTGCTATAGCTTATATATCCACTGTTCTGAAAGCCTAAGGGAAATCGCCACTAACTTAGCAACCATATACATTAGCATTTCCATAATCAAATGTATTATCAAAA
This sequence comes from Thymallus thymallus, assembly GCA_023634145.1. Classification (NCBI taxonomy): domain Eukaryota; kingdom Metazoa; phylum Chordata; class Actinopteri; order Salmoniformes; family Salmonidae; genus Thymallus; species Thymallus thymallus. The sequence goes on from CM042413.1 coordinate 23,438,982, forward strand.
TAAGGAAATAAGTGCTTTGGGGGAATGTCCTTCTTTTGAGGCCTTAGCTCAGATACTGTCCATTTTAAATGTTCATCCCATTGCATGGGCTCCTCTTGATGTTCAGTGTCTCTTGGCCTATCAAGTGAGGATAGAGGCGGGACTTCATTGAGCGCCGTCGACTGTTCCTGGTTATCTGGTGCTCTTCCTCATCATCTTCCTCCTCCTCAGCGCTGGATGTGTTACCATTAACCTCTGAGTCCAGATCATTTCTGTTGGGATCGGGGAAGCTGTCATTCAGGTACTCAATTTCCTCTACACAAGGTGGCTCATCATCCTCGAAGCAGCTGGAGAGAGAAGAGCAGAGCAGAGCAGAGGAGAGGAGAGGAGAGGAGAGGAGAGGAGAGGAGAGGAGAGGAGAGGGGAGGGGAGGGGAGGGGAGGGGAGGGGAGAGGAGAGGAGAGGAGAGGAGAGGAGAGGAGAGGAGAGGAGAGGAGAGGAGAGGAGAGGAGAGGAGAGGAGACAGAGGAGACAGTCAGTTAACCAAAGGAAATGGATGGCTTAATGAAGGGAGTGGAGCGGTGTACAGTAAATCAATAACTACCGTTTTGGTGATTAACACCCCCAAAAGCTTCCATACATTTCCATCTCCTCTTACACACTGTGACATGTCAGTTCTACCACCTTGCCTCGCAGCACAGTCATAGTTCCCCAGTCATTTCTAGTGAGCCTGAGCTCATTGACATCCTTGGCATGAGCTACAGACTCAGGCTGTAACTCATTCATATCCTTAGAGGGGTTATTACAGACAGAAGCAGTGTCTGAGTACTGCATAGTGAGCATACACTGTAGTATATGCTGGGTTTGGATTGGATATGTTATCATTGAGATGTCTGATTAGACAACACACTATGTGCTGTCGGGAATAACGCTACTACTTCCTCAATATCAGAAACTAGTTGCAATGCAAGCTGAGGTAATGCTGCTGGGTTGGTGTCTGTGCATCAGTGGATAATCATTAGAGAAGGAAGGGGATGACCATCCTACTCAGTGAATTTCAGAAAAATTAAATAGAGAAAACTATACTATATTCACATATCGCCAAATAACTGATTAAAACTAAAACACAATGTTTTGCAATGACGGTCTAGAGTAGCCTCAACAGCACCCTCTAGGGTATCAACAGGATGTAGACGTCATTCTCTAGGTATATTGACTTCAATACAAAACCTAGGAGGCTCGTGGTTCTCACCCCCCTCCATAGACTTACACAGTAATTACGACTTGCAGTCTGAACCAACATCTTGTCCATCCAATCAAACGATCAGAGAATTAATCTAGTACTGAAAGTATAAGCTACAGCTAACTAGCACTGCAGTGCATAAAGTGTGGTGAGTAGCTGACTCAAAGAGAAAGACAATAGCTGAACAGAGAGAGAGAGAGAGAGAGAGAGAGAGATGAGCGAAAAAGGTCCACGTTTTATTTAATTCTACAGAATATTTTGAGTTTTGTGAACTTGCACCATATCCTGACAGATTCTGAATCCAGTTGCATCTTTTGGACATACTGACTGTATAGATCACATACAGTGGGGAGAACAAGTATTTGATACACTGCCGATTTTGCAGGTTTTCCCACTTACAAAGCATGTAGAGGTCTGTAATTTTTATCATAGGTACTCTTCAACTGTGAGTGACGGAATCTAAAACAAAAATACAGAAAATCACATTGTATGATTTTTAAATAATTAATTTGCATTTTATTGCATGACATAAGTATTTGATACATCAGAAAAGCAGAACTTAATATTTGGTACAGAAACCTTTGTTTGCAATTACAGAGATCATACGTTTCCTGTAGTTCTTGGCCAGGTTTGCACACACTGCAGCAGAGATTTTGGCCCACTCCTCCATTCAGATCCTTCAGGTTTCGGGGCTGTCGCTGGGCAATACGGACTTTCAGCTCCCTCCAAAGATTTTCTATTGGGTTCAGGTCTGGAGACTGGCTAGGCCACTCCAGGACCTTGAGATGCTTCTTACGGAGCCACTCCTTAGTTGCCCTGGCTGTGTGTTTCGGGTCGTTGTCATGCTGGAAGACCCAGCCACGACCCATCTTCAATGCTCTTACTGAGGGAAGGAGGTTGTTGGCCAAGATCTCGCAATACATGGCCCCATCCATCCTCCCCTCAATACGGTGCAGTCGTCCTGTCCCCTTTGCAGAAAAGCATCCCCAAAGAATGATGTTTCCACCTCCATGCTTCACGGTTGGGATGGTGTTCTTGGGGTTGTACTCATCCTTCTTTTTCCTCCAAACACGGCGAGTGGAGTTTAGACCAAAAAGCTCTATTTTTGTCTCATCAGACCACATGACTTTCTCCCATTCCTCCTCTGGATCATCCAGATGGTCATTGGCAAACTTCAGGCGGGCCTGGACATGCGCTGGCTTGAGCAGGGGGACCTTGCGTGCGCTGCAGGATTTTAATCCATGACGGCGTAGTGTGTTACTAATGGTTTTCTTTGAGACTGTGGTCCCAGCTCTCTTCAGGTCATTGACCAGGTCCTGCCGTGTAGTTCTGAGATGATCCCTCACCTTCCTCATGATCATTGATGCCCCACGAGGTGAGATCTTGCATGGTGCCCCAGACCGAGGGAGATTGACCGTCATCTTGAACTTCTTCCATTTTCTAATAATTGCGCCAACAGTTGTTGCCTTCTCACCAAGCTGCTTGCCTATTGTCCTGTAGCTCATCCCAGCCTTGTGCAGGTCTACAATTGTATCCCTGATGTCCTTACACAGCTCTCTGGCCTTGGCCATTGTGGAGAGGTTGGAGTCTGTTTGATTGAGTGTGTGGAGAAGTGTCTTTTATACAGGTAACGAGTTCAAACAGGTGCAGTTAATACAGGTAATGAGTGGAGAACAGGAGGGCTTCTTAAAGAAAAACTAACAGGTCTGTGAGAGCCGGAATTCTTACTGGTTGGTAGGTGATCAAATACTTATGTCATGCAATAAAATGCAAATTAATTATTAAAAAATCATACAATGTGATTTTCTGTATTTTTGTTTTAGATTCCGTCTCTCACATTTGAAGTGTACCTATGATAAAAATTACAGACCTCTACATGCTTTGTAAGTAGGAAAACCTGCAAAATCGGCAGTGTATCAAATACTTGTTCTCCCCACTGTATCTGCGTTTTCTCAGCACATTCAAGATATGAAGCTGTATTGAGTCCAGATATGCTTCTCTTGGCTATGGTCCATATCCGGATCTTGATATGCTTTGTGATATGCTGAGAATAAGGATGATTTCTGATGCATTTCTGAGTTTTCAGCACATGATCAATAATTTGACAAATATGAAATCCATATTTTTCTTTCATGCACAAATCATTTCTGGAATCCCTCCGGGTATCATACATGGTATGGCTGGATATTGACTCCTTAGATATCTTGAGAGAGGCGTATGTGGACATCTTATTTTCTCTATATGATGACAAATACTGACAGTAGGCCTACATAGTATATATTCTCAGCACATACAATGCATATGCTCTCGACTGAGGTCCATATTAGGAACTTGATATGCATTTTGATATCCTAAATAAGGACAATTTCTCATGCTTATTTGAGTTTTGAGGCTAGCTAAATAAATATTAAATCCATATTAATCTTTCAGACACTAGCTATACTTTTAGTATTCCCTCTCGATAAAAGTGCACGCAAACCGCAAGCTAAAAGCACTGTAACTGATAGACTAGCAACAAGAATCACATATTTTCTGCTTTGGCGTTCAAACTGTCATTTTTTTATCTGGGTGACACAAATTAGTGTGTAAACGATGTGTGCTCAAACTGACAACTGGAGAAACAAGTGAGAAGCTGTTCAGAATTGAATGCTAAAGTGAGTAGCTAATTTGAGATGTTTTATTTGTCTTAGTAACTAGAATGAAGAACATTAGCTAGTTTAGCCAGCATCCAGTAGGGCTAGTTAGTTAGCTAGCTAGCTAGGCTTGATATGGGGGTAAAAGCTAACTGGTAGCCTAGCTAGGGAACAATGTCAAAATTGCCTTCCCTTCAGGATTTTACATTTTACCCCCTATCAAGCCTCAAGGAGACAGCTAATGTTTTAAAATGTTTAGATGTATTTTGAATTAATTGTTAATAAAAGCTAGCTAGCTAGTTAACTAACTTAGCTACAGTGGGGATTATTTGATACATTGCCGATTTTGCAGGTTTTCCTACTTACAAAGCATGTACAGGTCTCTAATTTTTATCATAGGTACACTTCAACTGTGAGAGACGGAATCTAAAACAAAAATCCAGAAAATCACATTGTATGATTTTTTAATAATTAATTTGCATTTTATTGCATGACATAAGTATTTGATCACCTACCAACCAGTAAGAATTCCGGCTCTCACAGACCTGTAAGATTTTCTTTAAGAAGCTCTCCTGTTCTCCACTCATTACCTGTATTAACTGTACCTGTTTGAACTCGTTACCTGTATAAAAGACACCTGTCCACACACTCAATCAAACAGACTCCAACCTCTCCACAATGGCCAAGACCAGAGAGCTGTGTAAAGACATCAGGGATAAAATTGTAGACCTACACAAGGCTGGGATGGGCTACAGGACAATAGGGAAGCAGCTTGGTGAGAAGGCAACAACTGTTGGCGCAATTATTAGAAAATGGAAGAAGTTCAGGATGACGGTCAATCTCCCTCGGTCTGGGGCACCATGCAAGATCTCACCTCGTGGGGCTTCAATGATCATGAGGAAGGTGAGGGATCAGCCCAGAACTACACGGCAGGACCTGGTCAATGACCTGAAGAGAGCTGGGACCACAGTCTCAAAGAAAACCATTAGTAACACACGACGCCGTCATGGATTAAAATCCTGCAGCGCACGCAAGGTCCCCCTGCTCAAGCCAGCGCATGTCCAGGCCCGTCTGAAGTTTGCCAATGACCATCTGGATGATCCAGAGGAGGAATGGGAGAAGGTCATGTGGTCTGATGAGACAAAAATAGAGCTTTTTGGTCTAAACTCCACTCGCCGTGTTTGGAGGAAGAAGAAGGATAAGTACAACCCCAAGAACACCATAGCAACCGTGAAGCATGGAGGTGGAAACATCATTCTTTGGGGATGCTTTTCTGCAAAGGGGACAGGACGACTGCACCGTATTGAGGGGAGGATGGATGGGGGCCATGTATCGCGAGATCTTGGCCAACAACCTCCTTCCCTCAGTAAGAGCATTGAAGATCGTGGCTGGGTCTTCCAGCATGACAACGACCCGAAACACACAGCCAGGGCAACTAAGGAGTGGCTCTGTAAGAAGCATCTCAAGGTCCTGGAGTGACATTTCCCCCCCGGGGGATCAATAAAGTACCTATCTATCTATCTATCTATCCTAGCCAGTCTCCAGACCTGAACCCAATAGAAAATCTTTGGAGGGAGCTGAAAGTCCGTATTGCCCAGCGACAGCCCCGAAACCTGAAGGATCTGTATGGAGGAGTGGGCCAAAATCCCTGCTGCAGTGTGTGAAAACCTGGTCAAGAACTACAGGAAACATATGATCTCTGTAATTGCAAACAAAGGTTCCTATACCAAATATTAAGTTCTGCTTTTCTGATGTATCAAATACTTATGTCATGCAATAAAATGAAAATTAATTACTTAAAAATCATACAATGTGATTTTCTGGATTTTTGTTTTAGATTCCGTCACTCACAGTTGAAGAGTACCTATGATAAAAATTACAGACTTCTACATGCTTTGTAAGTGGGAAAACCTGCAAAATCGGCAGTGTATCAAATACTTGTTCTCCCCACTGTATGTAAATGTAGGTAGGGGTGAAGTGACTAGGCAACAGGATAGATAATAGAGTAGCAGCAGCATATGTGAAGAGTGTGAAAGTGTGTGTGTGTGCGTGGCATCAATATGCATGTGTGTGTGTGTTTTGTGTTATGTGAGAGCATGTACAGTAGTGTGTGTGTGTGTGTGTGTGTGTGTGTGTGTGTGTGTGTGTGTGTGTGTGTGTGTGTGTGTGTGTGTTGGAGTGTCAGTGTAAGTATGTGTGAGTATTTGTCTTGAGTCCAGTGAGTGTGCATTGAGTCAGTGCAAGACAGTCAGTGCAAAAAAGGGTAAATTCAAATAGTCTGGGTAGCCATTTGATTAACTGTTCAGCAGTCTTATGGCTTGGAGGTAGAAGCTGTTCAGGATACTTTTGGTCCCAGACTTGCCGCTCCAGTACCGCTTGCCGTGCGGTACCGGTACTCTCTTTGGCTTGGGTGGTTGGGTCTATGACAATTTTCCGGGCCTTCCTCTGACACCAACTGGTATAGAGGTCTGGATGGCAGGGAACTCGGCCCCAGTGATGTACTGGGCTGTCCGCACCACCCTCTGTAGCGCCTTGCAGTCGGATGCCAAGCAGTTGAGTGCCCAAACCTTTTCAGCCTCCTGAGGGGGGAAGAGGCGTATCTCCTTCACAACTGTGTTGGTGTGTATGGACCATGTTCATTCCTTAGTGATGTGGACACCAATGAACCTGAAGCTCTTGACCCGCTCCACTACAACCCTGTCGATGTTAATGGGGGCGTGCGATGTTAAACGGCCATCCGTTTCCTGTAGTCCACAATCAGCTCCTTTGTCTTGCTGGTGTGGTGGGAGAGGTTTTTGTCATAGCACCACACTGCCAGGTCACTGACTTCCTCCCTATAGGCTGTGTCATCATCGTTGGTGATCAGGCCTACCACGGTCGTGTCGTCAGCAAACATATTAATGATAGTGTTGGAGTCGTGGTTGAACAGGGAGTACAGGAGGGGACTAAGCACGCACTCCAGTTGTTTAGTCCTGAGCTGTAGTCAATGAACAGCATTCTCAAATAGGTGTTCCTCTTGTCCAGGTGGGAGAGTGCAGTGTGAAGTGCAATAGAGAAATCGTCACCTATGGATCTGTTGAGGCAGTATGCAAATTGGAGTGGGTCCAGGGTGTCTGGGATGTTGGTGTTGATGTGCGCCATCACCAGACTTTCAAAGTGTTTCATGACTACAGGCGTGACTGCTACAGATGTGATTACACCTCAGATCAGATAGATGCAGGCGGTATTGAATGTGTCATTGTCTGTCATCTAATTTGTAGGCTAGGTTGTAGCAACCCCATGATGTCTATAGGGTAAAATTAGAGTATCATGTAGTAGCCTAAACCTATTGATGTTACATTGAGATGGGTGAATGGAATATGAATGACAGTCATCCAATATGCTGTAATAGAAATAAGGCCATGCTCATAATATTTTTACAATTGTCCTCCCTTAACAGAACAACCTGCCACTGCTGTGAATGTAAACAACCACACTACCTGTCAGGTTTATCCCATTTTGAAATTCCCACATTAATGCATGCAGGAGCCCATGGTAATCGCTAATGCATAGGCAAATGTTGTAGGCAAAAGTGTGTGTGCAGGCAAATTGTAATTTCTGTGATGGTTGTAAAGGTGCCAATTGACTCCACCAGCAGTTCAGATGTGTCAAGGATGCTGTGACCTTCAGATAGCCCAACCCTTGATTGACAGCAAACATAAAGCCCTTCTACACTAATCAGATTAGAACACACTGGGATCCACTGGGGACGAGGATGTGACAGGCACACTGATTTACACCCTCTCCACACACACACCTCTTTATGTGAGTGCATGTGTGTGTGTGTCTGTCTGTCGGAGTGCTTGTCTATTTCTGCTCTGAATGAGAATTAAATAGAAAAGAACATATGGTACTGTGATGAGAGGGGCTGTCTGCTTCTCCTAACAGAAAGCATGATGATTTTTGGGGGGTCATTTCGATTTTCCAAGAGGTTTTCAAGAGTGGCAGGGGACCTATGCTTTTAAGACCTGCTGCTTTGAAAAGTAACATTACCATTTTGGAGTTCCGTGGTTGCCATGGCGCCGTGAGGTCGCCTTGGCCGAGAGCTCCTGTATATTTTGTAAATAGCCAAATGTGTATAGATCTGGTCTGGATTGCATCAATTTGTTTATTCCCGTGAATGAATGGCAAATCTTTATTTCTCAAGATAGCTAGCAATGCTATCAATCTAGCTAGCTAGTGTATTTAGATTTTAATGCACCAACCTATTTTAGTGGTTCCCTATTGACTGTCGCTCCATCTGTTGGAGGCTTGAAACATAATAACATAAATCACATATCATTTTGCAAACATAATAACAATAATAATTTAGTTAATAAAGCCGCATAAAAACATGGTCTCTTTCTTGCTTTCTTGAGTAAGGCAGCTCCGAAACGCAGGTGTTTCAGCCTAGCTCAGTGCTTTCTGTGGTGGAGGGTCAGCCAGTGGAAAATACAGAGCGTAAGGGTTGGTAATGTTGTCTAGTTGCGCCGTGATTGGCTCAGTGTTCTGTCACTCATGGGGACACTACAATACCGCCAATTCTAAGGGTAGAGCTCGAAAATTCAAGCCCCTTGGGTGCTGCCATAGAGTTACATTAGAACTGCCCATCCAAGAAGGTTTAAGGTCATTGGTCACAGACAAAATGACTTCAAATCACGTTATATCTACAGTAGCTTTGATTGGACTGATCATGTCAACACCATACTTTCAAAATCTTAGCTAGCAGTCATCATCATCAATAAAGTCGACAATCTACTAGCACATTATTTGTAATCCTTGTCATATGAAGAGAAATAGCGAAGAGAAATTATAGATAAAACGTATCGGTGCTCATCGGCCATTGGACATAAACATTACACAACAAGTTGGAAATCGCAAATTCAACAAAGAGTGGTTTGGAAGGAATCAGTGGCTAAATGAAAACGACTACATTGACCATGATCCTTTGCTAGTTACGGCCACTTTCACCATGATCCTTAGCAATTTTTTTGGTGCCATTCACCCCCATTCAGCAATATGGTGGCTAGGACTATTTACTTGTTTATGGTATACGCAAGTCATGTGAAATACACAGCATGTAGATGAGCATACCCTCCCTGCCTTTAGTGCAGTACACAAATCCAAAATGACATTTTAATTGCAAACATTGACAACAATAATTCTGCTATAGATTATGCATGAGCAGCTGCTGATTGCTACAAGTGATCAGTAATAGTCGTTTGTAAAATCTTTATTTTTTTATTTTTTTATTTCACCTTTATTTAACCGGGTAGGCCAGTTGAGAACAAGTTCTCATTTACAACTGCGACCTGGCCAAGATAAAGCAAAGCAGTGCGACAAAAAACAACACAGAGTTACACATGGGAAGTAAACAAATGTACAGTCAATAACACAATAGAAAATCTATATACAGAGTGTGCAAATGTAGTGCAAAATGCAGTAAGGTTAGAAAGGTGTTGCTGTAGCCTCTGAAAGTTCCTTTAACCAAAGTGTTTTCCTAATTTTCTCCTTTCCTCTCTGCTAACCCTCAGGTTCTTGTTGCCCAGAATCTGCCTGTGACACAGTAGCCAGTCCAATGTTTACAATTCAAATCCTATTAGCCATGTTGTCAGGAGTGACCAATCGACTGTGAAGTAATCATTAGCACAAAGGTACAAAAAAGAGAGTGGAGGAACAAAACAAAACATAACAGGCCAACAGATTTATCATTAACTGTTCTGCTACTGGCTGTGTTGGGTAGACATTTGCTGAGAGGGCAGCTTGTATGAACGTTATGTCGGAAGTGGTATGCCCATCTACATGAGCCCATTACCATAGTGTATCCTCACACATACTATACTAAGTGATTGCTCTACCTGTGCCATCCATGCTATCATGTTTTGTTTCATACCATTAGATCAACAGATACCTACTCCAATGGCATAAGAAAACGTTCAAAATGGTAGTTTGTCTGTGGGCAGTATACGTTGGTACAACATGATTCGCAGTAAATCTCTCATGACAAGGAGGAGACACATGAGACCAGGCAGACAATGGACACAGTGAAAATCCTTTCATCGGTTTTATAATTATGTGCAAATGCAATCTTAATCGGATTATTCATGTCACCCATTCAGCCAGCCGCATTGCAATCAAGCACAGTGATCTGGAGATAGTACAACCTTCATTGCTGTACACACAATGGGCTGAGAGAGAAACAGACATCTCATCCCAACATTGCTTCCCCTGACCCCAAGAATAACTAATCCAAGGTTATTACCATTTTCCTTCTGTTTCTCTCTATTTTCCTGATAATGGAAGTTAGCAGTCTAGGCTGTTAACAACCTCATCCTCTATTAGAAAAAGGATTTAAACTTACCATGGTCTGTGGAATGAAGTGAAAATATGTTGTTTCTGACGTATTTTAATCTTCACAGAGCAAGGTTCTTCACAGAGCAGCGGGTCAGGGAGCGCATAATGCACTACATCGCAATCAGGAATTATATTCGATGGAAAATAACTGAGTACAACTGACTGTTGGAGTTGAATATTGATTTGAACATTTTTCACGGTGTCTGTAAGTTTGCTTATTCTGAATATGTTGAGATGAAAGGCAATGTTCTGATCTTCAGGTAAGGCCTAAACAAAATCACTATAATCAACTCCAACTTAACTCAGACCAATGGTTCAGTATATCACTATTTACTGTAATGGATGTTCATACAGTACTAATGTAACTAACACAATCTGTTTAAGACTAAAGAAGCACCACCCATATCATAATCAGTAATAACGCTCTGACAGCAGGCGAGTAGGAAGTGTGTCTCAGCTCGTCTCTTCTCTTCCCAAACTGTCGAAAATGTATTTTCTGTTGGTAGTGTGAGAGTAATTACTCACTGATCTCCTATTAAATCAGACACACTCAAGTCATGCATGGTGATTATGAGAGCTTATTGATTTGTGCTGCGCAACTCACCCATCAACTTAATTCATTCCAAATTACTTATTAACTGCCAATAGAAAGGTAAACTCAATACGGCACAGAGTCATTTCAGTTTTGTCATTGCCGTTTTTAATTAACCCACCACTGTCAAAACACTTAATATTTGATTATGAAAATAGAGAGATTTAACAAAATAACAGGGATGTGATTTTTGCTAAGTTTCCGGGTAAGCAGGTAGTTGGAAATGTAGGTTGCAGAACATTGTTTACCGGATACGCCAAACACTGTTTTAAAGTTACTTTGTATGTGTCAATTAATTAATTTTGACAAGCACTCATTTTTTATTTCAACAATCTTATTGTAATTCTACTTAAATCGTCTGTATCATCATGTCTACTTACTCTACAGCAGTAATATATGTGAATGCCAAATAAGTTCAGTTAAACTGTTAGAGAGATTAACAAACAGCAACATGCATAATTACTTTTCAATTCCCTTCTTACACACCAGTGTCACAAGTTCTCCTTATAAATGGGCTGATAATTGACAATAGTTTTCAGTGGCAAATCACACAAATCTGATGTTACATCAGTCCAGTTTGGACAATTAACTGAGTGGCAGATGTTCCAGAAATGTTTCAAATGCTCTACATTATGTACAATTATAATCTGCTGTATTAAAATGGTGGGAGGCATTTTGGCATTTGGTGTAAATATGCTCATATCTATTGATGAAAATACATCCCAATACCAGGCCCAGCCTCGGTCACAGATTGAGGACCTTCCCTTTTGCCCTCCTATGAGAAAAGTGCCCCTTCAGATTGGTGGCGTTTAAAAATTATTTAACTTGTGGTCTATTTTCTCTCATTATTTAAATAATTTTATAGAAAATTATAGAAAATTCCACCTCCCCCACCCCTTTCCCCCACGCAAGCGAGCATTGGACTCATCCTGCCCAGACACTACTGGGGCGGGAACAGTAGTATAAGTAATGGATACCTTTTGAGTTGAATGAGTCATCTCACAGTCAGGAACAGGGAAGGCTTCAATTAGACTGCATGTTAGTAGGCCTAAGAGCCAGATGTCAGCAGCAGAACAAACTCCAATCACGGGTAAACCTAGTTAGATTGTTTCGACAGAATAGATAACTATCTAGCTAACTAGCTGATAGCCCATCCCTCTTTGCCCCTCTTTGCTCCTCTTTGAGCAGTAGGCTATAAGCTTGCTTACAGTGGGATGAGTGGGATTTTGCAGAAAATAAAGGTCTATGCTAAAAATATAGGAATGGCTGCAGATTCGCTTCAGCGCATTTGATGACGTTCTGCACATGTGTATATTTACGCATGGAGAACAGGCTACTCAGGCCAATGGTACTCATTTAATAAAGTTAGATCAAAGCTGAATCAATGTCTGCATGATCACATAGGCCTAATATAAGAATTATAATTTTGTATTAAAGTAACGTTATACTACATTCTTAGAAGAACCTAAAAGGGTTATTCGGCTGTCCCCATAGGAGAACCCTTTTCTGTTCCAGGTAGAACCCTTTTCAGTTCCAGATAGAACCTTATTGGGTTCTACATAGAACCCTTTCTCCAGAGGTTTCTACATGGAACCCAAAATAGTTCTATCTGGAAGTGAAAAAGGTTCCTCAAAGGGTTCTCCTATGGGGACAGCTGAAGAACCCTTTTGGAAACCTTATTTCTAAGAGTGTATGGTATTATATTCTGTTATGTAGAATACGATCATTCGGACGAGGATCCACAAGGGGGAAAAAGGGTCTTAGCCCCCTCAGTTCAAACTTGTGCCCCCTCAGTTTAATGTCCCTATATCAAAACATTTAAAATGATTGAGTGTCATGTTGGCGCAAAATAAATCTGTATCTCCTCTGCGCTGTGTCAGCACAATGGACAGGGCATATCAGAAATTGGCTTCGCCAAAGTAGCCAAACAAAGTAGAAGGAGAGCGATGAGCAGCAGCAGCATCAAACCACCGAGGCCACCGCCAAGCCCAGCAGCCATGATGCTGCCGAGTGCCGAGTCCATCCTCCACCTCTGACTGTTCCTGATGATCTTGGAATAGAGGAGCCAGTCCAGGTTAGCCTAGAATGCTACAATAGCTGCAGGTTTTCTGTCCAAAAACATCAATTAAATAGTAACTGGTTCATAGCAAGAGAGTGGCTGGAATACACGGTTACTGCAGAACCTGCATTTTGTCGTAAGTTCTGTGTTAGGTCCAATGCTAACGCAGACGAGGCCTTCACCCAAGCTGGGTATTCTAACTGGAAGGATGCTATTGATGGTAGCAAAGGATTTGAAGCACCACCACCAGCTCCAAGCAAACGATAACGTTATGTTAGTACGAATCTCCATAAATAGTGGTGGACAGTACAGTAGACCGGCAGGACAGAAGAGAAGAGACTGAGTGTAAAAGACTGTTCTTCAGCACGTTGGATGCTGTCATTGGTGAAATGTCAGAATGAGTCAGTGAACATAACAGCCAACTGATGGCGGCCCTGTGCTTCCTTGACCCAGAGAACCATGACTTTCTAGATTTGAAAAAGGTGAAATCACTGCTGGATCTAAGCAAAAAATATGGAGTTTAGTGTCGCTCGCCAGTTTTTGCAGACTGAAATTGCCTGCTCTGGCTCCAATTAAGCCATGGACCACACTTGATATCCTGCAACTATGTTTTGGGCTTCTATCCGCTATGCCGACCATGCTTGCTGCACTGAAACATGGACTCACTTTTGGGGCGTCGACAGCTACATGCAAGAACTCATTTTCTACTTTGACAGACGTGTTCAGTCAGCAAAGAAGAAGCATGCTACACCTGAGGAAAGCTCAACTAATCCAACTGGCATTTGAGGGGGATCTTACAAGAAGATTTCAGGGAGAATGGAATGATCGATTACTCAGGAAGTTCCACAGAGCATCAAGGAAGCTGCAACTCCTTTGAAAAGGTAAGATTGAAACAATCTAGCTGGTTGGTTTTAATAAAAATCTGGCGCAGTGGTCTAAGGCTCTGCAAGAGGCGTCACTGCAGTCCCTGGTTCAAATCCAGGCTGCATCACATCTGGCCGTGATTGGGAGTCCCATAGGGCGGCGCACAATTGGCCCAGCGTCGTCCGGGTTTGTCCGGGGTAGGCCGTCATTGTAAATAAGAATTTGTTCTTAACTGACTTACCTAGTTAAATGAAGGTTAAATAAATAAATAAAACAATGTATTGTATGGAGTGCTGTCCATGGTGCTGTTAGAGCATAGTTGAGATTTTGTGCCATTGAACATGTCACCTCTTGGTCAAAAGCAGAATTCAACATAATTCGAATGCAAGAACCCAAATGACGCCCCTGGGTATAGCTACATAGCGGTATGTTTCATCATAGAAGATACATTCTATTATGGTTTTCTTGGTAGCCTATTGGTTTTCATTGCTGTAAATGGAACTGTACTTATTGGAAATGTGTTTATGGTAGGCTGGCTTTGCTTAATTGATTATGTGGGTTGAATTTGATTCACGGAAGTGTATTAGGCCATATCACAACATGTTGCAGAACTCATGAGCGAGTGGCATGACTTTCTATGTTGAAGCGGCCTGAATAGGCCTATTTATTTGGCAAGACAGCTGTGCATGGCTGCATCTCACTGTAGTAGGCTGTAGGCTATGTTTTGGTTATTTAGATCTCCATTCACCTTTTGTTTACTGCATTTGTTTACTGTTAATGCAACTAGCCTATTGCGTCATGCCTTTATCGATCTGATATTTTGTTTACTAGACCTACTACTTGGTTCCGCTGTTTCATTCTGTTTGCATTCAAACTGCTTTTAAATGTTTTGTTTGTATGCATGAATAACTAGGCTACAACTTTCATCATTTAGTTTGCATTATTTTGGTAAGACAGCTGTGTGTACGGCTGCATTCACATAGGCTGTTTTTAATAAGTGAATTGCCCTATCTACTGTATCAGAGATGACTATGATAGCACTGGTGCATGACTTGTATGAATGAATAACACAATGCATTTGTTGCTTCAAATCACCCAAGATATAAACATTTAAAGGTTGTCCTTTTTCAGGTTCAATTTAGATCCGTAACTAAGAGGCTTAACTCTAACACAAATAGCTCTCACACAGTGGGAAAAAAAGGAGAGTTGAAGTTCCGCTAATAATTTAATATGCAGATTAAAAGGTGTGCGCAGTGTGTGGCATGTCAGCCGAGTGTGTGTGTCAGTGTGACGCGGGGGACAGAGATTTAATCAGATCCCCCCTGGGAGGGGAGAGAACCAGAGCTACGCCACCTCTCTGTCTCTGTCTCTGTCTCTGTCTCTGTCTCTGTCTCTCTATCACTAGGGAAAGATAAGTTTTAATGGAAGGTCTACATGTTTTTCAGACACATTTTTGTGATGTTATGAAAGTCTGACAAACACTTATAAATATTGCAATGTGCAATGGAATAATTCTACAGTTGAATAAACTTGTAAGAGTAATTCCGATCACAGTTTATCCTTCATGTTAACCCAGTCAGTGTTTGATCCCTTACAGAGCACCAGTTAATTGGTTATCTGCTAAAATAACTCTAGTATAGTTTAACAGGAAGGAGGAAGAGAGAGAGAGAGAGAGAGAGAGAGAGAGAGAGAGAGAGAGAGAGAGAGAGAGAGAGAGAGAGAGAGAGAGATAGAGAGAGAGAGAGAGAGAGAGAGAGACAGAGAGAGAGAGAGAGAGAGAGAAACGCAGACTAACACTGCAGAAGACAGTGGGAAGAATGCTATTGAAACTTTAGATCTTCAAGGAGTAATGTTCCCATGAAAGGTCTTCACGGGTCCAACTAACCCGAAATTCCTAAATCCGACCCGGGACACGGATCTGGGTCAGGTCTGTGATATAGATTTCCCGACTGGACCTCTGTTAATTTATTGTTTGTGTGATGAGAACTGCGCAAGTTTGTTCTTTAACAATTGCCAAATAAAACTACTGTTTATTTTCTATTCTCACTGATCACTTTCCTCCTCATTACTCCACCAAATACATAACTTTGAGTTTGCTTATTAATCTATAGACCTATCCATGGGCAGCTCACAAAGTTGTCTGCAATTTACTCAGTATTCTGGATAATAGGAGGAAGCAAGGTAAATACTGTGGCTGTGGTGTGGCTGCTGTGGGCCTGCATAATGTGACTGTTTGATGAGGGAGGGTGGCAGAGAGAAAGGCTTATTTCACAGCAAGGTGAAACCCATCTGTAGACAGCAGCTGTGTTGGCTGTCAGAGGAGGAACCAGATCAAAACTCCAAAACAATAGCTATAGTTACTATGTTACTATCATATAGTTACTAAAGTTAATATGCAGTGCTTTTATAGCTTTTTGCACTCCAAACTTCTTGTATTTTTATACTTTTTCATACTGCCGCACTATGTATCATGTATTGTGTATCTGTCTTTGTGTATTTCATTCTGGCATTTTGCTCCTGCCCTGTGTTTTTCGTTGCTGCTTGACAAAGAAATCAATAAAGTATCTATCTATCTATCTATCTATCTATCTATCTATCTATCTATCTATCTATCTATCTATCTATCTATCTATCTATCTATCTATCTATCTATCTATCTATCTATCTATCTATCTATCTATCTATCTATCTATCTATCTATCTATCTATCTATCTATCTATCTATCTATCTATCTATCTAGCAGGTTTCGGGTAGCCTTCCACAAGCTTCCCACAATAAGTTGGGTGAATTTTGGCCCGTTCCTCGTGACAGAACTGGTGTAACTCCTTGCTCGCACACGCTTTTTCAGTTCTGTCAGGGCTTTGTGATGGCCACTCCAAAACGTTGACTTTGTTGTCCTTAAGCCATTTTGCCACAACTTTTGGAAGTATGCTTGGGGTCATTGTCCATTTGGAAGAACCATTTGCGACCAATCTTTAACTTCCTGACTGATGTCTTTAGATGTTGCTTCAATATATCCACATAATTTTCCTTCCTCATGATGCCATCTATTTTGTGAAGTGCACCAGTGCCTCCTGCAGCAAAGCACCCCCACAACATGATGCTGCCACCCCCGTGCATCACGGTTGGGATGGTGTTCTTTGGCTTGCAAGCCTCTCCGTTTTTCCTCCAAACCTAACGATGGTCATTATGGCCAAATAGTTATATTTTTGTTTCATCAGACCAGAGGACATTTCTCCAAAAAAGTACAATCTTTGTCCCCATGTGCAGTTGCAAACCGTAGTCTGGCTTTTTTATGGCGGTTTTGGAGCAGTGGCTTCTTCCTTGTTGAGCAGCCTTTCAGGTTATGTCGATACCACAGAACGCGTCTCCTTCGTTAGCGGTATGATGTCTGCGTGGTCCCATGATGTTTATACTTGCGTACTATTGTTTGTACAGATGAACGTGGTACCTTCAGGCGTTTGGAAATTGCTCCCAGGGATGAATCAGACTTGTGGAGGTCTACAATTTTTTTTCTGAGGTCTTGGCTGATTTCTTTTGATTTTCCCATGATGTCGAGCAAAGAGGCACTGAGGTTGAAGGTAGACCTTGAAATACATCCACAGGTACACCTCCAATTGACTCAAATTATGTCAACTAGCCTATCAGAAGCTTTTAAAGCCATGAGTCAACTTTGTGTATGTAAACTTTTGACCCACTGGAATTGTGATATAGTGAATTATTGTCACGATCGCCATGAGACAGGACCCGAGGCGAGAGCTGGAGTGTGAATTCATTCCTTTATTAAGTAAATAATCCAAAAACCGATGAACACAAGTGGGAATGCTGAACATAAATAGGCTCCCCAATTAGAGGCAATGTGGCGCAGCTGTCTCTAAATGGGGACCAATTTCAAAAGAAACAGAGAATTCCAGAGAGGTCTCTGGACACTAAACCTGGAAAACATAAAGGTTTCCGGAGACCTCTCTGAACATAAAACCTTATAATAATAAGTGAAATAATCTGTCTGTAAACAATTGTTGGGATAATTACTTATCTCATGCACAAAGTAGATGTCCTAACCGACTTGCCAAAACTAACAAGAAATCGACTTGCCAAAACTAACAAGAAATCTGTGAAGTGGTTGAAAAATGAGTTTTAATGACTTCAACCTAAGTGTATATAAACTTATGACTTCAACTCTGCCTGCCTGCCTGCCTGCCTGCCTGCCTGCCTGCCTGCCTGCCTGCCTGCCTGCCTGCCTGCCTGCCTGCCTGCCTGCCTGCCTGCCTGCCTGCCTGCCTGCCTGCCTGCCTGTCTGCCTGCCTGCCTATCTATCTGTCTATCTATCTATAGAATACATGTAGTCCTGAAGAGTCTTTCTTTAAACAGAGCAAAAACAGACAACTATACACATACACACAAGTATACATACACACACACACACACACACACACACACACACACACACACACACACACACACACACACACACACACACACACACACACACACACCAGCAACGGGTAATGAAAACCTTTTTAAACATGAAGGCTTAGATTGATTTGAGGAAAATAAGGGGAGTGTGAATCATGAAAGTCACAATCTGAACTTTTAGCCTTTCATTCCCATCACAAGAAGTTTCATGTTAGACAGTGGAAGGAGGGATTGAAACTCAATTACATTTCACATCCAAGTGCAAGAAGTATAAAGAAATTCATGTTGATTGTCCGGAACATGGCACCGGCATATATCTATCTTTCTCTCGGGCTCTCTATGGCTAGGCCTAAACTTGTCTCTCTTCTATATACAGTGGGGAGAACAAGTATTTGATACACTGCCGATTTTGCAGGTTTTCCTACTTACAAAGCATGTAGAGGTCTGTCATTTTTATCATAGGTACAAATCACATTGTATGATTTTTTAATAATTAATTTGCATTTTATTGCATGACATAAGTATTTGATCACCTACCAACCAGTAAGAATTCCGGCTCTCACAGAGCTGTTAGTTTTTCTTTAAGAAGCCCTCCTGTTCTCCACTCATTACCTGTATTAACTGCACCTGTTTGAACTCGTTACCTGTATAAAAGACACCTGTCCACACACTCAATCAAACAGACTCCAACCTCTCCACAATGGCCAAGACCAGAGAGCTGTGTAAGGACATCAGGGATAAAATTGTAGACCTGCACAAGGCTGGGATGGGCTACAGGACAATAGGCAAGCAGCTTGGTGAGAAGGCAACAACTGTTGGCGCAATTATTAGAAAATGGAAGAAGTTCAAGATGACGGTCAATCTCCCTCGGTGTGGAGCACCATGCAAGATCTCACCTCGTGGGGCATCAATGATCATGAGGAAGGTGAGGGATCAGCCCAGAACTACACGGCAGGACCTGGTCAATGACCTGAAGAGAGCTGGGACCACAGTCTCAAAGAAAACCATTAGTAACACACTACGCCGTCATGGATTAAAATCCTGCAGCGCACGCAAGGTCCCCCTGCTCAAGCCAGCGCATGTCCAGGCCCGTCTGAAGTTTGCCAATGACCATCTGGATGATCCAGAGGAGGAATGGGAGAAGGTCATGTGGTCTGATGAGACAAAAATAGAGCTTTCTGGTCTAAACTCCACTCGCCGTGTTTGGAGGAAGAAGAATGATGAGTACAACCCCAAGAACACCATCCCAACCGTGAAGCATGGAGGTGGAAACAACATTCTTTGGGGATGCTTTTCTGCAAAGGGGACAGGACGACTGCACCGTATTGAGGGGAGGATGGATGCGGCCATGTATCGCGAGATCTTGGCCAACAACCTTCTTCCCTCAGTAAGAGCATTGAAGATGGGTCGTGGCTGGGTCTTCCAGCATGACAACGACCCGAAACACACAGCCAGGGCAACTAAGGAGCGGCTCCGTAAGAAGCATCTCAAGGTCCTGGAGTGGCCTAGCCAGTCTCCAGACCTGAACCCAATAGAAAATCTTTGGAGGGAGCTGAAAGTCTGTATTGCCCAGAGACAGCCCCAAAACCTGAAGGATCTGGAGAAGGTCTGTATGGAGGAGTGGGCCAAAATCCCTGCTGCAGTGCGTGC
This sequence comes from Thymallus thymallus, assembly GCA_023634145.1. NCBI lineage: Eukaryota > Metazoa > Chordata > Actinopteri > Salmoniformes > Salmonidae > Thymallus > Thymallus thymallus. The sequence goes on from CM042413.1 coordinate 23,458,791, forward strand.
AAATCTGGTCAAGAACTACAGGAAACGTATGATCTCTGTAATTGCAAACAAAGGTTTCTGTACCAAATATTAAATTCTGCTTTTCTGATGTATCAAATACTTATGTCATGCAATAAAATGCAAATTAATTATAAAAAAATCATACAATGTGATTTTCTGGATTTTTGTTTTAGATTCCGTCACTCACAGTTGAAGAGAACCTATGATAAAAATTACAGACTTCTACATGCTTTGTAAGTGGGAAAACCTGCAAAATCGGCAGTGTATCAAATACTTGTTCTCCCCACTATATATATATATATAGTGGGGAGAACAAGTATATATATATATCATACAGTGGACAACTAACCCTATATGCCTATATGCATGCAATGCCCTCATGAATTTAGTGCTCAAATCTCCGACAGCTGAACCGTGAGGTAGACAATTATTGTTTTAGGGAAGTAAAAACCAATAAAACACTATAATGTTTTGAATACGCTACACATCGTAATTTGTTATTGGAAGTTTTTAAGGACACGCTACTGTGGATCGTTTTGCCGATATCGCTTGTTTATTGATGGCACTGTTTCAAAAAAGTACTCTTTTTAATCTAGGATCTGAACCAGCACGGGTCTGTCTGGGTCTGTTTTCCACAGTCCTTTTCAGAACGGGTCTGACTGTTCTTGAGTCCATTCGGAACATGTCTCCGTTGTTTAAACATTTATTTTTGCTAATCGGGTAGGGTGGAAAAGCCACGGATCCATTTCAGAATCTGTCAAATTTTTGGGACCTGTGAAGACCTCTAGTTCCCACTAACCTGGGCCCTGATCTAGTATGCTTTAGTTGATTCTTCTCACCATCATTGCCATGCCATACACATCCTCTAACCGACAGGACGACCCAGTACATGCAGCATGCAATAGCTAACCTATAATATTGCTGGTATTTGAGATTATCTGAATCGTATGTGTGAGCAAGTATGAAAGCAGTGCTTTGTTTCCTAACGTAATGTGCTATCAATAACAGGCCATCAATAAAAGAAGACATGAAACTGTAGGCGGACTAAAGGTTATACTGCTTCATGGAGGGGAAATACAACTAGGCTGTCTGATACAGTGGTTCTCTTTATCATCCAAGGCTACTTTTCCATCAAATATTCTATAGGAGAACCCATGTGAATCTACAGGTAACTGCCAAAATAAATGAAACACCAACATAAAGTGTTTGGCCACCACAAGATTCTAACAAGTGTCTGGAAAAAAGGTTCTGGGTAGAACCAGAAATAGTTATATTGCTTGCTTCATACAGTATATGGCAATCCTAAGGGTTCTATATACTGTAGAACTATTTGTTGTGTTCTTTGATCAGAACACCAGGGGGTTCTTATTCACTGAACCAAAATTGGTTCCATATAGAACCCTTGGGTTCCATTTAGGTTTCTATTTGGAACCAGGGGTGCTATATATATGAAGCAAGCATAGAACCATTTGGTTCTATCCAGAATCTTTTGGAGAGACCATTCTTCCACGCGAAATTCCAAATGCAAATGGTGGTGGAAAACGCTGTCTCAGGCACCGCTCCAGAAATTCCCATAAGTGTTCAACTAGGTTGAGATCTGGTGACTGAGACACAGACACCCTTTAAACCCCCTATGTTCCTTTGAGTCCCCTCTTTCAAAGTTACTGATATCTCTTCTTCTAGCCATGGCAGCCAAAATAATGGGCAACTGGGCATTTGTATGCATGACCCTACGCATGATGGGATGTTAATTGCTTAATTAACTCAAGAACCACACCTGTGTGGAAGCAACTGCATTCAATATACTTTGCATCTGTCAATTGCTTAAGTGTTTCCTTTATTTTGGCAGTTACATGTACTGTAGATCTAAGCATACTATGAATAGGATAAGGGAAACTAAATGAAGAGGTAAACTGTGAGGCTTACTGTGATTCCTGAAGGGTGACGCTCAATTCTGACTGGATTAACCAGTTAATGCAGTTTTTGGTAACCTCTAATGGAATGAGTTTCAAACTGCCAGAATAAACGTTTTTTGTTGTTGTTGCTTCGTTTGGGATGGGATGGAGAGAACACAAGCTGTAAGAATCTATGAAACTAAGAAACTGACAGAATGTAACCAATCTGCCAAGTGCACTATATCAACATTTATTGAGCTCGTTTTGATACTGAAAAGAGAGTTAGCCTAAATTTGATAGAATAACAGTGATAGCGAGATGTGTATACAGTGATGCTTATAACTAGTATGCTAACCTGATACAATATCTCCCTGTTTTTTTAATTAGACCAAGGATCGGGTGATGGAGCACAAGGAGGATTATGGTTGAGAAACAGAACATTACAGAAACCGTTTCTAATCTGAGATCAGTTTCATCTGTATCATTGACCAGCGGGGTGAAACTAACAACTGCACTAAACAATTCACTTAATTGATGAAATATTCAATTAGGATACATTTTTCAGGGCTGGATCTGGAAATTCAATTCAGGATCGCAGTAATTCAATCATGGTAAACTGATATTGCTTGAATTATGTTTGAGGTCAATGCAATCTCAAGGGACATATATTTCACAGAAAACCACCATCACTGCTATGTCTATATATGTTTCCAGAAACAAAAAAGTCAGGCTTCATAACAAATGCCAAATAAAACTAGTGTTTATTTTCTATTCTCACTGACCACTTTCCTCCTCATTACTCCACCAAATACATAACTTTGAGTTTGCTTATTAATCTATAGACCTATCCATGGGCAGCTCACAAAGTTGTCTGCAATTTACTCAGTATTCTGGATAATAGGAGGAAGCAAGGTAAATACTGTGGCTGTGGTGTGGCTGCTGTGGGCCTGCATAATGTGACTGTTTGATGAGGGAGGGTGGCAGAGAGAAAGGCTTATTTCACAGCAAGGTGAAACCCATCTGTAGACAGCAGCTGTGTTGGCTGTCAGAGGAGGAACCAGATCAAAACTCCACAACAATAGCTATAGAAGACATGTAGTCCTGAAGAGTCTTTCTTTAAACAGAGCAATAACAGACAACTATACACATACACACATACACACACACACCAGCAACGGGTAATGAAAACCTTTTTAAACATGAAGGCTTAGATTGATTTGAGGAAAATAAAGGGAGTGTGAATCATGAAAGTCACAATCTGAACTTTTAGCCTTTCATTCCCATCATAAGAAGTTTCATGTTAGACAGTGGAAGGAGGGACTGAAACTCAATTACATTTCACTTCCAAGTGCAAGAAGCACTCCCAGGTGTGTGTAGGTTTAGGAGGAATTCATACAAGCAGTGGAAAGCGTGGGCATACAAGCAAGATAATATATTCAGAATCACCATTATTTGCCAAATACTGTACATTTGCATGTACAGGAATTTGAATTGGTGAAATGGTACTGCCACAATAAACAGCATATACAGACAGATGATAAACAGGATTTACAGACAGACGATAAATAGGATATACAGACAGATGATAAACAGGATTTACAGACAGATGATAAACAGGATATACAGACAGACAATAAACAGGATATACAGACAGATGATAAACAGGATATACAGACAGAAGATAAACAGGATATACAGACAGATGATAAACAGGATATACAGACAGATGATAAACAGGATATACAGACAGACAATAAACAGGATATACAGACAGAGGATAAACAGGAAATACAGACAGATGTTAAACAGCATATACAGGCGATAAACAGGATATACAAACAGACGATAAACAGGAAATACAGACAGATGATAAACAGGATATAAAGACAGACGATAAACAGGATATACAGACAGATGATAAACAGGATATAAAGACAGCCGATAAACATGATATACAGACAGATGTTAAACAGGAAATATAGACTGACGATAAACAGCATATTCAGACAGACGATAAACAGGATATACAGACAGACAATAAACACAATATACAGACAGACAACATATGTAGAAGCAGAGTTTACACAAATCTACATGCAGTATTTACACTATGTACACTGTGTACACTTATAAGGTGTATTCATATCTGTTTTTGATATGGAATTTGCAATTAATGTACAGTATAACTGCTTGAGGTGTTTAAATACCATTTGACAGTCTGCCTTTTTAGCTTGGCCTAATAAAAACAACTTTATTGATATTTTTGATATCCTTTGTTTTATGTTCTTTGATTCATGTCTTTTACTGCTTTTTGTTTGTTTATCATCTTTCATTTTATCTTTTTAAGTGTGAAAATAAAGTTAGATTTGATGTTGATGATGAAATGACATTAGTCATATTAATATAGATTCCAATAACTTAATAATCTCTCATTTTTATTAAGATGTTGTTCAAATATGTGAACTAATTTCAAAGGCTACTATGCACAGGTTTGGAGATGATTTCTGCTGAACTGATCATCCTGTTTCACACATGTACAAGTGTGTATTATATGCATGTGTGAATTGGAAATGCATTTTTTGCATATCCCAACATCCCTTTAAACACCCTCGGAGAGTGGGGTCACGGCCAGGGTCACATATTCAAGAATGTGGGCAAATATTAAGGCCACCTTCTCATACTTTCAACTGCTCTAATGTTATTGTAAGATAAGTTGAGTAAAAAGGATAACACAGTGGGACATGGTGTCCTCTCTCTACTACCACACTTGCATAATGCTCCAGGGAAGGAACAGCTAACCTCACAGAACTAGATTCTACTTTTTCACGTAGTGAGGGATTTTATACAAGTGTAAAACATTTATATAACCCCTCAAAGAAAGGAAGAAAGAAAGAAAGAAAGAAAGAAAGAAAGAAAGAAAGAAAGAAAGAAAGAAAGAAAGAAAGAAAGAAAGAAAGAAAGAAAGAAAGAAAGAAAGAAAGAAAGAAAGAAAGAAAGAAAGAAAGAAAGAGTAAGAAATGTGATAATCCCAACCAAATGGTCGATGAGGACAAGCGGTAATAATACAAAATGTTCACAAAACAGAATTTAATTGAAGTAAAAAATCTATAGCGCAGTTTATTTATTTTACTACATGCCATAAATCCAGGCAGTAAGTGAATCTAAAACTTGTCTGGAAAAAACACAAGAGAGTGAAAAAAGGAAGAGCAGCTCCATAAAGCTGCAATATGTTACTTTTTAGGGCAACCTGAACAAATTCACATAGAAAATATGAGTTTGAGATCTGTCAGTCTAAGAAGTGGTAGATCATTTCTATGTGCACTATTTCTATGCATTCTTATGTTTAGTTTTTGCTTCTTTTACTTTCGGTTTTGTAAACCAGCTGAAAATACAATATTTTTGGTATAGATCACAGCGATGTAGATGGTACAATGATTCTCTACACTATGCATTATTAATTGCTTCTCTACACTATACATTGCTTGTTTTGTCACAAACTGAAATGATAATTTTTGCAACCAGGAAATGGCGGAGCGTCTCAAATTGAAAATACTAGAAAGCCAGCAAAAATGTACTCCGTATGCACTTTATTCCCAACTCAGATGGAAGCGATTATAGCAAGACAGTCAAGCCAATATTTAATTGGTTTTGGGTAAAATGTGTTTGAGTAAGTGGCTAAGATGGATCCTTTCCAAGCAATGGCTTGGCTTCCATACACTTTTAAAGATAGCCCTAGTACTGCTTAATATTATTTAACAGTACTTGGGACTGTCTTTAAAAGTGTATCCACTATTAAATGCTTTTCTAAGTGCTTCATCATACAGTAGTATGTAATCAATGAACTCTAAAAAGCACCGCTGCCTAACCCACCATAAAACATTTTTTCATTGATCCAATCTAAGCTTGTTTGATTGTGTTTCTCAGGGTCTACTCTCAGGGGCTCCTCCAACCAACTGGGCTGTGTTTGTGCACAGTGTGTGTGTAGTGTGTGTGTGTATGTAGTGTGTGTGTGTGTGTGTGTGTGTGTGTGTGTGTGTGTGTGTGTGTGTGTGTGTGTGTGTGTGTGTGTGTGTGTGTGTGTGTGTGTGTGTGTGAGAGAGCTGGAGAGAGAGAGAGAGAGAGAGAGAGACAGAGGGGGAATGAGAGAGAGAGAGAGAGAGAGAGAGAGAGAGAGAGAGAGAGAGAGAGAGAGAGAGAGAGAGAGAGAGAGAGAGAGAGAGAGAGAGTTGATCAGAGCAGGAGCAGAGACAGGGGACAGAGGGACCTATGGACCATCAGAAAAAGGACTTACTTGTGGGACTTGTGGTCCAGGAGGTTGTCGTCCAGGTTGAGCAGGGATGGCTGGCTGACGACTCTCCTGTTATACAGCATGGTGTTCCTCCTCAGGGAAAGCAGCGACTGACAGAACTTCAACCCCATCTCCTCCAACTCCCCCGTGCCGGTCTGCATGCCCTGGAACAAACAAGACAACACAGAAAAGGTCCATTTAAAACACAAGAACATCAAGAAATGATATGACGTCTTTAGAAAAGCTTTCAGTCTTTCATTGGCAAGAAACAAGTTAAATAGCCTACTGATTGCTGGTATGTAAGCAAAGGAATTAATTCATATTTATCTAATATTTCCCTGTCTGACAAGTAGGATTGCTCCAGCTATACATTAGCCTGGTAACTAAATGGGGCCATTGGGGTATTTAGCCTATGGTCCATAACCACTGAGTGTGTTGTATAGAAAGCCTCTTTAGATAATAATTGTATTCATATCATAATAGCGACTGTCATGGAGATATTGCTGTGATCTGTGATCTGCTCATTAACCCATCAGCTCTGAATGCATAGAACCTGCACCTTCAGGACATTAGCTTCTGTATGTTTTGCCTAGGAATCTCATGATGTCATAATGATTGCAGATAATTGCTCTACAGGCAACTGCACCTGCTTACTCAACCGTGTAATTAGCACAAGCACATTAGAAGCTACTCCTCTAAGGGTTTGGAGGAGACCACCAGTAGCAGATCCCCAGAGGGTGTCATCCAACCGGGCTGTTTGTTTCTCTCTGCGGCTGTCACCAAACTGATGAAACGTGGCTTGCTTTACAAAGGGACGTGGTTATGCAAATATAAGAGCAAATACGGGTGACACATGACATGATGATGACATGCTTTTCAGCAGCCTTGTGATCCTTGCGAGTGACTCTCAGCCTGTTACGGCCATGTATCCATTTGGCTTATATGCCGTCCCGCTCCAGTATAGCACTCAATAGGACTTCAGAATGAGATGCTTTGCTCCGCATGCAGTCTCTTTAGAGCAGGTGTGATGTTTTCATCCTCAAACGCCATAATGGCAAAACAAATAGTGTAGCAATTTTCCAGATGACTCTCCTCCTCTTTAATCCTGTGGTTAGGCCATGCTTTTCTTCCATCCAATATCCTTTTCTCCTCCCCTGTAGGAACCATGTCAGAGCAGATAAGTGGAACGCCTGCTGCATGATCCGCATGTGCAATGAGACGGGTAGCGAGGAGAGCTGGAGAGCTGGGTGCTGGAGAGCTGGGTGCTGGAGAGCTGAGTGCTGGAGTGCTGGGTGCTGGTGCTGGAGAGCTGGAGAGCTGGGAGCTGGAGAGCTGGGTGCTGGTGTGCTGGGTGCTGGAGAGCTGGGTGCTGGAGAGCTGGGTGCTGGAGAGCTGGAGAGCTGGGTGCTGGGCCCGCAGTAGCTATGAGACGCATGGGAGGAGGCTGTCTAAATCCATGTCACACGGATGTATGTGTGTGTGTGTGTGTGTGTGTGTGTGTGTGTGTGTGTGTGTGTGTGTGTGTATTGTGTTTGTGTGTGTGTCTGGATCCACCATACCCCCTGAGAAACACCATATATTGCACTAAGAAGACAGACCAAGCCTGTCAAAATGAGTGGTACCTAGTGTGCAAGGGATAGCTGTTCAATAATTCAGAGTGCTGAAGAAGAGGTCTACATGTCCAGCATGCATAGAGCCCTGGCTGTTTGCTTGGGAAGGAAAATCAATTCTTCCCCTGTTTGCATTGTGGAGGCAACATTGACCATTTCAATTGCTGACTCTGCTCTGACGCTCCTCAAAATGTCAAACTGTTTGGCACGAGGATATGTCATGTAATTAAACCGAGCTTCCTTTTCTCATGTTGGCTTATTTAAAGACAGATATGTGGGAATGTTAATTACACATTTCTGGCACTAATGATACGGCTAATGAAAAGAAGGAAGTATATGATACATCTGTGAGCACAAGCTGCTTCCTAAATGACACAATACCTTCTGTTCTGAGTATAACACAATAGAGCAATATGAACAACCCAGCAAGGGCCAAAAAGCATAGTGTTTGGTTAAAAGCTAAAAAATAATAATAGCCTAGTGCCAACTACAGATGTAGGATCTTAATTTGAGACAGTTTGCTACAGCAGGGAAATAATACTTCAGCAAAAGGAAATGTGAATTATTATTATAATTAATGGAGAGTTTTTGGAGGGGTTGAGAAATGTTTTGGGGCAAATCAAGTCTGACATTTTAAAGTGGAAATTACTAACTTTAGAATCCTTTTTAAACATTGAAAACACTACAAGTTTGCAAAAGAGTGATCAAATTATTATCCTACATCTGTACACCAGATGTACAGATGTTTGTGTATTTCGTTTTGGCATTTTGCACCTGTCCTTTCTTTTTCATAGCTGCTTGACAAAGAAGTATCTATCTATCTATCCATCTATCTATCTATCTATCTATCTATCCATCCATCCATCCATCCATCCATCCATCCATCCATCCATCCATCCATCCATCCATCCATCCATCCATCCATCCATCCATCCATCCATCCATCCATCCATCCATCCATCCATCCATCCATCCATCCATCCATCCATCCATCCATCCATCCATCCATCCATCCATCCATCCATCCATCCATCCATCCATCCATCCATCCATCCATCCATCCATCCATCCATCCATCCATCCATCCATCCATCCATCCATCCATCCATCCATCTATCTATCTATCTATCTATCTATCTATCTATCTATCTATCTATCTATCTATCTATCTATCTATCTATCTATCTATCTATCTATCTATCTATCTATCTATCTATCTATCTATCTATCTATCTATCTATCTATCTATCTATCTATCTATCTATCTATCTATCTATCTATCTATCTATCTATCTATCTATCTATCTATCTATCTATCTATCTATCTATCTATCTATCTATCTATCTATCTATCTATCTATCTATCTATCTATCTATCTATCTTTAGCCACTTGTAAATCATATCTCCTTTCAAGCCCCAGGAAATTAAAAAGGGAGTCTGAACACAACACCCATTAATACATGATACAAAGCAAACAGCAGTGTCTGGAGTCTCTTGGTCCCTTGTTTGGGGAGCTTGTCTGTGTGTCTAGTCCAGTGGTTCTTAATCATGGTCCTGGGGACCTAAAGGGTTGCACATTTTAGTTTTTACCCTAGCACTACACAGCTGATTCAAATGATCAACTCATTATCAGGCTGTGATGACTTGAATCAAATATGTAGTGCTAAGGTAAAAACAAAAATGAGCACCCCTTTGGATCCTCAGGACCAGGATTGGGAAACAGTGGTCTAGTCTCCTGATGTTGGTTAACGTATCCTCTAACCTCCCTGTAGAAATCACTGTCTATATCCTGTACAGATTGTGCCTTCCCACTGCGGTGGCCAGTCATTGGAAACAACAACTCCCTAATGGTCTTGTTAACAGGTTCACACACCTCAGTCAGTCCACAAACAGAACACAACAGAACACAGGTTGGCCGGCAACACGGATGTAGCGTAGGAGGATTTTGTCTGGGGTTTGACATTTCTTCTATCTTTGAAAAGGTTCTCTCGCCATGACTCTTTCATTTGATATTAGACCCTGATGAATATTGGATGGATTCTGCCTCCCTCAGTGAAAGACTGACCTTCGGAAAATATATTCTGAGGTCATTGCACTGGGGTTTGAAGTTGATGTGCTGGCTCTCTTGTCCTCTATATGTACAGTTCATTCAGAAAGTATTTAGACCCCTTGACTTTTTCCACATGTTGTTACATTACAGCCTTATTCTAAAACGGATTAAATAAAAACAAATCCTCATCAATCTACACACAATACCCCATAATGACAAAGCAAAAAAGTTTTTTTTTAAAAGAATTTCAAATGTATTAAAAAGTATTCAGACACTTTGCTATGAGACTCGAAATTGAGCTCAGGTGCATCCTGTTTCCATTGATCATCCCTGAGATGTTTCTACAACTTCACTGGAGTCCACCTATGGTAAATTCAATTGATTGGACATGATTTGGAAAGGCACAGACCTGTCTTTATTGACAGTGCATGTCAGAGAAAAAACCAAGCCATGAGGTCGAAGGAATTGTCCATAGAGCTCCGAGACAGGAATTCTGCAGCATTGATGGTCCCCAAGAACACAGTGGTTCCATCATTCTTAAATGCAAGAAGTTTGGAACCACCAAGACTCTTCCTAGACCTGGCAGCCCGGCAAAACTAAGCAATTCGGGGGAGAAGGGCCTTGGTCCCGATGGTCACTCTGACAGAGCTCAGGAGTTCCTATGTGGAGATGGGAAACCCGTCCAGAAGGACAACCATCTCTGCAGCACTACACCAATCATGCCTTTATGGTAGAGTGGCCAGACGGAAGCCACTCCTCAGTAAAAGGCACATGACAGCCTGCTTGGAGTTTGCCAAAAGGCACCTAAAGACTCTCAGAACATGAGAAACAAGATTATCTGGTCTGATAAAACCAAGACTGAACTCTTTGGCCTAAATGCCAAGCTTCACATCTGGGGAAACCTGGCACCATCCCTACGGTGAAGCATGGTGATGGCAGCACCATGCTGTGGGGATGTTTTTCAGCGGCAGGGACTGGGAGACTAGTACATTTATGGGGCAAAGTACAGAGAGATCCTTTATGAAAACCTGCTCCAGAGTGCTCAGGACCTCAGACTGGGGCAAAGGTTCACCTATAAAGGGTCCGAATAAAGGCTTAAGGGTCATTTTAAAATAAGGCTGTAACGTAACATTTGGAAAAAGTCAAGGGGTCTAAATATTTTCTGAATTCACTGTATGTGGTCCCACTACGAAAGCTGGGGAAGTTTGATATATAACCTTATTGTTAAATCACTGCCTAATGTATGTATTTTGAGTTGTAGTTATTAAACTCGGCTTTGGTGGAGCATCCTGTGATAGTTTGTTGGCACCTTTACATTATCTGACACACTTTTACATTTGAAATAAAAGTATTTTAAAGCCCTATAAAATGAGGTTGTCTACTTGTCCTTTTCTTTAGTGTAGGAGCATATTTAGAATGAAGACCCATAAAAGAGGAATACAACTGATATTTTGTGGGGAAGCGAGAAACTCCAGAAACCTAATCAAAGTATTTTGTGCTCATTTATCTTGGTACTCGTTTGTCTTAATTTTGTCCTTAAGAAAAATAAGACTTGATTAGTTAGGGAGTAAAGAAAGGACAACTCAGCAGACATTTTCACCCCTCTAGCTGGAATTGCAAAGCTAAGGTGATTAGAGGTAGAATCTTTGTTATGCAAATTAGATTCCTTTGAAGATTTCATTTATTTTGGCGTAGACAGTCTTACTGCATCAAGAAATAGAAACCCAGTGTCATGGTGGTGAATGGAAAGATTCAGTGGAAAGGGAAAAGCCAATATGGCTTCCAATGTGCATTTGTCCCAATTCACATAGCTAGTTTTTGTCTTGTGACTGAACTGAAAACCTCATATTCAACACACAAAAAAAAAGATAATATATTCTACTGATGTTATAAGTTCAGTCCAAGGAATCCCCTTGAATTGCCCATACAGTTTTGAAAATAGGAATTGATAGGTTGGAAATCTAAGCCAGAGGAAATTCAAAATACAAAAAGGATACAAATCCATGTGTGAATGAAGTGCAGAATATTTTCGTTCACTGTTGGTAAAAATATTATCCTACATGTAGAATAAAAACACCCCTTAGTTCTCCAAGCCTGCACACCAAACCCAGTGTATTGCCAACTCAGTGGTGAGCTGCTCCCAACAATGACCCAGTCTTTGATTCAGTGACTGTCTGAGAGGATAATTAAGCTTCTAGTCCCTGCCGAATCCAACAGCCAATCCCACGTCTCACACAAGCCACTAATTGGCATGAATTAACGGTGAACTGAGGTCATTTCATCAGTGACTGCTCAAGCAGCACATAAAGAGCAGCAGAGAGAGAGAGAGAGAGAGAGAGAGAGAGAGAGAGAGAGAGAGAGAGAGAGAGAGTCTGTCTAATGGTCTGGCAGACTTCTGACACAGCCTGACGATATTAGTACAGACTTTTTAATCAAGAAACATTCAGGCTTTTTCCCAACCCTAAAGTGCATGCAGCAAACATATGTCCCACCACCTGCTCACTGGGCCATCCTAATGAAAAGTCAGATTTCCTCATCCATTAGTCCATATCACCCACATTCAGCTTCTGATCTGATAACTAACACAGCAACACTTAGTGAGTGTTATTCTAGCCAGCTGGATTCAGTCGTCTAAGTCATTGACTGTGCTATAGAGAGAACATAATGAGAATGGTTTCAAATTACTCTCATACATGCGGTAAAGAGGTCAATGGAACGTAGACCGTGGGGGAAAGCCATTATTGGCAACCATAAAACAAATATGTGGTTCATCAATGTGGTTACTAAAATCAGATTTTGATTTATGTGGCTGTTTTTTGCTGCATAATATTTAGTTGTTGTCCTTTTCGGGTTTAGAAAAATGCCTGCTAAATGCTAACTCCCATTCATATCAGCTGGTAGCATAGTGTCAGGTTCTGGCCATAGAGAAGCAAATAGGCTTCTCTATGTAGTTATGGTCAGAGTCTGACAGTGTCGTTCTTTTCTGTTTCTGTGTGGGGTTTGGGTTGGATCCCTAATTAGAGGCAGCTGCACCGCATTGTCTCTAATTAGGGATCCCATAGATGTTGAGTCTGTCCTTCACTCTGGTGTGGGTCGTTGTCGTATTATGTCGCAGTCACGGTGAAGTAAGTGTGCCTTTTTTTACGTCCGTTCATTTCGTGTGTTTTTATGAACGTGACGTTTAGTCGATTCGTGTTTTTTGTTGTATAGTTCGTTCGTTTGCAAGTTTATTATACATAGTATTAATAAATAAATGTCAAACTACTATCCCTGCGCTGCGTCTTGGTCTGTCTCTGCACCCTTCCGTGACACATAGCTACACTGTTAGACAAAAAGGTTCTTAAAGGGTTCTTTGCCTGTCTCTATAGAAGCATCCTTTTTGGTTCCAGGTAGAACCCTTTATAGTTTACACAGAGGGTTCTACATGGAACCCAAAAAGGTTCTACCTGGAACTAAAAATGGTTCTTCAAAGCGTTCTCCTATGGGGACAGCCAATTTGTTCGAATTCCATTGATCATCATGTATTGCTATCAAAATGTGCTTGCTCTATTGTACAGAGACAGTTCCCTCACTTATGGATCTTTCAATCTCAGTGAATGCAGTTTAACAGTGGGGGGGAACCCATGGCACTCATATGAAAAGGGGAAGGTATTCTGGCATTGTGCCCACCTATCCACTGCAGCCCAATTTATTGTTTCTTATTTCTGATGGTCTGAACATTATGTGTAAGAGTCTTCAGTACCTATTCATAGTCGAACGCTGTTTAAAGATGGCTTGAAAAGGGTGAATAAAAGAAGATGACATGCTGCTTAGTATTTTGTTTATGTGAAAGAAGCATATATATACACTCAACAAAAATATAAACGCATCATATAAAGTGTTGGTCCCATGTTCCTTGAGCTGAAATAAAAAATAATCCACACACACCAAAGGCTTATTTCTCTCAAATTGTGTACACACATTTGTTTACATCCATATTAGTGAGCATTTCTCCTTTGCCAAGATAATCCATCCACCTGACAGTTGTGGCATATCAAGAAGCTGATTAAATGACATGATTATTACACAGGTGCACCTTGTGCCAGGGACAATAAAATGCCACTTTAAAATGCGTAGTTTTGTCACACAACACAATGCCACAGATATCTTAAGTTTTGAGGGAGTGTGCAATTGGCATGCTGACTGAAGGAATGTCCATCAGAGCGGTTGCCAGAAAATGTAATGTTAATTTCTCTACCATAAGCCGCTTCCAACATCGTTTTAGAGAATTTGGCAGTACGTCAAACTGGCCTCACAACCGCAGACCTTGTGTAACCATGCCAGCCCAGAACCTCCACATTGGGCTTCTTCACCTGCAAGACGTGCCACCCGGACAGCAGATGAAACGGATAACTATTTCTGTCTGTAATAAAGCCCTTAGTGGGAAAAAAAAAACAAATTCTGATTGGCTGGGCCTGGCTCGCAAGTGGGTGGGCTGTGCCCCTGGCTGTGCCCCTGGCTGAGCCCCTGCCCATTCATTTATTTAAACTGACTGATTTCCTCATATAAACTGTAACTCAGTAAAATTGTTGAAATTGTTGCATTTTGCATTTATATTTCTGTTAAGTATATATAACAATCAAATATAATTCTGCAACATTGAAAATACAGGCACAATTTGTGAAATCACCAGGGAGCCTAGTAGCTTTTAAAACATGATTACAAAAAAACACGTGAAGCAATCAGCAGTGCAATAAATGATTATTACCTTCTGCAGGCTATAATGAGGAGACAGAGAGAGGGGAGGCTTCTCTTCCAATGAGATCATTACAGGGGTTCAAAGGAGGGAGTAGAGGTAGGCAGGGGTAGTTTGGGGGAAGGTCAAAAGGAGGGATCTATGGGCCCGTGAGGATTGCAAAACCTGGACTGTTATGCCTACACTTTCCTCCTAAGGCGTACTACAGTACAGCTAAGGTTAGTGGTATACTTGTCGGGGGAGAAACATATTGGCACAACAGTAGCCACATATTTCCGAATAACCTCTACTAAGGCATTTTGATTTTTTATTGTCTTCAGAGGAGAACTAATTTTTTTCAAAAAATAGCACGAGGACATACATACTGTATGTGAGAGTGAAAAGTGTTGTTTCTCATATAAAGATTTTATAGGTCAAAGAAAACTACTGCAAAAGTGGGTCTAGTTTACAGGCCTACTTTTTAAGACTACTTTAGTAGTGCAAGCCTAATTACCCATATTGCTTTTGGGAGGTGTTCCTTTCTCCCCCTCTTCATAATATATGAACCATTTCTTCTCAAGAGATGTTGCAGCATGAGATCTTCTGTTGATATCTACTGTGCTTATTTCAAAAATAATATTTCCACTCTACTGTTTTATCGCAAAGGAGGTGTGAGTGTTGGTGCCTCAAGGAGGGAACACTGATTGAATACCACTACTACCCCTGAGGAAGCCAATGCATCGGTGCATTTTGAAGAGCTATCTTTCTCTGTCTATTTAGCATAAGGCACTCAAACCGATTATCTTACACAGTTGACTAAATAGGCCTACTGCCCCAAAATAGTTGAACATTTATCAATGAACTGGTCCCAACATAGACTCATGAATCACATTGTAAAGAGTGATGTTGACGCTGAGCCAAGGCTTATAACAGCAGCCTCTGTGTACCAACCTTAAAGATGCCCTGGTCGCAGCCATTGTAGGTGCTCTCCATTGTGTAGCTCCGGAGCACACCCATCTCCCTCCAGACCACCACCCGGGCTGTGGCCTCTCGGGACTTCTCCACAAGGAAGTTGCAGCTGTTGAAGGAGAACGCCGGGGCTATCCGGTCCAGAGTCTTAGGGATGGTCTGGAGACAAAAACAGATTGAGAAGAAATGGGCTTTAATACAGATACAGTGGTGGGTATTCTTTACACTGTAGGCAAAGAAAGGTTAATCAACATCATGATTTATTGAGGCTCTAATAAATGATTGATACATGCTTTATGATATATAAACAAATTGTTTTAACTACATTATCACATTTCCAAGACACATTGTCTTCTCCTTAACAAAGCTTGATACTTTAGGTAGGTAATGATGACCAAGCTTAAAAGTAATTCTACTTCACATATCCACTAATACTTACCCTATATCCTGGGTCCTCCTTCAGAGTGGCAGTATTGACAGCAGAACCTGACTGCCACACAGTCTCCTTCACACTACAGCCGTACAGGAACACATTCTTCTTCCGCGAGTGACCATGGTAATCACAAAACACCTGTAGAGGCAACATGACACAGCTGTGATTATGGCCCTAAAGGAACACAAGGTTCTGGGCATCATTGAGCCTCATTAATCTAAAAGTGATCACACAAATGACAAGGTTTTAGGGCCATTGTGTGAGATAACACAGTGGCTTTAGTACAAATGCAGTCGACTGTCTAGTCAGAATGGGCATTAACCGCATCAATTAATGTGGAAGACACTTTGGTTAGCAACATTTACAACAAAGAAAAGTAAATCACTATCAATAAATGACATGCATTAAGCAATTGTTTTGTTTAGTGATAATAATACAGTTTAATGTGCATAATTATTTGCAGGTACACTGGGTGATTACTATAATAATAAACAGTTAATAACGGTTCAGTTGATTTACAAATCTAGTTAATTACTTCATTATATTGCTCACACAATTTACTTGCTAATTTCTCAACACAGTAAAAATAATCAAACCCACAGTTGAGAAAGTTTCTGATTCTTTACATTTACACTGAGGCAGGAAAAGTAATCATGGCCCTCAAAAAAGACGTTGTTTCACTTTAAACATTGATTTAACATAATGAACTTGGATTTGGCATTTCAAGGTTAAAGAGATGTGCAATGCATTTTCAGTTATAGAAATAAGCCTGTCAGATTGTGGTAACATTATACTGTAAGTGTTACCTGTAACTGAGGGAAAACAGTTAAATCAAGTTTGTAGTAAGAAGGGCTGAGCAACCCAGAGCTAGATGTTTGCCGGCCATTACATTCTGGAAACAGATTAAATGGTTGCTGGAGTTGAGGTAGAGATCACAGCAGAACAGCGCAGCTGTAAACAAGCTAATTAGATTCAGAAAGAACAACACAAAGTTCAAGGGAGGTGAATCAGATAACTCCATGTCCCTGGTCTATCTATCTGAATGAACAAGAGAGAGAGAGAGAGAGAGTGAAAGAGAGAGAAAGAGCAACAGGCCCAACCCCCATCCTGCGATCTAAGAGGTATGTATCAGATGCTCAACATGCTCTGCTCACACCTACTGTGATGGCCTGAGCCTAAACCACACAAAAACAACACTAGACACTAGGGAACACAAAGCTTTTACTAACTCATCCTGGGATATACAAGGTCTGAGGTCATCTGCCTTTGGCCTAAAGGGCAGGAACCCAGAATTGGAAATACAGACATTGTCATCCTACAAGAAACATGGTATAAAGGAGACAGATCCACTGGTTGCTCTCTAGGTTACAGAGAGCTGGTAGTCCCATCCACCAAACTACCAGGTGTGAAACAGGGAAGATGTTCATTTGGTATAGAGCAGACCTAACCCACTCTATTAAATTAGTCAAAACAGGAACAATTTACATCTGACTAGAAAATTAATAAGGAAATTATCTCAAAAGAGAAACATTTCCTCATGTGTTCTATCTTTATCCACCCAACAGAATCCCCACACTTTAACGATGACTGCTTCTCCATCCTGGAGGGGGAGATCAACAATTTCCAGGTCCAGGGACATGTACTAGTCTGTGGCGACCTAAATGCCAGAACTGGACAAGAACCTGACAGCCTCAGCACACAGGGGGACAAACACCACCTGCCTGGAGGTGACAGCATTCCCTCCCCCATATGCCCCCCTAGGCACAACTACGACAACATAACCAACAAAAACGGGTCACAATTCCTGCAGCTCTGTTGAACGCTGGGTATGTACATAGTCAATGGTAGGATTCGAGGGGACTAGATAGATCAATAAAGTCCTATCTATCTATCTATCTATCTATCTATCTATCTATCTATCTATCTATCTATCTATCTATCTATCTATCTATCTATCTATCTATCTATCTATCTATCTATCTATCTATCTATCTATCTATCCATCCATCCATCCATCCATCCATCCATCCATCCATCCATCCATCCATCCATCCATCCATCCATCCATCCATCCATCCATCCATCCATCCATCCATCCATCCATCCATCCATCCATCCATCCATCCATCCATCCATCCATCCATCCATCCATCCATCCATCCATCCATCCATCTATCTATCTATCTATCTATCTATCTATCTATCTATCTAAGAAATGCTATAGATGGAAGGAAAATAAATGAAATCCCTACTAGACAAATTATCTAATTAAATCCCTTCTAGACAATTTCCTGGACAAAACGTTTCACTGTAATAGTGAAGGTGTAAACTTGGCAGTTGAAAACCTAAACAGCATATTTGACCTCAGCTTCCCTATCAAATCTAAAAATGTCAAACAGAAAACTGAAGAAAATGCAAAAACCTAAGAAAGAAATTGAGAAACCTATCCAACCAAAAACATAGAGACCCAGAAAACTTGAGCCTATGCCTTCACTATGGTGAATCACTAAAACAATACAGAAATCAGCTCAATGTACTTGAAGAATCGATAGAATCTAACAACTTCTGGGAACATTGGAAAACACTAAACAAACAACAACACGAAGCGTTATCTATCCAAAATGGAGATGTATGGGTAAACCACTTCTCCAATCTTGTTGACCCTATAACAAAGATCAAACCGCAAAAAAATTATACACAATCAAATGCAAATCTTAGAAACAACTATTAAAGACTACCAGAACCCACTGGATTCTCCAATTACATTGAATTAACTACAGGACAAAATACAATTTTCCCCAATATTTGGAACCAAGAACTGATCACCCCAATCCACAAAAGTGAGTGGAGACAAATTTGACTTCAATAACTACCATGGGATATGCATCAACAGCAACCTTGGGGAAATCCTCTGCATTATCATTAACAGCAGACTAGTTCATTTCCTCAGTGAAAACAATGTACTGAGCAAATGTCAACTGGCTTTTTACCAAATTACCGTACAACAGACCACGTATTCACCCTGCACACTCTAATTGACAAACAAACAAACCAAAACAAAGGTAAAGGCTTATCATGCTTCCAAAAAAAAGATTTTGACTCAATTTGGCATAAGGGTCTGCTATACAAATTCATGGAAAGTGGTGTTGGGGGAAAAACATACGACATTATAAATCCATGTACACAAACAACAAGTGTGCAGTTAAAATTGGCAAATAACACACACATTTCTTTCCACAGGGCTGTGGGGTGAGACAGGGATGCAGTTTAAGCCCCACACTTTTCAACATATATATCAACGAATTGGCGAGGGCACTAGAACAGTCTGCAGCACCCAGCCTCACCCTACTAGAATCTGAAGTCAAATGTCTACTGTTTGCTGATGATCTGGTGCTTCTGTCCCCAACCAAGGAGGGCCTACAGCAGCACCTACAGTGGGGAGAACAAGTATTTGATACACTGCCGATTTTGCAGGTTTTCCCACTTACAAAGCATGTAGAAGTCTGTAATTTTTATCATAGGTACTCTTCAACTGTGAGTGACGGAATTTAAAACAAAAATCCAGAAAATCACATTGTATGATTTTTAAGTAATTAATTTGCATTTTATTGCATGACATAAGTATTTGATACATCAGAAAAGCAGAACTTAATATTTGGTAGAGAAACCTTTGTTTGCAATTACAGAGATCATACGTTTCCTGTAGTTCTTGACCAGGTTTGCACACACTGCAGCAGGGATTTTGGCCCACTCCTCCATCCAGATCCTTCAGGTTTCGGGGCTGTCGCTGGGCAATACGGACTTTCAGCTCCCTCCAAAGATTTTCTATTGGGTTCAGGTCTGGAGACTGGCTAGGCCACTCCAGGACCTTGAGATGCTTCTTACGGAGCCACTCCTTAGTTGCCGTGGCTGTGTGTTTCGGGTCGTTGTCATGCTGGAAGACCCAGCCACGACCCATCTTCAATGCTCTTACTGAGGGAAGTAGGTTGTTGGCCAAGATCTCGCGATACATGGCCCCATCCATCCTCCCATCAATACGGTGCAGTCGTCCTGTCCCCTATGCAGAAAAGCATCCCCAAAGAATGATGTTTCCACCTCCATGCTTCACGGTTGGGATGGTGTTCTTGGGGCTGTACTCTTCTTCCTCCAAACACGGCGAGTGGAGTTTAGACCAAAAAGCTCTATTTCTGTCTCATCAGACCACATGACCTTCTCCCATTCCTCCTCTGGATCATCCAGATGGTCATTGGCAAACTTCAGACGGGCCTGGACATGCGCTGGCATGAGCAGGGGGACCTTGCGTGCGCTGCAGGATTTTAATCCATGACGGCGCAGTGTGTTACTAATGGTTTTCTTTGAGACTGTGGTCCCAGCTCTCTTCAGGTCATTGACCAGGTCCTGCCGTGTAGTTCTGGGCTGATCCCTCACCTTCCTCATGATCATTGATGCCCCACGAGGTGAGATCTTGCATAGTGCCCCAGACCAAGGGAGATTGACCGTCATCTTGAACTTCTTCCATTTTCTAATAATTGCGCCAACAGTTGTTGCCTTCTCACCAAGCTGCTTGGTACCAGACTGTATCAAAACTGGCCATGTTTGGGAGTCCCATAGGGCGGTGCACAATTGGCCCAGTGTCGTCCAAGTTTGGCAGGTGTAGGCCGTCATTGTAAATAAGAATTTGTTCTTAACTGACTTGCCTAGTAAAATAAAGGTTAAATAAAAAATTCTACAACCACCTAAAATGAAGCAATTGCCAACCCTTTCATAACAAATCACCTACAGAGAAATAAATCTGGAGAAGAGCCCCCCAAGCAAGCTGGTCCTGGGGCTCTGTTCACAAACAGACCCCAGGACAACAACACACATTGGAAAGAAATAACAAAAGAACAGAGCAAACTAGAATGTTATTTGTACACAGTGGCAGAATACCTGTCCACTATGACTGACCCAAACTTAAGGAAATCTTTGACTATGTACAGACTCAGTGAGCATAGCCTTGCTATTGAGAAAGGCTGCCCTAGGCAGACCTGGCTCTCAAGAGAAGAAAGGCTATGTGCACACTGCCCACAAAATGAGGTGGAAACTGAGCTAACCTCCTGCCAAATGTATGACCATATTAGAGACACATATCAGATTACACAGACCCAAAAAGAATTTGAAAACAAATCCAATTTTGATAAACTCCCATATCTACTGGGTGAAATACCACAGTGGCCATCACAGCAGCAAGATGTCTGACCTGTTGCCACAAGAAAAGGGCAATGAGTGAAGAACAAACACCATTGTAAATACAACATACATTTTCTTTTTTTTTTCTTTTTTTTTCTTTCGTACTTTAACTATTTGCACATCATTACAACACTGCATATAGACATAATATGACATTTGAAATGTCTTTATTATTTTGGAACTTTTGTAAGTGTAATTTCTACTGTACATATTTTATTGTTTATTTCACTTTTGTTAATTATCTATTTCACTTGCTTTGGCAATGTAAACATATGTTTCCCATGCCAATAAAGCCCTTACATTTAATTGAATTTAATTGAAAGAGAGCTATATTTGTTATAGTGCTATCTATAACCTGACCCCATAGGAGAACCTTTTTTGTTTCCAGGTAGAACCGTTTTGGGTTCCATGTAAAACATTTCCACAGAGGGTTCCACATGGAACCTAAAATAATTCTACCTAGAACCAAAAAGGGTTCTCCTATTGGGACAGCTGAAGAACCCTTTTGAAACCTGTTTTTTTTTTAACTGTAGAAGTACTTGTGAAGTGTGGAGCTGTTGAGTGACATGTCTCACCAGGGGTGTCCTGCCGATGCTGTTGAGGTAGTAGAGGAAGCCCTTGGCGTGGTATATAGTAGGGCTCAGGACAGGATCAGGCTTCATCCACTGTCTGTTGAGATCTTCACCGTTCAGAGAGCAGCGGTGACTGTTGACAACACAACAGAGATACGCACTCTAAGGTATACTGCTGAATAATGCACGTCTTCTTTACGAACATAATGCTCAAAGTCGTTTAAATGCACTTACCTGCAAAACCCTAACATGTGGTCATCCATATCTCAGGGTTTGCGAGATCAGCACATAAAAACAATGGTGATGCGATTCTAAGCAGACCAATACAGTAGCAGTCAAGTTGGGTGAAGAGTATCAATTTATACCTGTCATTTTAGGATTGTTTATGCATTACTGAATGTCTATCCTGTCTATCCTGCAGAAAGCCCCATCAGTTGGCATGGAATCAAATGAATTATCTTTGGAAGGAAAGGCATTATGCAGAAAGCATTTACAGTACCTGCTAAATTAAACCCACAACAACAACTCAAATCACATAGGGCCAAATCTGACTTGAGATCTGCACGGCACAGGAGGTTGGTGGCACCTTAATTGAGGACAACAGGCTAGTGATAATGACCGGAGCGGAATTAGTGGAATGGTATCAAATACATCAAACACATGGTTTCCAGGTGTTCGATGTCTTTCCATTTGCTCCGTTATTATAAGCTGTTCTCCCCTCAGGAGTCTCCTGTGCTGCATGGGTAACACAAGTGATCTCCTATTGATGTCAATGCAGTAAGACAGATTTACAAAAAAAATAGAGGAAAGATAGGGTCTGGTGTACTGTGGTGAAAATATCCTATAGACATGTTTCTAGCCAGATGAGGATAGCCACAGTAAGATCTGTTTTTTCTCAAATCAATAGTTATATGATGCTGTGGTCTCAAATGAACATTTATGGTGAAAAATGTATTACATCATTTATGATACCATGTTATTTTGCATTTAATGGTCATAACTAGCGTCGCTGGCTTTCAAAGTAGCCTGTAATCATTTCCGTCTCTCTCAGTCCAGATGAGCTATATGTCAGTGCAGAATAATCTGGGGAGTGACACTCTGTTAGGCAGTGCAACTCTTAGGTTAGATTAGGTATATCTTGCATTTAGTGGCAGAAGTTCACTAACACCCACAGACAAGTGTTCTGTTTTGGAATGTAATATTCATAACATTCTGTATAATATGATAGAGCCACAGAGAACAGATTGATTTAACATTTTATATCAAATTGAATGTATAATGCACACATAGAAGAAACAAACTAACTAAATTATGCTAAATCCACCTAAATTATCAAGCCAAATGGTAAACATAAAAACAATTACGCTAGCAGATAACAGCCTCACCAGAAGCAAAATGACTCGGTAGCCAGGAACTTGATCATTTTCCATGACTTGTGAGAGGGGCAAATGACTGGTGTTTAATGGGTGATTGTTTGCAAAACTATAGGGCTGCCTTTCCAATCTTTACTGACAGCCTGTCATGGAGCTGCCAAGGCATCTAACCTGGCAGGTTAGATGTCAATTGATTACTGAGTTCTGGACCCTCAGAACTATTGGACTGAGTGGTGAGCGAGAACTGTTGGTTGGTATTTCTACAGCATGACTGCAAAACGCACAGGGAAAAGGTGGAACAAAGTGGCACGAAAGTGTTTATCTAGCCAATCCTATGTATTAAATGTGGTCAAGTTATATTCACTAGTCTGTTAGTTTCAGAGGAGGCTGGTGGGAGGAGCTGTAGGAGGACAGGCTCATTGTAATGGCTGAAATTGAATAAATGGAATGGAATGGAGTCAAACAAATGAAACATATGGAAACCACATACCCATTCCAGCTATTACAATGAGCCTGTCCTCCTATAGTTCTGGTTAGTTTCCATACTTTACGATACTTCAAGGCAAATAAATGCGACATTGTTTTGTACACATAATGAAGCTACCTGTGAAGACCATGACACTGACTAGAGCAGAAACAGACTGGTACCAAGGCCAGATTAGATATCATATGACCAGCTATAATACCTTTGAAATACAGTATGCCATACAATATGCTATAGGCAAGTTTTGATGCATCTAAATATTAGACATCAAAATCTATACTAATCTCAAAATATGATTTAAACATCCTAGCAGCTAAAAGGGCACCTTTCCAAGCTCTCTGAGTGCGACATACTCAAACTGACACTGACCTTTGGAGTGGACATCAGCCAACTGACCTTCTCTATTGAAATTCAATCTATTAATTTGCTGTACAGAAGACAATCATTTTATGTACAATGTATATTCAAATACAAAAAAAGCTTCCCCAAACACAGAGCAGACCTCCTGTTGAGGTATCACTTCCACTTGGCGAATCATCCTTCTTGACTGCCTTCTAACTTCTAATTCAATGTGATCACAAAGCCTCTACTTGTTGCCAGGCAGTTTGATAATCCACAGGCTTTGCTGAACATGACACATAAATGAAAGACTATATCTTTCAGTTTTAAACTCTGCTTTGTTCGTGACAGTAATAATTTATGAAGACCTTTGAGTTCCCATTCAATGAGGAGTGAGGGCAGCAGAGCATTTGTTTCCATTTACTGGGTGTTACAGTCTGACAGCCTGTCTCTGTTTCACAGCCTGCAAGATGTCCGCCGGCCATCCCACAGTATGCTCACAAATGCAACAAACTGGATGACTAGGAATAGTAAGTGTGTGGGTATGGATCTAATACGTACATGTCATGAGAGTGACGGACATGATGAATGTAGCTCGGTCTGTCTTGTAAGCTTTAAATGCTGAACTCTTCATCTGAAGTACATTTTCCAATGCATCCCATATTAACTACAGTGTGAAACCGATCCAATATAGTGACTCTTTGCGCATCTGATTATTTTGTGCCTCAGTTATTTATATTATATTATTTCAGGGTGGATATGAAAGATCAAACTACTATTACACCAAAAACCTGACAAATATGTGCTGTGAGGACTAATTGTACTCCAGGACTTCCTAACATCTCTAAATAACTTCACCCAGATATACATGTATATAAGTACATGAATGCAGGACTGAGCTCCAACAGATTTTTACCCCAGCAGGAGTAATGTTCTTATAGGATCTAATTAGAAACAGATTTTATCAAGTGTGAATGGATTGGAATATAATGGTCATTAATGAATACTATGAGGCCCGAATCACACCGAAGAATCATCTATGCAACATCACACTAAATTAGTGTATCTCTGTGTGTGTGTGTTGGATGTGGGAGTCACTGAAATCTTTCAAAGTAACAGCTGTGTCGTTCAGTGCTTTTTGAGTAGGTCAAAATAAAAGTTTGATTTAACCTAATTTTAACATTCTATCATGTCCAACTTCATAAAAAACAAGTTTTCCCATCTCAAGAGGTTAAATAAAAAAGTGGAAGTTCAATGCAAAAAAAAATTGATTGTTAAAATATTTCTAGCCTTTTTATCGATGGGTAACAGGGTTGACGTGTTATGTAATAAATAATCTCAAAAGCCTGATTTGCTGTAAATTCACAAGGTCGATGACTGCTACTACTATCTTGTTTTGATAGTAGTAGCAGTCATCCTGTCAGGGTACAAAAAGCACCTTGATCTCATTATAGCGTTTCACAAAATGTATTTTCTAAATAAATGGACAAAGAAGTCTACCTCCTTGACACAGAAGTCTACCTCCTGGACACAGAAGTCTACCTCCTGGACACAGAAGACTACAAACAAAGCAATCTGCCGCTGGGTCCACTTTACAACACAGACAAAGACAGTTCAATTTGGTTTTGTTACAGGGAGTCACCAGTTCAAGGGCTGAATAGATTTCTATGCCTTGTCTAATGGGGTTACATCCTACTTTCCACCTCAAATCTCCAACAGACATGGATGTGCACAATGAGTAGCATTTAGTTCAGGCACAGACAAAGTCACTGCAACATACCGCACCATGCCAGAGATTCGGATTTAAGCATTAAGCATTGCCAGGATGGAAAATTACAGTTACTGTATCCCAGAGTTTATCATTTAAAACTAATGGAAAACATTGAGCAGATATTGGAGCTCTTATCACTATTGGGAGGGGGAAGCGCTCTGTCTGACAGCACATGGGTGAGTCCCATTAACTGGTGGAATTGGAAAGTGGAAATTCATTTTCCTTTTGTTTGGAGTGCTCTGATGGCTTTACAGATAGAGGATAGAGGCTCAGGTGAGCAGGGGAGGGAACAGCCTTGAAACCCCCGTCCCCTCTCTGTTGCTCCCACTGTCCATGGCCACGGCCGTCACCATGGAGGCTGGGCTGCCTCTAAAGGAGATTGTAAATTTGTCTGACATAGCAGACCTATCTGCTAAGAGTCATGGGCTCTTTCAGGGACATATTGTACATCACGGAATGATCTGACACATCAATGTCCTGTTTGTGCTATGGAACACACATGACACAAGGCTCCTCTTCACAGGAGAAAGCATCACAAAGGTTACACATGTTCCATCCATCAACAACACAGCAACATCCCACAGAGAGCAGAGCAGGAGAGGTGGTTGATGCACTCAAAGAGAACAAAATGCCATTTCATATTCAGGTCAATGAGAGAGGATGCACTAGATGGTTGGTCCCCCCTTTGCTGCTATAACAGCCTCTACTCTTCTGGGAAGGCTTTCCACTAGATGTTGGAACATTGTTGCAGGGACTTGCTTCCATTCAGCCACAAGCATTGTCTTGCAGAAACAGGAAAGGGCCATCCCCAAACGTTTTACACAAGTTGGAAGCACATAATCGTCTACAATGTCATTGTATGCTGAAGCATTAAGATTTCCCTTCACTGGAACTAAGGGGCATAACCCGAACCATGGAAAACAGCCCAAGCCAATTATTTATCCTCCACCAAAATGTACAGTTGGCACTATGCATTCGGGCAGGTAACAGACTCCCAGATTCGTCCGTCGGACTGCAAGATGGTGAAGCATGATTCATAATTTCAGAGAACGTGTTTCCACTGCTCCAGTGTCCAATGGCGGCGAGCTTACCACCCCTCCAGCCGATGCTTGGCATTGAGCATGGTGATCTTAGGCTTGTGTGTGGCTGCTCGGCCATGGAAACCCATTTCATGAAGTTCCCAATGAACGGTCCCGTTCTGTGAGCTTGTGTGACTTAACTGACTTGTTGGAAAGGTGGCATCCTATGACGGTGCCACGTTGAAAGTCACTGAACTCTTCAGTAAGGCCATTTTGATGCCAATGTTTACCTATGGAGATTGCATGGCTGTGTGCTCAATTTTATACACCTGTCAACAATGGGTGTGGCTGAAATAGCCAAATCCACTCATTTGAATTTGAATTTTATTTTTCATATAGTGTATATAGCTAGACAGATAAGCTACAACCATATAATGTTGACATTTGTGCATCAACACAAGACCATGAATAATTAGTGTTTTTTTCTATCACAGTATAGCCTATTCATCACATCAGTGGCCTAAAAATGATAATAGCTAGCTGGTATAGTAACTCCTTTGAAGGGCCTAGAAGGCTTTTACACAATGTGGTGTTAAAAAGTGAACATCAAGAGCATTCAACGCGTGGCAGGAAATCATCAAAGCCATGTCAACAATACTAACATTTCTCTGTTACTCACTCCAATTGTGGCAATCGCATTTCCCCCTGTTTATCCAGTTGAAAGATTAATCAGTTATTCATCCAATGTTAAAACATTGACTCAAGTAAAAAGGTCATTTTAACCCAATTAATTATGTAATTGTGACGCTTAGAACGATTTGGATAAATAATAATGATCTGTCACCTCTGTGGAAAGACTGGAGCTGATTGGTTCTGACACCGTTGCCTGGTGCTTTATCTCTGTGATGTTGCCAAGGAGGGAAACTTGCATAACCAAATCACTGGAGACCAGGCAGGCCTACTGTATACAGGAAAAAGCATAAACCTTGTGTTCACATAACAAAATTAGGTCATTTCTTACCTCGCTGAAAACAGACACCTGGAAAATCCTAAATCCTCTTTTGTATAATTTCCCTCTGTTTACCTTGAGAGAGATGATGACAAAGCTCCTGCTTGTTACATAAAGTGTGTCCTTCCATAATATTGCCTGATAGCTTAAAACCATTTTCGATTTAGGCATTCATCTCTTCAGATGATGGCCATGGAAACCCCAAATAGACTCTGGCTCCTGCTACATTATGTCAGTGTGATTGACTTGTCCGTCAGGATGTCTGAGAGGAGAGACATAAGTGCAGACAACAGCTGCTGAGAAGATAGTTAGTTTTGAAATGCTCTTAACTGCAAAACTCTGCTCTCTGTTAAGCTAACGGATCCAGTGTCTCCTCCATACCGGATTTCAAAGCCGTCTCAGAAGCCCTCTGAACCTCTTACTGACTGTTTTACACTGATGTACTCTGAAAACCCAAATAGGAAAATATCCTTAGAACCCATATCAGTTATGTGAATCTATTCTCCACCATCGAGGATCGTACTGTAGACACACTGAAGCAGGTGGAGATTTCTGGCATTGGATCTTCAAACCATCTAGAACACCAATGTAACAGCTATGCAGATCGTCAGTGCCAGGCAACCTCACTCAGCACCGCTATGCCAATAACTGCAGCAACACCCACACCATCATGTCTTTACTCTACAGCCATTTAGACTACAGCTTTTCCTGGTACTCTAGATTGGCTGGGCTGGTTCAGACACATTCACTTATTTACTAATGACTACCGTCCCACAATCCACCACAACAAGCCTGAGTGAAGCGTGAAGCCAGCGGTTGAGTTGTGTTTCAAATGTCTACTTCACCCACCCCCCTCTCTCCTGGATGCTCTTTCTTCCTTTCAAATCTCACGGTGGATTTAAAGCAGGGCCTGTCAGCTGTTTTGACGGAGGTTCTTCTGTTGTGCATGGCTAGGTTGGACTGTCTGTATTATCACCTGTGTGCATAGCATAGAGATGGGGGATGGTTTTGTTTTGAATATTCATTTGTTTGCTTATTCATGCCTGCTGGGCACAATCATTCTGCCGAAGGAAAAGTCACGGGAGGTTGTTTAATATCTCCCTTAGCTCTGAGGAGAACACAAAAAACATTTGTACTGAATATTCAAATAAACAAGACTCATTGTATACATTTTAAAATCCCATTGAAGTGATACAACTAATACAACTGCAATCAGATCAGCTCATTATATTGCCCTGTTATATCAAATTATGTACTTTTGTCAAGTAGGCATACAGTATAAATTGCAGTATAATACTATGAAAAGGGAATAGGAATATTTTAGAATAAAATGGAAAACTAAAATATCACATTATTGTCATTATCTATAAACGACTCTCACGTTGAGAGGACATTAGATGAGGGTTGAGTGGTCCTCTGACCTGTGATACCGGCAGGATGTGGCTACTCTCACATAACCTCCTCTGCTGTGTGGTTTTTCTGTGTGTTATTCCAGACAGAGAGGGAAATGAACACAACATGAGCAGCAGCTTACTCTGGCTCTGGGAAAACACACACATCCTAATTTCAGCACACACGGCCACCTCTAAACACACACACACACACACACACACACACACACACACACACACACACACACACACACACACACACACACACACACACACACACACACACACACACACACACACACACTGCCTGTGTCTGAGTAACAAAGGCTGTTACTCCTACCAAAGCAATACGAGCTGAAAGAAATATGAGTATGTGTCTCTTTTCTATTGCCTGTTTTTCCACTTGATTTAAATAATCATGTGAATGAAGTTTTATTATCTGCTCTTCAAAGGCTATCTCATTACAGTCCCCAGGAAATGCATAGCTTTTAAACCTCACTCTGTTTATTCATATTTCTGTTCTTATTAATCTCTACATCTTTCTTCCAAAGGCAAAGTCAAACTGTTATTGTACAAATAGCTTTTTTTTTCTCATCCCCATAATGTTTTAAAATATGATAAATGATTCATCTTCAATAGTTCAGAAACCTCTCCTCTCCTTCGAATGGCTGAGACAACATGCTCCCAGCAGTTGGCCAGATAGGAGTCATGCATATTCACATGCCCATGCTGTTAGGGGCTCTGAAGACACCTGAGCAGGTTTGGGCCTCGTTTCCCAGTTGTGATGTAAGTTAAGCATTACGATCATCATACCAGATGCATCGTTATTTACGAGCCATCTTTTTAAAGAGTGTTTCCTAAACGAGCAGGTTGAGAGAACGTTTGTTAAGTGTGTCATTGGCCCATGTGTCCATACGGACAGGATTGAAAGAAAAGCAGCGCTGCTCTCTGAAAATATTTCTCCATTCAAATAGCATTAGAATTATTCCACAATAATGCAGACGGATCAGCTCCTATAGAGATGTTAACACCTATGGCTGCAAATATTGAGGTGGATTATTCTAATGCGTACCCTATAATAATGCACTAATTCAAAGATGTTAGGCTACACATCGTGAAATACACTACCGTTCAAAGGTTTGGGGTCACTTAGAAATGTCCTTGTTTTTGAAAGAAATACAGTGTAGACAATGTTAATGTTGTAAATGGCTATTGTAGCTGGAAAAGGCTGATCTTTTATGGAGTATCTGTTCCAATGGCACGTTGTGTTAGCTAATCCGAGTTTATCATTTTAAAAGGCTAATTGATCATTAGAAAACCTTTTTGCAATTATGTTAGCACAGCTGAAAACTGTTGTGCTGATTAAAGAAGCAATAAAACTGGCCTTCTTTAGACTAGTTGCGTATCTGGAGCATCAGCATTTGTGGGTTCGATTACAGACTCAAAATGGCCAGAAACAAAGAACTTTCTTCTGAAACTCGTCAATCTATTCTTGTTCTGAGAAATGAAGGCTATTCCATGCGAGAAATTGCCAAGAAACGGAAGATCTCGTACAATGCTGTGTACTACTCCCTTCACAGAACAGAGCAAACTGGCTCTAACCAGAATAGAAAGAGAAGTGGGAGGCCCCGGTGCACAACTGAGCAAGAGGACAAGTACATTAGAGTGTCTAGTTGGAGAAACAGACGCTTCACAGGTCCTCAACTGGCAGCTTTATTAAATAGTACCCGCAAAACACCAGTCTCAACTCAACAGTGAAGAGGCCACTCCGGGATGCTGGCCTTCTAGAGAGAGTTGCAAAGAAAAAGCCATATCTTAGACTGGCCAATAAAAATAAAAGATTAAGATGGGCAAAAGAACACAGACACTGGACAGAGGAAGATTGGAAAAAAGTGTTATGGACAGACAAATCAAAGTTTGAGGTGTTCGGATCACAAAGAAGAACATTCGTGAGACGCAGACCAAATTAAAAGATGCTGGAGGAGTGTTTGACGCCATCTGTCAAGCATGGTGGAGGCAATGTGATGGTCTGGGGGTGCTTTGGTGGTGGTAAAGTGGGAGATTAGTACAGGGTAAAAGGGATCTTGAAGATGGAAGGCTGTCACTCCATTTTGCAACCCCATGCCATACCCTGTGGACGGCGCTTAATTGGAGCCCATTTCCTCCTACAACAGGACAATGACCCAAAGCACAGCTCCAAACTATGCAAGAACTATTTAGGGAAGAAGCAGTCAGCTGGTATTCTGGAGTGGTCAGCACAGTCACGGGATCTCAACCCTATTGAGCTGTTCTGGGAGCAGCTTGACCGTATGGTACGTAAGAAGTGCCCATCAACACAATCCAACTTGTGGGAGGTGCTTCAGGAAGCATGGGGTGAAATCCCTTCAGATTATCTCTCAAATTGACAAATAGAATGCCAAAGGTCTGCAAGGCTGTAGTTGCTGCAAATGGAGGATACTTTGACGAAAGCAAAGTTTGAAGGGCGCAATTATTATTTCAATTAAAAATCATTATTTATAACCTTGTCAACGTCTTGACTATATTTCCTATTCATTTTACAACTAATTTCATGTATGTTTTCATGGAAGACAAGGACATTTCTAAGTGACCCCAAATGTTTGAACGGTAGTGTATTTTGAGACAGTATCCTAGAATTAGCTAAATAGAATTCAATTGAATTAACATAAAATATATTGCAATGTGATTTAATTATATGGCTATGTAGCCTTTAATGTACAGTATCTATCTTATGCAGTCATTCCTTTTAAGCATTGATTTATTCTTCGCTTGTTTGTAACTATTGCAAAGACATTGACAGCTTTGTAGGCTATTAAATAGTCAAACTGTAGTCAACTTCTTTCTGAAGTTAGCAGCAGTCACTGAAAGATAGATAAACATCTTGATTATATATTTTGCTGATATCTTCTGTGTAAAAAGAGGGGTGGAAGGTAGCCTGGTGTTTAGGAGCGTTGGGATGCTGGGTCGTATCCCTGAGCTGACAAGGCAAAAATCTGTCATTCTGCCCCTGAGCAAGGCAGTTAACCCATTGTTCCCCGGGCGCAGATGACATGGATGTCGATAAAGACAAGATCCCGCACCTCTCTGATTCAGAGGGGTTGGGTTAAATGCGGAAGACTCATTTTAGTTGAATGCATTCAGTTGTACAACTGACTAGTATCCCCCCTTTCCCTATAAAGTGATCTAACAACGCACTTAGTTGTTCTATGATTGGTCTGAGGCAGTCAGTAAATTAAAAGCGTTTTCAAGTTCAACATTAGAAACAATGTTTTGGGGAAACTGCTTGGCTACTAAAGATACATTGTACGAGGATTCTAACGATGACCTTAATGCTACGAAGGCCCTGTATTGTTGCTGGTGGTGAGGTACGGCACTGCTGCTCGTCTGAGAGCTGCTGTCAGTCTGCGGCCCTCTACACGGCCCACTGACATCCAGCAAAGAGGCAAAGATGATTTTAGCTTCATGCAAACACACCATGGAAATATGGCAAATAGCTGCATTGAGCCCAGGTAGAACCTTAAACATATTGTTTGTTAACGAGGATAAAAATACATTTGTGTTCTGTATGTTCGTCGCAGCTTTTCTGAG
The DNA here is from genome assembly GCA_023634145.1 of Thymallus thymallus. Lineage (NCBI taxonomy): Eukaryota > Metazoa > Chordata > Actinopteri > Salmoniformes > Salmonidae > Thymallus > Thymallus thymallus. The sequence goes on from CM042413.1 coordinate 23,491,544, forward strand.
CTGTAGGGATTTGTTATCCTTTCATTTGCTATAGCTTAGCCATTAATTAAAACGCAAAATAGGTGAAATGATTCAGGAAGTAGAATGAACGCCTCATTACAGAAGATTAATATCCAGATCATTAAACATTTAAGTGCAAATGCTTCAAAACTAGTAGAGGGGCTCAGCCTCATTCTAGGGCTCTTCTCTACGGGCTGTGGTCTTGCTGAAATAGAAGAGCTTTGTGAGATGGAGAGAGCAGCTCTAATGATTGATCTTACCACACATCAGAGTCTCTTCATTGAAATAAATATTGTGTGGATCTACAGTATGAGTCACTGAAATAACATCATTCACCCCGCTCCTCCACACACTCCACTGGCTTCCAGTTGAAGCTCGCATTTACTAAAAAACCATGGTGCTTGCCTACGGAGCTGTGAGGGGAATGGCACCTCCTTACCTTCTGATCAGACCCTACACCCAAATGAGGGCACTATGTTCATCCACCTCTGGCCTGCTAGCCCCCCTACCTCTACGGAAGCACAGTTCCCGCTCAGCACAGTCAAAGCTATTCGGTGGAACAAGCTACCCCACGACAGCCCCACGACAGTTACTGGCCACCTTCCGGAGACACTTGAAACCCTTCCTCTTTAAGGAATACCTGGAATAGTTTAACAGTTATCCATCTACATCCCCCCTTGACTTATTTCACCTGCTAGCACTGCCTTTCCTCACAGCTCCTTGTTTGAACAAATGTACTTACTGTGATCGAGATGTGGTTGTCCCACTGGCTATCCTAAATTGAATGCACCAATCTGCTAAATGACTAAAATGTAAATGTACATGTCCGGCCAGTCCTGGATGTTACGAATTATACATCAGGGGAAAAGTGCATATTGTTAAAGTAACAAAAAAATTGATTTGAGTTTATACTGTAGGGGGCTGCTAGACAAACCCTAATGACCTCTCTAAGGACCAGTATCTAACCTTTATAATGCGCTGTTTGGGGTGAGACACAACAAAACCATTCATAACACTCTCTTCTCTACATTAGAATGTAGTAAACATACACGTCATCTTTTATCCTTGGAGACATGGAATTGTGTAGGTAAGGGGCCTCATCTACAGAGAAATCATGACTATTTTAAACAAATAGTGGGAGGAAAAAAACCATACTTGTCATGCACTAACTGTAGCGTACATAATGATGGGTCTTGGCATCAATCCCATGGGCAGAGCTGATTGAGGATGGTCCTTCATGTCTTTAAGATAGTCTGGTGGTGCATGTCCCTGATGACAGAGCTCATACTTTAAAAGAAAAGTCTCACTCTAATAGCTCCGATGCAATAATTTATTTACCAACGTTCGTCTTCGTCAGGGTTTCATGTGAAACACTGCAGATCACCAGGGAACCCCCTCCCCCCTCACACTGCCTGCCACTCAGAAGACCACCATGGCACCACTATGTTAATCACATAGATGAAGCTAACAGGTCAAACAACCTTGGTGGCCAGCTGAGATCCTCCACCTCTTATCTTTCACCCTTCAGAACATCTCCTCCTACTGAAACAGCTTAGCCACAGGGGCACGTGGGCAGTGGGATGGAAGGGATGCTTTCTACAGCCAATCTGGAAGAGATGATTATGAGAACCTCATAGGGTGCTTGTCTATCATTCAGGGCCTTATCTAGTGCATCTCTTTATGAAGTAGGTTGACAATACTTGTGTCTGTCTGCACGGACAGGAAGAGGAAAAAGTCATACAAGTTTGCTAGATATTTGAATGCGATGCAGAGGCATTTCTATGGAGAGTGTTGAGCAGGCAAGGGCGGGTGCTCTGTGGTATTGATGTATGTAAATGCTCTTATTCTTCACTGCAATAGAAGGACCATGGTCAAATTGATTGTTATTAGTTCAATACCATAGAGCAGCCAGCAAGGAAAATGTATACATGTCTAGAAGATAACAAGTTAGACTTTTTAAAGGTCAACATGACTCTAACCAAATGTGGATGCAATTAGGTGCAATGGATTTTGGGGATTTTGGAATGGAAAATCTGAGAGTTCTAGCATTAAACAGATAGAGTGCTCATCTCCTGTCCTGGAAACACATAACTACGTAATGACACCACTGTCTCTGTGGCTCCAGTATGAAAACAGTCTATTTCCTTTATTTATGCCCCGTCTAAGCCCAGTTCTGCAGAACTAGCACTGACCTCCATCGTCTAATTGGCCTGTTTTACTCTGAAATAACTTGGGCTCATCTGAGTAGTTCATTTATGCAGCATCAAATTGGAGCTTTGGAGGAAGAAATACAATGTGAATTGTTAGAGTGGCTGTGGTTTAGCTTGACAGACCAAGGTTACATAACAAGCTTATTCTGATGTTACAGTACATATTGAAATGAATGGCTGAGGTGACAATCACAGACCTCTCCTGTGATTGGGGCAGTGTTGTTGGCTACTTGTAAAATAGGTACTGTTTCAGACACAGAGCTAAAAAGATAATGAAAATTGAAATCTTATTGCAGATTACTGTTGTTATCCATATCAAACGAGTGAACATATTGCTTCATGTTACACTTCGTAGTCTAATAAGCATTAGAAACTGTTAGGTTCGAACCCTGAATGCTGATTGGCTGACAGCCGTGGTATATCAGATCGCATTCCACAGGTATGACAAAACATTCATTTTTACTGCTCTAATTACATTGGTAACAAGTTTCTAATATCAATAAGGCACCTCAGGCTTTGTGATATATGGCCAATATACCACGGTTAACGGTTGTATCCAGGCACTCGCGTTGCGTTGTGCATAAGAACTGCCCTTAGCCGTGGTATACTGGCCACATACCACATCCCCTCGTGTCTTATTTCTTAAATATCCAGTGGTGTGCATCAACACCAACTCTATGCATGCTCATCTGAGTCCTTCTCCTGTCTCCTGATTACGTACCTCTGAGGTAACTCTTGAAATCCCTCACCATCTAACACTATATGAGTCACCTGCTGAGGGACTTGCTTAGATGCTTGAACGAAACAGACAATTAGTTGGCATGTTGATCTACTTCAAAGTTTGTGGTGGAAAGGCATTTACTGTCTAGGGATGACGCTAGGTGTGGAGTGAGTGAGTGAGTGAGTGAGTGAGTGATGGGGGATTTTGGGGAAGAGGTGTGGAGGGTTGATTGTGAGTGAGGAGGGGTATTGGGGGTGACACCAGGTTGGAAGTAAGGGTGTGTGGGGGGGGGGGTCAGAGGTCAGGTAGCATGAGGCAGATTATCACATCACTAGACCTATCACAGGCTAAAGCAGATAATGTGTTACAGAGAACAATTTGAATTGAATGCTAGAACACCTCAGAGCTCTCCCTGGAGGGCTGTGCCCATTTAGAATGGAATGGAATCGACTCCTCCACAAAAATGTTTACACTGTATCGTTGTTTAAACTGTACACCGGCAAATTGATTCTAAAAACTGGAAACAGGAGAGTCCACCTGTAACCAATAGTATACATTTAAATAGTCCAAAATAACACTGTGTGATAAATGTTGACCATCGCAAAAAGAGCTACTGTGAGAATAATGCAATGTGAGAGCAACTGAATTGAGCCCTGAGACACTGTCCAACTGTATCGCATAATCAAATCAAATCAAATTGTATTGGTCACATACACATATTTAGTAGATGTTATTGCAGGAGTAACGAAATGCTTGCATTCCTAGCTCCAACAGTGCAGTAGTATCTAACAATTCACAAGAATACCTTTGTGAATCATATACTCATATTCTTTTATGGTAGGATTATATTGGTTGCTTAAGTATTTCACATAACTGCTCTGTTGTAGCATGAACTAACAGACTCAGAAATTGAGAATCAGAGCCAGTTGTGGTGTGCCCTTGACTGCCTTCACAATGATACCTCCCTTTTCATGTACATTCTGGACTCTAATAGCCGTCTGAGCCTGATTTCTCCTCTCCTGCCTGGTCGTGTTAAGCCTTTGTAAATAGGGTATGGTGCAGAATGCTGCTTTTTGAACTGCATGATAGGCTTGGGTAAGCCGGGAAGTGGCCCAGTCATTTCATTCCAGGCACACAAAGCAATCCCTAATTTCTGAGACTGTGTAACCTCGAGCAGGAAGGGAATCAGTCATGTTGTCTACAGAATCCGTTATCTGCCACAGCACTTGAACGTTATCAGAATGCATCTGGTAGTGTTTCGTGTCGGTTGGTTCCCTCTTAGGACTCTCACCACCAACATGAATCAATATGGGCTAGGTAGCTAAAGTAGGGAAGGTGTATCAGCAATGGACTGTCGCTAACAGGGTGTTGTAGTGACGTACATGTGCAGTTGTGCAATGTTCCAATAGATCATTACCAAATAGATCGCAGTAACACAACACATCTACATGTACATTGAAGCAATTCAATATACAGGAAAGATGATGAAGAGAAACACTTCATAGTCACAATAAAGTGGCTGGGTGCAATAAATGGCCTCTAATAGATTAACAATGATGAGGTCACAGGCTTCATGGGCCTCCAGTTATGTGTGGTCCCCTGGGATCCCAGTTGTCAATTTAATCTACTTCCAGGGCCAGGGAGGTTAACGTGACTTCAACACCCTGGCCCAGCCGGCGTCACAGCCAATGTATCTGTGTACGTCTCAAATGGCACCCTATGACCTATAAAGTACACTACTTTTGACCAAAGCCCTGTTCAACAGTAGTGCACTACATACAGAATAGTGTGCCATTTGGGGCACATCCACTGTCTCTAACCCTTACAGCTGACCAGCATGTAACACAAATCTGGCATGCATCTGTTTATTAGCTAATCAATGGTACAACCACTGGGTCTGGCGTTGGACGGCGTTCAGTGAGAACAATGAATCTCTCTACTAACTCGGCTGTTAAAAGAATAGTGACTAACAGACTTCATTCACGAATAGTGGCCAATCTCCTGCAAGCAACTGCAGCAAACTGTGATTATACAGGGCACCCAAAGGCTGACAGATATGAAAGGTAATTGTAAGTGACCGATCACCTTTCCAAGACTCTTCCTGCTGGGTCATCTTCCTGCTGGGTTGTTTGTTCATTGCAACAACAGTGTATCTCTGCTCACATATTCCTCAATAGTGAACATGCAGTGTCATGTGTTGACAGCCTCTCCACACATGACCCTATATGCTGTCAACACATGACAACACATGACACTGTATATAGGCAACAAATGTATCAACTCAGAAAGCACAAGAGGTATAGTCAATATTTTATAGTAGGTTTGGAAATATACTGTATGTATAGCTTCATGAAGGCAGGAGATGAAGGCCTTGTATGAAAATAACAAGAAGAGGTAGAAGTAATGAATCTGGGCAGATTCATGAGAACCACTCTAATAAAAATAACATTTATGATGTACACTTTCATGTTTGCCCTTGCTACTATTGTAAGCACACTAATGAAAACATCAACAAAATAGACAACCACAAATTGTGAGGCTTTGTATTCACGCTATTGTATTTCTCCATGACTCAAATACCAAGGTATTGATCTGGACTGGGAAGGCACACCAAAGCCTGGTTGATAGTGACTCATTACCTCCCTCCCCCCACAGAAAGAGTAGAGGGGAAGAGTCTACTGATAAACCTGCCTCAGAGGAAGAAGAGAACCGTGGGTAAATCTCAACTGCTGGCCCGTCTGAGCAAGGTAGCCATCACCTGTGCCAGAACACTGGGCCGGAGGGTTGAGGGTTGTGAGGGGGAGGAGGAGACGGAGGTACGGGGCGAGTGGACAGGCTTGGCTGTGGTCAACATTAGCCTTGCTGTGGAATGATGAACAGCGTGGACTCTCCTCCATTCATCATGGGCCTGTCTCAATCCAGGCTACAGTGGTCTCCATAATATGTCATTGTCGCATGCTGGACCACCCCATGCATAAAAACATTTTAATACAGCTCAGCTCCATGCTTCCTCTCGTTGCACTCCCCTTTGTTCATGGCAGGGAGGCTGGCTGACCCGAGCACCTCTCCTGGTTAGATCAAAGACGGTGTGAAAACCGTGACATGAACCTTCATCTTTCATCTCTGCTGCTTTGTACACATATTGTAAACATACATTACATAAAAAAAATGTTTTTATGATTTCAGAAGGGTAGGATGCAGATGTAGGATCTGTTGCAGGATAACTTTCCTGCAATGCAGGACATTTTAAAATTCTAGTGTAAATGAGGTTTAAAAAGCTTGTAATTTCCACATTGAAATATCAGACTTGATTTTCCCTTACAAATGTATCAACCCCTACAAAAATGTCCATTAATTATAATCAAAATTAAAATCCTACACCTGTAAAACATTTCCTGTAACCTCTGAAGAGAAGCTGAGGTGGAACTAGCGCCTGTACAGAGTTGTAGATGATGGAGGGTGAAAGAGTGAGAAAATAGACTGCTTTATGACAACAGGACACAACAGGAGACATAACAAAATCCTACAAAACGGTACCTGATGAAAAAGGATGATGAAAAGCATCTGAAAGTACCACCCTACTTGAATTAAAATGTATTTTTAAAGAGGCAGGTACACATTAAGAAAAAAAGGTTCCTCAAGGGTTCTTTGGGAAGGGCATGGTTCTATGTGGAACCATAATGACTCAAATAACCATTTGAGCTGTTCAATGGTTATTTGCAGTTCAGAAAATAGTTATTTCCTCTTTTAGTGACAATTTAAATGTATGGGCGGTGGCTTATTATAATGTTTTGGGGCGTGGTTTGAGCACAGTTCTTTTTGTGCAACCCTGAGTGAGAGTGTCATTCCGGTTGATCTAATGTGTTGTGTTATGCTATCACCTGGTAAACATTACAATAGTCAATAATGGTGTTTTGTGGAAGACTCACATATAGCCTTATGTCAATTGAAATTTCCCATCTGAAACACTGGTTCATATTTCCTTCCTTAGGGAGTCCCAGCCATTCCAGAGCTAGAGCACTTGATTTAACTTGTCAATTAATACAATAATAAAACCTTTTATTCGTGTAACAGTAGAAGCAGAAGTGTTATATAGAACTTTTTTTTAATGGTTCTTTATAGAACCTTAGGAAAGGGATCTTTATAGCACCGTAAAGGTTACATTTAAAAACTTACGAGCACAGTTCTTTATAGAACCTTCCAAAAAGGGTTCTGCTATCGTTACGAGCCAAAGAACTGGCACTATACAGAACCATTTGTTTTTAGTGTGTAGAAAACACCTCTCTTCTAATGAAAAACACAATAAGACAAAATGGCTCATACTGACTCCAGTCCAGAAAAAATATAAACTCTCCAATGTGATCTGGCCAGCTTCTACCTTGAGAATAAATGTTCTTTCTGTGTCAGCAATACGAATGGAATGGGGTCAGGCCTTTTTCTGATTCTCTGAGCTAGGGGCAAGATTACTCCTTGTTCAAGAGATGGAGCGAGAGCACCCTACTGAGCCTAATACAGGATACGCTCACCTATAATTAAGGCAAACCAATGCTATTGACACAAAAATATTGTAAACCAATCTTGTCCCTGGCTGGCTGAGGTTAACCATCTCCCAGCTGGTCTGTTCCCTCACCCAGAGGCAGACACTGGGCGGGATAGCATGGTTAAAGCCAGCTGAACAGTTATAGAAATATAACCAACCATCCCTTCTCTGGGGTATTGGACTGTGCTCAAATGTGACCTCCAATGTCATGGTCACCTATCCCACTCTCACTGCATGTATAGAGGGAACAGAAATGCAAAAAGTCTGTCAAAACTCCTATTTGTCCCATCCATTCATGTCCCTTGTCGCATTGTGCAGCTGCATGGTCGAAGGGCCCTGTGTTGTGGTGATGACACCATTGACAATGAATGGTCATTAAAGGGCTGCCTGGATGCTGACATTCTGTTCAAACATTGCAGATGTAACGCTGATCAGATGAACTGCCAACGCAGTTGTAGCACCCCCCTGCTCTCTGCTACACTATAAGAAAAAAGGGTTCCAAAAGGGTTCTTTGGTTGTCCCCATAGGAGAATCCTTTATGGTTCAATGGAGAACCCTTTTTGGTTCCAGGTAGAACCCTTTTGGGTTCAATGTAGAACCTTCGGTGGAAAGGGTTCTACATGGAACCCTAAAAGGTTCTACCTGGAACCAAAAGGGTTCTGACTGGAACCAAAAATGGTTCTTCAAAGGGTTCTCCTATGGGGACAGCGACAAATTCCTCAAGGTAAACGTACAAATAAATATTGCCTGACTGTGATATGTCAAGGTTGTGTTCTGGTCTTCAAGTCTGGCTGTGATAACAAGATGATCCACTTTGACAGGTTCTCAGATTTGGCTACAGGAAGTCCTCCTTCCCCAGGGGCTACTTGATGCAATCGTCTGTTCCTCCGTTCCCAAGGTCAGTGGTGGAAATTACAATCTGTTCACACCAGTAAGTCCCCACCTGGCTGGCAGAGTGAGAGATGCAGGTCACAGGTAGGAAGGTAAGAAGCAGCACAGTATTCCCCTCCACGCACATTGAGCGGTTCTCCCTACATAATTATAGCCCAGAGAGTTGTGATAAACATCAATGGTGGAGAGGAAAGGGAGACAGGCTGTCAAAGGCAAGATGTGAGACGCATCCTCAGACTTCTCAAATCAGCCGAGCTGAGACTAGGAGTCCCAGCAGTCAAAGAGACTTGACTGAGGAGGCTCGTCTTGGGTAAATCTCATCCACTAAATCAAACAGACTAAAAATAACATGTTGTCTTTCCCGAGCAACCCCCTGGCATAATAGCAGAATATTATCACACTTAAACACTTACACATGCGCACACACACAGGCTGTTCCAACAAAGTTCAATTCCCAAAGTATGCTAGTATCCAATACACGTGACAACCCATGAATCTCAGGGAAATGTTCTATTGAGTCGAGTGTATTGCTGATTTTGACTGTGACTCAAAACGAATGTCTGCCTCCGAACGAACCCACCCAAGCAGAGTGAGCAGCATTCAAAGTCTCCTGGACATATGCGGGTTGCCTTCAGAGCATGGCCTGGTCAGAATTCAGGTGAGAATTAGTACATGGGTCACAACACGTTACATCATTAAAATAGGAAGAAAAACAATGTAGGTAAATAAAAAAATGCTCATGCCGTCTGTGAAGACAGGATAGGTGCAGTACAGCCAGGCAGCTGGAGTCAGGTCTAGAGCTGTACAGAGCATGCTATTCCAACACGCACTCTCTGATCCGACACGTGGAAAGCTGCGTGGCAACACAAGCAGTGTTGGGGAAGCTACTCTAAAAATATAGTTTACCAAGCTACCAATTACTTCACACTGGAAGAAGTTATGCTACACTATAGTTACCCTTAAGAAAAATATGAACCAAAGTTACTTTGAAAAAGTATTTTACTACATCCAAACTACTTTGTGAAAAATGATTACATGTAAATCTGAAATGTCATAGACTACAAATTGCAAGAACAGCTCACTTTGGGGTCAGATGATAATAGAATGTGTAATTTAGCCTATTAAACACAAAAACTATGTTTCAAGTGAGAACAGTCAGGTCTGATCCCGAAAAAGAAAGGAAATGATTGCCTACTTTCTATTTTTGTTCAGTACTCCCCAATACTGAACCCTAAGTCTTCATATCTCCTATCTCCCACTAAAGCAGAGTATCAGAAGTGATATGGCGCCATGCAATGTCAACGTCTTTAATCATCGCTCACAGAAAACGAATTCAATTTCAGGGACAATTAACCGCTCAGATCTAATGATGACATTTTGTGTCAAATATCTCAAATGCTCACTGAGTTTTATTAACTAATGATTAAATCCATTATATGTAACAAAGGAACAAAAACATCAAGTAATTCCATGGTGTGTGCATAGTAATGTTAGTAACCCACTTATGGAGTATTTATGTTTTATTAGACAGGCAGCAGGTATCTTCTACCTTGAGAATAAATGTTATTTCTGAGTCAGCTCGTTCAAATCCCCGAGCCGACTAGGTGAAAAATCTGCCGATGTGCCCATGAGCAAGGCAATTAACCCTATTTGCTCCTGTAAGTCACTCTGGATAAAAGCGTCCGCTAAATGACTAACATTTAAATTAGTTCTCATCTGGCAGTCTGGAACATTGAGCAGTATTCACCACTGAACACATACTGCCCTTGTCAACAATGGACCCCAATGTGTCACGCTCCAACCTCAAATGGCTTGTCCAACATGCTATATTGGAGAAAATCAATAATTCGCCTTTCACAGCATTGCCCTCAAATGCCCAATTTCAGGGTGCTCTAAATGCATTTGCAAAACCTGTCACTGAAGGTATGAAAGATACACTTGGTTTCCCCATCTTCTCAGATTTCACACCAATGTCTAAGTAAATAGCTGCTTGCGCTGACATGCACGGATGGGCAGTGTGCTGCTGCACAGAGCACGGGGGATTTCACATGAAAGCTGTCAGACAGTGAGTGTCACAGTCAGACATAGGGATGTGTCTGTGCATGTGCTATTCCTGGTTTTACACTAGTGGACTCCCTACTGACACACACTACTCTGTTCTCACCTCTTACTGTTTGGTCCCCTGCTAAATACAAGCAGCTAGCACACTGTCATCACCCTCTCTCTCTGCAATCAGGAAAATAACAGCAGAGCAAAAGGCTGTTAGTCAAAAAGTCAGCTTGGTTTACATCTCCCTCTCCCTCTGGTCAGACCAGCTGTGTGATGCAGATTGGGCTTTCAGACCCGTAGCAATTATCATATCTGAAGTCCCAATAATTCATGCTGTATGTGTGAGCTGAAAACAGCAGCAGAGAGTCAAGATAGTTCACAGTGAAACAAGTTTGTGTTTGTGTTCCCCGACCAGCCAGCAAACAACTTGACACCACAATCAGTTGCCAAGGGAGATGGATTGTAAAAATGCAAGCGGAAGACGTATTTCAATAAGTCCAATGTTCAAGTCAAAGGAAATGTTGTGTCTTCGTCTTCATGGCATGGCTCAATGAACAAAAAAGGAAATTAAACGATGGTTTAACAGTCAGACAGCTCTGATCTCAGATTAGCTCTGCTTTATGTAAAGTGCATTTTTGTCTTCCTGAGCTCTGTGGTGAAACTGATATATGCAAATGTAACCTTTCAACATATCAAATCACAATTTCCATTTCAAAGGGTTATGACACTTCAACGTGTATATGTATGCTAACGGTATTAACAGATACAGTACAGTGCATTTGGAAAGTATTCAGACCGCTCTTTTTCCACATTTTTATTACCTAATCAATCTAGACACAATACCCCATAATATAAAAACAAATAAAAAAATATCAAATTTACATAAGTATTCAGACACTTTACTCAGTACTTTGTTGAAGCACCTATGGCAGCGATTACAGCCTCAAGTCTTCTTGGGTATGATGCTACAAGCTTGGCACACCTATAGTTGGGGAGTTTCTCCCATTCTTCTCTGCAGATCCTCTCAAGCTCTGCCAGGTTAGATGGGGAGTGTCGCTGCACAGCTATTTTCAGGTCTTGCTAGAGATGTTCGATCGGGTTCAAGTCCGGGCTCTGGAGCAGGTTTTCATCAAGGATCTCTCTGTACTTTGCTCCGTTCATCTTTCCCTCGATCCTGACTATCCCAGTCCCTGCCGCTGAACATCCCCACAGCATGATGCTGCCACCACCATGCTTCACAGTAGGGATGATGCCATGTTCCCTCCAGACATGACGCTTGGCATAAAGGCCAAAGAGTTCAATCTTGGTTTCATCAGACCAGATAATCTTGCTTCTCATGGTCATAGCATCCTTTAGGTGCCTTTTGGCAAACTCCATGCGGGCTGTCATGTGCCTTTTACTGAGGAGTGGATTCCGTCTGGACACTCTACCAAAAAAGCCTGGTTGCTGGATTACTGTAGAGACGGTTGACAAGTTGTCCTTGTCCAGTTACGCTGACTCGGTCACCACGTGTACTGTGTTTCCTCCAACACATTGGTGCAGCTAGCTTCTGGGTTAAGCGTTCATTGTGTCAAGAAGCAGTGCGGCTTGGCAGGTTGTGTTTCAGAGGATGCACAGCTCTCAACCGCCTCTCCTGAGTCTGTACAGGAGTTGCAGCGGTGGGACAAGACTGTAAATACCAATTGGAAATTGTGAAGAAAAAGGTGTGAAAATTAAATAAAATTATGTAGGCCACTGTGTTCTTGGGGACAGTCAATGCTGCAGAAATGGGGACAGTCAATGCCTCGACACAATCCTGTCTCAGAGCTCTACGGACAATTCCATTGAACCTAATCGCTTGGTTTTTGCTCTGAAATGCATTGTCAACTGTGGGACCTTATAGACAGGTGTGTGCCTTTCCAAATCATGTCCAATCAATTGAATTTACCATAGGTGGACTCCAATCAAGTTGTAGAAACATCTCAAGGATGATCAATGGAAACAGGATGCACCTGAGATTAAATTCGAGTCTCATAGCAAAGGGTCTCAATACTTATGTAAATAAGGTATTTCTGGGGTTTTTTGGTCAGGGGAGGCTTTACTTGGCTCATCGTGCTCTAGCAACTCCTTGTGGCGGGCCGGTCTCCAGTAGACTGACGTTGGTCATCAGTTGAATGTGTTTCCTCCAACACATTGGTGCAGCTGGCTTCCAAGTTAAGTGGAAGGGTGTTAAGAACCAAGGTTTGGCAGCTCATGTTTCGGAGGATGCATGCTTCTCCCGAGCATGGATATCACAAAAAGGGGGTACCATTTTTTTAAATCATAATCTTCTACTCTCAATGCAGCTTCTAAAACCTGGACACTGTAGAGAAGTGGGAATGGTTTTAGACAACATGAGCTACAGCACCAAGTTGTTGTCCTTATTGAGTCCATCTCTCTCTCTCCCCAAACAAGCAGTGTGTAATAGGCTACAGTCTGATCAATGATTGTTCTGCTCAGGCTCACTGAGCACTAGCCTGGTGATAATGAAAATTCTGCAGCTCTGACTGGATCTAGTTTCTACATGGCGTCATTAAGGAGTCAGGTCAGTGATTGGTACTGAGGGGTGAAGAGGCTTATTGATCACCTACAGTCCATGAATAAGACTACCAATATAATGCTAAAGCTTTTGTTAAGTACTGGTACTACTAAACAGGTTTACACTTGCAAAGACATTCAATACAATGTAATGAAAAGTGGCCAAACTCCAAAATGTATTTTCTGAGTTGGACTCCAACCCTGTGGCTCAAACTCCTTTCCTGTTAATTCAGCTTTCTCTATTGTCAGTATGAAGATGCCTCAGATTTACTTGACATTGCATACCCATTATGTCAGTAAGATAACCCTGTGGTAACCTGGACATACAGGTTAGTTTCCTGGACTGCCTAGCTAAATTACTGTGCACTAGTTAACATGAAGGGTGACAGGTGTAGGTCTGAGGATAGAGGTCAAAGGTCAGGGTGGGTGTCAGAGTGCAGAGTACGTACGTGCCGTTGATGACCCCGTCAGGGTTGAGCATGGGGATAACCTTAAAGATGTAGGCCTCCCTCAGGGTCTCAGCCACCGGGTCACTGCTACACAGAAACTCCAGGGTACCCTTCATCACCCAGCTGGCGTTACTCTCACCAGGGTGGACCCGTGCTGTCAGCACCACACACGGACGATTACCTGGGTGAGGGATGGCGGGAGACAGGGTTACAGAGTGATTGCTAGTCCACCAATGTCCACATTGAAGAGGATTAGTAGCACTCTTTACAGTAAATAAGTCAATCCTCGAGCCACCACTTCTTCCACATTATGTTGGAACAAGGCTCTCTACAAACCAGAAATCTTAACACACATGCATTGTTAAGGTTTACTCAAAATGATCGGCTGTCCTATTCAGGTCTCTTGTTTTGAAAAAGGTAATTACAGTAAAAAAACATTCCTTATACTCTTCTATAGGGCAGAATCTATACAGCAGGTCCTGTGAAAATGTAGATTTTGAAAAAGGGAGAAGATGGATAGCTTTCAGGGGCACACACAATTTTAATTTGGCATTGGCAAATGCGGCCAGGGCTGCTACTCCACAAAAGACAGCGATGGAAGAGACAAATTCCTCTGACTCCTGCATTGATCACTCAGTAATGAGTTTCTGCAAGGCCTGTAAAATGTACACCCTCTTTATGCTTCATGTCGTTTCTATATTTAATTGAATCCATGTGAGCATGAGCAATCAGGTTTGAGCAATAAGTAATTTGTTTATGTAAAACAAAATGAGATAAAGCAGCATTCTCATACTTTCGCCTTAATTTAACCAGCCATAATTTGTCTGTAGGCTGTCCAGTTTTGACAACAATGATACGTTATGAGTGAATAGCCAAATGCATAACAACGCAGAGTGAAATGATATGATATAAATGAAATGAAGAAAGAAAACACATTGGAGGGGAAAAACTGTAATTGCAAAGCATACGATTTATTTGAGGCTTTTGCAAACTGAAATAGATTGAACGTACAAAGGTGACTGAGCGGGAATGCAGGCATCTTGTGGAAAAGTCCAGAATATATAATTAGAGTGATAAATATCACATCAGCCAAAAGCATGGGGCTCAATTCCCTGCAAGAGCAGCCTGCTTGAGCCTGGAAAAATGTATCATTTACATTTTGATTCAAGAAGAAGAAAATGATTTCACAACTCCCTTGTGCTGTCTCTTTCATATACACAACACACTTTTGTGTGAGGTAGTGTGTGTGTGTGTGTGTGTAACCTATCTGTTGTGAGTGTTTGAGTGGTTCCTATTCTTTAACAAGTCAAACCTACGCTACTAAACTGTAATGTCTTATGGTGCAACAGCACAAATTAATCAAACAAGAAAGCAACACTAGGATGAACTCCTAACTGGAGAACCACACAAACAGACTTACAACAGTAGGCTCTCACACATTCCTCTCCAGAACTACCGCAACCTTGACCCCGATTTCCATTCATCCTCTCTATTCAGGCCCGTTAATACTTGGTCTTGGCACATGTAAAGTATAAAGCTTGGAGGGATGTAGGCGTGTTCTGAAAGGCATCAAGCGATCAGGGTCGTCAACAGTTCTCCTTGCCAATCTGACGCAAGCCAAGCCAAGCTACCTACACTCACAGCAGTAGGTATTGTAGAGCGAGGCACACAGCCAGGCCATGTGTGTTGTGAGTTCTCATCATCAGCCATGTGTGTCTTTTTGGCTCTCTACTGGCTATCTGAGCAAACTCACCACATATAAACCACCCTTAAATGACTGGTTTGTCTTTTTCAAATGTGTCTGTATGTGCATGTGTGATTATCTGCAGAATGTTTCCTTCTATGGCCTCCATACTCAACTGGCGGACCGCCGACCAGATCCGGATCCAGAACGGGCACAATACGGACCGCAGGTCACACTTTCTTTTTTTTACTCGGTCAGGCTTCGAGCCCTGGTATCATATAAACACACATAAGACATGGACAAATGCATAGAATTGCAGGAAATTAGCTTTAAAACAGCAAACAAAATCTATTCCCCATGCAAAATGTGTAGAATTGCAGGAAATTTGCTTTAAAAGTGCACAATTTTCTCTCCGCCAACAAGAGGGGTGTGAACAGTTTGGGGTCACATGGGTTGTGAGGTCGGGGTTTGTTATTATGCCGATAAATTACATTATCCATCCGGACCTTTGTCACCTAGGAAATTTGTGTGACCGGACCTAGTACTTGAGTACCCCTGCTCTGTGATGTACATTTTGACAATGACTGTCTTTTAAGAGTAAATCCACATATAATCCGCAGTTGGATTATAAAGCCTGCACCACTATAGAGTATGCATTTTAATTCATGATGTTTTGCTGTAAGTTATTGTCCTGTAGTGTAGGCAACAGAAACACTCAGAAAATTGCCACTTTAAACCACATTCACCGTAAAAGCTTTTCGATTCAGTTAACATTAGCTTATCATTCACCACGACCACTTATCCTTCCATTATAATGCACTTGACCACAAACAGCACAATTATCCTACTTCTCTAGGGCGATAAATTGTTATGAATTGACTGTATATTAGACTGAACATGCCTGAAAGAAATGGCTTGTTTGTGGAAATGTGAAGGTAACAAGTTGACATTTAATGTCTGGTTGCCGACCCACTCCCAGGTAACAAGTTGACATTTAATGTCTGGTTCCCGACCCACTCCCAGGTAACAAGTTGACATTTAATGTCTGGTTGCCGACCAACTCCCAGGTAACAAGTTGACATTTAATGTCTGGTTGCCGACCCACTCCCAGGTAACAAGTTGACATTTAATGTCTGGTTGCCGACCCACTCCCAGGTAACAAGTTGACATTCAATGTCTGGTTGCCGACCAACTCCCAGGTAACAAGTTGACATTTAATGTCTGGTTGCCGACCCACTCCCAGGTAACAAGTTGACACTCCCAGGTAACAAGTTGACATTAAATGTCTGGTTGCCGACCCACTCCCAGGTAACAAGTTGACACTCCCAGGTAACAAGCTGACACTCCCAGGTAAGAAGTTGACACTCCCAGGTAACAAGTTGACACTCCCAGGTAACAAGTTGACACTCGCAGGTAACAAGTTGACACTCGCAGGTAACAAGTTGACACTCCCAGGTAACAAGTTGACACTCCCAGGTAACAAGTTGACACTCCCAGGTAACAAGTTGACACTCCCAGGTAACAAGTTGACATTAAATGTCTGGTTGCCGACCCACTCCCAGGTAACAAGTTGACACTCCCAGGTAACAAGCTGACACTCCCAGGTAACAAGCTGACACTCCCAGGTAACAAGTTGACATTTAATGTCTGGTTGCCGACCCACTCCCAGGTAACAAGTTGACACTCCCAGGTAACAAGCTGACACTCCCAGGTAACAAGCTGACACTCCCAGGTAACAAGTTGACATTAAATGTCTGGTTGCCGACCAACTCCCAGGTAACAAGTTGACACTCCCAGGTAACAAGTTGACAATCCCAGGTAACAAGTTGACACTCCCAGGTAACAAGCTGACACTCCCAGGTAACAAGCTGACACTCCCAGGTAACAAGTTGACATTAAATGTCTGGTTGCCGACCAACTCCCAGGTAACAAGTTGACACTCCCAGGTAACAAGTTGACAAT
The DNA here is from genome assembly GCA_023634145.1 of Thymallus thymallus. Taxonomy (NCBI): domain Eukaryota; kingdom Metazoa; phylum Chordata; class Actinopteri; order Salmoniformes; family Salmonidae; genus Thymallus; species Thymallus thymallus. Next base: position 23,508,606 of record CM042413.1, read on the forward strand.
CCCAGGTAACAAGTTGACAATCCCAGGTAACAAGTTGACACTCCCAGGTCCTTTCCATTCCTCTATGTACTGAGCAGGGATGGTTGTTGATGCATCTGCACTCTCTGCTCCTCACCCACTTGGACAGGTGCATCCGTCATCTCCCATGAGGCGTAAGTGGTGTTGGAGGCTCCATCAAGGGCTTTCTCACTGAGCACCTTGATGATTAAGTGACACACTTTAGTCCCTTTGGGTGACTCTCCAACCACTCTACCAGGTAATAAATCTGGCCCTGAAACGCTTGCTTTTTAAAACAAAAGACAGCATAAAAAAATGCCATATGTGTTCTGGTGTGAACTTGTTGTTACTGAGATGAAGGCAAGCTGTACTCCGATGCTTTTGATACGCTGTGTAAAGCCTGTCTGGGTAAAGTGTCTGGGTGTTTCCATTAGTTCAATGGTCCCTTGTGTTGTGATTCAATGCTCTGTCTGTCCCTATTCTCCTAAGGCTATTTTAATATCAAACCACTTCATCCATGATTTCATCCCCATCACTTGGGTCCACAATAACAGATCAAACAAATCCTAATATGAAAGACTGCAGCTTAAAAGGAGAGTTAAAGGTCTGTTCCTTTTCCTGGACCAGGTGGTTTCCTTTAGAGGAGAAACCCTGGTTAGTAATAACATTAACATTTGAGTAATTTAGCAGATGCTATTATCCAGAGCGACTTACAGTAGTGTGTGTATACATAAGCATACCTATGTTGACGTGATCACAGTTTCAGCCTCAGCAACCTAAAATCATCTCCAGATAGCTGTCAGATGCAGAAACTGTATCCTCAAAACATCCAGCTGGAGTCAACACGCTGTGAGTGAAAGTTACTGAAACTTTAAATTGAAGCAATCCCTGAGCAAATGGCAGTTAGTGAGACAAACAGGATATTGGCAGAGAGAGGCTGCCTGCCTCGCATACACATGTTCGCAGAAGTACAAAGGGGGCCTTGAGCAATCAAAACCAATCTCTGTTATCCTTTCCTGTATATGCAAATCAGGTCTAATTAGTAGAAATCAGGCTTGTCCATTTATAATCATAAGATGAATTTTCCCCGCAAAGCTTATGAAAAAGCAGCTTTAATTTTCAATTTTATTAATTAAAAATGTTTCAGTGCAATTGCACTCAGGCTCATTTCAGAGGTTGTTAATTATCAAACATAATCTCAATTAGCATGACAGTGTGGCCAAAAGCTATCTAAAGGGAGGTAACCTTCTCTGCGTGTGAAAGTGAAATTGGTCCTGGTTGTTGGGACTGTGAAATTGGTCCTGGTTTTTGGGACTGTGAAATTGGTCCTGGTTTTTGGGACTGTGAAATTGGTCCTGGTTGTTGGTACTGTGAAATTGGTCCTGGTTGTTGGGACTGTGAAATTCGGTCCTGGTTGTTGGGACTGGGAGGCTTGTGTACCAATATCATTAGTTTCCAGGAGTCAGACCTCAACTGTTATTGTTTACTTATCAGGGTTAAACGAGAGCCAGATCATTTGAGATTGTACTTCATACCAATTCACATTGTGTTAGATCACCAGTATGAGTTCAAAACAGTATGAAATACACAATTTATGTCTCAATCAAGCTACAGAACAACACAAGGGAGAATAAATTGACCTATTCAAAGAGCTATTATAACATTGCCCAAAGCTCAGATCTGAGCCCAGTTCAGACAGCAAAACAGCATTCTGATTGAGTACATCAGTCATTGAGTTCGTACAGCATCACTTTATTGTGTACACCTTGTGAATTACTTAATGACTGATAATCACCAAAAGCCTAATACATTCAGAGCATGCATGTACTAAAACACGGCACAAAAGTTAGTTCTTCAACTGCTGACTGTGGTTTCAGTGGGTGATGGGGGAGCCAAGTTGATCATTCATGTGATATCAAAGTAATTATCTTCACCTAATGTACCTCGACCAGGCTATCTGACCAATGGGGTGTGATAAATGTGCGCGTTATGACGGACTCGTCAAATATCAGGAGACATACTGAGCATCAGAGAGCAGATAGTGAAAATAACAGTGTACAGAGAATGCATTGCAAACAGAGGGAACATTTTCTATGTAACATTCCAAGCTCAACAACAATACTGCGTATTTATTTACCAGTACATGCCTTAATTTGTTTCATAATTGTGCATATTTCAAACCCGATTCGATTAGATTGAAATTAAGTTTAAATCAGATAAGTAATGAGGCGACAGTAATCATGTTGACAAAGACAAACTATTCTGACTCCTACAGTAGCTTTCCAATAGAAATAGAATGAATTGAACGGGCATCCCCATCCAAGTCAATTATGGAAAAATGGGTGGACTGGTAGCCATTGCGAGTGTACCCATAGGCACAAAGCAGGAAGTAAAGGAGGAAGTGCACCTATCAATCTGTGCTGTGATTTGTTGAACCAACTCAACTGACATTACACAAAATACATTCCATTGCATGAGCCACATCAGTTAGCATCATTTGAATGAACATTTTACATTACCATGGAATTATTGCATCACAATACCAGGCAGCCATTGTGATTGTACCCATTACATGTTCTATTCATTATATTTCTATGATCTTTCCACCCACACTAACACAATAACATATTTTTTCCTATGGAAACAACATCCTCTGTGTTTAAAACGAGTTCAGATTGGCAAACAAACAAGAAACCAAATCAACTCTAAGGTTATTGTTATTTCTCACATTATTAAACCAGAACGTTTTTAAGCCTTTCGCTACATCCGCAATAACATCTGCTAAATATGTGTATGCGACCAATAACATTTTATTTGATTTGTTTATACTTATCGCAGGACTCTTCACACACACACCCACACACTTGACATGTCACAAAATGAAATGACCCTTTCTCACCATGACAGTCATCAATCTGTCTAAGGAGGAAACACAAAGTATTATTACATTAAGCGGCAAGCAATTATTCATGACCTACACAAAATATCATAATGATTATATCAGATTACAAATTAGTCTTCATTTGCTTGTTGTGATGGGTTTGGGAGACAGCTGAGTATCACTGATTTAATATCAGCCCTAATTAAGTAAAACCACCAAAAATAGTTAAAGTTATAGCCGACAACTATACCACTAGAGATAGTGTTAATTGGGGCATAAATATAACATTTGTTTGCAAATGTGTTACATAACAAGGGTATGAATATGTGTACAGGAGTTAGGACCGATGCCTTCCTCATCCCCTCACAAGGTTGTCATGGCAGTGCCACGAAACATTAACTTAATGTACTATAGGCCTTAACACAACCTAAAGGCACTAAAATGCTAAAGGGCAGGTTCCTGTTTGACAGACAGTGATTGACAGCTCTCTTAATATCCCTAACGGGCTGAATGAGCCGATTACAGCCTTTCCCTAAACATGGCTGGATTAATGCACCGCACTGCAGAGTGATGTGTTAGTAGAGAGGCAGAGGGAGGACAAACTGATTGATTTGTAGAAGATGCATGTTGTATGTTGAAAACATGGATTATTGTATAGTGCATGTAGCTACTATAATAGATGGCTTACATTAGGGAAATAGGATACCTAGTCAGTTGCACAACTGAATGCATTCAACCGAAATATGTCTTCCGCATTTGACCCGAATCAGAGAGGCGTGGAGGGCTGCCTTAATCAACGTCCACGTCATCCGCGCCCGGGGAGCAGTAGTTGTTGGGGGTTAACTGCCTTGTTCAAGGGCATAATGGCAGATTTTCCCACCTTGCTGGCTCAGTGATTCGAACCAGCAACCTTTCGGTTACTGGCCCAACGCTCTTATTAACCGCTAGTCTACATATCATGGCATGGTCACGCTGCACTGAGGAACAACTGAGAAGTTATATTATTCTGTCAGTCTCAGGCTGACAGAATGTATAGAGGAGTAGTGTATCTCCAATCTATACTAAACCCCTGATATCTGGAAACTTGGAAGCACTGTATTTTAGGGTGCAACAATTAGTAATGCTATATTCTAGGTGGTACAATATCAGCACTGTTCTAGACAGGAGCCATTATTCAGCTGTTTACGTGGCCAACTATGGTGTTACCTTTATACAGCCCCAGTCAAAAGTTTGTACACACCTACTCATTCAAGGGTTTTTCTTTGTTCTTTATTTTGACTATTTTCTACATCTGCTGCATCAGATGACCTGGCCTGCACAATCACCAGAACTCAAACCATTTGAGATGGTTTGGGATGAGTTGGACCGCAGAGTGAAGAAAAAGCAGCCAACTGTAAGACCCGACGCTGGAGATGAGAAGCAGGTACGGGGAGTAAAACATTTAATGTACACGGACACAGAACAGGACAGGAACAGTATCAGCACCGGGTAAACGACATACGACAATTACAATTCATGTGGAAGCGGGGAATTGAGGAACAGACAGATATAGAGGAGGCAATAAACAGGATGATCGAGTCCAGGTGAGTACAATAATCACTGATGCATGTGAAGAGGGAAGCAGGTGTGCGTAATGATGGTGGCAGGAGTGCGTAGTGCTGGGCAGCCTTGCGTTCGAGCAGGCGTGACACCAACAAGAGCTCAGCATATGTGGGAGCTCCTTCAAGACTGTTGGAAAAGCATTCCAGGTGAAGCTGGTTGAGAGAATGCCAAGAGTTTGCAAAGCTGTCATCAAGGCAAAGGGTGGCTACTTTGAAGAATCAAAAATATAAAATATATTTTGATTTGTTTAACACTGTTTGGGTTACTACATGATTCCATATGTGTTATTGCATAGTTTTGATGTCTTCACTATTATTCTATAGAGTAGAAAATATAAAAAATATAGAATGAGTAAGTGGGTCCAAACGTTTGACTGGTACTGTAGGTAGCAGTAAACATAGCTAAGTAGCTACAACAACCCTATTATACTGTTATAGTTGCATCTACTAGTAAACAGAAGTTGCATCGCTAACCTCCCTTTGATCACGTAGAGGCAGCTGGTACCCAATCATGGGTCACAATCTTGCTCCCTTCGAGGTTTCCACTATGAGCACTAATAGTGCAGATCTGAGAAGGCATTCCTGTGCCTCTACAGCCAGCCATATGCTAGCAGGAGGGGCTCCCCTAAATATTCATCAGCAGGAGCAGTCGGGCCAGGGGGAGGCTGGGGAGGATGGGGGGCGATCGGCAGGGTGGGGTGAGAGGCCCGGGAGAGGCTGGTGGGGAGGTTTGGGAGGGAGGGGAACGGGTGGAGGCTGGAGAGGGTGGGGGCAGGATGGAAACAGCGCTCCCCTCCCCGGTGGCTCGGCTCTGGTTGCGTCCCACAGCTGGGTCAGCTAGTCCCTCCCTCCCTCCCTCTCCCCACCCCACACATTCATCACCATCACCCAGCCTCTGTCTGTTTCTGTCTCTCTCTACCTCTTTCAAGTCAAGCCAGACACATAGCTCAGACTGCTCCTCTCTCAATCACATAGCATCATCATCGCCTGTAAAAGAATCAGCTTAAACTTAATAAGAATGCCCACAAGGCCATGACTAAAGCCCAGACATAAACACACTGTCCTTCAGAGGGATTACATGTCTCACTTCAAAGCCCTCTCACTCACCTTCTATCTGGACCATTTGTTTGACTTGGATTCAAAGCAATGTAACTATGAGCGTTATTTATTTTCTCCTCTGACTCCAGCAGTGCATGTATCATGTGGTGAGTCAACAGTTGGCACTGGCAGTGAGTCTATCATGCATTCTCCACATCACAACTCCAGCTCTGACAGGAGCTGTCTGTGTTATATGAGTTCTCTCTCTCTCTCTCTCTCTCTCTCTCATTCCCTCTCTCTCTCTCTCTCTCTCATTCCCTCTCATTCCCTCTCTCTCTCTCTCTCTCTCTCTCTCTCTCTCTCTCTCTCTCTCTCTCTCTCTCTCTCTCTCTCTCTCTCTCTCTCTCTCTCTCTCTCTCTCTCTCTCTCTCTCTCTCTCATTACCCCCTCTCTCTCTCTCATTCCCCCTCTCTCTCTCTCATTCCTCCTCTGTCTCTCTCATTCCCTCTCTCTCTCTCTCTCTCTCTCTCTCTCTCTCTCTCTCTCTCTCTCTCTCTCTCTCTCTCTTTCTCTCATTCCTCCTCTCTCTCTCTCTCTCTCTCATTCCTCCTCTCTCTCTCTCTCTCATTCCTTCTCTCTCTCTCTCTCTCATTCCTCCTCTCTCTCTCTCTCTCTCTCTCTCTCATTCCTCCTCTCTCTCTCTCTCTCTCTCTCTCATTCCCCCTCTCTCTCTCTCTCTCTCTCCATTCCCCCCTCTCTCTCTCTCTCTCATTCCCCCTCTCTCTCTCTCTCTCATTCCCTCTCTCTCTCTCTCTCTCTCTCTCATTCCCCCTCTCTCTCTCTCTCTCTCTCTCTCTCTCATTCCCCCTCTCTCTCTCTCATTCCCCCTCTCTCTCTCTCATTCCCCCTCTCTCTCTCTCATTCCCCCTCTCTCTCTCTCTCTCATTCCTCCTCTCTCTCTCTCTCTCATTCCTCCTCTCTCTCTCTCTCTCATTCCTCCTCTCTCTCTCTCTCTCCCTCTCTCTCTCTCTCTCTCTCTCTCTCTCTCTCTCATTCCTCCTCTCTCTCTCATTCCTCCTCTCTCTCTCTCTCTCTCTCTCTCTCTCTCTCTCTCTCTCTCTCTCTCTCTCTCTCTCTCTCTCTCTCTCTCTCTCTCTCTCTCTCTCTCTCTCTCTCTCTCTCTCTCTCTCTCATTCCCCCTCTGTCTCTCTCTCTCTCTCAATCCCCCCTCTCTCTCTCTCTCTCTCAATCCCCCTCTGTCTCTCTCTCACACACACACACACACACACACACACATACACACACACAGCAAAGGTGCAGTGGGATGTGGTTCTGTAGACTCACGCAGCTGATGCAGGTCCCTCCAGCTTTTGGAGGAGGGGCAGGCAGTGATAGTGACCAGGGGACAGGGGTTACCAGCCAGTGTGTTACACAGAGTCTGCTGCCGGAAGAACACCTTGCGAGGGTCCACTGACCGCTGCAGCACCTTCAAGTGACTCTGAAACACAGCAATAACCAGTGGCCTGTAAACTAAACTGCCGTGATGCATGGGGCATAATTTCTAACACAAATAGAACGTACACACACATCAAAAATAACCACACTGGACACATGCTCTGCTAAGAGAATGCCAAGACTACCTTAAGGCTGGTGTGGGTGTATGTACACACACATACACACACACACAGCAGGGTGTTGAGTGCTGTACCTGGAGGGCAGAGTAGGTGTAGGGGTAGTGATAGGCCAGGTAACACACGTCTTCGTTGTGTTTGAAGGTCACGGTAAAGGTCAGGGTGTAGAAGGAAGAGCTCTTTCGGCCTCGGCTCGGACAGAAGCTGTTTCTGCAAAAACAGCGTTACTCAAGTTACAAAATGTTATGCCATTTAGAGGAGTCTACTGCAGGGACAGCAGTAATATTGTGTCACCACTGACAGCGCTTGTATTGCTAGCTACAGAATAATGCGAATTCTAACAAACAAGCCATTAAAATCTGCTTGTAATGGATATCACTAAATAAATAATGGCCTGTTCACGCATCAAATTACATGGCAAATCTCACTCTTCTAGCTATCGTTAAAAAGGTATCTGCAGCCTATTTGAGTATAGGTAAGATAAATGTCACTAACCTGTAGTAGCAGATCTCTGTTCCAGTTCTAATCCAGTTGGGTCGTCCCTCCAGAGCCTCTCTGACAGAATACAGCACAGGCTGCATCCCTGGGGACAGACAGAAAGGAATATGTTAGGTACTGTACACTACACCTATCTATACACTAATGAACCGATTGATAACAAAACGACATAAAGCACACAGAACGTTGTACCGTTAGATCTATAGAAAGTATACTCCCTAAAGGACTTTAAAATGCCATTGTACGTTTTTCCAATTACACATTTCTAGGAAGTGCTATTGTGGCCCGGCCCACTGCTGAGCTCTAGAACTGACGAGGATGAGAATGCCCTGTGTGGGGGGGACTGGGAATGGCACAATGAGGGACCCACTCCCCAACCCTCCAACGTGTAGACAGATCAACAACACAGGGTTCCTAAAATACATCTACCTCTGTGCTTATCCAGGAAGGCTTACCGTAGTTGAACTGGCTGTTGGCTTTCTCACAGTTGATAATGTTGAAGCGATAGGGCACGTTTGCCGCCATACCGCTGACCTCGAAATTGAACCACTGGTGGTGCTGGGAGCAGTTGGCGTCCGCGTTCAGGATCAGATCGTACTCGTGACTGAGGAGGAGGGAGGAGGTTGAAGACAGAGATTACGTATGAATCCCAAATGGCACCCTATTTCCTGTACAGTGCACTACTTTTGACCAGAGCCTGTCAAACGTAGTGCACTATAAAGAGAATAGGGTGCCATTTGGGACACAGCCCACATGAATAAAGAAGTCTTTCCCTCTATGATGTATTCTATCTGTTCTACAGTGCAGCGGTTTTACAAAGACTTTATGTATTATTTAAAGAAATCCAAGTATAGACTAAATTTGATCTGAAATTTTGATCTGAAATATGTCAACGGGACACCTTCCTTACAGAACCAAAGGAGAGGTTAGAGAGATACTGTTTGATTTCCGATGCAGCGCAAATGAGCCCCGAGGGGAATGTGCTGCTTGTAGTCAGGTCTCTGCCAGGAAGCAGGAAGGAGCTGAAACAAAGCGGAGAAGCGTACCTACGGACGTGAATGGCTTTGCGCAGGTTCCCGCACTCAAACTTGGAGAAGAAGTGCAGGGAGTCGGAGTCATCAGGAGAGCCCTGGGAGCTGGGGATGGAGAGGGGGGGAGTGGGGGGAAATGTAAGCTTTTGTACTTCAGTGACCGGACTTATCCATTATCAGTCTGACCAGTAACAGAAAATGGCACCCAAGGTTTCTCATTATGCACATAATCTAGCTGAGAGTGTCTGCCGATGCTCTGGTTATCAGGCACGCAGTGAGAACACAGCACCAGTCAGGATGGTGTAGCTTCTCTTACAATATCCATGCTATACCTCTGACATTGTCCATTTCCACAGCACTTAAAAAGCAGTTCTGCAGTCAACTGACAAATCAAAACAGGCGAGTCTGCAGCAGCAGAGCCCAGAAATATCTCTACTCAGTGTTCTCTTTCCATTAGACATACACCTATGTACTAAAGTGCTCTGCTATTCCAACATTTGGTCTGTATAACAAGCAAGATATTTCAGCAGATATTTCCCTGTCTCAACCACCTATGGCGGACATCCATTAACAATCCATAGGATAGGGATATATGATAACTGCCTGTGTAGAGGTGTGGCATCAGAGAGTGACTGGTTTGTTAACACTCACCTGGGGTCCTCCAAGTCAAACACAACTTCATTAATAATGTCCTCAGGGTAGAGGAGACGCTGGACATCCTCAAACACCTTCTTCCTGTCAGAGACAGAGTACAGTACATATTCACCAAGGATAATACAGAATCTACCTTATTAATTATGGTTCCTAAATACATAGAAGGTATTTTGCTTCAATTGCTCTCTTAGATTTACTGAAACTGGCCTAAATAATGATTTATTATAAGAAATGAATGGTCCAAATAGCACAGCATTATGTAATCTAAAGCATGTTATGATAGTCTCATTGAGTTAAACCCTGCATATACTGTAAATGCACACAAAACATTACACCAAAACAGAACACCTCCCCCTCAGAACAGCCTCAATTCTTTGGCGCATGGACTTTACAAGGTGTCAAAAGCATTACATAGGGATGCTTGGCCATGTTAACTCCAACGCTTCCCAAAGTTGTGTCAAGCCGGCTGGATGTCATTTGGGTGGTGGACCATTCTTGATGCACACGGGAAACTGTTGAGCGTGAAAAACCCAGCAGCGTTGCAGTTCTTGACCTAACCGGTGCGCCTGGCACCTACTACCATACCCTGTTCAAAGGCACTTCAATCTTTTGTCTTGCCCTTTCACCCTCTGAATGGCACACATACACAATCCATGTCTCACCAAAAAATCATTCTTTAACCAGCTCCCCCCCTACACTGACTGAAGCGATTTAATTGTAGCTTTCACCTGGATTCACCTGGTCAATCTATGTCATGTTTTGTACACTCAGAGTATGTGTCAATTCGACTGGACATTTGTATATTTCCCCAAACTAAATGTAAAATGCCTCCAACCCCTGCAGACCTAGTTTCTCTGTGTAGAGTAGTGGTGAGTCAGCACAGCAACAGTCGTGCATATACCTCCTTTCTCTCAGCACTGTAACTGGAGAGAGACTGTGGTGCACTTCACTCTCTCCTCTCCTCCTCTCCTCTCACTATCCCATCACCACCTCCCCGAGGTCCCTCATCACTCCCCAACTTAAGAAGAAAGGTACAGGTCACAGAGGAGCACTGCATCAGACAGACATCCCTTTCCTCCCATCTCTGAATATAGGATTACAGTCTCCACTGCAGCCACAGATCCCCTCCTTCATCCCCATCCAGGGCGCTCTGACTCAGAGTACTCTAAAGAAATACACCAGAGGACAATCAGAAAGGCTGGGAGATCCATCAGAAGGCAAGGGGAACACAGGCTGCATAAAGCCTAAGGGTGTGGTTGTTTGATCAGGCCATGCCTGTGAGGACAACTGCCCTGGCTCTACCAGACCGGGTCCCGAGGGGACAGAACAGCCAGTAACCATCCCACTGAGTCAGAGAGAGTTAGAGAGGGGCTGAAAACACTTTCTCATGCTCTCTAAGAAAGCAGGGCCCAGCGGACGGGATGCCCTTCAGATTAAATGAGTCGACTTGTGTTTTACATTAGGGAAATCTCAATTGACATACACTTCTAGTGAAAGCTGAATTAAAAAGTATTTAGAAGCATTTAATGTGAACACAGACTCCCAAAAAGTAAAGCGCCTGAGAAAATTGCATCTGTGCAAACTAAATGTCACAGACTGTCAATCACTTTAAGTCCCAAAAAATGGCTTTTGCGGAGAAGACACTAAACAGAGCTAACATAGACTTATCTCTTCCCAGGGTGAGCACAATGAACTGTGAAATGATTGAAATAAACGTCCTTTCCACACAATCTGCCATTTGCACCTTGAAAAGTTCTCCAAGAAAACAAGTTTTGGTCCGGGCAGTCACAAATAGTCTAATTAGATTACTGAATGAGTGTTCAGTAAAAGGTTGGCACTTTGGAACACATTTGGGTTGACTGACTTCAGTAGAGAGCAGTAGAATGAAAGGGACTGACAAATATTCTGTGCCCTGACAAACTATACAGCTTGGCTGCTTTGGATCATGATAAGCAAAAGGTGGGTATCTATCCATTATGGATTACACACGTCAATGACACTTAAGCATTTGTTGAGACTCACAAATCCCAAAGCTTCAGAAAAAAAATGACCAAAGTATAGTCATCAAAAAGATAAACAATTACTGAATAGAACACAAATACACTACAAGTCTACTCACGCTTATAAATAAGGCCAAAATCAGATTATGTGGAAAACATTTCAAGACTAGTTAAGTACCATCTTTCTGTGCATATTCGAGTGTAGGAAATAATATGAGTAATGCCTTTGACAGGTTTGAGAAGTCTAAGCTTCTACTGTGTTCTCAGCTCAAGTGTGAAACACTCCGCTCAAAATAAATCTGCATTTAATATGTCGCTTCAATGGCATGCTATTGTTTACAATATTTCCAGTGTTTCACACTGAAAAAGGGCACTTGAACCTGACTCAGACGCTACAGAATAATCAGGCAGTTACAATCAACATAACATTGTAATGCAGTAAGCCTATATTAGTCACTCTGCGGAAAGCAGCAGCAAACAATTTGTTTCAAGCCCAGAAACATTTCCGACTGTATGGCCCCTCAAAATGACTAACTACATTGACTACTCTGTAGTAGGGTTTAGAAGAAGAAAGAGTAGCAGAAATAGAGTATAATCTACAATACTCAACCAGGAAAACTGTACAGTAAAGTAAGAACTAGGGCTGGGAATTGCCAGGGACTTCACGATATGAAGTTATCACGATACTTAGGTGCTGATACGACATGTATTGTCATTTTCACGATTCTATTTATATTGCATTTTGATACTGGGATTTTATTGCGTTTCGAAATTCCTAACTAATTGCCCCATCATAGGTCTGCTGCAGAGAGACGAGAGAGAGCATAAAAGTGGTAAAAACACGTTGGCTCCCTATTTAAAAACAAAGATGGAGAACAAGCTATGAAGGAAAAACACTGGATGTTTGGTGCAACTAGCGCAAAATAATATTGCGATATTATCAAAAACAATACGATCCGATAATATCGTCAAAAATAATATCCCGATACATAGCTATATCTATTTTTTTTCCCCATCACTAGTAACAAACCCCCTCAAACATTACCACAGTGCTGAACACTGTCTCAATGAAGAGTGTCAGACCTTTTAAACCACTACAGTGAGGTGACCATGCAAGAAGATATGGACAATTCTGCCATAATTCTTGATCACGCCGGCATGTCTGTTTCTTCTCAAAAATTATTCTGGTAATCACTTCCAGAAACCTGCTTTCATCAAACACTTTCCAAAGGTGGCACACACCAACATTAAATCAATCCGAGACAATTGACAGGATGAATGCTATCTGTGCTGTGCCATCTGTGACAGAGAGGAGGAACAGCCGACAATACAGAGAGAGAAAGGAACCAAGACAGTAGGGAAAGCAGGAGGACCAAGCTTATATGACATCTTCCTTCCTGACATGCTTGCAACACGCTCCATAAACTCCTTCTTTAAATGGGATTTATGCAAATGAAGTGATGGGATGGTTGTAATGGGTTAGCACCATACTGAGACAAGGCCTCACATCATGCCGTGATGAATACATAAAAATGGCTCAATCACTCCCACACTCATCAATCACTGCAATTTAGTTAAGGGGAGCCGCAGCAGTGCTATTTCTTCTGTCCTCCATGGCATTTTCCCTTTAACTTACTTAAATATAAAACCATTGGTTGACATATTGAGACATCTACCTACCTTTGAACATTGGGTTTCCTTCCAGCCATTGGCTCTTTACTCTGTGGAGGGAGATGTCCCCAGAAGTCAGGGAAGGCTAAAATGGAATACCCAGGGATGGACTTGGTGAGGGCTGCTGCTGCGGTGTACATGCGTGGGTCATGGTGGGGGATGCAGGCCCCGTGTTTCTCCAGCAGCCTGTCTACCATGCTGGGGTGGCTGTCCTGCTTCACCCTGGAGCTAAACAGGAAGTGGCTGTGGAGGTCACAGGCCTGCAGATGGTTCTCTGGAGGTTCTTCTTTGCCATCCTGATCTTCCTCTACTGTTGAGACTGGGTGTTCCACGGGAGAATGGGATGGAGAATCTCTGGGACTCACTCTGGATCTTCCAACCGTCCTGAAGTCCCCATTTAGTAGACCCTCCTCATCGGAGCTTGAATCTACCTCAGAGTCTGAGTCCAAATCCTGAAAGACATATAGAGTACTCTGTAAACCTAAAGGAGGTTAAAGATGACATGTTCTACCCTTTATTTTCGGCAGTGGGTGTCTCTTAGCCTCTGGTTAGATTTAAAGAACACAACAGCCATGTTTAGCTAAATATACTGTCATTATAACAGCTCAATGCAAATAATAAACTCAAGGGATATTATCGAATAAAAAAAGGAACATTCAAATCAAAATGTAAAAACATAAATACATCTTAAGGTCAATAAAACATAAAGAACCACTCTGATGGTGCCCCAGAGAATATATATTTAACATCCCATTCCCATTGACATCAAAAAAGCTGTTCTGTCCTTTGATATTGAAAGCAGATGAGGTCTAGCAATTACATCAGCTGACAAGCAGAAAATATGAAGCATCATTGGCCCCTTCCTTACAATTTAAATATACATTTAGAACCTATGCATAATTGTTCTATGATTCCACAGAGAGGAGTGAGGAGACCAATTCCTTGAAGCTTGGTAATCTCTAAGAAAGTTGATGTGTGTCAAAGACTAGTGTTCATGGGCACAGGCATGGGTTAGCATGTAAAGGTTTAATTAAACCATGTGGGAATGTCTGGAAACCCAGATTTGTTTAACTGTGTGTTCTTTGTAACTCATAACCTCTAGCCCTCAGCAGTTATGCTAAACTTATGAGTTTGGAAGTTCTTTCTGTGTTTGCACTGCACATTTGCTGATTCACTGCATTTCACATCACATTAACATTAAAATCAGAGCTGAATACCAATGGATATGTACAGTATAATGCAGAAATGCATACTGTAGGTATCATTGAAGCAGAGTGAGAGAGATGGAACGAAATAGCTCGCTTTCTCGCTGCACAGGAATAATGTGACATATCCTTTTGATTTAAAATTTTTAAAAAGGCCCTATAAACAAACACTATAGAATCTCAAATCTCTAGTGTCAATTTGATTACTGAATCCAGCAAATTAAAAGGGACTGGCGAAAACATGATTGTGTTGTTTTCCAATTTCCAGAACATCATCATTAGAATCTCTCTTGATTAAACCGTAGATCTGATGCAGGTGCAGGATGGAAATCGGCGCTCACAATCTAACGTCTCAAAATAATCAAAGCCATAATTAGAGGAACACCTGGGAGTTGGGCTGCAGTGAATGTTTTGAAGATCCTAGGATAACATTGGATAATGGACACCCAGGGTCTCATTGAGAGGTGTTATACAAGCAGCCCAGATCAAAGTAAGCTGCAGTCTCTTCAGGCATCTGACTTTAAGGGGCGGGGTGGCTTCCACTCCCATACACCAGTACTGCAGTCCCCAGGGCAGGGAAACCATATCTCTTAGACTTGGACAAGATTGAAAATATATAATGAAACAGATTGAGGATTTCTAAATGAACCATGGTTATTTTACCTTGTAGTCACACTCACTGTATCAAGGGACTGTATGCCTATTGTTAGGTTTTGTTTGATCATGGCGATCAGCAGATACAACAACCTCATTACATGTAATCAGTCAGGTATAACTTCAATAATGGATAAGTTATGCCTGCTCTATGTCGCCTGTCTAAGCATTGCAACGATGTTCTCTTTTTCAAACACAACCAATGTTCAGAGAAAATGAACTTCCAGTGCTGTGTGTTCAGAGTCATATTTATACATAGAATTCAAACTACAACTACAACTACTACACTGTAGTAGGCAAACTAAAATGCATTGCTATTTTGTGTGAACAATGAATGTGAAATGCATGCCACCTTTCTGTGTAGTCTCTGCCCCCTCTCTGAAGAAGGGCATTCTGGGAATGTAACTAACCTAATTGTCTTGTTGTTTCATGGCATGCTGAATTACTACATCAGTAGAGAGAGACAGCCGCAAATTAATTGGGTAAGAAGTATTTCTCAGCAGAGGCAGTTCATCTTGTGATATCATTGAAATTAAGAGAGTTGCTCCAGGAGGAGAGAGGAGATACATTTCCACAGGCTTGTTGGCATTTCAATTTGCCTTAACTCAACAACAGTCTAAAGACTACCATAGTGTCATGGGGTAAGGTATTACACTGTCTCATACATGTCAAGTTAGAGGGCTCAAATTAGATACCCTATTAGTATTGCCCTGACAATCCTAAAGAAAATATTAAAAAAATAATACGCCTTAGTGTTTACATCAAGCAATTTGACGCAAATTATGAAATCCTGTTGTGATTCACTAGAATCATTCTGCTCCCGAAACCCTGTTATCCAGAAGTTCCATAGAGGTTAATGATTTTGAGTGTTGCCCTGAGAACGGTTTGCTTATCAGAGGATAATAGTGGCTGTCATACCCTGCCACCAGCTATCACACTCTCACAGTCAGACCACTTCCCAGGCTCTCTGGGTCTTGCTAAGTAGAAAACGTTTACCTAAGAAGTGGGGTCAGCGCCTAAATTGACTTTTAGGATGGGCATAATGCACACTCATTTTACATTTTAGCAGACGCCCTTATCCAGAGAGACTTAGAGTAGTGAGTCCACACTTTCATACTTGTCCTTTGTGGGAATCAAACCCACTACCCTGGCATTGCAAGCTCCATGCTCTACCAAGTGAGCTACATGGGGCACTCATCTGGTAGCCACACATCTATCCACCTTAGGCTGGGCTCTGGAGCCCTGCTAGAATCAACAATTGTTTAAATACATTTAACACTGTACCAATAAATGAGTAGTTATGGATATAAACTGCTGAGAGTCGGTCAGGTATTTACTGTGATGTGGTATTGATAACATCTTATTTAGAGCAGACCATCAATGTCTGGCACTGACACTGGACTCCCATGGCAGAGATGGAAGGATAGGACATAGTTTACCTGGAAGTCGTGGTGGAGTTCCGGACACAGTCTGACATACTGACCCAGCTGCTCCAGGGGCCTGTCAGGTTCTGGCCGGGACCGCAGCTTGTTCACATCTGACTCCAGGTCATCATCCTGCCGGGGCGATACACACACACGAATACACACATACACAAACACACACACACAGAGCTGTAACCACCACATAGAGGTAGGTGATATGGACGATAACGATACATTGAATGTTTATAACATTAAAGGGGCAATCAGCAGTTGCTACATACATTTTCGTACTTATAAATCAACAATATGTACCCATTGATTCTTGAAGAATATAACTTATAAATAAATGCCTCATGAGCTTAGTTCAACTGTTGTTGCCCATCAGAACCCAAAATATAATCTTGTTTTACTCCAATGTTTGTAAACAAAGTAGATGTAAAAAAAACACTGTATAGCCTCAACATGGTTAAAACGATCATTTTGATATCATGGATGGTCAGTCCTTGCATCCATAGCTCGGTCTTTGAATTTGAGTGGTTACATTTCTTCAGCCCCAACCCCACCACTTTCTACTGAAACAGGGGCGGGGTTTATGTGTTGTTATTGTTTCAACTACTGATTGCCTCTTTAATGTGCACCACAGTTATTTTTTTAAAATATTAACCTTAAAACTACAACTGCTACTTTGAATGTTGTAGCTATTAATTGTCCCATTAACAATCACCCATTATAGCAAACATATTTCATTTCAAACTTCACATTTCTCTAGTAGGGCCCTATAGGTTATTTATTGTTATGAACAACATGAGTAAAATCTCCACAATAAGTGGTCGGTGTTGATCATTCCCGTTTTATCGTCCCAGCTCTACTGCCTCATCACTGCAGCACTGCACACATCCGGACAGCATGACCTCTGCTCCATTTGTCTGCACTCCAAACCCAACGCACCTGGTGCGTACATGCCGGTTAATCAGGAATACACTAAACCTTTGACTCTGGGAGGGAGGAGGCAGGTAAACAAACGGCTGGAGTCAGGCTCATCGACAGACAACAACAACTCCTCAGCACATAATGGCGTCAGGCTCATCGATAGACAACAACAACTCCTCAGACACATAATGGCGTCAGGCTCATCAACAGACAACAACTCCTCAGACACATAATGGCGTCAGGCTCATCGACAGACAACAACAACTCCTCAGACACATAATGGCGTCAGGCTCATCGACAGACAACAACAACTCCTCAGACACATAATAGCGTCAGGCTCATCGACAGACAACAACAACTCCTCAGACACATAATGGCGTCAGGCTCATCGACAGACAACAACAACTCCTCAGACACATAATGGCGTCAGGCTCATAAACAGACAACAACAACTCCTCAGACACATAATGGCGTCAGGCTCATAAACAGACAACAACAACTCCTCAGACACATAATGGCGTCAGGCTCATCGACAGACAACAACAACTCCTCAGACACATAATGGCGTCAGGCTCATCGACAGACAACAACAACTCCTCAGACACATAATAGCGTCAGGCTCATCGACAGACAACAACAACTCCTCAGACACATAATGGCGTCAGGCTCATCAACAGACAACAACTCCTCAGACACATAATGGCGTCAGGCTCATCGACAGACAACAACAACTCCTCAGACACATAATAGCGTCAGGCTCATCGACAGACAACAACTCCTCAGACACATAATGGCGTCAGGCTCAACAACAGACAACAACTCCTCAGACACATAATGGCGTCAGGCTCATCGACAGACAACAACCACTCCTCAGACACATAATGGCTTCAGGCTCATCGACAGATAACAACAACTCCTCAGACACATAATGGCGTCAGGCTCATCGACAGACAACAACAACTCCTCAGACACATAATAGCGTCAGGCTCATCGACAGACAACAACTCCTCAGACACATAATTGCGTCAGGCTCATCGACAGACAACAACAACTCCTCAGACACATAATGGCGTCAGGCTCATCGACAGACAACAACAACTCCTCAGACACATAATAGCGTCAGGCTCATCGACAGACATCAACTCCTCAGACACATAATGGCGTCAGGCTCATCGACAGACAACAACAACTCCTCAGACACATAATGGCGTCAGGCTCATCGACAGACAACAACAACTCCTCAGACACATAATGGCGTCAGGCTCATCAACAGACAACAACTCCTCAGACACATAATGGCGTCAGGCTCATCGACAGACAACAACAACTCCTCAGACACATAATAGCGTCAGGCTCATCGACAGACAACAACTCCTCAGACACATAATGGCGTCAGGCTCATCGACAGACAACAACAACTCCTAGAACACATAATGGCGTCAGGCTCATCGACAGACAACAACAACTCCTCAGACACATAATGGCGTCAGGCTCATAAACAGACAACAACAACTCCTCAGACACATAATGGCGTCAGGCTCATAAACAGACAACAACAACTCCTCAGACACATAATGGCGTCAGGCTCATCGACAGACAACAACAACTCCTCAGACACATAATGGCGTCAGGCTCATCGACAGACAACAACAACTCCTCAGACACATAATGGCGTCAGGCTCATAAACAGACAACAACAACTCCTCAGACACATAATGGCGTCAGGCTCATAAACAGACAACAACAACTCCTCAGACACATAATGGCGTCAGGCTCATCGACAGACAACAACAACTCCTCAGACACATAATGGGGTCAGGCTCATCGACAGACAACAACAACTCCTCAGACACATAATGGCGTCAGGCTCATCGACAGGCAACAACTCCTCAGACACATAATGGCGTCAGGCTCATCGACAGACAACAACAACTCCTCAGACACATAATGGCGTCAGGCTCATCAACAGACAACAACTCCTCAGACACATAATGGCGTTAGGCTCATCGACAGACAACAACAACTCCTCAGACACATAATGGCGTCAGGCTCATCGACAGGCAACAACTCCTCAGACACATAATGGCGTCAGGCTCATCGACAGACAACAACAACTCCTCAGACACATAATAGCGTCAGGCTCATCGACAGACAACAACAACTCCTCAGACACATAATGGCGTCAGGCTCATCGACAGACAACAACTCCTCAGACACATAATAGCGTCAGGCTCATCGACAGACAACAACAACTCCTCAGACACATAATAGCGTCAGGCTCATCGACAGACAACAACAACTCCTCAGACACATAATGGCGTCAGGCTCATCAACAGACAACAACTCCTCAGACACATAATGGCGTTAGGCTCATCGACAGACAACAACAACTCCTCAGACACATAATAGCGTCAGGCTCATCGACAGACAACAACAACTCCTCAGACACATAACGGCGTCAGGCTCATAAACAGACAACAACTCCTCAGACACATAATGGCATCAGGCTCATCAACAGACAACAACAACTCCTCAGACACATAATGGCGTCAGGCTCATAAACAGACAACAACAACTCCTCAGACACATAATGGCGTCAGGCTCATCGACAGACAACAACAACTCCTCAGACACATAATGGGGTCAGGCTCATCGACAGACAACAACAACTCCTCAGACACATAATTGCGTCAGGCTCATCGACAGACAACAACAACTCCTTAGACACATAATGGCGTCAGGCTCATAAACAGACAACAACAACTCCTCAGACACATAATGGCGTCAGGCTCATCGACAGACAACAACTCCTCAGACACATAATGGCGTCAGGCTCATCGACAGACAACAACAACTCCTCAGACACATAATGGCGTCAGGCTCATCGACAGACAACAACAACTCCTCAGACACATAATAGCGTCAGGCTCATCGACAGACAACAACTCCTCGGACACATAATGGCGTCAGGCTCATCGACAGACAACAACAACTCCTCAGACACATAACTGTGCACTAGCAGCATGATAAACACGTTCACTCGATAGAGAGTTGTGCTGTATCAGATTACGTCGGTGAGGCCCTTTAATGCCAGTATGTATCTGCTAAAGAGCCCCGTCTCTAACAGTGTCCAGCAGCAGGGACTTGATGCTAACCACTACCCAGCACACAGCGCTCAGACTTAAAGACAGCAATAACCCAGTAGAGCACAACACTCCTGCTGCTTTACATACACAAATGTGTCAGATAATAGATGTGCCTGCTGGTGTTTGTCAGCATGGATCTGATACCATGGCTTTTCTTCCTCCTCCACAAGTAGATTTTGCAGCGTGCCAAATGTTGCTATTCACAAACAGCCACGCCGCACCTAACCCCTGGCCACATCAGATGAGGTCCATGCAATGAAATGGATATGTTAGTAGGGAGGAGGATAATGTAGGTTTGAATCATAGATATTAAAACCTGCAGATAGTGACAGCACTGTCGTCATCAACGTATTCTTATGGAAAACTCCCGATGGCATATGAAGCCGGAAGTATTTGAATTTGAAGCGCGCCGTATTGCTGAATGGCACCCAAAATCGCTAAGGATCATTGTGAAAGTGGCCGTAACTAGCAAATCATGGTCGATGGCGCGAGCCTCCTTGTAGCCTGCCGGCCCGTGATTGTTTTGTGTCAGCACGTGGTCCTGTGTGATAACAGATGTAGTAGTCAGAATGGATCATAATTGTATTAAAAGCGAACTTATATAATAATATATAATAATTCACCTTGGGGATCAAACTTGATCATAATAAACACATTTTAGATCCCAAAACGGACGTCAATTTATTTAATTTTTGGCCGTTCTGGCCATCGCAATTTACATAGGCTTTCTAGGACAGACCAGGGCTTTTGGCACCGCTAGGTGGCTACGCAGCAGCCAACGAGCAGTGCTTGTGACTTCACGCTCCAGATCGGACACTGGTGGCCTGGTTTGAACGAAGCAGCGAGGTGGTGGCATTGATTTATGCCTGCATCAGAGGTTCTGTTATTGAAGTAATGTGAAGGCAGGAAGCACTTCACGTCAAGCTCACGGCATGCACAGACCGTCTTCCTTTTCACAAGTAATGGATCAGTCAAATATGCTCCCATTTTACTCATTTAGGAGAAATTACAGAGGAAAATTGCATGTGTCAGATTGCGTCTGTGTCTGTGTGAGTGTGTCTGGGTGTGAGTGCTCGAGTGAGTGTGTGCATGTGTGTATGTGTGTACTGCCTCTAAGCAAGGATCACAAATCACTCACATATTCCTTGCCGCAGTCAGCCTCTTCATTTTCAATGTCGTCGTCACTATCATCTTCGAAGCTGACATCTAGCGAAGAGAAAAGACACTAAGACGTAAATGTCACGACTTCTGAACTGCTTGTGTAGGATCAAACAAACTGGTCCATGATAAATCTGTTCCTGTCTGACATGTGATGTATGTGTGCATGACTAATATGTGATATGTAAAATGCACAGTACAGACGTGTAGCGGTGATCAAAAGAAAAAAACATATGAAAGCTTTGATATTTTCTTGTATCTTTTATATTCTACAAAGTACTAACACGTCTATCTCATATGGATTTTCCAGTAATGTGCCTGAACTTAAAAAGAATAACTTGATCTTCTTTTGTTTCTGTAGACCTGTCAGCATGATATTCTAGTCTTCTAGCTTCACTGCCAGATGAGAGAGGTAAAGTCAGGGCTATCTCAGCAGACAGATGGAAATAATGCAGAACCTCCTCAGAAAAGACCCCATTTCACCAGAATGAGCAAGGAATATGGTAAACTGAAATCTGCCTCGTAGCAACGGCGACCATGTCAAGGTATTTCAATTTGGAGGGTCATTATTGAGAGGGCCGTGTGGAATTGGTAGCTGCAGGGGTCTTAAAGGACCCATTGCCCTCTAACAGATTCTAGGGGTGTGCCACTGTTGATGTCACCGGAGAGACACTCCATTTCAACATCGCAGGCTTATCATGTTGATGTGCTGTGTTGCAGACAGTATCCCTTTTTGAAAGTTGTGGAATATGTCCTTGTTGGTCCATGTAAATATAGATCATCAATAGCTTTTTATTTTTGTCACGTTGTAAGAGCATGTGCCAGTTTGTAGTTCAGAAACATGTACAATTATACATTAATGCATGGGGTATTCATATCATACATTAATGCATGAGGTATTCATATCATACATTAATGCATGGGGTATTCATATAATACATTAATGCATGGGGTATTCATATCATACATTAATGCATGGGGTATTCATATCATACATTAATGCATGGGGAATTCATATCATACATTAATGCATGGGGTATTCATATCATACATTAATGCATGGGGTATTCATATCATACATTAATGCATGGGGTATTCATATAATACATTAATGCATGGGGTATTCATATCATACATTAATGCATGGGGTATTCATATCATACATTAATGTATGGGCTATTCATATCATACATTAATGCATGGGGTATTCATATCATACATTAATGCATGGGGTATTCATATCATACATTAATGCATGGGGTATTCATATTATGTCCTTTAGATGCCCTGTGCTCCATGCTGCTCTCACAGAGTTTCACTGCCGCCTGCTTATAGGCAGATCAGATGAAGTGTGCCCCATCACTAAGAGAAATGAGGTGGGCATCTAAAGAGTCTGCCTCAGAGCCCCAGGGTTGCCAGGGTAACCAAGCCTATGCTCTCTGAATGACAAACATGGCAGGAAGACTTTTTCACTGCAGGCCACTCTCAGTGTCTTCACAATGGGATAATGTTGCTCATCATATTCTAGCAGTTACATCAACATTTGAAACATCACATGCCTCTCAGTATAATATCTGAGCGAGTGTGAGACAGACAGAGAGAGAAAAAGACAGGAGAGAGAGACAGAATCAAAGACAGAGAGAGAGAGGCACGAGAGGCAAGAGAGAGAAAGTCAAGAGAAAGAGGCAAGAGGGAGAGGTGAGAGAGAGAGAGAGGCAAGAGAGAGAGGCAAGAGAGAGAGAGAGGCAAGAGAGAGAGAGAGGCAAGAGAGAGAGAGAGGCAAGAGAGAGAGGCAAGAGGGAGAGGTGAGAGAGAGAGAGGCAAGAGAGAGAGGCAAGAGAGAGAGAGAGGCAAGAGAGAGAGAGAGGCAAGAGAGAGAGGCAAGAGAGAGAGAGGCAAGAGAGAGAGAGAGAGAGAGAGAGAGAGAGAGAGAGAGAGAGAGAGAGAGAGAGAGAGAGAGAGAGAGAGAGAGAGAGAGACAGGCAAGAGAGAGAGAGACAGGCAAGAGAAGGAGAGACAGGCAAGAGAGAGAGAGAGGTAAGAGAGAGGCAAGAGAGAGAGAGAGGCGAGAGAGAGAGAGAGAGAGAGAGAGAGAGAGGCAAGAGAAAGAGGCAAGAGAGAGAGAGAAGCAAGAGAGAGAGAGGCAAGAGTGAGAGAGAGGCAAGAGAGAGAGAGAGGCGAGAGAGAGAGAGAGAGAGGCAAGAGAGAGAGGCAAGAGAAAGAGGCGAGAGAGAGAAGCAAGAGAGAGAGAGAGAGAGAGGCAAGAGAGAGAGGCAAGAGAGAGAGAGAGAGACAAGAGAGAGAGAGAGAGGCAAGAGAGAGAGGCAAGGGAGAGAGAGAGAGGCAAGAGAGAGAGAGAGAGGCAAGAGAGAGAGAGAGAGGCAAGAGAGAGAGGCTGATGAAAATAGAGAGAGGCAAACAATACCTTGGGGTCCTGGAGCAGTGCCAGTAGGCCTCCCAGGCAGGGGGAAGGTATAAACACTCTGATCAGAGGTCAGTGGCAGGGGACATTTAGGATAGCACTTCCTCATCAGCTGGACAGCAGGCTCCACCAGAGATTCCAGACCTTTACTGGCCAGGCAGGTCTTTAAAACAGCAACACAAACAGAAACACAGACACCTCCTACATTTTTGTTGTTGTTGGTCACATTAGCATGCCCTATCCATCGTTACAATCAAGCTCTGTATTATACACAAATAACTTCGCAAGGGCAATCACAATTGCCAGGCAATACCAACTCTAATTATAAAAAAACATTATCATTAAAGCAATTAGATCTGAGAAATGTATCTAAAATTACAAAGGAGTGAAAAAAAGCAATTCAAGTAAGGGAAATTAGTTATGGCTTACAACAGAGACTGGTAGCATGTGAAGCTATGTGTGGGTATACCTGTGTGGTGTGGTAGAGGAGGCTGATGCCCCCCTGTGCCACCAGAGCTTCCCGGCCGGGGCGGCAGTGGGTGGTCTGGTGCAGGCAGTGGAGCAGGGCCAGACGGATGGGGATGGCCTCATGGTCCGGGTCCTTGTTGTGCCAGTCCTCATACAGCTTCAACAAGGCAGACACGTAACCCTTGGCCACAGCAGTCCTGACATTGGCCTCTGAAAGAAAGATATGTAAAGGTTAAACAGTCTGATGGCCTGGAGATAGAAGCTGTTACTCAGTCTCTCGGTCCCAGGTGTGATGTACCTGTACTGTCTACGCGTTCTAGATGGTAGTGTGTGGCTCGACCTACCTTTTCTTAGAGATCACTGCTGTGGCCAAGGGTTACGTCTCTGCCCTGTTATATAACTACTGCTTTGTGGACATTGAAACAGTCATAACCACTAAGGACTCTACCCAGGGCAAGATTATTGCAGGAGCTTACCGGGATTGAAGCCCAAGAGGCAGCAAAAAAAAAAATATATATAATACAGTATATACAGTATATATTAGATATGTAGTATATATATTATCATTTTACTTATATGTTTTACTGCAACCACCAACTACAGGAGTATTCAAGAGACCGCTCTCCATGAGTGTAGATAGTCTGCTGCCGCTCTGTTAGATGGGGGGAGGAGACAAGGCAGGGGGCCCACGTTGGTAACTGGGGGACCCTGCCTTGATTGTGTAAGTGATTAATAAAAAATAAAAAATGTTTTACTGCATAATAAATAAATGTGACTGGTCAATTGTGTGAGTCAGGGGCTTGCCCAAGCCCATAGGGAGCCCAAGAGGCAAAAAAAATAAAAAATAATCAGAAATTACATTACTTTTTCTTTTTGTATCCAACCACAGGAACTGGCTGGATAAATGTTCAAAATACACCAGGGAGCATAATTTAACTGTGTATTACATAAAAATTGATTACATTTTATCACAAGCGCATTCAGGTAACTGCCAAAATAAAAGAAAACACAAACATAAAGTGTCTTAAAAGAACAGCTTCAATTTGTCTTTGCATAGATTTGCAAGGACCTAAACTATGCCAGGAAAATGCACCCCACACACCATAACATATACTTTGTATCCCTCATTTACTCAAGTATACTACATGACCAAAAGTATGTGGACACCTGCTCCTCGAACATCTCATTCCAAAATCAAGGGCATTGATATGGAGTTGGTCCCTCCTTTGCTTCTATAACAGCCTCCACTCTTCTGCAAAGGCTTTCCACTAGATGTTGGAACATTGCTGCAGGGACTTGCTTCCATTCAGCCACAATAGCATTAGTAAGTTTGGTCACTGATGTTGGGCGATTAGGCCTGGCTCGCAGTCGGCGTTCCAAATCATCCCAAAGGTGTTCGATATTGTTGAGGTCTGGGCTCTGTGCAGGCCAGTCAACTTCTTCCACACCGACCTCGACAAACCATTTCTGTATGGACCTCGCTTTGTGCACGGGGGCTTTGTCATGCTGAAACTTGAAAGGGCCTTCCCCAAATTGTTGTCACAAAGTTGGAAGCACAGAATCGTCTAGAACATCATTGGATGCTGTAGCATTAAGATTTCCCTTCACTGGAACTAAGAGGCCTAGCCCGAACCATGAAAACAGCCCCACCATTATTCTTCCTCCATCAAACTTTACAGTTGGCACTATGCATTCGGAAAGGTAGTGTTCTCCTGACATCCGCAAACCCAGATTCGTACGTCGGACTGCCAGATGGTGAAACATGATTAATCACTCCAGAGAACGCGTTTCCACTCTTTCCATTTGCGGCGAGCTTTACACCATTCCAGCCGACACTTGGCATTGCGCATGGGGATCTTAGGCTTGTGTGCGGCTGCTCGGCCATGGAAAACCATTTCATTAACCTCCAGACTAACATTTATTGTGCTGACGTTGCTTCCAAAGGCAGTTTGGAACCTCGGTAGTGAGTGTTGCAAATGAGGACGGATCATTTTTACGCGCTACAGCACTTGGCGGTCCTGTTCTGTGAGCTTGTGTGGCCTACCACTTCGCAGCTGAGCCATTGTTGCTCCTAGACGTATCCACCCCACAATAACAGCACTTACAGTTGACCGGGGCAGCTCTAGCAGGGCAGAAATTTGACGAACTGACTTGTTGGAAAGGTGGCATCCTACGACGGTGTACACACATAACATGAAGGTGTTCTTAATGTCTTGTACCCTCAGTGTACATTCCTCGTTCTGATATTTATTATGTGTGTATTGTTATTGTATTGCTAGATATTGAAACAGAAGCATTTCGCTGTACCTGCGATAACATCTGCTAATCTTTGTACGCGACCAGACCAATACATTTTGATTTGATCATATTTAGTTATATAGTTGTGCTCTAGTATATATTTATTTTAGCGGCTATGCTTAAGAATGCATTCTTGGCCTATTTATCAAGCCCACAGCGGTAATGTCAAGGATCTTGATCCTATGGTCAATGAGTGTTATTACTTTGACATGGAGAGCTGTCTTTCTTGGAAGATGGAAAATACTGCAAAGCACACAGCTGAGATGTCACAGTTGGAAAAATATGTACTATTACATTCAGTATCTGCAGGGTAAGCTTTTATCACAGCTCTCTAGAGACAGCAAAGCATTTCTACCTAGTTTAATAGCAGTAGAAACACTCAAGTGTCCTCATTTCCAGCCTCATTACAATGAAACACAACAGAATGAAATAAACTTGTGAAGCACTTCCTCCTGTTGGCATCTCTTAACTACCTCTCTGAAGCCCCTCTACATCTCTTCAAAGATAATTCGGCAAGGCCTAACAGAAGGCAAAACATAGTCTCCATAATATGTCATGCAGATTAAGTGTTAAATGGATTAAACTATTGAGGGAGTATAAAAACCTTTTTCAAATATTTATTCACACGTGACCTTTGCATCAATTTATGTATTAGCCACCACCTTAGTGTTAAAGAGAAAGGTGGGTTGCATTTGCATTAGTGCCTTGTCTGTTTACACTCTGGGTCTGGGTAAATGTTCACAGCCACAGCTGTATTAGCTAATCATATTCAAATTGATGCCGGCTGGCGCTTTTTTCCTCCATGTCATGCTTCACTGTGCATTTTATTAAAAGAACGTAATAAGAGCATGCATCATCTTGGCACTGAGAGGCCAAATAAACAGTACTATAATGAACTGAAATGGCGAAGTGAGATGTGGAATGCAGGAAGACTGCTCCAATAGGGATGAGATGAGAAACTCAATGAGATGAGGGCAGTTTGTGTTACAATGCATGTGTGCTCCATTGGGCAGAACAACTTGTTAAGAAGAAGGACAAGGTAAGAAGTCCAACTGGTATGATAATTAAGGTCTAGCGAGTGCTGCAACAGCTACATCATTGAAGGGAAGACTGTTGGTCTAGCCAGCACTTGTGGAATGAACATTTTATTAGTAATCTAAGTTTAAAGGGACTAGCTATATAACAATGCTCTGGCGTTGTCTAGTTCCTGTAGCTATCTGCGTGTTCAGCTTGCACGGTATAAACCGAAGCGTAAGTACATCTACTATTCACAATGGCCACGAACCTTATTACTGTTCAGTGAATGGGGAGGACAATGTGCATACTCCCATTGACACAGCTTGCTGATCTTATAACAGAATGCATCCTTGTATCTGATCAGGAAGCTGGGGCCTGGCCAATACCAGAGTCAGAGCTACACTCTGATAGAGAATCTATGGTGCCACTGCAGTAGTCCACAGAGGACTGAGCGAGCGTGTTGAAGGTCAACCTGATGTGGGTACTGTACTGTATGCTGGACTGGTGCAGCATAGGAAGTGCTCAAGTGTATCTCCCAAGTACAGTGTCTGACAGATGATCACAGGAGATGGAGTGTAGCGTGAGTATGGAAACAAATGAGAAAGGACTGGGGATTCTCTCACTAGTGCAAGTGCTTTCCCTCTCTCTCGGTATCTCCCTCCCTCCCTTGCTCTGGCGAGCAGGTAGCCTTGCAATTAAGAGCGTTGGGCCAGTAACCAAAAGGTTGCTGGTTTAAATCCCTGAGCTTGCAAAGGTGGGAGAATCTTCTGTTCTGAGCTTGAGCAAGGCTGTTAACCCTGAACAACAACTGCTCCCTGGGCAATGGTGATGTAGAATAAGGCTGCCTTCGCACCTCTCTGATTCAGAGGGGTTGGGTAAAATGCGAAAGACACATTTCGGTTGAATGCATTCAGTTGTGCAACTGAC
Source organism: Thymallus thymallus (assembly GCA_023634145.1). Lineage (NCBI taxonomy): Eukaryota > Metazoa > Chordata > Actinopteri > Salmoniformes > Salmonidae > Thymallus > Thymallus thymallus. Next base: position 23,537,257 of record CM042413.1, read on the forward strand.
TAGGTATCCCCCTTTCTGACTCTCTCTCTCTCCTATCACCTAGATCTTTGCATAGGGGCCATGGGCTCTTAGAGCTCCAGCCCTCTGCCAAACACAGCTTTCAGAAATATGATTTTTTTCGCTCTCCCACTGGACGAGACATCAACTTTTGGCGAGGTGCATGCAGATGTATAGGAGCGGGTAGGTAGGTAATGCATACTACAAAGCCTATTCACATAACTCCAATCACAGCCACAGGGACAGGTAGGTATGCAAGCAATACGCCTTGCTGTAATCTGAAAATCCTAGAAAGGTTTTTAAAAGGTTTGGTTTTCTAATCCTATGGAGAGACACTGTGTCATAACAGCTGCCCAGAAATACTGTCTCAACACATGGACTATGTGTAAGAGTGGATGCAGCTCAAGCCTAGTTGAAATGGTAAAACATTGAAAATAAAGCTGAAAAAAAGATGGATCTGGGACCTTCCTTTTCACATGTCAAGCCATCTTTGAAGCTGCCGTCTGAGCAGCTTGATACAGAAACATCATCTAGCCTACGACGACTAAATGTGTAGCACTGAATTAAAATGCACAACTAACTGATCGTCAAACCATACAAGGAAGAAGGAGGTGAATTGTTTGATGGTTATTGACTACCTCGGATTCACATCCCCCTTGAGAGAACAGGAAACCAGGACAGTCAAGAAACATCACAAAGGGTAGTAAAGCCCCCTGTAGACTGCATAGACAAAGAGCAGAGACTGCACTGGAAACTGCTGGTGAATGAAAGAGAATTAATTGCACCATCCCCGCCTAGGCGCACATCTTTAAAATAGGCTTCAGAGAGAACTAGGAGCCTAATGTTATTCACAAGTAGAATCGTTCAGCAACTGCAGTGCATCAACAGGTGCAGAGCCTGTATACACAAAGAGAGAGCTGAGGTGCTGAGAAAGGCACAGAGTCACACTGCCACCCACAGGTAGACCAGAACACTGCTGCCTGGCTGTTATAACAGCTCAGAGCTGAGCAACCTCTCCCTGGCAGATTAATAGCTGAGCTTGTGTGTTTTTCATGCCTTTACGCATGTTGAATGCTGGGAGAAAACAGAAACTTAATTTTGTTGGAGGAAAAAAATGATTCCCCCGATGATAAAAGGAAATAACGGTTCTGTTAAAGCATACAGGGAGTAATATTAAAGTGATTTTTAACATTTACTACAATATCAATAGCTAATATAGCTTGTGTTATGAGCAAATATCCAGTGAGGGAGACATGAAATTAAATCATTGTCTGACAAGCTGTAAAGTTGCGCAGAAGCTCAGTGTAATCATGTTATACTGACTATGATTGTGTTTCAACTGAGTGAATCCGGCTGGAAGAAGCTGTTAGAAAATAAAAGTGCTGCAATACAACAAATCAATTCAATAATTTCATGAAGATGATCACTCTGAGGACTAACACAGACATGGAGATTGGATGTGCACTATTATCACCCAATAAGATGTGAGCTAAGTAAAAATGAAATAAAAGTCATTTTAATCCCAATATTATTGTTGTCATATATGCATATTTCACCAATGCCCCTGCTAGCAGAATTGCTAAACTGGTAATACTATATATTTAATATCCATATTCAAGCCCCGGTCACAAAATAACTTGTACGATACTACAGAAGAACGGTCCCCTGTACGCTCATTTGAAAAAGTTAATTGCCTGGAATATTATCACAATTATGTACAAAAAGGCATGTTACACTGAGCTAATTCACAGCTGGCTTCCCTATATCACTAAACCATCTTTTGTGCATATGCTTCCATGCTTGCATAATATTAATAGCTATAAAACTGAAACCGTTACCCACTGGCTCGTAAATAGACTTGATAAAATGACCACGTTTGACCAGTTAATGAAGGGGTTTGATATCGAGAGACTAGATTAATCGTGTGGTCAAAACAAAGCCTTTGGCGCAGACCATCCGACACATTACACGGCTGGAGTTGAGGCTTTCCAACACAAAACACCACTCAATATTCCTCCCCGTTATGATCGAGATTACTCTCATGGCCTTGAACTAGATCATCAGCCAATAGCACAGTCTATTGTGATATAACTATTCCAGACTGCTAGTATGGGAGGTAAGAGTTTATAAAGGAGAAAAGGTATGAGTTAGAGAGGCTGAAGAATACTTACTTGGACATAAAAGTGCTGCCAGTGCATCAATTGCTGCCCTGCAAAACAAAAGAGAAGTCATTTTAAACTGAGGAATTCATACCATAGTGATTAAGGAGCTGCTCTCCTTCTGCAGAATAAAACCAAGAAGATGGGCACCTCTCCAATATCCCAGTCAGCATTTTATAGTTTACATAAGCATGGAGGCACCTGCTTTAGTAATGTCGAAATCCCTGTCACTGCAATCATAGGCATTTATTACCAGCAACATAACTGCTGATTCAGGGTTGCAGACATATATTCTGCCACAACAGTGTGAACATGGATTAATTATGAATGTGGTTCTCTCTACATCCACATAAATCATAACTTGGCCTTCTAAATTAGGAGGATGCAGTTGTGTGTTATGTTGATCTAGAGCTGAGGTGAAGAGCATAAACAAGCCAAACAAAAACAGTGTTGCAAGCAGTCGCGGGAACACAGGAAATGTCATGCCAGTGAATTGTTGTCTGTTGATTGTCTCTGATCCACATTAAGAGTACACCTCTCCTGTGACGTGTTCCATTATTAAGGATAAGCAGTGTGTGCTTCCCCTCTGATGAGTCCACATCAATACCATTCACACAGTGTACCATATGTAGCCTATTAAATTAATCAGTTACCATGCTCTCAGTTATCCTAATACGCCAAACCGTCTCCCCGTCTCAGACTCAAACTGAAACAGTTGAACACAGGCACCTAGCAGTGTTGTATAAAAAAGAGCCCATTGGGATATCTGATCTGATCTGTGAAAACCAATGATCTGATCTGTGAAATAATTTCAGCCGATTTGAACAGGGGTCATAATAAAGTTGTTCCTCACAGCTGTGGCAGTTGTTGTTTCTATGGGGAATACAGAGCGCCTCTGGACAGATCAATGATCACACATACACACACACACACACCCTCTCACACAGAGGAGTTCACCAGAGGGGGAGAGAGTCTTGTTAATTATGTTCTGAGCGCTCACCCTTGAAAAGCTTCTTGGTCATATTAAGGCTCAGCTTATAGCCACAGGTTAGCCCTGTGGACCGCCTTTCATCGACTACAGCTTGTTGTGCTGAAACCCAGCTGACTGTGACATTGTTAGCCCTCAGTAATGTGGTTGCCATGCAGCCATACAGCACTGGGGCTCTCCCTATGGGCAATAAGGTGCATGGTGCATAGTCAAAACTATAGGCAACAAAAAGGGAAATCTGGCAGTGTTGCGTTTTCAATACCATGTTGGGCAAAGGTTATGAGGGCAGAGTTCTCTACATACATTACTGATAAGCATCTTCCTATTCCAACATGTGAACAAATAATTGCATGTGTCAGAATTCCCTTCAGAATTCATGCTGGGAGCAGGGTGCTGGATTGTTGATAGCAGGCACCACTAACAAATGTGTGTGTGTGTGTCTGTGCATGTGTGCCTGTCGCTTGTGTGCCTGTGTATGTGCTTGGCCTGTGTGTTGTTTGCTTGCATGTGTATGTGTTTGATTGTGTGTGTTAGTGTTTGCAAAGTATTATAACATTTGGTCAAATTGAGTGAGAACGTCAGGTGTTCAAACTCACCCCTGCTGCCAAAGGCGGTAACAATTTACTTTCCATTTGCACAGACAGAGAGTGCCAATGCATATGCTCCCTGCCTTGATCCAACTCTATTAAACATGAGTAACCTACTTCCCTTTAAATGAGCTGCTGAGGAAGGTTTGGATGAATGCAGGTTCAGCAAGTTCCTCCTCTGCCCGGCGGACTCTCGCTTTAAGGCATACATTTAATTACAAATCTAAACCAGGCAAACTTATGCAAATGGTTCAATTTCTGCCGACACGAAAAAGGTTCTGCTTTTTTTTCAGTTTTAGAAAATGTAAAACCTTGTAGAGGGTAAAACAATTTTTGATATAAGACAAAAATAATGCCTGAATCTATAAGCAACAACACAAAGTCTGTTTTAGGCTCTTGGTTTCATGGTGGTGCCACAGTAGGCCTATGCCCTTTAGCATTACTAGGAAGACATTTCAGACTCTCTTGAGTGAGGCTGTACTTTGTTAACTCATAAGACACAGTTATCTAGTTAAATTATGAATTGAACTTTCCAAGTATACTATACTCAAACGTACCTATAGTACTCAAGTTCCTGTTGAAATGTAGTGGTGCTCCATAGTCTGCAGTCATGCAGAGTGATAACAGAGTGAGTGATTTTATAGCAGTATCTGTGAACTAGACCCACTGGGCACAAACTGGTTGAATCAACATTTTTTCTATGTAATTTGTCAAGGTATTGTGACGTGGGGTGGCAGGTAGGCTAGTGGTTAAGAGTGTTGGGCCAGTGACTGAAAGGTTGCTGGTTTGAATCCCTGAGCAGACTACGTAAAACATCTGCTGATATGCCCTTGAGCAAGGCACTTAACCCTAATTGCTCCTGTAAGTCACTCTGGATAAGATTATTACAAATGTGGAATCACCATGGAAAATATTGGATTTGGAAAAAAGTAATCAGCCAGTACTGTTGTAATCAGCCAGTACTGGCATCATGAGGAAGGAAAATTATGTGGATATATTGAAGCAACATCTCAAGACATCAGTCAGGAAGTTATAGCTTGGTTGCAAATGGGTCTTCCAATGACCCCAAGCATACTTCCAAAGTTGTGGCAAAATGGCTTAAGGACAACAAAGGTATTGGAGTGGCCATCACAAAGCCCTGACCTCAATCCTATAGAAAATGTGTGGGATGAACTGAAACTGAAAAGGTGTGTGCGGGCAAGGAGGCCTACAAACCTGACTCAGTTACACCAGTTCTGTCAGGAGGAATGGGCCAAAATTCACCCAACTTATTGTGGGAAGCTTGTGGAAGGCTACCCGAAACATTAAGTTAAAGTTAAACAATTTAAAGGCAATGCTACCAAATACTAATTAAGTGTGTGTAAACTTCTGACCCACTGGGAATGTGATGAAATAAATAAAAGCTGAAATAAATCATTCTCTCTACTATTATTCTGACATTTCACATTATTAAAATAAAGTGGTGATCCTAACTGACCTAAAACAGGGAATTTTTACTAGGATTAAATGTCAGTAATTAAGAAGAACTGAGTTTAAATGTATTTGGCTAAGGTGTATGTAAACTTCCGACTTCTACTGTACGTATGCAATGACAATTCCACATAGAAATGTTACATCTTTTTCATCCTATATTCAATATATACACTGAGTGTAGAAAACATTAGAAACACCTGCTCTTTCCATGACAGACTGACCAGCTGAATCCAGGTCAAAGCTATGATCCCTTACTGATGTCACTTGTTATATCCACTTCAAAAAATTGATTCCCAACCAAATGTACTGAGCTTGAGACAATTTTGTCAAAAACAAAGGATATACAGTGCATTCGGAAAGTATTCAGACCCCTTGACTTTTTCCACATGTTGTTACATTACAGCCTTATTTTAAAATTTATTAAAACTTTTTCTCAATAATCTATACACAATACCCCATACTGACAAAGCAAAAACTGTTCTTTAGAAATGTTTGCAAATATATTTTCAAAGAAAAAACTGAAATACATTATTTACATAAGTATTCAGACTATGAGACTCGAAATTGATCTCAGGTGCATCCTGTTTCCATTGATCATCCCTGAGATGTTTCTACAACTTGATTGGAGTTCACCTGTGGTAAATTCAATTGATTGGACATGATTTGGAAAGGCACACATCTGTCTATACAAGGTCCCACAGTTGAGAGTGCATTGATCTCAGGTGCATCCTGTTTCCATTGATCATCCCTGAGATGTTTCTACAACTTGATTGGAGTTCACCTGTGGTAAATTCAATTGATTGGACATGATTTGGAAAGGCACACATCTGTCTATACAAGGTCCCACAGGTCCCACAGTTGACTTATTGAGCAAAAACCAAGCCATGAGGTCGAAGGATTTGTCCGCAGGATTGTGTCGAGGCATAGATCTGGGGAAGGGTCTAAAAAATTTGGGGCAGAATTTAAGGTCCTCAAGAACACAGTGGCCTCTTAAATGGAAGAAGTTTGGAACCACTGACTCTTCCTAGAGCTGGCCGTGTAGCCAAACTGAGCAATCAGGGGAGAAGGGCCTTGGTCAGGGAGTTGACCAAGAACCCAATGGTCACACTGACCAAGCTCTAGAGTTCCTCTTAAGATAAGGGGGAACCTTCCAGTAGGACAACCATCCCTGCAGCACTCAGGCCTTTATAGTAGAGTAGCCAAACGAAAGCCACTACTCAGTTAAAAGCATATGACAGACTGACCAGGTGAATCCCGGTCAAAGCTATGATCACTTATTGATGTCACTTGTTAAATCTACTTCAATCAGTGTAGATGAAAGGGAGGAGAAAGGTCAAAGAAGAATTTTTAAGCATAGAGACAGTTGAGACGTGGGTTGTGTATTTTTGCCAATCAGAGGGTGAGTGGGCAAGACAAAAGATTTAAGTGCCTTTGAACTAGGTGCCAGGCGCACCAGTTTGAGTGTGTCAAGAACTGCAAAGCTGATGGGTTTTTCACACTCAACAGTTTCCATCCAGCCAACTTGACATAACTGTTGGAAGCATTGTAGTCAACATGGCCAGCATCCCTGTGGAACGCTTTCGACACCTTGTAGAGTCCATGCCCCGACGAATTGAGGCTGTTCTGAGGGCATAAGGGGGTGCAACTCAATATTAGCAAGGTATTCCTAATGTTTTGTACACTCAGTGTATATTGGGTGGTTGAAATAATGTTGTATTTCATATTTGATTAGGTTCATTTTATTTGACCTTGTTTCAATGTTGATAGTAAAATTGCATTTTTGAATCAACGTAATCGTTTCAACATGATGCCATAAACCCAAATAAAGATTGAAGTAAATAATAAAATGTGTCGATCGATTCCTGCCTGAACATTGACTCCTACTGGTATACGAGGGTTAATTTCAACTCTTCTGCCTGCGGTTATGGAACCGTGACATGTTCACCGGATATGCCACCTTGTCCCAGACCTGCTGTATTCAACTCTCTCTCTCTACCGCACCTGCTATGTCAACATCTAAATGCCCGGCTATGAAAAGCCAAGTGACATTTACTCCTGATGTACTTACCTGTTGCAACCTCTACAACCACTGTGATTACTATTTGACCCTGCTGGTCATAGATGAACATTTTAACATCTTGGAGAAAGATCTGGCCTTAATGGCCATGAATTGTTATAATCTCCACCCAGCACAGGGGACTGGCCAACCCTCAGAGCCTGGTTCCTCTCTAGGTTTCTTCCTAGGTTTTTGCCTTTATAGGGAGTTTTTCATAGCCACCATGCTTCTATATCTGCATTGCTTGCTGTTTGGAGTTTTAGGCTGGGTTTCTGTATAACACTTTGTGACATTGACTGATGTAAAAAGGGCTTTATAAATATATTTGATTGATTGATTGAATACACTTCAATGAGAACAAGTCTACAATCCAGATGCCTACCTCTAAGTACCCTGCTTAGATTTGGAAACAAGCTGTGTTCCATTCAGCTGAGCTATCAACACATTTAGACATTGATTAGCTTCCATACAATTTTGCATTGACTACCTAAATAAAATGGAATAGTTTAAAGTAATTCCTCTAACTTTTCTTTAACAAGCTGTATGTGAAAGTAAATTTCGGAGTGAGGTTTGGGTTTATGAAAGCTACATTGACATCTGATTTGCCCAAAGGACCATCATTTCAATGATAAGAATGAACTATAATTCATTCATGGTTGATTGGATCTTTGGAAGTTTAGAAGTAGTTACTATTAGCCCTATAAATACAGTATAATGCCAAATTCATTATATTATTAATAAACTTTTACCTTGAGTAAACCTTCAATAAACAGTACACCTCTTGTGTGACAATCATGTATTAGGTCAAAGCCTATTGATAAGGGCACTAAGATTGTTAAATATTAGCCAACTACAGAGAAAAATGAACAACACTTCAGCAGAACTTATGTTTAAATCTTGGGCTATAAATCATATAGAGTGCAGTATTTGATTCACCCAGCACTTGGTTAGTCTCATTTTCAGTGCAATCTGATCTGTCCATGTTATGTGTAGCACTTAGAGAATGCAGCGGTGGGTATACTGTAGAACTGTGGCTGTAGCTGTGGCATGCCTCTGGCACAGCCAATGACAGGTGGACATGATATACGATACTCACTTGACAGTGCGTATGTGCCTCGTAGTGTGAGGGGGTATCAGTCTGAATATAACGTCCAGGCCTCGGTTTTGTCCCAGCAGCGTAGCTGTGGTGACTGAAAGATGAAGAAGTAAACAAAGGCACACATTGATAGAAATGCCATTGATAATTGCATCCAATGGCCAGTGCTAATTGATATCCAATTCCTTACCAGTCCATAGTGGAAATATATTGGCTTCATGAGAATTTCAAGAGACTTCAACTTCAACCGAAATTCTAACTTCAAACACATAATTTAGGTATACTTACAGACAAAAGTGTTCTATTTACAGTGCCTAGCAAAAGTCTACACACGCCTTGCACAGTCTTCCCACTGGGCACAGATGTCAGTTCAACATCTAGTTTTGATTTATTTAACTAGGTAAGTCAGTTAAGAAAAAATTCTTATCACAGTTGTGATACAGCCTGGAATTGAACCAGGGTGTCTATAGTGATGCCTCAAACATTAATCTAAAAAGAGATGAAATCGTTTTGTATTTCCTATCAATCTACACAACCTACTCCACATTTTCAAACTGAAAGCAAAATTATATAAATGTTTCCAAATGACTAAGAAACACAAAATTAGGATGTATTGATTGTGTATGTTTTCACACCTCAGAGTAAATATTTGGTGGGAGTGCCTTTGGCAACAGTTACAGCTTTGAATAATTTTCAATAATATTTGACCAACTTTGCACAACTCTTAGGGCAAAATTGCTCAAGCTCAGTACATTTAGTTGGGAATCTGTGATGGGCAGCAATATTCAAACCTTGTCACTGATATTTAAGCAAATTTAAGTCAGGACTGAGACTAGACCACTCAGGAACACTCAACACCTCTTGGAAAGCCATTCTGGTGTGTCTTTGGCATAAACATTTGTGTAATTGTCTTGCTGAAAAACTCCCCATACCCATAACATGATGCTGCAACCATAACACTTAAAAAATACAATATATCCATAATTGATTCCCAACCAAATGTACTGAGCTTGAGACCATTTTGACAAAAACAAAGGATATACAGTACATTCGGAAAGTATTTGGACCCCTTGACTTTTTTCCACATTTAGTTATGTTACAGCCTTGTTCTAAAATTTATAAAATAGTTTTTTTTCCTCATCAATATACACACTAATGTGAAGGATGCATACAACTCCACTGCACTCCCTCCCCTCGGTAGATCGGATCACAACCTTGTCCACCTCACCCCACTCTACAGGCCTATGGTCCAACAGCAGCCAGCGACCACTAGGACCATTAGGAGATGGTCCCTGGAGGCGAATGAGGCCCTACAGGACTGCTTTGAGACAACAGACTGGGATGTGCTCTGTGAGGATCATGGGGAGGACATTGATGGACTTACAGACTGCATAACAGACCCATCAGCGGGCCCCTATGGCATCAGCCCAAGGGTGCTTAGGGTCTGTGATAACCAACTGTGTGGAAGACTCCAGCGACCCCTTCAACCTTAGCCTGAGCCTGGAATGGGTCCCTGTGCTGTGGAAAACATCCTGCCTGATCCCAGTGCACAATAAGGTGCACCCCACTGTCCTGAATTACTTCAGACGTGTAGCGCTAACATCCCACATCATGAAGACCCTGGAAAGGTTAGTCCTCGCTCACCTCAGACCCCTGGTGTGTACATCACTGGACCCCCTGCAGTTCGCATACCAGCGCAACATCGGGGTGGATGATGCAATCATCTACCTTCTCCAGAGGGCCTACTCTCACCTGGACAATGCAGATTGCACTGCAAGGGTTATGTTTTTTTACTTCTCCAGTGCCTTCAACACCATTCAGCCCCTGCTACTGGGTGAGAAGAAGAGGAGGATGAAAGTGGAAGCACCCTTAGTCTCCTGGGTTACAGACTACCTGACTGGTAGGCCACAATTTGTGCAGCTACAGAGCTGTGTGTCAGAATGGGCAGTGAGCAATACAGGGGCCCCTCAGGGAACGGTCCTGTCCCCGTTCCTGTTCACCCTCTACACCTCAGACTTCAGATATAACTCTAAAACATGCCAACTGCAGAAATTCTTGGATGACTCTGCAATTGTAGGGTGCATCAGGGGTGGGCAGGAAGAGGAGTACAGGAGCACAATCAATGACGTTGTGGTGTGGTGTGAGCAGAACCACCTTCAGCTCAACGTCAGCAAAACAAAGGAGATGGTGGTGGACTTCAGGAGAACCAAGGCCCAACCGACTGTAGTACCTATACAGGGGATGGATATGGAAATGGTTGGTTCATACAAGTTCCTGGGAGTCCATATGGACAGCAGGCTGGAATGGGCTGGTAACACCGGGGCCCTGAACAAAAAGGGCCAGAGCCGACTCTCAGGTCCTGAGAGGCTCAGGTCCTTCAACGTGTGCAGTAAACTACTGCATACTTTCTATCAGTCTGTTGTGGTATCTTGCAGTGGTGTGCTGGGGCGCCAACATAAAGGCTAGTGATGCTTCTCGGGTAAATAAGCTGATCAGGAAGGCTAGCTCTGTTCTGGGGATTAACCTTGACACTCTAGAGGAGGTGGCGGAGAGAAGGATCCTGGCCAAACTGCTGGCCATCATAGACAATGTCACCCACCCTCTGCATGCCATGGTTATGATGCAGAGGAGCACCTTCAGTCACAGACTGATCCCACCACGGTGTGCCAGAGAGCGCTACAGGAGGTCCTTCCTGCCAGCGGCTATTAGACTATTTAATGCCTCACTGGGGTGCAGTGTCGTCAGCAACATAGACCTGGAACTGTTGGGGTGTTAGGACCTAGTTTAACAATTAGGAATCCATCCATCCGTGAGTAACTCTCTGGTCTGTAATCACTCATTCACTATTCATTTAGCACTCATTCATTCAGGACTATATATACACATATTCATGTACAGTTGTTATATCCTATCACGTGCAATATTGTAAGTAATTCTTGGACTGAACTTACGTAGTCATTCACTCAGGACTGCATATTAGTATCCTGTCTTTTTTTCTATGCATTTAGTATATAGAATGTAAAATACGTGCATTTATCTGTAATTAAACACCGTACTAAAGACTGTATTTTAAGGGAATTATTATTATTAACCTAAATTATATAATACGCACATTTAGCTATTTAAGTATCTCTTCCTGTCATTTACCTGTACAGTTAATTTAACCATACAAATATTCACTTACCTGTACATTTAACCAGACTGTATATTAAGTAAACTATTATTACCCTCACTTATATCATATGCACATTTAGGTATTTAACTATCTTTCTCTGCCATCGACCTGTATAGTATAGTTAACCATGCAAATATGTTGTATTTATTCATATCAACTTGCATTCTTTCACCTAACACTCTGTAACAATGTATAGTGTACATGTTCAGCCATTCACTCATACTATGCAATGCCTTTTTATAGCTTTTTGTACTCCAGACTTCTTGTATTTTTATACTTTGTACTTCAACTCTATCTATCTATCTATCTATCTATCTATCTATCTATCTATCTATCTATCTATCTATCTATCTATCTATCTATCTATCTATCTATCTATCTATCTATCTATCTATCTATCTATCTATCTATCTATCTATCTATCTATCTATCTATCTATCTATCTATCTATCTATCTATCTATCTATCTATCTATCTATCTATCTATCTATCTATCTATCTATCTATCTATCTATCTATCTATCTATCTATCTATCTATCTATCTATCTATCTATCTATCTATCTATCTATCTACGCACAATACCCCATACTGACAAAGCAAAAACAGACGGAAGCCGCTACTCATTTAAAAGCATATGACAGCCCGCTCTGAGTTTGCCAAACAGCACCTAAAAGACTATCAGACCATGAGAAACAAGATTCTCAGCCCCCCAGATTCTCTGGTCTGATGAAACCAAGATTCTGGAAGAAACCTGGCACCATCCCTACGGTGAAGCATGTTGGTGGAAGCATCAAGGTGTGGGGCTGTTTCTCTGTGGCAGGGACTGGGAGACTAGTCAGGATCGAGGGGAAAGATGAACGGTGCAGAGAGATCCTTGATGAAAACCTGCTCCAGAGCGCTCAGGACCTTAGACTGGTGCGAAGGTTCACCTTCCAACAGGACAACGACCCTAAGCTCACAGCTAAGACAACACAGGAGTGGCTTCGGGACAAGTCTCTGAATGTCCTTGAGTTGCCGAACCAGAGCTCAGACTTGAACCTGATCAAACATCTCTGGAGAGACCTGAAAATAGCTGTGCAGCGATGCTCCCCATCCAACCTGACAGAGCTTGAGAGGATCTGCAGAGAAGAATGGGAGAAACTCCTCAAATACAGGTGTGCCAAGCTTGTAGCGTCATACCCAAGAAGACTCGAGGCTGTAATCGCTGCCAAATGTGCTTCAACAAAGTAATGAATAAAGGGTCTGAATACTTTCATTTTTATTTTTAGTAAATTTGAAAACATTTCCCCAAAAACAATTGTCATTATGGGGTATTGCATGTAGATTGATGAGGGAAAAATATATTTAATTAATTTAAAAATAAGTCTGTAAATTAACAAATTATGGAAAAGGTCAATGGGTCTGAACACACTGTGTTGCCTTAAGAGTTGTGCAAGGTTGGTAGAATCTTATTCTAAATTATTCACAGCTGGAATGGTTGCCAAAGGTGCTCCCACCAAGTATTAACTCTGGGGTGTGAAGACATGCGCAATCAATACATCCTCCTTTTGTATATTGTAGTATTTTGGAAAATGTTCTACAATTTTTCTTTCACTTTGAAAATTTGGAATAGGTTGGGTAGATCGATTGGGGAAAAAAATCAAATTGAATCCCTTTTCTGATTTAATTTTAAGGCAGCAAAATTTGAAGACTGTGCAAAGGGTGTGTAGACTTTCACTAGCGACTGTATAAGGGACTCATTGACAGTTTACAGTCATCGTAAAAATTATCAGACGTAAAGCTGCTGCAGCTCTGACCTTGTGACCATGTAGTTTTATCATTTCATTGGTCAATATTTAGATAAGAGTATGTTTTCATTAAATCGTAATTACTATCCTAAATGAAGTACACCAGCACATCTGCACTCAAGTAAAATGTGTGCCGCCGCTTCAGAATGTAGACCTCCTCCATACTCCCTGAACTCACAGAGTCCCATAGACATCTTTGTATTAATTCTGGATGCTGTTAACATTGAGGGTAAATCACAAAACAGACAACGCAGTGGAGTGTGATTGAAGCTTTAAGGGGTCATTAACCTACCAGAGGAGCAGAAGACCTGGATGACCCAAAGTAAGGCAGCCGTCCTCCTGGCGTGTTTTACATTCTGTTTCAGCAGAGTCAGAGTCGGCAGCACAGCCTCCGCTTTCTCTGCCTTCATTCCAATATGACGGTCTGATCGAGACACACAAAACACCACAGACAGCAGTCAGTAACCCCCAGATCTAATGATACTGACCACCCACTGACACTGTTTACACCAGTTCTTTCTCAGAGAAAATTAAACATTCTATGAGGTAGAAAAAGAGATCAAGCTAAAATGAATATAAAGATTTGATTAGTGTAATTAAAACAGTTGTTGGCCTATGTGGTTTGCTTATTTTATCCGCCTTTTAAAATAACAAGAAAACACTTCTCAGTGAGAATCACCATAATGAAATTAACGCATGAATAAAAGCTGCTTGGGCGCATGACGACAATATTTTCACTGGATGATATGCAATCCAAATATACTATTAGATTGTCTATCTGCTTGAATGATTTCTCACTGCTTTTACACAGGTGAATTGCCTGACGGTCTGTGGAGTGGAATAGATCGGGTATGATTTTCTACTAATCACTGACACACAACAATGCTTAACCAGGCACACAAATCCTAGTTTATCATACAATATTGCAGCAATTACAGTGGGAAAACCACTTAAGACCAACATTCAAAAGCATCACTGGCTTTATTGGATATTGCTTCAATATTCAAAGCTGGCATTTTAGTGATCGGAGGACACCCATTAAATGTGAAGAGTCCAGGCAAAGGCACCCATTAGATGACTGACTGTACTATGTTTTAGTGCAGAGAGAAAAGGCTCATCAGGCCCTAAAGTATAGGGCGAAGCTTTGCTTTAATTGGAATGCAGATGAGACAAATAAAACTATTTATGTGCTGCTTAGCAATAGCATAATGAATGCACAGATGTGAAAGTAAAGAGTTGTGGGATCTAATTCAAGTAGTAATACAACCCCCAGATCTAATGATACTGACCACCCACTGACACAAATTGACCATTGCTTCACATTCTTGTCAAAATAACAAAATGGGTTTTTAGAAAACAGCTGATGCTGCTGATACCAGTTACGATAAATCCTTCATTAGCTTGGTTTACAATAAACATTGCAATGAATATGAATGGAGAAAGCTTATCCTATTCCTACAAGTGGCCAGATGTCACTTGTCAAGATATGAAGGTATGCATCCATGTCAGTGAAGCTTTGCCACATAATGGATAACGTGGTTTGTCAGTCAAATGGAACTGTCGGTCTGGCCTTTCTATTAAAAGCTGACGGACACCTGGGCCAAGGAGGAGAAAGCCATGATGTCTCCATTATTTGATATGGACTCACTTCCTGTTGACATTCTAAGAGGGTAGCTAAGAAAATCATTAAGCTACCCACTGTGTTGAAAGGTTTGACAACCTCTCACTACAACATGCAGTATAACTGAGACAAATAGCCATGTACAGCTATATAATTACACACATGATATCTCCAAATATACTATCACTTCACGTTCTTGTAAATTATATTTCCACTCCGATGTGTCAGATGGAGCCTCACCTCTGTGTCCAACCTTGGCCAGGAGGTGCAGCAGGGGGAGGAGGATGGTAAAGTTGGGGGAGAAGGTCCTGGCTGTGGTCACCAGGGCGCTTAGAAGGGCCTCGCTGCCCCCCTTCGAGATCATGTAGGTGATCCGTCTGTCTGTGCCTGGAACACAGACACACACAACACAACACAACACAGTGACCAGTGACCAAAGGCAATAAAACAAAGAAGGGCAATAGACTGTAGCTCTCTAGGGGGAGTAGACCTACTTTAGCATTATATCAACATGGAATTACTATGAATCTGAATCAACAACAGAGACTCACCAGCTGAAAGAAGCTCATCCAGCACGTTGAGGATATTGAGGGTGCTCTCGATGTCCCCTGCATTCTGTGGGGAGAAAAGATCAACACTAAGTCAAAACCTCATCCAGGCTGCTACTGTTGTTTTGGGTAATGTTGACTGTAGAATGGCAACTTGAACAAGAAAACTGACATTGGCATTGTTGTTACATTTAACTATGTGACCATGCTCTCGACTGGCAACGCAAATGCATTTCTCAAGACCTAGCTGGGGAGCTTTGACTCTGACATCAAATTTTTCTGATGAATTAGGTGATGAGATCACTTAGGTCACAACAACACAGCAGCGTGGGTCCCAAATACTGCAGCAGGCCTAGGTGCAGGAAACCGAATGCCCCAGGCCCAGCAGGGGCTGTGGTGCTGTGTTTAAAAGCAGCAGCAGATGACAACCTTTCTGTATGGGGGGGGGGGGGATTGGGCACTAATCCCCAGAGAGAAGTCCCAAATTGCACCCTATTCCCTATATAGTGCACTACTATGGGCCCTGGTCAAAGGTAGTGCACTACTATGGGGATAAGGTGTTATTGGGGATCTCTGTAGATAGACAGCACCTAAACAGGCATGGTGATTAGGTGTGAATGGATCACCTATACTATCCAGGCCCGGACTTTGACATTTATACTGTAGCTGAGAGAATTCCTATATGATAACAGGCAGGAAAAATATCTGCCTATATACAGTATGTGCTGAAAAGGGCTAACTTAGTTAGACAGGTGGCAGTATTATTAAATGGTTGGGATGATTTTAGATATGGGAAGGGATAATGTAGGAGCTGCAGACTCAAAGCTTAATAATTGACGAGGTGCAGACTGACGGACCACACAGTAAACTGGAAAAATCGAAGAACCGTAAAGAAGGCTTAAATGCTGGTTCTCCAATAAACTGGGAGTAAGATATGCAAAGGGAGACATTATTGAAGGATTGTACAGTATGTATGCACCTCTTTAAATGTACAGAACCGAAAGAAATGAAAATAATAAGTAATGTAAGTAAAATACTCTGAAAATAAATACTCTGTGAGTACAGCTTTTCTGAAAAACTACAACTGAAAACAAAAACAGAACGTATGAAATGATCTCGGAAAAGTACCACAATGACCTTCACATAATAGTGCAGAAGATAGATTCTCTGTTGGCCTTTCTGTGTGCTGTCACAGAGGGAACAAGAGACTGGGCCCAACACCCAACAGAGGTGATCTATTACAGCTGAGCTGACATGAGGTGTAGCTGTGCAGAGCCATGTCTTTATGTCACATACCCTTCAGAAGACTCCCAAGTGGCGCAGTGGTCTAAGACACTGCATCTCAGTGCTCGAGGTGTCACTACAGACAACCTGGTTAGAATCCAGAACTTTATCACAACCGGCTGTGATTGTGAGTCCCATAGGGCAGCGTACAATTGGCACAGCGTCGTCCGAGTTTGGCCAGTGTAGGCCGTCATTGTAAATAAGAACTTGTTCTTAACTGACTTGCTTAGTTAAATAAAGGTTAAATAAAAAATGTATTTAAAAAAAGAAAGACATTAGAAGCGATGGCTGGTAGGAATTGGTTTCATTAAGAACTACTAACACTGGCATACTGTTACTCTCCAACACATCAGACAATGGACCCATCTCATAACAATATCTATTACCGAACATAAATATAAACGCAACATGTAAAGTGTTGGTCCCATGTTTCATGCGCTGAAATAAAAGATCCCAGAAATTGTCCATTCGCACAAAAAGCATATTTCTCTCACATTTTGTGCACACATTTGTTTACATCCCTGCTAGTGAGCATTTCTCCTTTACAGATACAGGTGTGGCATATCAAGAAGCCGATTAAGCAACATGATCATTACACAGGTGCACCTTGTGCTAGGGACAATATAAGGCTACTCTAAAATGTGCAGTTTTGTCACACAACACAATGCCGCAGATGACTCAAGTTTTGTGGGAGAATGCAAATGGCATGCTGACTGCAGGAATGTCCACCAGAGCTGTTGCAAGCTGATGCAACAGAGGAGTATTTCTGTCTGTAATAAAGCCATTTTGTGGGGAAAAACTAACGCTGATTGCGCCCCTGCCCAGTCATGTGAAATCCATACATTAGGGCCTAATGAATTTATTCAATTAACTGATTTCCTTATATAAACTGTAACTCAGTAAAATCCTTGAAATTGTTGCATGTTGCATTTATATTTTTGTTAATTATATGACATGAATATATTCATTACCGGTGCTATCAAAACAGGCAGCAACAACCGCACACCAAGGCCAGTGTATTTGTAAGACAAGCCACTTAATGATAACAGTTAGTAAGACTGCTACTTTGTGGGGGGGGCGACACTTTGTCTCCGGCTAAGCATTGGGAATTATTGGTGTTGTCAGTGTGCTCTATCATCATTCATTATCAGATCAGGATACATGGCTGGGGAGTGGATCAGAAATCAAATTAATTACCACTCAGAGTAAGAGAAAAACGAATGTCTATTTTGGTCAAAATGAAAATACTGTTTCCACCAAGGTAAAAAGTATTATATTTTAAGAATACAAAGTTGTCCATTTTTATATAAGAATAAAACATTGTTTATATTTATGTTGTTTATATGTTGTTTACATTTGTTATAATGCAATTCTATTTAATGTTACAGTTTATGAAAAAATAAACGTTTTATACAGGCTACTTCAGGATGTGTCAGTCACATTATGTTGAGCTTTCTTACATTATTTTCAATTTCATACTTTTCACTGTAAATACACAACAACCGGGAAGGCCAAAACATATAACAGCTTTGACATAATCAAAAATGTAACTACTTATGTAATCAGTAAAAACAAACGTATGAAAAAACGAATAGTCTACCTACCTACATGTTCGACAACTGTGGTTCAACAGAACCAAATGTAACAACAGCACCAACAACAGAACATTATGAAACTGGTTTTAAATGTGGATCCTGACAACCGCAGTACTGAGGGATCAGCTGCATTCACTGGGCTGTAGATGATATCTCACACACCATCCGTTCTATATTGTAATCCTCTGCTGCTCCTCTCCCACCAGGACAGCTACAGTATAGCTAGCTATCCCCACTGACATCTGCCCGCCAGCCTTCTGCTTGCCTGCCTTTCTACAGCTGGTCATGCATATCACTTCACAAGCTTTATCATACACAAGTTAATGTCATGTAAACTACACAAACAGATTTATGAACTAGTTTAACTACTACCAATATTGTATTCTCGACAGAGACTATCAGTACACTAAAATACTACTACTATGCAATATACTAACATTTAAATGGAACTATGTTTACCATCTCCTAAATTTTTTTTGAACAACACTACCTAAATTGAAACTTACATTTCCAGAAGCTACACAGTAAGCTACATTATACCGTACAGTAGCTGTCTGTGTAATACTAGCGTGATCTATGCCCTGTGCTAATTTGTACGAACAGTAGATGTTTGGCAAGTGAAAGTTGCTTATGATCACCGTTCCATGAGCTTGGGACTATAAAGTTCTATCTGCAAAAAGACGATTCTGAGATAATTGGCTTTAAAGTTCCGAACCCTCATTGGTTTGAATGGTGTCAGCTATTTGTTTTATCTAGTTTTCTTTTGAATTTAACAACATGTGTTGGGGTATTTAGAGTACTATATAAGTAGAAAAGATTGAACAGAACAAGGCTATGTCAGTAACTCAATTTTGACAAAAATGCAGATAGAACCTTAGAGTCCCAAACTCTCCATGTATCTTCCTCTTTCACCGCCACGGAGAAAGTGCCTTTTGCTAGCCTAGCGTCCCTTTCCCGTCCGTCAGCAGAACCCCTGCCCACTTTTATTTGGAGCATTCCACTTTAGACTGCCATATCAGCGACCGTGGGCAAAAAGAGACACAGTCACACACCGTGACAAGCACACACACTCACAGTCCCAGACCCAGTGTGTTCCTACCTGTAGAGTAGACAGGAGAACCTCTAGTCCACTGGAGCTGCCGGGGGCTGCCATGCTGGGTCGAACTTGCTCTGAAGGTACACAGGGGAAACAGAAAAGAAGCTCAGGCTAAAGTCAAGCCCACCTTACACACACACACACACACACACACACAGCCGCCAAGCCAAGGAGACCAGCAGCAGCAGCAGCGACACACAGTCTCCTTGTGGCTTAATTTAACAAGGAAGCCTAGTGGAGCTGTTAGAGAGGGGCGTTCAGCTGCAGGCTGAAACTCTATCTCCACGGATAAATCCCTGCGCTCCAATTTGTTGCTGGACGTTGAGATGAGTTTCCTATAAAAAGGGCCTGACAAGACTCAGGGATTAAACGGAGCCCCGCATTCCACAGGAGGCCGCCCTAGTTTAGGAAAACACACAGGGGCTAGAGAGAGGAGTGTGTGTGTATGTTTGGGTGGAGGGGTGTGTGTGTGTGTTGGGTGGAGGGGTGTGTGTGTGTTGGGTGGAGGGTAGAGGGGTGTGTGTGTGTTGGGTGGAGGGGTGTGTGTGTGTTGGGTGGAGGGGTGTGTGTGTGTGTGTGTGTTGGATGGAGGGGTGTGTGTGTGTGTTGGGTGGAGGGGTGTGTGTGTGTTGGGTGGAGAGGTGTGTGTGTTGGGTGGAGGGGTGTGTGTGTGTTGGGTGGAGGGGTGTGTGTGTGTTGGGTGGAGGGGTGTGTGTGTGTTGGGTGGAGGGGTGTGTGTGTGTTGGGTGGAGGGGGAAGCTTGACAGGACAAATGGGAAACAAAACACAACTGTCTATAATCTATGTTTGTAGTTAGTGTTTCGTCAGATGCATTTAAAAACGTTCAGGCTGCTGGTTAGTAACTATAGAGTACATTTCTTTAAATGGACCATTCTGTGAACTGTCTTGTGCAAGTTTTAAATGGACCCAGTACCTGTTAGCAAAGTTGTCAGATAGAGATGACGTGCAGGAGCTGGCAGGGATTCGAGTTTTGCATTATGTCTATTTAGAATCTGAGAGTAAATAGAGCTGAATCTACTGATAAAAGTCACCTTGTGCGAGAGAGACTTACAAGGTTATAAAAACATCACGCCAGGGTAAGCCTACACAAAACCCAGCCCTAAAATCCCCTATGGGAAAAATGTATGGTGGAAAAACGATTGGAACCATTTCCCTGTCTGACCGCTAGGTTTTTTGGGTATTATGACACCTCCACTGTGGGGCTCTATTGAAGTCAACATTAATTACACAATGAGAACACGAAAGCCAATACAAGCCCCCTTTCACTTTTAACCTTTAACCTTTAACCTGTGGAAAAAGCTTCTGTTTTCTTGCAACACTAATGAACAATAGGTCACACACATCCAGTGGTAACAAATATTTCATAAACAGCACACAACCAAAACATTGAGGTTTCATGGGAAACACATACGCCATGCGGTATTTGACTGCTTATAATGCCTAATCTATTCACACTTACAGGGGCTAAATGTCTCAAATGCATAATGGCATTTTGAAATGTCCACCTCGGGATCTATCTATCTATCTATCTATCTATCTATCTATCTATCTATCTATCTATCTATCTATCTATCTATCTATCTATCTATCTATCTATCTATCTATCTATCTATCTATCTATCTATCTATCTATCTATCTATCTATCTATCTATCTATCTATCTATCTATCTATCTATCTATCTATCTATCTTATTTAAAATGTTTCACATAAATAGTGTCATTTAAAATGTTTCACAGACATAGTGTGATTGGTGTAGGAATATTCTTGTTTGGGAAATATTACATAGTGTTAATGGTGTCATGGGGACAGTGTGGTGTAGCAGATAGTTAATTAAATGAATAATTCGCTTAAATTTGAGATATTTTTTAGGTAGTGGAAATCAACAGTGAAGGAAAATGATTCCTCAACATTGTTTTCCATTGCTGTGTTACATTCATTTTACCTGATTCGAATTGTATCTGCTGGTGTCAACCTATTTAAGCTTCTCTACACAATGCAAGGTCTGCATACGTAACTACTTAACACACATTTGTGTGACGCACAAAGGAGTACAGTATGTATGTTTTCCAATGATCATTTATGTCAATGTCAAAGGGGGTTAATAGGAGATACGTGACACATACAGAGACCTACAGAAATAGACTGAGAACTTTCTGCTTTAAGAAACGCTGCAAGCAACACATTCAGTGCTAAATGCTGTTCCACAAGTGGGCAGTGCCAGCAGGGCCCTCAGTGAAGATACAGTTACGAAAGCCCAAGCTGGACACGTTCTCATGAGAAAGATCATACAAAGGTGAAGTGTCCTTGCTTTTGAAAACTGATACTCTTCTTCTGTAGGTTTCCCTTATGTTTCCAGTGGTTGGAATTGACACGTCTTTGGCTCAGGCCCTTGTGAAGAGGGCAGCGTCTGGGTAGACCAAGGGGAGGGGAGCGACAATGACGCCAGTAAGGCAGACTCAAGCCCAGTTGGTGGGCTGACTGAGAAATCGTCGCCTCAAATTGTACACACCGCCTTCTTCCAAAACAACTCCCTTTAGAGGCCCACAGGAAGAGAATCCTTTCCCTATGACATTGGCCATCCTCCCCAATGCCTGGCTCATCTTTATAGAGCTCATTAAAACGTCATATAAAGATGGTGTTTCTTCAAATCATATGACAACACCGTAACGGGTCCTATTCCTCCTCAAAACCCCATCGGTTTATGGCTATGGAAAACAGAGTGAGTAGGTATGACCTGGGCTATTTTTACTGTGTGGATTAGAGAAAGGATGGACAGGAGAGGCTGTAAATTATGAGCGACGAGAGCAGGGTATGTCAGGAGGAACTTTCTGGCACTAACTGATGTATGGAACATGGTGTCAACTCTGCAGGAATATATTCAATGCTGGGGATAAAACTAATCTGGCATCAGTTTAAGGGAAACCCACTCACCAGGCCTAGGACACAAACACAACCAGAACAGGGCCGTAAAGGCTTGTGCATTGCCCACCCAAAATGTAATTTTGCAGTAATCAAAAAATGTCTGACTGCCCACAAGGATATTTCATCTTAGAACTGGCCCTGACTGTAAATGATGAAATGTGGCACAATGGGAGACACTTACACTTACTATTACAATACCGTTCAAAAGTTTGGGGACACTTAGACATTTCCATGTTTTTGAAAGAAAAGCACATTTTTTGTCCATTAAATAACATCAAATTGATCAGAAATACAGTGTAGACATTGTTAATGTTGTAAATGACTATTGTTGCTACATAGGCGTGCAGAGGCCCATTATCAGCAACCATCACTCCTGTGTTCCAATGGCACGTTGTGTTAGCTAATCCAAGTTTATCATTTTAAAAGGCTAATTGATCATTAGAAAACCATTTTGCAATTATGTTGAAAACTGTTGTGCTGATTAAATAAGCAATAAAACTGGCCTTCTTTAGGCTAGTTGAGTATCTGGAGCATCAGCATTTGTGGGTTCGATTACAGACTCAAAATGGCCAGAAACAAATAACTTTCTTCTGAAACTCGTCAGTCTATTCTTGTTCTGAGAAATGAAGGCTATTCCATGCGAGAAATTGCCAAGAAACAGAAGATCTCGTACAACGCTGTGTACTACTCCCTTCACAGAACAGTGCAAACTGTCTCTAACCAGAATATAAAGAGGAGTGGGAGGCCCCGGTTCACAATTGAGCAAGAGGACAAGTACATTAGAGTGTCTAGTTGGAGAAACAGATGCCTCACATGTCTCGACTGGCAGCTTCATTAAATAGTACCCGCAAAACAGCAGTCTCAACGTCAACAGTGAAGCGGCGACTCCGGGATGCTGGCCTTCTAGGCAGAGTTGCAAAGAAAAAGCCAATTAGCCTTTTAAAATGATAAACTTGGATAAGCTAACACAACGTGCCATTGGAACACAGGAGTGATGGTTGCTGATACTAGGCCTCTGTACGTCTATGTAGATATTCCATAAAAAATCTGCCATTTCCAGCTACAATAGTCATTTACAACATTAACAATGTCTAGACTGTATTTCTGATCAATTTTATGTTATTTTAATGGACAAAAAAAATGCCTTTCTTTCAAAAACAAGGACATTTCTAAGTGACCCTAAACTTTTGAACGTTAGTGTTTTCAGACATTTTGGCATTACCCAGGCCTCCTTTAAGACTTCATAATGTTTAATATGTAGGTGCTACAATGCAAGTATTGGTGTCATATGAAGCTTGCTCTGTAATATTAGTAGTATTTTGATTTCAATAACAATTTTCTTGCATTAGTTTATGAATCAATAATGTCAGTCATAATGGTCAATGTTTAACAGTCTTTGATGGACCACTTTGAATTTGGTGGGCCACTTTTTTGGAATGGCATTAGGTATCAATATAATAAATCAGAGTCTAAAAAGCTGTCGTTAGAATTTCAAGCCTTATGACAATGTCTTGATGGTTTTTGTGACTGCACTTGAAGAAAGTTCTTGACATTTTCTGGATTGACATGTCTTAAAGTAATGATGGACTGCCGTTTCTCTTTGCTTATTTGAGCTGTTCTTGCCATAATATGGACTTGGTCTTTTACCAAATAGGGCTATCTTCTGTATACCACACCTACCTTGTCACAACACAACTGCATTAAGAAGTTGTGTTGTCCATTAAGATGGAAAGAAATTCCACAAATTCCATGTGACTACCTCATGAAGCTGGTTGAGAGAATTCTAAGAGTGTGCAACGCTGTAATCAAGGCAAAGGGTGGCTACTTTGAAGAATCTAATATATAAAACATATTTTGGTTACTACATGATTTAATATTTATTATTTCATAGTTTTTATGTCTTCACTATTATTCTACAATGTAGAAAATAATTAAAATATAGAAAAACCCTTAAATGAGTAGGTCCAAACTTGACTGGTACTGTAAATACAAAGCTTTTGCAGCTTAATTCAGACGGAAATTAATACGAATTGATTGAAATGATGTAAATGATCAAACTGTGGACAGGTAGTATGTATAGTATTTCAGTAGGCGTATAAACTTTCCTATCTATTTTCCGTTTAAAAGACATGTCATGTCTTAGAACACTTGGCATAGTTTCACAGGGGGGGGGCTTGGAATGCCCATATGGCTTGGAATGCCCATATGATCCCTAATGTACACTGAACAAAAATATAAACGCAACAAACAACAATTTCAACGATTTTACTGAGTTACAGTTCAAAAAACAATATCAGTCAATTGATATTGACTGATATAAATAAATGCATTAGGCCCTCATCTAAGGATTTCACATGACTGGGAAAACAGATCCAGTATATCTGTTGGTCACAGATACCTTTAAAAAAAGTAGGGGCGTAGATCAGAAATCCAGTCAGTATCTGGTGTGACCACCATTTGCCTCGCGCAGCTCAACACATGTCGTTTACATAGAGTTGATCAGGATGTTTATTGTGGCCTGTGGAATGGTGTCCCACTCCTTGTCAATGGCTGTGCGAAGTTGCTGGATATTGGCAGGAACTGGAACACGCTGTCGTACGCGTTGATCCAGAGCATCCCAAACATGCTCAATGGGTGATATGTCTGGGACATTTTCAGCTTCCAGGAATTGTGTACAGATTCTTGCGACATGGGGCCGTGCATTATCATGCTGAAACATGAGGTGATGGTGGTGGATGAATGGCACGACAATGGGCCTCAGGATCTCATCATGGTATCGATAAAATGCAATTGTGTTCGTAGCTTATGCCTGCCCATACCATAACCCCACCATGGCCTTTTATTGGCCTCAGCACAAGGTGCATCAGTGTAATGATCATGCTGTTTAATCAGCTTCTTGATATTTCACAGCTGTCAGGTGGATGGATTATCTTGACAAAGGAGAAATAATCACGAACAGGGATGCAAACAAATTTGTGAACAAAATTTTAGAGAAATAAGCTTTTTGTGCATATGGAAAGTTTATGGGATCGATTACTTCAGCTCATGAAACATGGGACCAACACTTTACATGCTGCGTTTATATTTTTTTTCAGTATATAAGTTGCACATGGTGCACGATCTAAACACTAGAGGCCAGTATACTTGTCCTTGCATAATAAAAATCATGGTGGTAATGA
Source organism: Thymallus thymallus (assembly GCA_023634145.1). NCBI lineage: Eukaryota > Metazoa > Chordata > Actinopteri > Salmoniformes > Salmonidae > Thymallus > Thymallus thymallus. The sequence continues at coordinate 23,562,845 of CM042413.1, forward strand.
ACTGGTAATGCTATAGAAGTGTGTTACAAAAAGTGTGTACCATTATCCAACATGGGGAACTTGGGATGTATTTTAACAGTTTTGTAAGTGTGTTTATGTGTGCGGACCAAAATAAACATTGTGTAAGAGAGACCACCTGTCAGAGAGCTCTGTTCAAAGTGGGTGCTGATAACAATATCTGTGGAATGATGTCTGCAGGACTACAGCAATTATATTGTTAACAACATACATTTTACAAGCCGTCACAATTTGGACACTTAAAGAAGTATGAGTATTTCTGTCATCGTAAGAGAGAGTTAAATTTAACATTTGATGAAGTCTGTAAAGAAATAATGAGCCAGTCAATCTGACTGGCTCGTTACTCGGCTGATGAAATACATTTTGCTCTGATAAAGCAGACAAGGCAAATGATTGTGTTAATTACGATTACATTTTAGTGAAACTAGAGTTGACTAAGCCTTGTGAGGATGAGTGATTTCATGGTTGGGAATTGCCTTCTCTGGGGAGTAGTGGCCTATTCCGAGACATTCCTGATGTTGCTAGGGTCAGCTAGGTTGGGTGTACAGCTCCCCCACCACCTCCTGCATTAACCCCCTTTTACACTTGTCACAAAGACAACGGATACCCCACAACACCCACCGTCTTATTTTGAACCATTCAACTATCCAACCAAAGATAGCTCCCTAAATCCAACGTGCTGTTGACCTGCTGCTGGGGGGACAGAGATCATTATTCACACACCTAAAATACTCTCTCTGCTATGCTAAGCCACGTCCATGTGTTGACGGTCTTCAGAGACCAATCCCAACTGCCTGTTGGACCTGTAGCAGGGCGCTCAGCAGACAAACTCGGACAGACGGGAATCCTTGGGCAGAACAGAATGGGTTGAATGATGTCAGGTTGGGATTACCACTGGGAATTTAATGGAGACGCAAAGGGCACTGAGACGCAAAGGGCACTCATGGGCTAAAGAGTTGGCAGTAAGGTGGGTGGGTGACAGTGAGGATTAAGGTGGTGAAGGGAACAAGTGGAGGTAGCCAAGGCTTTATAGACCACAAGGGGTCAGGCTGAAGGGCAGGACACAAGGCTTGATAGACCACAAGGGGTCAGGCTGAAGGGCAGGACACAAGGCTTGATTTCATCCCCCACACCCTCACCCCTCTCACCCCCCAAAAAAGAAGGACCCTGTGTTTAGTTTCTCCTCTGTGTTTGTCTAGTCAATGTGCTATGATCCCTACAAGCAATACATATGAATACAAAACAGTCTGGATACAACACTATACTAAAAATAGAATCCATTCATCTTAATATAGCTGTTTCTAAACATAAACGGTCCAACACAACAAAAAAACATTCAATAAAGAGTTAATAATAATATTCCTTTCTACTGTATAGTGAAAGGTGCATGGATGTTACCTTGCCAGCCATTGACTTGCAAACACAGCAATAAATCAGAAATAACTTAATGAAAGTAAACAGATGGAAAATAAATGAGCCACTGCCTAACGCCAAATGAGCCAGAGAAAGATTGGCTCCAGAATGTGTCAATCTGAGGGAGAGGGGGAAGGAGAGAGAGAGAGAGAGAGAGAGAGAGAGAGAGAGGGTGTTTTGCATATGGGTGTGTGTGTGTGCAGATGTTTAAGCCTATAGCCTGTATGTGCTTGACGTATAGGCCTCCTGTACGTGTTGGTGGCATCAGAACGGAGACGCCAGTTGGTTTGAGAAGTCAGCCGTGTTTCAACCTGGCCCCCCTCCTGATGACACAGGCCAGGATAGCAGCCCACTGGGCTGGCAGGGAGATGAAACTGGCCGAGCCTAGATGGAACCAGAGAGGAGAGCAGCCAGCTGCTAGGACCAGATATAACTTTATTACTCCGCAGCCTTTAGAGAACAGACCAGGTAAAGGCACTTTTTCACGTCAAGGAAAAAACCAGAAGGAGGCCAGGTACGTCATTTGGGGGCAGAAAGGATGCCAAATCTACAACGAACTTGTATGAACCTACAATGAACCTGAGGGGGGCTTTAAGGAGTAGGCTATGTTGTAACATACAGTACTGTATAAGTATGTTACAGTGAGGAAGCGGATTGAAATTAAGCTATTCTTTGCCAATTTACATCTGATATTCTAAAGGGAGACAATTACATTAAAAATAGACATGAGATAACAGGGGGATCCAATAAAAAGATAATCTGCTATGATAGTGGAATAGAAACCTGGTATTGGACAAACACTAGATAAGTGGTGTGCTCTTAAGTCACCCATGAAGTGTGTTCTTCCACCTTCTAAATGTAAGGGCATAATTTAGCCATCAAGTCCTATTAAACAGACGCTTAAAAAAAATCCAAAACTACGTAGGAGAGTATCTAACAGAACAGTAGAAACAGTGTACCTTTGCCACAGTTCTATGTCGGTTACTGACACAGGTGCAAAAGGATTTGTTGTGTTAAAGATTAAACATTATAGTCTGACAATTATTATTCGTTTTCTTTGCTACAGTGGGCAGCCAATTTGTGGTCATGCAGCAAATGGATGACCCTAACATTTCATCAAAACAACTTTATATGTAGACACCTCACATCTTATTAAACATCGAGCTGTGCTCCAATTAGTTTGGCCTGTGAAATGTGCAAATGAGATTCATCTTTATCCCCCTTACACAAAAAAGAACATTGAATACAGTCATCAAGTATATGCAGGCGAAAACATTTTAGTGGCCCCGCTATTGGCAGTGGAGAGAAATATGTACAGCTTTTTTTTCTCCCCAATTTCGTGATATCCAATTGATAGTTACAGTCTTGTCCTATCGCTGCAACTCCCGTACGAAACACAACCCCGCCAAGCCGCACTGCTTCTTGACACAATGCTCGCTTAACCCGGAAGCCAGCCGTACCAATGTGTCGGAGGAAACACTATACACCTGGCGTCAGCGTGCATGAGCCCGGCCCGCCACAGGAGTCGCTAGAGTGCGATGGGACAAGGACATCCGGCCGGCCAAACCCTCCCCTAACCCGGATGAAGCTGGGCCAATGGGAGACCCATGAGGCCGCGCACAAGTCGCGGCCGGCTGCAACACAGCCCGGTATCGAACCAGGATTTTCTGTGATTACATTTTTTTGGGGGGGTGAGAGAAAAGTGTGCAGTTTTAAAGCAAATGTCTTGCAGTTCTACACATTTTGCAATGACTTATGCCATGTTCATATGATATCAATTAATGGGGGGCCCCTGGAGGTCAGGGCCCCTTGGCACGTGCCTTTGGTGCCTGGTCAGTAATTTAGCCATGAGGTAAGTTAGTCTAACCAGCTATCTAAAACTTGTAACAATTACAATGTTTAGATAGCTGGCTAGACTAACTTACCTAGCAATTGAGTGAGACTGTCAGTGATTGACAAAATATGAGGAAAACTGCTAATGCACTACCAAATTTCAAGACCCGACTGACTTCCTAAAATAAATTGGGGCCCCTCCTAAGCGGCCGCTTATGTCGCTTATACATAGAAACGGCACTGATGAGTTGTATAATTCAGAAATGTAATAGACAGTAGAGCCAAGTTGTCCCTATAAAGCTTAATTCATGCCTCACAATAAAATAATGTTGTCCAGCTAAAGTATGAAGGCTAATATTTCACATCATTTTGAGCCATGTAATAGTTGTAGGCCTAGTTGTTCAGACAGTCCCACTTCCCTCGTTGTCCTCCATGACCAGGAGCACCCAATAAAAATACACCTGGTAGTACACTGTAGGTTGTCTCGTCAGCTGAAAAGTTACGGTCTGAAAGTTTACACCATCTCCTGGGTTACTAATTTTTTGCTGTGAAACATTTCTTGACGGCCATTACACGCTACAATAATAGCTAAGACTTAAATCACACTAATGTTTCCTAACGATGGACATAACACACTAAGGGCTCTATTTTCAGCTGGCGGTAAGCAATGGTGGAAAAAGGTCATGTGATAGAGCAGACCTGGGCAAGATAAGGCCCCCGTATTCCACAGATTATGGAATTACAAGTTATATGCTTTCACACAAATTGCCAAAAACAGCAAACCATTCAGTGAAGGGGAATGTAATCGACTCCGCTGCAATACTATGTCCAGAAAAAAAGACAGTTCGAAAAGGTGTCACTGTCACGAAGAACAGTTACACGACGTGCGGAAGAGGTAGCTGACAACCTTCGGCACCAGCTGACAGCCAAGGTAAATGACTTCTCTCTTTTCCCCCTGGCTCTGGGTGAGAGCTGTGACAGCCCAGTTGTTGTTTTTTTAAGAGGCATTGACACATATTTTACTATCACCGATGAACTGGCTTCAGTGCAATCAATGAAGAGCACAACAACAGGAAAGGATTTACTAGCACGGGACTTAAATGGGAAAAGTTGACGAGTGTGACAACGGATGGTTGCCCCAACTTGGCAGGCAAAAAATATGGGGCTGCTAAAGCACATAAAAGACCAAGTAAAAGCAGCGAACCTAGAGCAGGAAATACTTTTTCTGCACTACATTATTCACCAAGAGTTTCTCTGCAAAACTGTTTTGAAATTCACTCATGTTGTAGATACAGTTAAAAAAGTGGTGAATTTTATCAGAGGAAGGGAACTAAACCAGAGACGATGTGTTACACTGTTAGAAGAATCCCAGTCAGAATACACAGATCTCCCCTATCATTCAAACGATAGGTGGGTCGTTCCAGAATTGGAGGATAATGTAGGCATCAACACTTTTGAAAAATTAACCCTTTATTTTATAATTTTCTGTTATGTATTTAAGAAAAACAGGTAATAAACCATCAAATAATTTGATACGTCCATCTCAGGCATCAAAAGGTACACTTTATTGATGAGATGTTTTATTTGTTGTGTTCTATGCTTGGCGCAACCCTGTTAACGAATACTCAGGAACCAGAAAATAGTATATTTAAATCCTTTACCATTAAGTCAAGAAAGTCACATTCACATTGAATACTACTTTAATTTCAGATGACTTATATTAATTAAAGCAACTTTTGAAATCCATCTTGCCCACCTTTTCAATAGTCACACGTTTTTTAATAGGTTAAACCCTCGTGAGCTGAGAAAATCATTTAAGATTATTTTAATAAAAATGATATGGTAACAGGGTTGAAATTAAGGTAGCAGGGTTGAAATTAAGGTAACAGGGTTGCGCGAAGTAACAGGGTTGAATGTATTCCATTACTTTTGATTGTAGATCATGACATAAATGTGACAAATAAATACCCAGGACCACAGGAATGTTGTTTAATAATATTTTATATATCTTTTTGATAATGGATCAACAGGATGAGTAGGAATGATAAAATATAAACATGTCAACAAGACAACAAACTGGATCTGATCAAAAATTCAATGGACAAACATCAGAAATAGTCATATTACAGTAGGCCGACAACCTGGCATTAAAATGAATGAGATATCAAAAATAGTCATGAACTGACCGGGGGATCAATAAAGTACCTATCTATCTATCTATCAATATTTTAGAAAGCTGATGTTATAATGTTCAGATTGAATTTTAGTGGCTGGCAAGAGTATCCCATACCTCACTTGCAATGGCTATGTGGCGTGAGGTAACATTCTCTGGGGGAGGAATGAGGGTCCTCAAAGGGATACCAAAGGAGATCGTCCCTCAACGGCCAGAAAAAAAAAAAACGTTTTACCCCCACTCTATGCATACATTTCACCTGGCAGTGGGTCTTATTCACCTCTTGGATGATCCCTGGGTAGGTGGTGTGGTCGTACACCAGGGCACACCATTTCCCCACAACCTCTGGACTGTGCCACTGCTCTTCTTCTGGTGTGCTGTGTATGGTGTCTTCTGTGTGGTCATCTGTGGGATTAAAGCTGAAGCACTTCGTTTTTTGGCAATCACACTCCAGATTCCCTGTTGCAGAACACATGCAGCTGACGTCGTGGTAGAGAATTTTCCCAGGTGAAAGAGTGACCACCTGGTGGAGCCTCATTGTGGACGGTATGGCTGGAAGGTCAGCTGGCATTTCTTTTACTGCATCCTCCACAGCTTGCTCCTGAATGTAAAACAATTTCACCTTCGATTGTCCCTCACTCAGAGCTTGGTTCAGGGACAATGCCGTGGGGTTATCAACTCCTTGGCTGACAAGCCTGTCGGTCCTCCTCTTCAATGTGCCACCCACACCATCTGGGGCACCTTTGCCATGACTGGGTTCGAAGTAGTTCCAGGTTCCTCTTGTAAACCCTTTCTTACCACGCTGCTTGTACTGTGTGCAGGGACCATCGCAAAAAAAATGGATGGCTGTCACATCCGGGCATCTCTCTCGGATTTCCCTCAGGATGGGATGCAGGTTTTGCCATATGGCAGGTGGTCCCTTCAGTCTGGATGCCGATACAGTGCAAAAGGAGGTAGGGGCAAATTCCCCCCACGACCCACCCCCCACCCCCCACATAGTAAACCCCAGTGTGCAAAGTGGCCTGTTGGTGTAATGCACTAAAATGGACAGCTTGTACTTGAACGCTGTACTTGCAGCCGTAGTTCTCAGAGAAGTCAATATGGACTGCACATTCATTTGCAGGGAGGTCCAGCTTCAGGGCCCGTGAGAAAGCATATTGCTGTCTGATGTTATAGAGATGGCGCCTGAACTTCTGGAGCAAAATGTTAAACGTTTCCACCAGCTCTTCTTGCAGGCATTCAAAATATTTTTTCAAAATTATCTTTGAGGCTGCTCCAGGATTATTTTTGTGCTCTCTGTCCACAGTGGCCCACTGAAGGTAGGAGACGCGATCGGTGGCTCTGTAGTGGCTTTTGAGTATATAGGTATTATTGCTGCATTGCTCACATTCCCCACACGTGATGGCATGTGTCAGGCTCTCCAAATTGGATGTGTCGATGATGTGCATCTGGTGAAGCTTTTTGGCAATAAAGCCTAGATTTTCATGTTGTTTGCACATGCACATGTCACGATCTGCCAATGTTGGATGCACAACCTAGTAGGGACGAAGTGTGCAGAACAGTGAGTATGATAGGAGGTTGGTATGCTCATCCAGGAACTTCAAACGGAGGTTCTTCATTGAATCCACCAGTAATCTATTCTGGATTTTCTTCTTTTGATCTCAGCGTGCCAGCAATCCCCTCGTGTTTCTTCTTCTGGTACCTGTAGACATTTTCATTTGCCAGTTTTGTCCACCTCCTCCTTGAAAATCCCAAAACTTCCTCTGCCACTTTCTGCAACCTGTACTTCTTCAGGATTGACTGGAGGGGTGTTTAATCCTTCAAGTACCTTTTTCCTGGCATTACTTCTCTTATGAGCTTCTCTCCACTTGTTCTGCTGGGCACACTGCTCTCTAACACTGCAGTCTTTTTGCCTTTTCTTCTTCCCTGTTTCTACATATTTCCTCCACTTCTCTTTCTCTTGTTCTATGTACTGCTGTCTCCTCTGTTCATCAGCATCACGCCTGGCACGGTAGCGCCTCTGCTTTTCAGCAGCGCTCAATGGTGTGCCAGAACTCTGTTGAATGATGTGGCAAATCGCGGTTCTAGTGTTAATTTTACTATAGATAATAGATTGTCCCTTCTGATTGAACTGAAGGAGATACAACCCTGTTACTGTTGTGCAACACTGTTACTTGAATTATAGTAACAGGGTTTCAAGTAACAGGGTTGTAAATCAATGCTAATGTTAGCTTTTTCTCAGGAATAGATGCTAGCTGTGGAATGTAGCATTACTGTCAAGGTCAAGGACAAACTTAGTTATAGAAATAAAAACAGAAACTTTGAAATTAATTTGTCTTATTCTGACAATATGAGTAACAGGGTTAGAGTGACACACTCAATCAAGGCTGAAAAGATTGGAAAAATATGAAAAACAGAGGAGAGGACTTACCTTTGGTCTACCCATGTGACTCACTGTTTTTTCTCTTCCTCTACCAGGCTAAGTAGGTTTTGGTAACAGGGCTGCGTGCATGTTGTGGGACACAACTTCAGTGCATAATTGATATCATAAAAAATATGTTGATGATTACATATCATAGACATATATCAACAAAATCATATAAAAAAAAGTAGATTTAAAACTTATTTTAACTGTTATATTTGATGTGCAAGTTGGTCATCAAGAAGGTGGGACAAGAGAAAAATGCCATTTTAGGGGGTGCTCGAGAGTTATTTTGTATTTTAAATAATTTTTGAACCACTTTATTTCTACAACTATATTTACATTTTGTCTCAGGACAAATTTACACAACAAGTGCATGTTTTAGTATTTTGGGCATGGATTATTAAAATTAAATTTCATGGGTGTGACAGAAAATGCCCTTCAATTCTGGAATGACCCAGGTGGTTTAGTTTGGGTAAATTGCTAAAAAGGGTGTGGGATCTAAAATCAGAATTTGATGCATTTCTGCAAACAAAAGGGAGAGACGGGGACTTTCCTCAACTGAAAGACGCAGACTGGCTGGCAGATTTAGCGTTGATGTCATGGGTTTAATGAATTAGTTAAATGGCAAACTACAAGGGAAAGGCCAGTTTGCCCATGAGATGTACTCCCTTGTCAAGGTCTTCATGACCAAGCTTCTGCTATTTTCCTGTCAACTGGAAAGCGGGAACATCGCACATCTACCCACCCTACAACAACAGTCGCCCCTTGCTGACAAGCGGGAGAGATATGCGACCCTACTGCGTGCAATCAGTGCCGGCCCTGACCAATTTGGTGCCCTAGGCAAAATTTTAGCTGGTGCCCCTTGCATCGCAGCCAATTCCACCACCGTTCATTGTGTTCATACACTCACACAGAAAATGCATAGCTTTATGTCTTTGAGATTTTCTTTATTTTAGAAACAAAAACACCCCACAAAACAAAAACAGTATTAAAGAAACAAGTGACATAAAATGGATTATAAATACAATATTAATAAGAGTATTGAAAAATAGCTTTTTACAGCCTTACTTGCCTTGCCTTTCTTGCAGCAAACAAGTGACATAAAACAAATTATAAATAAGAGTAATGCACAAAAAACTAACTCTATTACAGAACTATATTACAATATGCATAATGTAGCGTGGTTCTACAGCCTTACTCGCCTTGCCTTTCTTGCAGCAAAGTCATCTATGATATCATCATAAGACAGCTGTTGTGAGACCACATAATTTATACTAATGATGGAAAGTCCACTGAGACATTATTGCACCGTAGTAGATCTCAGGTAGGTTTTAATCAGTTTGAGCTTAGAGAAGCTCCTTTCAGCAGCAGCCACTGTAACAGAAAGAGTGGCAGTGATTCTCAGAGCTACCCACATAATGGGGTAAATTTCTGTCAACTTCTTCTCGTGCAAATGTGGAAGGTTTTGCATTTCCACAGCAAGTTCCCTGCCATCAATATCTGGCTGTCCGTCATGGCTTAGAGCAGTGCTCAGGGTTTGACATGTTGAAGAAGTTGAGGAGCACTCCAAATTTGTCATTCACCTCTCCCAGGCTCTGAAATCTCTCATCAAGTGAAGAGAGGGCTGTATTCACTACCACGTTTCCATTTTTCGAAGTGCATCACCAATAGGCTCATCTGGAGCCTCATAACCAAAGTGCCTTTTTGTGGTTCTCAACCGCTTTTGTTTGAGTACAGCCTCCACGTTCATCTCCTCGCACATTTCCTTTGCAGTTGTCTGTGCATCAGAAAATTCAGTGTTTCTGTAGCAGTTAAGGGAATCTCTGGTTTTCTTCAGCAAGTCGACAGCCACATCTAGCTGCATAGAGGGTGACTGCATCAGTTTACTCACATGCTGGATCTTGTTGAGGATGTCATACCATATGACTGTGCAAATAGAAAGGCGGTAGGATCCAATCTCCTCAGCCAAAGACTGGTACCTTACTGCCTGAATGCTGTTAATCCTGCTTTCCCACCTGGTCTCTGACCATGATATCAGGGTGGTTTTGACATGATTCAGGAGGATATCCATATCTATGGTTGGAGGCTGAGAAGAGTTAGAATAATTTTGCTAAATATCCAAAGTAGCCAATGGCATCTGGTGAGCTCTTAGCAGCATCAGCTACCACCATATTTAAAGTGTGGGCACCACATGGGACACAAAAGGCTCTTGAGTTCTGTTGAAGCAGCCTAGCCTGAAACCATTTATTCTTTCCCTTCATGTTGGCGCAGTTGTCATAGGACTGTCCTCTGCTGTCCTCAAAGGGGATGTTCAGCTCCTCCAGCCTTTTGAGGATGAGAGATGACAAACTTTCCCCTGTTGACTCCTCTGCCACAAGAAAGCCCATGATATGTTCTTTAATTTGTGGTATGTCTTCCAGTAACACAATCCTGACAATGACAGAGAGCTGTTCCTTATGACTCAGATCAGGGGTGCAATCTAAAATAATGGAGAAATACTTTGATGTTTTGATCTCTTCCACTATTGCTTGCAGTATTTTTTAGAGTCTATCAGTTCATTTTGGATTATTTTGCCCAGGTAATGTGTGTGACTGCCAGCTCCACTTTACACCCTACCAACATGCTGCTTCATTACTGGATCAAATTTGGCCATAAGCTCCACCTCTTTTGAGAAAATTGCCATTGTCTGGTTTGTTTAATGTGTCTGTGGATCCCCTTAAAGCCATGTTTCTTTCAGCTAAGGACTGAATTATTGCCACCAATCTGGTAAGAACTTCACACCACCTGTTTCTCTCAGACTCAGCGAATGCCATCTCTTGCTTATCTATTGTTAGCCCCTTTGCAAGACGGCCCTCCAATACCTTCCATGTTGCCATGTGTGTATTGTGCTCCTGGCTATCCTCATGGGCCTTGAGCAAGTGGCTTGCATTTTTCCAATCCCTTAGTCCTTCTCTATTAAATTTGAAATCTCTCTGAGAAAACATTTTTCCTCCATTGACTAAAACTCTATTGAAATAGTTATGCTGACACCTTCTCCCGTCTTTTTGTTTCGGAAACGTGAAACTGTTTTTTATTTGATACGGTCCTCTGAGAACAAACTCTGTTCTTACCTTATCAGTTAAAACAGATGGCCAGTCAGTAGGGTCAATTGGTGCAGCCTTTTTGTAGATGCCTGATGCTGCATCGCTGGGCTGTGCTGAGGTAAAGGGGACAGGAGCACTTGATGCTGCATCGTTGGGCTGTGCTGAGGTAGAGGGGACAGGAGCACTTGATGCTGCATCGCTGGGCTGTGCTGAGGTAAAGGGGACAGGATCACTTGATGCTGCATCACTCGGCTGTACTGAGGTAGAGAAGGTGTCTGCAGGTGGCCCAGTATTTGCAGTGGTGGGATTAAAGTATTTCAAAAGTGCATCTGAAGAGAGAAGATGAGTATATGTGACCTTTGAGTGTTACATTATATTAATAAAAAAGCTGCTGATGGTGAAACTATACAATAATAGCACCTAAGCCACATCATAGCCTAAACACAAATAGCAAGAGTAATTACACCTAGCATTCATGCACAAAACATGTATTCAATGAGCACTTCTCTAGCATGCTGTTTGCTATAATGCATATAAGACTAATCAATAATGAAAATGTAAAGGCTAACAACTATTACAAAAGGGGATGGGAAAGGAAAAGCATTTTAATGGACTTTTACAAGCAGGGCTGACGTTGGCTAAATAGACTAGCTCAGATGTCAATAAAATGTAGGCCTATGCCTGGTCTCTTGAGGCTGACAGTGGATGGTTTGTGCAGCACACTTGAAAGAAAAAGTGTATTACTTAAAATTATGTTATAGGCTAGGTTATTCCCCATACACCTGAATAGCCTTTCCAACATTCCCTAATGAATTTAAGGTAAAAGTAACTGACATTAACTCTAGCTAGCTAGCTATTTAATTTAGTGAATGTATCCAAAGTAAACTAGCTAGTAGTAGGCTGGACACATGACATTTTTACAATGCTTTTTTTGTGATAAAAACTAGTTAATTGCATCCGCTGTGGAGCCCAGTTTCATAATATGACCATATTTCCCAGCTGCTTGCTGTAGTTTTGAAGTAATCGCGAAAAAACAGGCCTTATTGTATGGCATTTTTCACCTCCTATTAGTTTTATTGAGCACCGTGGCACCAACTCGCCTTCCAAACATTCTATTCCCAGTTTATTGTCACAATGCCTGCCTTGCTATTGTTGACAATAGATGTCCACGTTGTTTGTAGTTAAAATGTAAACAACAACAAAAAATTACTCATGGAACTCTGAGGTCGCCCCATTGTTTCCTATAGGGAAATATATCTATGTCTGTCTATTTCGCCAAATATCTCACAATCTGTATATTTTTATTTTTTCAAGTCGGGAACCATTTTAAATCAGAAGAATCTCCTCTTTTGTAGTTATGTAAGTCTGGGCAGCGAGCTCGGTTGTCATCGATCACTAGACCAGAAATAGTCAGAAGTTTTCATTTCTTCCCTACTTTCTCATTACGCAGAAACCATCGAGATGCGGATGTTTACTTTCAATACAAGTTTTTTTGTTTTTTTTTCAGATTGTATAAATAAGATTGTAGTGGTCAAATAAAAATGGATAAATGTTTTTGTGCCATTTAGGCGAAATGGAATTCTAAGCATCACTCCAGTCAAAACAGCCTCTGCGAACGTTCGATTCCATTAATTTGCTCTGGGCTCACGCTAGTGTTCCAGCTTAGCCAATGTTCTTTTGCTATTTTTCAGCCTTGGGTGAATTTTGACTTGTTCTATTGTCCAGCCTACTAGTAGTAACACTGCTCCAATGGTAACTACTATGCAATTAGATAAACTATTCATTCATCACATCACATTACCTCTGTCCTTATCCCGTTTTTACTCCTCTTCTCTTCTTCTTTTTCATCCCTGGGCACCAGAGGGCTTTGGTCTTTTTGACATCGTTTGAAATAGCTACTGATTCTAATTTATCATGGGGGTTGGGCTGCGGGCAACACAGAAAATATGGCCTAATAAGCTATGTAGTTATGGTGTTGTAGTGGCTTTCGCTTTTGTGTTAATAGTATTAAAAAAGTATTAGTAAAAATAAAAAAATATATACATAAAATAAAAAATACAAATCTTCACTCATTTGTATTTGCCTATTTCACCTATGCCACGGGCCGACCCTGCGCGCATTGCATGGGGAATTTTTTGCGCCGCTTTGAGGACTTTAGGAGGTTGGAAAAGGACATGGCTTTGGTTTCATCTCCATTCACATGCAGTATGGACACCACTACCGATGACCTCCAACTTCAGTTGATTGACTTGCAGTCTGATGCACTGCTTGCGGAACAGTTCAAAACGGTGCCCCTCCCCCAGTTCTATGCCTCTTTGAATGCACAGACCTTCCCCAGGTTCAGGGCACATGCTCAGAAAATGCTTGAGCTCTTTGGGTCAACCTATATATGTGAACAGACATTTTCAACAAGTCCAAGCACAGATCCAGCCTCACTGACGAACATTATACTGCACATTGCTTCAACAGAAATGACTCCTGACTTCACCTCACTTGTCAACGCCCATACGAGGCTCTCCTGTTCACATTGAGTGAGTCGCTCTAAAAGTTGATTTCATGGGTCTTGGCTGGCCGAATAGCTGTTGTTAACAGCATATAGTACAAAACATGTATTGTATAAAGTTAGATTATAACATAGGGGTTTTATACCAACATTTGCATTGAGTGAAAATCTTCAAAAGTGATTTCATAGACCTATGGCTGCCCTAATAACTCTTGTTTGATTAGCACAACGTTGTAAGTAACAAGAAAACCTCCCAGGAAATAGACATATGTTATATGGGCAGAAAGCTTAAATTATTGTTAATCTAACTGCAGTGTCCAATTTACAGTAGCTATTACAGTGAAATAATACCATGCTATTGTTTGAGGAGAGTACACAGTTTTGTACTTGAAAATGTATCAATAAACCAATGGACAGATTTGGGCAGACTTGATACAACATTTTGAACAGTAATGCAATGGTTCATTGGATATGTCTAAAACTTTGCACATACACTGCTGCTGTCTAGTGGCCAAAATCTAAATCTGGACTCCTAAATAATATTATGTCCTTTCTCTTGCATTTCAAAGATGATGTGACATAAAAAGAAAGAAAAAAGCTTAGTTTTTTCTTTGTATTATCTTTTACCAGATCTAATGTGTTATATTCTCCTACATACTTTTTAAATTTCCACAAACTTCAAAGTGTTTCCGTTCAAATGGTATCAAGAATATACATATCCTTGCTTCAGGTCCTGAGCTACAGGCAGTTAGATTTGGGTATGTAATTTTAGGTGAAAATTGAAAAAAAGCGTCCGATCTTTAAGAGGTTAACAATATACCTTATGTAATAGATTCTGATAAGTTAAAACGATAAGTTAAATTATAAGGCAAAAATATTTCCGTTGAGTAATAACCTTGAAATAGAATTTCTTAGGCTTTCGACTGCCATAATAACAGTTGTTAACAGAGTATAATACAAAATAAAACATTGTTCAAGTAAATTGTTAAGTTAGATTGTGAAAATGGTGTTGCATGGAAAATAAATATGCATAAATATAATATGCACGTGGTGCACCAGGAATCCTAATGAGCTAATTATTGCAGGATTAATTTAATCCAATAATTAGAGGTAGTAGGTCATTATTAAATAAATAGCAGTCACCACTTTAATGAGGCAACGTTACGACATCATAATTGAGTAAAAGTAAAGATACCTTAATAGAAAATGACTCAAGTAAAAGTGAAAGTCACCCAGTAAAATACTACTTGAGTAAAATTCTAAAAGTATTTGGTTTCAAATATATTAAAGTATCACAAGTAAATGTAATTGGTAAAATATACTTAAGTATCAAAAGTAAAAGTAAACATCATTTAAAATTCCTTATATTAAGCAAAACAGATGGCACACTCCAACACTCAGACATCATTTATAAAACAAAGCATGTGTTCAGTGATTCTGCCAGATCAGATGAAGTAGGGATGACCAGGAATGTTCTCTTGATAAGTGTGTGAATTAGACCATTTTCCTGTCCTGCTAAACATTCAAAATGTACTTTTGGGTGTCAGGGAAAATGTATAGAGTAGAATGTAGTGAAGTAAAAGTAAAAGTTGTAAAACATATAAATAGTAAAGTAAAGTACAGATATCCCAAAAAAACTACTTAAGTAGTACTTTCAAGTATTTTTACTTAATTACTTTACACCACTGGCGTTAAGGAGGCGCATGTGTCAGACACAGATATTCTTATGGCAGGTTTAGCCCGCTTGCGCTGAGGTGTGTCCTTAAAAAAGAGTGGCAATATGCCATTTTCAGTGTGCACAAATCGGGATATTTAAGAACGACCAAAAGCTGGTCTTAGGGCTAACGCAGTAGCCTTATGTACATCACCAATGTATTATTAAAATATCACAAGCAGCAAAAGACTCATTCCCCTTTTTCATTTATATTGGATATTATTTTTGTTGGACTCATTATGTGCAATGCCCATCGCATGAAAGCTGTCAGTGACAGTAGGAAGCCAACTAAGGAACTTTACGTTTGTTGTTTGTTTGTTCACCTTTCACCTTTCAAAGTCACTACTATATATTAGGGAGCAGTAACGGTGAGTGGACATTCCCCCTTTCTCTTTATATTGGATCTTTTCCCAGCTCCTGTGAAAAGTTTGGATGTGCGTAAAACCCTCCATAGTATACGTTGTCTTAGGCCTAATATGACATGCCCACAGGGAGCAATTATGGTGCCTGTAACTGTATTTAGACATTATTATTCAGTGTCTTTTTAGGACTTATCAATAGGTAATTTAACATTGCTTATTGACAATGTTTGGCATGTCCGTGGCTCCCTCCATGGCTCAGACAATGCATTTTGCAGTAGGCCTAGGCCTAAGTTCAACATATTTAACAAATATGGGATAGACCTACATTTTGTTTGTTTTGTTTCTGTAGGCTATTTAACAAACTAGGCTATAACAGACTAACATTTTAATTGGAGCTGATTACAATGCGATACATAAAATACCATGAATACACAACTTGAAATAACCACAAACCCAGCACTTGTGCCAACGCCAGCTACTGCGCCTATAATTCTGGTTGTGGAAATAGCAAAAATATTTCTGACAGACCCACGAACCTATAGCGCTACCGCCAGTGCGTAGATTTACCACTGAGTTTGGGTTTGTTAAAATAGACCCCTAAACAGACATAAAGGATGTCCCCTCCTAAATCTAACCTACAACCTGTGGCTAAGAACAAGTAAGAATGTGTGCGGGGTTGTGGCTGTAAACGTCAAGCGACAGCTTACTGCTTCAGAAATTGCTAAAAGATGTCACGTATGTTTAGTATTGGATGTCTATAAAGTAGGGGTTAAACATCCAGTTCCTCAGGTCAAAATGTCAACTGATGACAAGGTGACCAGATGGTAATTTCTTGTTTTGGCTCCAGCAGCTATATTTAGGTCGGAGATTGAAACCTAGTATCTGTCATAAAACAAAGCTGAGGACGAATGCCGTGGCATTAGGGGAGCCTTGGCTTCATTAAGTTTCACTGGTTCTCTGACAGGTCCAATATCAGCAAATATCAACACCCAAATAATATTTCAGAAGAAAGAAAGTAGCTTGTCCCTTTAAAGGATTGTTTCCTTAAGTGACTAGTCCGTTGTTGAAAATAACTCAAGGAGGAGGAATACGGTAAACTTGACCTTGAACTTCAGAGTGAAATTAGAAACCACCTCCAGGCTGTGGAGACAAATCTTTCCTCACAGAAGCACCAGCCAGGGCTATTAGTCCCATTAGTCCACAGTCGCAAAGCAGAGCTATCACATTGCTAATCTACAGAGCCACAACAGAGCGACATCTTTGTCCAGTTAAGGTGCATGTATTAGAGGTAACCTAGCTAATTAGCACATCACAGGGTAAACCAGGACTCAAATGGTTCACAGTGGGATATGATGATGAGACTGGAGGCGTCTTTCATCAAACAGATTCCTCTCAGAACGACACAGAGGGATAGCTATGGCCCTGTGCATAATTAGCTATTAATAAGAAACAATTTGACCCTGGAGTTGGATTACCCCCACACTGGTGTTCAGCGTTGGTGACACACAAGTAATGCCTATTGGCTTTTACACTAAAGCTACCTAAATCCCTCTGTAGCACAAGAACAACAGTCATATATTCAAATGACTCACGACTCAGTCAGCGCTAAAATTACCACGCTACCAGTGCTGTGCTCTAATCATGAAAAGATACGTGCCTAGAGGGTATGAAACCAATTTTTCCCCGTCTCATATGGTTTTTGCAGTAGCAGTTTCCAGCAAAATACCAAAATGAATGTGAATGTAAACTTGAATTGCTGAGATAGTTAAAATCTTGAAACATGTCTGGTGTCAAGGCTAGATGCAATTTATGTGTTTCTAATATGAAATGAGGATATGTTGTTGAAGATTCAGTGTTAAGTTCAAGGTTTTCTACTGACAGACACACACAAACTCACACACAAGCACAACTCAATGACTTCTTCTTAAGGAGGAGTTGCTACCATTTCATAAAGCTCTCATCCTGACAGCCTAGCGAATTAAGCAAGGTGACTGCCTGTCACAACAGAACTAAATTCCTTCCCTAATCCACACATACAGGGTCTATGAGTTATGAGCTACACCTGTGGGGCATGTAGTTCTTGGCATCTCCCTCTCTCTCTCTCTCTCTCTCAACCCACCCTCTCTCTCTTGCTTTCTCACTTTCTCTGCTGAGTCGCCTCTCTCTCTGCTGATATCTTTCTCTCTCTTGATACCCACAGGAGAGAGAGAGCTCCTAAACAGTCTTAAACACTTGACTCATACAGTATAACCTAGTATAACCTATTTGTGACTGTACAACATACAATATGGAAACAAATATACCCATCAAATATAACAGGATTGGATAATGAAAGGGATAGTGCCATAGAAATGACTGGGTGGAAAGGAGAAGCACGGGCATTTGTATCGCAGTGCTTGACATTGTCAGCTTGCTACTCAGGTGCATCTGAGAACTGAGCTCCCAGTGAAATTAGTTCACAGACGCCTCCTTAATGCATGGGCCTGTAAAGACATCAGACAAGATGATATGCATTTCCATACATATCCAGTGCACCGAAGCGTGCAAAACGGAGATTCTGTATATAGTCCCAAGTGTATCTCCTAATAGCAACACACCATGATACTGCTGTTGTGCTAACGTATTGGGTTCCACCGGGAAGTTAATCAAGTAGAAGATGTTACAGTAAATATTTCCAAGTAGTCCTAATAGCCGACGCCATACTGTATATGTACTGTAATGTATGGATATGTTCCTATAGGTAACAGGAAGGATGTTGAAGCACAACTTTACTGCATTGGACATATCTTGGTATTAGCTTGGAGGATCCTGTATCAGCCTGCACCTGCCTGCCTGCCTGCACCTGCCTGCCTGCACCACCATTATTCAGGAAGAAGGAAATATTTGTATATTTTAACTTCAACACACAATCTTAATTAGGTAATCAACTGTAATTGACAAGATTTTCATTGAAACTACTAGGCTAGATGTCAGTAAGCTAAATATTTTTGCAAGACCCGTGGTGGTTGCAGAGTTTATTGTGGAGACAGAAGGGGGAGAGGCAATGAATTAGAATCACAGATTCTAAAAAAGTAGCATGCAAGCTAACATTGTGAAAGTCTAGTCTATGCTGGGATCCATGCTTGCACTGATACATAAAAAAAACTGTGACATAAAAAAACAAGGTAACACTGTACAGTGTTAACAAAAAGGATATGCATGCAATATTATTGCATAAACCGAGAGCTTTGCATGTGTAAGTCAAGCCTTGTCTCTCACCACTTCTCAAATAGTTATTTGAGACCTGCGCCAAGTGAGGGATTTCAAAAGCACATTCAAGACATATCAAGGATGCATACTGTATCAAGGATGCATATCCTGCTTACCACTGCAGGAGTAGTTACCCAGCTCTTTCAGGGTTCCGTTCCAGGTAAAGTTACTGCGTTTGCTGTAGTTGTGCATGGCTTGTGCTGTGTCTAACCCAGAGGGGGAATAAAGGATCAATGTAAAAGGGGGGGGGCTCGGTCAGCTCTCCTTCCTCTCACTACTGTCTGTCCTCTGAGTGTGTTTGTCAGCTCTCCTTCCTCTCACTACTGTCTGTCCTCTGAGTGCGTTTGTCAGGGACAGCCCACCCGTTGAGCTCTGACTGGAGGAATGCGCCTGGCTGGGATTTAAAACGCCCTTGTGCGTTTACTCTCCCATTGGACCCCTTGTGCGTCAAACAAGTAACATGGATAAGTGAACTCTAGAGTGTACAGGGAGTAAATCACCCAAGCACTCCCTTGTCATCAAGATCAGCTTGTGGGCTCCAGGTTGTAGCACACTGCTACGGAGCCTTAGTGTGTGTGTGTTAATCTGTTTGGTGAGATTTCTAAACTCAAAAGGCAATCCATGTGCCTTCCACACAACACAACTAGTATGCAATATGAGTAGAAAAGCAACAAAGGTTTCCTTTGAGCTCAAGCTATTGAGAATATATACTAGGCGATGTCAGAGGAAGCAATTTTATTGTGTTATTTTTTATTAAATTGTTTTACTTTAGTTTATTTAGTAAATATTTTCTCAACTCTATTTCTTGAACTGCGTTGTTGATTAAGGGCTTGTGAGTAAGCCTTTCACGGTAAGGTCGTATTCGGTGCATGTGACAAATAACATTTGATTTGATTGAATTTTCATAAATCATAATGTAAGCTTATTCAATCCATTGCATAAGCAGTTTGTTGATTAGGTCTATACCAGTGAATTGTGGCAGTTTGCAAAGGATATGACCATGGCAACATTTAAAACAAACACAACACTAATGTACCAAACTATTTGTTCTGAACTTTCCAGAACCAGCAGGGCGATCGAAGAAGACCATGGGCCTGTTCCATTCAGAATATATCTACACTTATTTGTCTCTCCCCATAGTATAACCCTTTTTTTATCAAGATAGAGCCCTTTTGGTTCCAGGTAGAAGTGTTTTGCAAAGGGTTCTACATGGAACCAAAAGGGTTCTACATGGAACCAAAAGGGTTCTACCTGGAATGCAAAACTATGTAATAGTTATTCAAAGGGTTCTCCTATGGGGACAGTCGAATAACCCTTTTAGGTTCTAGATAGCACCGTTTTTTTCTAAGAGTGTAGGATTTGAATCACCCCTCAGTGTGAATGAAGTGAATGTTTAAAGCAGTTGCTGCCTCAGTGACTAAACAGACACAGTCATAGATCATAACTCAAACCATACCACAAACCTTCATTAAGGTCAGACTATGTGCCAGGAACCACTGACAACAATGCTGGGAACGTAACGCAGAGCAAAAAAAACACAGTCATTCAGTAAATGTAAGGAGAATACATTACATAACATTGCAGCTCTAGCTACTGTACTATAGGCAGTGTTACAAACAACCGCATGTCCTGAAGTCAGAGAGCTGAGCAGTATATCTTTACAGAGAGACCTCGGACCACAGATTTACAACTAGCCGGCTGTCTCTCAACCTGTTAATTAACACTTTACATCCTTAGAATGACTGGGCCTGACTGACATGGATGCCATGAAAGGAACCAAACCTCTCTCGCTATCTACATCATTCTCTCTCTCGATTTCAATCACATTCAATTTATTAGCCCACAATTCTTTGATCTGCATAATTAGAGCAGATCTTCTTCCTAGACTGAACGTTATTAAGTAGTACCATGGCTGATGAACCATGATGTTGCAGACTTTTGGTGTAGCAAACAAGGTTGAAAAGTCCTTTCAGATGACATACAGTATGCTTGGACTTAAGCCCTGATGGTTAATAAGGCTTCTGGCCCTAGTGAGGGGCCAGTAGGGAACCTGTAGACAGTTTAATCCCTGCTGCAGAGAGGCAGAGCAGAGCGATGGATGGTTGCCCATGTGTAATCATGTCCTCCGGGGTATCCCTTTTAAACCCAATGCTACTAGCCTCCCAGACAGATTAAACTTCCAGCTAGCCATGGATGTAGGTTACACTGTGTACCTCCTGTATTTCCCACTGTGTAAACACATTGATTCTCATTGCAAACAGGCTCAAAATAACTCCTGATCAGATCTTAGACCTTTCCTGCAGTACAAATGACCAGTACAAATGTCTCATGGGTGGAATGTCATTCATATTTTCATAATTGATCAACATTGTTTATTTTTTTATTACGTAAATCGAGTCTTTCTATGTCAAACTGTTTAGTTATATTTCAGTCTTCTGTGATGCATATAAAGTGTAATATTGGGACGCAAACTCAAAATTGAATATAACTCAGTACAGTATATCTGACATGGTACAGGTGTGTTCTTTTTTTTAAGCCCATAACCACATGTGTGAGGTGTATACTTTTGTTTCAAAGTAGATTTGTTTAAGACTACCAAGAAACACTCTGTGTGACCCTGATTTAGCTCACTGCACTAAAAGATTAAATAGCCAAATGCACTCATATTCTATAGAACTAAGCTCGCGAGATCAGGTGGCTTGAGAGGCTAAATCCTCATATCAAGCACCAGCACTCTTCATAAATAAATCAGAGTGTGGGAAGGCTGTACACGACTCTCATGTTGTACTACGAATTATCCAGTTTTAACTTTCATAAATCAGTAGCAGCATAACTACGGAAATAACAATCACCACCCTCCTATAGGTGAAATGCTTTATGGTTAAAAATACAACAGAGACCAGTTCCATCTGTTAAACAAACTGTAAGCAGGAACAGCAGCGAATGAATGGTAAATCGATGCAAGGACATTCAAGCACCATTTGAAATATTTGACAAGCTTTGTATCAAAGTAATACTTATATTGCTGTATCCTCATGGACAAACCCCATCCTGACAGACATACATACTGTAACTTTGTATTTAAAGGCAATTGCAATGGCAGAATGTGGAGAGACATACTGTAAATTGCTAGGCTTGTTTCTCTGTCTAGAACTGAACTAGAGGTAATGCCACAGTTGCTCATCAATAAGTTGCTGATGATAACAATATTGTCCACTTGTTTTTATACTGTGTTACATCACTTTCCCCATGGCATAGAAAGGATACTGAGATCCTTGAGAGGGCATACTTGTCAAACCTTGAGCTTAGCGAAAGATAACCTTAGTATGCCATGAATGCAGATCCGCATCTCAAGTTGCTGGATTAAAGGATTTCAACCGCTCTTATTGCTTTTGTTTGGGAGGACTATCTGAAATGAAAGCCACATCTTCCTTTACTTATTTTATAAATCCAAAGTCCAATTAAGTCCAATGTGTTAGAATAACATTGCTGGTGCTGATAATGAAGTGAAAATGACAGTGTGAGTGCTAGGATGGGCAGGGCAGCCCATCTGATCTCAAGTCCATTCCTGCCCACTGTTCCTTTGCTTATGTGACTAGCACTGGAGGAAGTAAGAAAAACTCCTCTGTTTTCATTTGGGATGCTTTGACTTGATGTATTCCTTTTTAGCTCCTAGTTGACAAAGGGCCTCCAACAAGCACTTCTCTATCAAATCCTGTTATGGGCAGTTTTATTATTTTAAGTTAGAAGAATTGGTAGCCTCGTAATTACCAGACTGATAACATAATGTAAGCTCACGACACTTTCGGATGGTTGTATGAGGTTATAGAATTGGGGCCATCTTTTTCCCTATTAGCCACCCATAATGGTCTATGTGCCTTCAGTTTCATTACCCTTGTAACTGGAGCATGTGATGGTCGGGGTAATGGCTCTGCTCTGTTTTTTTCCATGGAAGAGAGGGGAGATTTATGGAGGGGTGGAGGGGTGCAGGCAGCCCTGTATTCTGACGTTCAGAGCTGTCCATCACACGGGATTGTAACGTGAGCAATCGGCCCAACACAGGACTTGGCATGCTCAGGATGGCTGAAATAGCATTTTCCATAAGGCACGAAAGAGAGGGCCGTGAAATCCAACCACTCTCTAGGCGCGTGGCCAAATGCTCCTCTGGTGCACTGCACCCTTCCCTCCCCCCTGTAATCTTCCCCCCACACCACCCCTACACCCCCACAACAATTTCACACACACACACACACACACACACACTACACCTCACACAAACTTTGGAACATGTGAAGCGAGGACTGAAAACACACCTAGCCTTTGAAATGACACCCTCTCTCAGGCCACTTTATCAAGAGTATCGTAGGTGCACACCTGTTCCTAGAGGAATATGAAATACCAGAAGCATTGGTTACGCCATTTGATATAATTTGATAACATTTAAACAGGAATTGCATTCGTTTTTTTCTTCTTTTTTTTTTAAGCGTAAACTCTAAACTCTAAAGAAAATAATGCATGATTTGAGAGCAATGTAAAGGCATACACAATATTCTATAAGCACTCAGGATTCACTCAGGATTTCAAATAGGTTAAATAGAATGATTAAAATAGATGTCATAATATCAGTTGCAATATTTAGAAATGGTTTCATTCACATGAGCTGAATCGGTTAGTTAGCCATTGTTTTCAAATCGACATCACATGTACCATATGATCTATTCAAGGGATGGGCAACTGATGGCCCTCTGTTGAAATTTGATTGTGCATCAGTTTTTATCTTGTTATGTCAGTCACTGTCAGTCACTCAATTAGACCATGTCAGCTAACATTTTTTAGATTGGTAAATTAGTTTAGCCAGCTATCTAAACTAGTAGTAATAACGGTTGGATTACCAACCAGGAGCCCCCCATTAATTTTGTCAGTCACTCTCACTCAGATATCATATTAAAAACTGCAAACATTTCTCTCCACCCTATGGCAAAATGTGTACAATTGCATGAAGTTAGTTAAACATTTTCAAAGTCTTCTTAGGGCCCCCAAAAGGCTAGGGCCAGCTCTGACTGCATGTGTGGGTATGGATTTGCAGACCCCCGAGCCACTGCGGCCCCTCATGATGAGTTCAGATTTTTTGTGGCCCCCTCCCCGATCAAAGTTGCCCATCCCTGTGCTGGACTATAATGCATGAATTGATACACCTTATTAAAGTGATACACATTTATTGGGATATTGGAGACACGTTCTTTAAATTAACACTGACCAAGCAACTAGAATAGGTCGAATTCATGTAGATTGCATTTCAGCTTTTCTGTCATCAAGTGTTTTACAGGTATTATTTACTCTGATTCTGCAGCTCGAGTGTTGAGCCATGCAGGGTATCAAAGTCACAGACATGCATGAATAGCATGGCTTGGCTGGCACATCACAACTCTTGGCTCACTTCACTTCACGTAGCACACATTGGATTTGCACTACACTAAACACAGCAGAAGGGAAACTAATGCTGTATATATTTCATGCTGAATACAAAAGAGTCGTTCCCATGTCATTTCAGTAAGCCATGACACCCACCATCTTAGATTGTTCTGAAGTTTCTGTAGTTAGAAACAGATAAGATTGACATTCCTGAAACATTATTCTGTTGAAATGTAATTTGATCTTGGAGAAATTAAGCTAATTGATTGCACCCGAATTGGCCATTTTAATTGATAGGATTCAGATAATATTCAATAAATGTAGTACCCAACATTCAATTTGGACCAAACTTCTTCCTACCAATGAGTAAGGCGTTAGGAATCCCCCCAAAATTGTCAAAAGTCACCCACAGACCCCCCACACACTGTGCCAATTCAACGTCCACAACCAGTATACAGTACCAGTTCTCTATGTTTGACATGCTGTCTGAAGCTGTGGCTTGGAGAATTGCTTCTTCATACTATGTAATGTATTCCCTGTGAATTAATAATTGAAGTCGCTTGTTATTATTTACCATAAAGTAGTGTGAAATTATGAAAATAAATTGTGTGGTCCATGAAAGCAATTCAGTTTGTCCTTCTCTTACACTTTATCTGTGTCCAAGAAATATCCCCCTTGTGTGTGGTTTATTCCCTTTAAAAATTTGATTGCTTTCATGGAGGATTGGCTTGAATTGTGAGGATGACCACACAATTACTTGCACACTATTTTCATTAACTAATTTCTATGAATAGGGTAAAAAAAAACATATCCAGATTCACAGGGAATGCATGACATAGTACTACAAGCCACAGCTTCATACTATTTGTCAAATATAGAGAACTGATACTGTATACTGGATTTTGGGTTGTGATTGGCATGGGTTGTGGGGGGTCCGTCGGTGGCATTTGACATGTTTTTTTTGGATTCCTTCATGTCTTACTCATTGGTAGGAAGAAATTTGGTCCAAATCCAAAGGGGGAAAGTGACCCTTAAAGGAAAGGATGTACTTAGAAAAAGGTCAAAGCTGTGTGCAATGCGCCTGGACACATTTTCAGTGGTCATCTATGATGATTCTTGATTTTCAGAGTAACAAATATCCCTGTCTCTATGCCTCACAGCTTTCGCCCCAACTTCTCTCTACTTTTCTTAAGGGACAAAGTATCATAAACAACACCAGATGGCAGGATACAGAAACCACCTGTCTGAATTTAAATTCCACTGCTCCAATGACGTGTTTAAAACCTCCAAAAAGCCATGCTTCTCATCTTTATGACTTTTCATTACTAACAAAGTTGTTAATGTACGATCATTTGACATCAGATGCACTGTTTACTTTTACCACACGTTTTATTTTATAGGTTACAATAATGTAATTAGACTGTTATCACCTAGTTGTTTCAAGAGAATTCCAGGTAAACCACATCAGATCATAAAGCAGTTCAAACATACAGTCACATTTACATGTTACTGTTTAATACTACACAATACTGTATATATTTTATTCAAGAGAGGATCAAGATGAGCATGTTTGCTGGGATAACTACCCTCTAGTCTACTGAATAGATTGGTAAGGGATATTGTACTTGTGTGTATTTAACCCAAAAAATCATATACTGGTAAACAAAATGTGTTGATAAGGCAGAGTCAACATATTGTACAGAATAATCTTGTATAACCAGAACACAATTGTCAATCACAAATATGAGAATCTGCTCACTAATCTGCTCACAAACCATGAGCCGTGTCATGAAGCCTTTACGCAATAAACATTCTGTTCTGCAAAAATAATGTTGGTGCCAAATCGGCTGTATAATACGGCAAATAAGCAACTGAAGGTGCAAAAAACCCTCCCAGCTGTTCAAATCTCTGCCTACTTCCATAGATGTATTTTGATAATCCATCTGGTGCCAGATCACAGGCTGTTCTCAACACATTATTCAGTTTCACTGATAGCTATCAGACATCTAAATATGGGACTGCTGCAAAACCACAACGAGCTCAATGACCTGACATTTGCTAATTTACTATCAACTGTGAGAGACAGCGCACTCAGCGTATCTAACCTAACCTGATCCAGTATGGCTCAGAGAAGACCAACTTACTGCAGCACTATTTGGGAGCACACCTCAGTCTGATACATCAGCACGTCTTGTGTTGTTGCTCCTACTTCCCTCTAGCAGTTTCATCAGATCTGCCAACAATGAAGAGTCGGGGCCAAGGGAAAGGGCTAATGTCTGATTTGGGACTGGCTAACATACTTTGTCTCTATGTCCTCAAATATATTCTAAATCACCGCCCTCCACCCTTCTCTGTTTTTTTCATGCTATAATGGCCAAATAACCACTGAGGATTGAAAATGGTCTGGTTGTATGTGTCAGTTTTCAGATAGATATTCAGTTTGAATTAGTTCAGATTTCCCTAGCTTATAATACTGATGTTGAAGTGCTTCAGTAAACAAACTGCTGACAAACCAATATATTTTCAGATTATGAGGAATCTCAACAATTTACAGTGCCTTTAGAAAGTATTCATATACCCTTGACTTTTTCCACATTTTGTTGTGTTACAGACAGCATTAAAATTGGATTATTGTGATTTTTGTCGCTGGCCCACACACAATACCCCGCAATGTCAAAGTGGAATTATTTATTGAGGCATTTTTACAAATGAATATAAAATTAAAA
Organism: Thymallus thymallus; assembly: GCA_023634145.1. Lineage (NCBI taxonomy): Eukaryota > Metazoa > Chordata > Actinopteri > Salmoniformes > Salmonidae > Thymallus > Thymallus thymallus. Next base: position 23,589,756 of record CM042413.1, read on the forward strand.
GCTGAAATGTCTTGAGTCAATAAATATGGCAAGCCTAAAGTTCAGGAGTATTTTTTTATGACTACCTCAGCTCTGTACCCCACACATTCAATTTTCTGTAAGGTCCCTCATGTCACGGATCCCTCCGGTACTGTTACTCATTCTGTCCACCAGTTCCGGAGGTCTACGTCACCGACCTCTAGGTGTGACTGAACTGTTCATTACGCACACCTGGTGCCCATTCCCCACTAATTAGTAATTGTATAAATGTGCCCTGTGTTCATCATTGTTGGTCGATTATTGTTACAATGTCCGTTGGGCTTGTGAGTACCTGTGCTTTGTTGTTTTGGCTTTCATGCTGCGTACTGTGCAAATGTAATTACGGGTCTTGTCCCGTGTATGATTGTGAATTGGCTATTTCGGGTCTCGTCCCGTGTATTTATTCGAATACATTTGCTACAATTTCTAAAAACACGTTTTCACTTTGAAATGATGAGATATTTATTGTGTGTAGACGGGGGTTAAATACTTATGTAATCAAGATATAGATTAGTGTTACATTTTTCATATGTATTTTTTTTTACAAATGTTAGCATACTTTGACATTACAGAGTATTTTGTGTAGATCGTTGACAAAAAAATGACAAATTCATTTTAATCCCACCTTGTAACAAAATGTGGAAAAAGTAAAGGGGTGTGAATACTTTCTGAAGGCACTGTACCTGCAGCAGTACAAATCTCAAATGTAACTAATTAGCAAAAAACAGTATTAGGGATGTTTCTCTGCTGCCCTCTGGCATTCAAGAGATATTGTATCATTCTATAGTTCTATACTAGTTCTATACTAGTTCCTAATAAAACTGCATTTTAGTTTATTCTCCAGGACTATCTCTATTGGACTGCATAATGTACCTTGCTTGCTTATACCTCCTTTTGTAAGGGACTTATTCATTCACTTGAAGATGGCTTTTCTGTGGACAAATTGATGTTTTATTTACACTATGCAAAAATATATGGAGCTGGGTACAGTAGTAGGCCTACTTCCACTAGAGGGAACTCTACACTAGATAAATGCAGAAATGATAGACACAGTGTACTACATAGTGTATTACCACACCAAGTAATACAAAAAAGGCTATATCAAGTCAACGTAGTGCAAAACATGAACTGAATAAAAATACCTATCAGAGTAACTAACATGGTGTATTTTTCCTTGTTAAACGGTTTAACTTCAATGTTCATTTTCATTTTTGAGTTGATGTGGCATAATTTGTAAAAGCCTTGTCTTTAGAGTAATATCATGGCTAGGGAGAGAGAGAGAGTGCCCAAACATTTGTTGGAGGACATGATGGAAACAATAATTTAAGAGAAATTATAGAGGTTGCGGCGATCGTTCTTACAAATTACTGTATCTCTGTAATGTAATTAATTGTCGACGGGGCGTGCTATTGCTTTGCTGTTACAGTCAAGAGGAAGAGGGCAGAACCCACTTTGTCGTTCAATTCTATTCTAGTTGTTAAAATCGCGCCCATTTCCAGAAAGGTCTACTTTTATTGGTTGTTGTGCTGATTTGCATTAAATAGGTTCACGGGATTGGGTGAGGAGACGTCAATCACTTGCAAGCGAGACCACAGGATATGAATTTTTCTGATTTTCCACCTCAGACAGAACTCAGTTGGAGACAAAGTGGCTTGAAAGGACCTCAACTACTACAGTGCAATTTAAATAATGGTTTTAGTAATCAACCAGAAACTGTACACCTCTTGGATTCCCGTTTAACAACCATATTTATGTGAGTATACAGTCAAGTGTTATTAGTTTACTTTACAAATGTTCGTTTATGTGGATAATGTTTGCTAGCTTGTCATCTGACTAAAGAGAAAGTCTTGACAGAACAGGGGTAACGTTAGCTAGCTAAAGTTAGCTAGCTGGACTGCGCTAGCTAAAGTTGGTTTGTTTTCTAGCTTGCTATTTGTTATCCTAGTTAAGTGGCTGGTTAGGCTGTTGAATAACTTATTCGCATAGTATAAATAACTAGGTAGCTAGGTAGACAGCTAAAACAGGGTACACTTGTTTCTTTGTTGCCACTTTGTGGTCACTCCCCCCCAACAAACTCGCTAGCTAATGTAACGAGCTACTCTGTAGTTAGCTTGCAAAGCAAACTGCAAACTGCTTAGGTAGCTTACGTTAGCTCTCTGGCTAACTGTTACTCTTCTATTTTGAAAATATAAAGTTATGTTTGGCCGTGGCTATGGCTGTGTCAGCAGCCTGGTTAACCTGCCTTACCAATGTGATCTTTTGCAATCATAATCAGACTATTCATTAGCTATTCATCAGTGCAACGTATTGGAATGCCCAGTTTTGAGGCCAAATGTGGCTTGTGTTCAATTGTCTCAATGAAAGCAATGGCACATGTGGAAGCTTTCTAGCTAAGCCAACTAGCTAATAAAACCACATTTAGATGTATTAAACTTTTAGTATATTTTAGGTGTTTTAATATGGACATTAACTCAATTGACATCCACTCTATAACAAAACTGAAATGCCATTCGCATCTACTAATAATCACTGACTCATTGAATATGACTAATTGAATAGCCATTTAAGTCTGTTGAAGGATTCTCAACCCTACACACACACACACACACACACACACCTTTGTTTATGCTTTTTTGTTTACATTCTACCCATTGTTAAAACTGCTGTTAGCTAGATGTCCCTGAGCTATTTCAACAGCAGTTGTTGCCTAGGTGATACTTTGTAACCTAATTATTTATCAGACCTTGGTTTGGATTAGCTAGCAGATTGTAATGGGCGAATGTAAATTCTCAATTCAGGTGAAAATGTATCTTCTAAATGTCTGTGTCCAGTCGCAGGTGGCTCTACAAAAACTAGAGAACTCGGAAAGATAGTGGAACTGCCATTTTAACTACTTTGCAAATATGAAACAATCATATGTAATATTACATTCCCAGTTTATGCTACAAAACCAACTTTATAAGAGGTTTTAAAAATAGGTTCTATTTGACTCCAAATTCCATGACATAGAGTGAGGCATTGTTGGTAGAATAGATGGATGCAGTTCAATGCATGATTTAATATAATTAACCAATACATTTCTTGGTAGTCCAAAAAATATTGCTGTCAGGTTGTAAATCACAGCTGGCCTGGTACATTGTTTGCAGCCTCCACCCATAGGCGATGCACTGTTTCAGTTTAAATGACTCAATATTTTGACATGTAACTAAGGCTGGAAATGTCAATACAATCAAACTAGGAAGGCCAATGATCACAAGTCAGTCATAATGTGGCTAAAAGGCTAGCGTGTCTATTTATGTAGCTATTTATTTAGCAAGCTAAAAACACAGAGCCTAATGTTAGCTAGCTAGCTTAGCTCCTGGGAGGATGTTATGTCATTGGAGGAGTGAATGAATGAGTGACCAACTTTTTCCCCTTCATATAATTTTTTGGTGGTTACAGCTAGATGCAGGTATCATTTGGTTAACTAGCAAAAAATGTGAATCGCTATGCTGAATTTGATTGACTGTTATCTTCAGTTAGCATATCTCTTGCTTTCGTAATTTCACTCTGGCTATCTACTCCGGGTGCAGAATAACTGATGAATTTACGACCGTGCAACACTGAATATGACCGGTGTCAGTAAAGGCACCAACGAAAGTAATACAATTGTTGCCAGCAGCACAGTTGGTCACTAATGTTTTACATAACATTAAAACAGCCTAACCAGCTCTGCTAGGGCGAGTAAAATGGTCAGAATGAGGTACTCTCTCATTTGTCTGGAAGTAGCTAGCCAACTTTAGACAGTTAGCTTGGGTGCTTGACTGCCGTTGTGAGGAACGCTCGGCTCAACCCTGCTCCTCGGCCAGAGCTTCTAGTGTGCGTGCTCTCTGAACGCTCGATGAAATGGGCGGTCAGGCAAGTTCCCATTGTTGTCACAACATGGGTTGGGGCTAGCTTTGGGACACAACATCAGGAGTCTCAAAAAAATTCTACAGCTACTGCCATCCAGGACCTTCTATACAAGGCGGTGTCAAAGACTCCAGCCACCCTAGTCATAGACTGTTCTCTCTGCTATCACATGGCAAGAGTTACTGGAGCGCCAAGTCTAGGTCCAAAAGGCTTCACAGCTTCTATCCCCAAGCCATAAGACTCCTGAACAGCTAATCAAATGGCTACCTGGACTATTTGCGCTATGCCCCACTCACTCCCTCTTATGCTGCCCCTACTCTCTGTTTATTATATAGGCATAGTCACTTTAACTCTACCTGCATGTACATTTGACCTCAATTACATCGATTAACCTGTACCCCCGCACATTGACTGTACCGGTATCCCCTGTATATAGCCTCGCTACTGTTATTTTATTGCTGTTCTTTTATTATTTGTTATTTATGTTTTCTTTTTATTTAATTTAACACTTATTTTTCTTAACTGCATTGTTGGTTAAGGGCTTGTAAGTAAGCATTTCATGGGCATTAATATGAAGTTGGTCCCCCCCTTTGCTGCTATAACTGCCTCTACTCTTCTGGGAAGGCTTTCTACTAGTTATATGGAACATTGCTGCGGGGACTTGCTTCCATTCAGCCAAAAAGAGCATTAGTGTGGATGGGCACTGATGTTGGGGTGATTAGGCCTGGCTCGCAGTCGGCGTTCTAATTCATTCCAAAGGGGTTCGATGGGGTTGAGGTCAGGGCTCTGTTCAGGCCAGTCAATTTCTTCTACACCGATCTCTACAAACTATTTCTGTATGGACCTCACTTTGTGCATGGGGGCAATGTCATGCAGAAACAGGAAAGGCCCTTCCCCAAACTGTTGTACTCACAAAGTTGGAAGCACAGAATCGTCTAGAATGTCATTGTATGCTGTAGCGTTAAGATTTCCCTTCACTGGAACTAAGGGGCCTAGCCCGAACCATGAAAACAGCCCCAGACCAATATTACTCCTCCACCAAACTTTACAGTTGGCGCTATGTGTTCGGGCAGATGGCGTTCTCCTGGCATCCGTCAAACCCAGATTTGTTCGTCGGACTGCCAGATGGTTAAGCGTGATTCATCGCTCCAGAGAACGCGTTTCTACTGCTCCAGAGTCCACTGGCGGCAAGCTTTACACCATTCCAGCCGATGCTTGGCAATTGCATGGTGATCTTAAGCTTGTGTGTGACTGCTAGGCCATGGAAACCCTTTTCATGAAACTCCTGACTAACTGTTATTGTTCTGACATTGTTTCCAGAGGCAGTTTGGAACTCTGTATTGAGTGTTGCAACAGAGGACGGACAATTTTTACTGTGCTCCTATTCTGTGAGCTTGTGTGGCCTACCTCTTTGTGGCTGAGTTGTTGTTGATCCTAGGTGTTTCCACTTCAAAATAACAGCACTTACAGTTGACTGGAGAAGCTCTAGCAGGGCAGAAATTTGACTTGTAGATTTGCACATTTTGGGGAATATTCAGAGGTGGAAACTTTCCGTGGGAAAAATTGGGAATATATGGAAATTAACAGAAATTAATGCAAATTAATATTAATACCATTTAAATGTAGATGTTTTTTGCATTGGATATATTTACCATAAACATAAACATTTTACCTTATAAGTAGACATAATTGCAAATGATTAAATCCTTCCAATAGAAACAAAAAAACAAATTTAGTTACGAATTGAACTTTAATTGAATCAGCTGACTCTTCACATGGGATGATTTTACTGAACAACAAAAGAAAGGGAATATTGAATGATCCCCAATGATCCATCGCATCTCCCAAAAACATCTGTAAAATGATAGTCTAGAAACTAAAGCTTTGGTTGTCTTCCTCTCAGGCTTCCATGTCTTTTCCATGGACCTCCTCAATGTCAACCTCTTGAACATCAGAATCTGTGGCCTCATCGTCACTGTCACTTTCCAACCTTGTTGAGGATGGCTCGTTGTCAGGCTCAAAAAGCCTCAAATTTGCCTGAATGGCCACCAATTTTTCAACCCTTGTATTGGTCAGCCTGTTGCGTGCTTTGGTGTGTGTGTGTGTTTCCAAACAAGGACCAGTTGTGCTCTGAGGCGGCTGATGTTGGTGGGATTTGGAGGATGATTGAGGCAACAGGGGAAAGCGCCTCAGATCCACAAAGTCCCTCCCACCAGGTGACTGATGAGATATGTTGGCACGACTGCCATATTGCATCTCCAATACTTCGCCAGAATGCCAAGAACCTTCCCCTCATCCAGGCCAAGGTGGCGAGACACAATAGTGATGACACCATAGGCCTTGTTGATCTCTGCACCAGACAGGATGCTCTTGCCAGCATACTTTGGGTCCAACGGCGTGTATGGGCTTCAGGCAGAAGCCTTCACGCTTTTTGATGTATTTCAGAACTGCAGTTTTCTCTGCATGGAGCAACAGTGAAGTGGGCAGGGCAGTACGGATTTCTTCTCTTACGTCTGCAAGCAGAGTCTAAACATCAGACAGGATGGCATTGTCTCCCTCAATCCGTGCAATGGCTACTGCTATAGGTTTCAGGAGTTTCAGGCTGCTTACCACTCTCCCAAAATACATCATCCAGGAGGATCCTTTTGATGGGGCTGTCCTTATCGGCAGACTGTGATATGGCCATTTCTTGCAGAGACTCCTTCCCCTCCAGGAGACTGTCAAACATGATGACAACACCACCCCAACAGGTGTTGCTGGGCAGCTTTAATGTGGTGCTCTTATTCTTCTCACTTTGTTTGGTGAGGTAGATTGCTGCTATAACTTGATGACCCTTCACATACCTAACCATTTCCTTCGATCTCTTGTAGAGTGTATACATTGTTTTCAGTGCCAAAAAAAACCTTCTGATTCCAGGAGGACCATGAGCTGTTGCTATTGATAAGGTGTCTGATTCATCATTTTCACCTCGAATAGAAGTAGAGGGACTTATGTCAGAAGTTGCTTGTTGTGAGCGCTGAGGGAACTTCATGCACTTGACCAGATAATTCTGCATCTTTGTTGCATTCTTCACATGATTTGGCACAGTATTTGCAAATGTACACAGCTTTTCCTTCTACATTAGCTGCAGTGAAATGTCTCCACACATCAGATAGTGCCCGTGGCATTTTCCTGTAAAGATTAGAAAATAAAAATGAATACAATTCCATGTACAGATAAATAGTTAAGCAGTTCGATTAAACAACTCCTTTATAAGATACATGTTTTAAAATGTAACATATATGGAATAGGTGAATGAACACAGTTAGCAGGCTCAAGCAAGCTAAAACCCACATGGTAGCAAAAACTAACTTGCAGAAATTGTTAACAAGTTAGAAATTATTTAAACACACTTTGCTGTAGGCTACTATTTACTAGTTAACAAAAATCATGTATGTAATATAAAATATATTCACCCCACCCAGTATTGTAATAAAAACGTACCAGAAAGCATGTAGTCCTTGGCTCAGACAGTGTAGTAGTGTAGGCTCAATAGCATCTCAGCTGTACATGTGATGGAAGAGTGCACTGCACATGTGATGGAAGAATGTACTGTGCATGCAGAGGGTTGCAATTCCATTGAATTGGGGATAGTTTAACCAAAATATGCCACAAAACCTAGAATTGCCATGTGTATCACACAAAAAAGGTTCACTGTTCTAAGCAAACTTTTTTTAATTTAAGGAAAATTCCCCAAATTCCCAGGCTTAACTTCCCATGGAAAATTTACGGGAAAATTCCTGAAATTTACCGGAATGTTGCCGACCCTTTGCAACCCTACTGACTTGATGGATAGGTGGCATCCTATGGTGATTGCATGGCCTTGTTTTATCCATCCAAATTTGAAGGGTTGCCCACATACATTTTTGAATGGGTGCCCACATGCTCGCTTGTCAGAAAATGTAAAAAATATTTTTAAGAAACTGTCATTCTACCCATGGGTGTATATGAACAGGTTTTAATCTTGCAGAAACTCTGTCAGTTCCACTTTAAATCCATGTTTTGTATCGAGTGAGAAATACCTCTGGCATGTGTGTAGATCATTGTATTGCTAACCTGTAACGGCTAATGGTGCATCACATTAGCTTGTTGCAATCTGCTAGCTAGGTTTGGATGGAAGTTAGGCTAGCTGCCCACCATCCAGGTTTTTAAGATGATTCGTCAGCCTAGCTACATCTTGCTGGCTGGCATATAGGGATGTAATTTAAGGTCTCTGTTTAATAATAATCGTAACACACTACATACTGTTGGTTTTATTTACGTAAATAGGTTTTTCAATGAGGAAAAATAGATGTTATTTAGGCTGCCTAATGCAGAATTCCAGGGCTACAGAATAATAGGCTAGGATACTCAGAAACTAAATCTAGTATTAGAGCTCCAGTAAAAATAGCCTCATTAGTTGTGGACATTTTTTAAAATTTACAGTGACCAATGGCATTGACAACTCAACTTGGGACAGTGAATTTCCCTTTTCCCAGTCGCACAAGATCAGACACATTATTAAGTTAATCCCACCATAGATAGGAGATTCATTCCAGAATATAATTATTTCTGTAAGTGCCGCCAATCTACTTCTCTAGTCTCTTCTTGCTTAGTGGTCGACTTTTCTCGCTGGTCCATTGGGAACAGGAGGGCAAAGTGGCCTCCTATAACCATTGTTTCTCAGCTATGAAGGATTAAGTCCTTTCCAACTCCTCACACCCCCCACCCCCCACCCCCAAAGACACACATCTAAAGCTGCTGGCTTGAATGTCCCTGACTCCCTGGAGCCATTATTTTAAACACATTTTCATTACTCACTCACTGGCTGTCAAAGTAGCGTGAGGGTTTGAACCCACATGGCCTCAGATGCATAGACACCAGACATTTCCCAATGTGCTGTTGGTTCCTGGTCGAGTCCCTGCGGATTGATGGAAGCTCTTGGTTATTAGGACAGACTGCAAGCCAGCTGGTGATCCATTCAGCATCACTAACGCAGAGACAAGTTGCCAGCTTCTGACTCGCCCTGAAAAAGCCCCCCATCCTCCTCCATCCTCCCTGTGTCTGACATGGAGCAGTAGCACTGGAATACCAACACACTATGTGAAAAGATCCTGGAAAGGCGTTCAGTCAGAAGGGAAGGAACAAGATGGAAAATAGGGACCTTTGTTTCCGGGTTGCCTAGTGGCAATGTAATTTAAAGGTCCCATTCATGTGTGAATGTCCTGGAGGTTAGGTCTAGTCTGACAGTGAATGATTCAGCACCGTCCCAATCCCGCTGGGGTTGACTGACAGTTACTATTGGCTATAACATAAACCACCACAATAACTTTTTTGGCAATTTTAAGGTCCCCCTAACCCTTTCCCCCTTTGACATAATATGCTTTGTTTACTGACTATGCTATAACTGGACGATATGGGCATAAATGTATATCACAACGAAACTGCCGCTGTGTTGGAAGCCTGCTGAAATCCAACAATCTACACATCTGTATTGCACTTATCGTAATATTGATACATTTTAGCTACATGAAATATCACCCAGCCCAAATCCATCCTATCAACAATTGTTGGGTGAACCTTCTGTTAGAAAATGACTTTGCTGAAGTTTAATAGAGAGACGAGAAGCAAGGCAGTCAATCCCACAAAGGGAAATCATGTGTGTTTTTATTTCATCACCCCTCAGACGTCACAGCAGCTCTATCAGCCCGGCCTCTAGAGGGACCACTTTTTGGGACCGATGCAGACCCCACCCCAGATCCTCACTGTCAGTGCCTGCACCTGGGTCAGCAACTTTTGCCGGCGTAAGTGGTACAGGACAATTGGCCGCATGACCCCCCTCTTCCAGCCCCCCTTGATTTTTGACAAGTCCCAACTGTCCACCCCACCGTTCCATGCACCCCCTCCCTACCCTCTGCATCTGCACGGTTTGCTGTGTGCCCCATCTTTTGTGACTGACCCATGTATTGTGTTCCCTGTCTACCTGACATTGTGAATCACTCTGCTGTTGTATGTGCCTGCCTACGCCCCCCCCAACCTGCCACAACTGACCCCAAACCCCTGTCCAAACTGCATGTCAGCACACCGACACACACACACACACAAGGGCTGCACGATTTGGACAAAATATCTAAATGCAAATTATACATTTTTTTTGTCCAGATATTGCAGTTGTGATTTATGAATTGCGATTTTCAAACACTCGGGTGAGGACTTGGTAATTCCATCAGACATTGTTTAAACATGTCAGGGTAGAGAACATCACTTAAAAAGAGATCATATGAATTATTAGGCCTACATACTGTGCTAACTGAATGTTAATATCAACATTGTTATACATTTGATTAGATAGGATTATTACACTTACACCCCTTAAAATTTGTGGATTTGGCTATTTCAGCCAGACCCGTTGCACAGCCATGCAATCTCCATAGACAAACATTGGCAGTAGAATGTCTTTACTGAAGAGCTCAGTGATTTTCAACTTGAAACCTTTCCAACAACTCATTTTGTCAAATTTCCTCACTAATGCTCTTGTGGCTGAATGGAAGCAAGTCCCCGCAGCAATGTTCTAACTAGTGGAAAGCCTTCCCAGAAGAGTGGAGGCTGTTATAGCAGCAAAGGGGGGGGGGGGGTAATATAGTGTATTAACAAAGGTTCATTTTTAACATGATCATGAAAATATTAGTTTAGACATTTCTAACATGTACTGCCTTAATTTCTGTAAGAAACGTCTATATAAAATATAAGATGAATCTCTTGTGAAGTTTTAGGACTTTACTTAAAACATGTATTAAATAAGTAAAAATTCCAGACTGGGCTTAATTAGTACTGCTATTCTTATTAATTAGTTCAACTTGTCTTAATAAAGTCTATTGTAAGACTGTAATACAGTAGAGGGAGATTTGAAACAAAGGGGCAGCTGGATGATTAAAGGACAACAATATGACAATGCTCCCACCCAAAAGTGCATGAGAAGTTGCCCGATAGTGATCTTCTTGTCCCTCATTTGTTTGCATTTTTGTCCACCTCTTGTAGGTCTTCTATCCCTCAACCCTGAACTTATTCTTCTCTCTGCATCAACGACTACCTGTCCACTCCAAAAGTCTTTGAGAGTACAGAGGTTTCTAATCTTGGTAAAGGCACTATAGCTAGATGCATAACATAAATCTGAAAGAAAGAGAAAATGATTTATGCTCTTGATCATTGAGTATTAGGGATATCAACACACTCTCCCAATGTGTTTCAATGCAAACCGGGCTTAATAGGAGCATACCCGACCTAATTGGAACAACAGTAATTATGGTGAATAGCAAAGTCTACTCATAAAATATGTGGAAACCAATGGTTTGGGGTATAGACTACAATATTATGCAGTTACTTTTGATCATATTGAACAATTATTTATTGCCATTTACATTCTGTATAGAGGGAGTGCTTTTTGTGCTACTGTACCCTTTAAGCCCACAAATTTAACATTTATGTATAACAATGCAAATATAATTTAACAGTAAAATAAGACGAAATATATTTGCCAATGCTGCGTAAAGCCCTTTCTCTCCTTATCAGCATCTAACTGCACGCTCTAAGCGGGGACGATTGTGATTGGCCAGCATGTGCATGCCATGCAGAGAGCGAAAGTGCCTGCTTGTGATTGGTCAGCGTCCTCTATGCATGCAGGAAGTGGATGACCGGAGTCTAGCGCATTGGAGGAGGTACCGTAGTCTAGTTTTTGTTGTATTGAAGGGGTGTCAAAGAAAAAAAAATGCGATATGGATATTGCACATCTCAATGTAGCAATTTCGGTCTGAATTTGATTAATGGAGCAGCAGTAACACACACACAAACTCTTTGTTGTTGTCTGATGTTTGTTTCCAGGCCCTGTAGTTAAAATAACACTTGATCCTTTGGGGATTTGAGTGTCGCTATGAGATAGAAGTACTAACAGAGAGTGAGCAGCAGTGTGCACCCCACAATATTTCCCCTGTTAGGCTACAGGATGAACAGCAACACGTTCTAATAAAAATTGAGTGCAATATCTGCTTGTCTCATATTGGAATGACCTCAGTAATTGAATGCTCAGTGGTATAATAATGCTTTGAAAGCTCCGGTTTGTATTAATGAATGTTATACTGCATGGTGGACGTTGAGGGCAAGAGCCACAGCTTTAAAAGGGATGCTAAGTGTTGAACATTAACTGTCTCAAAACTGTAGATTTGCTGATATGCTATGAAGCAAGTGCCAAGGAGTCAGCTAAATATGATTTAATATGTATGTAGGACATAGATGAGAATTTTTAAATAGGCCAGATAATGTATCTACTACATTTGAATGAATAATATTAGGCCACTTTCAAGTAAGGTTGATTTTGAAAAGCTTCCCCACAAACTCTTTAACAATTAGGCTGTGCTTTTATGAAAGAGATTCATCCAGTGGATTGATAGCACAGTATATCTGATTATCAGTTTCTGTTAGACTTGTCACGATACAACTTTTTTTTTACGAAAGATACGATACCAGGCCAAGTATCACAATACCGAATAGTATCGAGATGTATGAAAATGTATGCATTCACTACTGTAAATCTCTCTGGATAAGAGTGGGGGAAAAAACAATGGCCTTGCATCCCGTCCACCAGAAGCTTGTTCACATTTTCTAAACGTTCTCCAAAAACCTGTCACAGAAATTAACACTGACTCAGTACAGCACATTTTGAATTTAACTTGACACTGTTCAGTGTATAATAGAATACTGCATAGAATGGCTGATTTGTTAATATTTGCAAAGGCCTACCTGTGATTTTGCTTTAGGAATGGGAGGAAGGAATATATGACCCTCCTCCTGTCAGTGATGAAGGGAGGAGGGTCATAATGGCTGGAATGGCGCAAATGGAATGGCATCCAACACATAGAAAATGTGTTTGATACCATTCCACTTATTGTGCTCCAGTCATTACCACAAGTCCGTCCTCCCTAATTAAGGTGCCACCAACCTCTTATAATATACAGTCATGTGAAAAAGTAAGTACACCCCCTGGAAAGGATTTTTTTTTCTTTAATTTTTTTTTTACAATATTTGGACAGATGGATATGTATTCTTCACTTCAACACTATTGACAGATAAAGGTTACCCAATTTAACAAATCACGCACAAAAAAAACTGAAAATGTTATGCAATTAAAATAAACAAAAATGCCTTTTCCTTATTGGAAAACAGTTACTACACCGCTACCTTAACCATCACATAAAATGGTGAAAATTTGAATTAGGTGTACTAAAACAAGTGCAAATGATTAGAAAACATTAGAGAGAAACTTAGGAGGGTCCAGCCTTCCATAAAGATAAGAAAAGTCTTCTGGTTTGGTCTTAACCATAAGGGTGTGTGGTAACACATCATTCAAAGATCAAAATACCTACCTGAGGCCCTCAGAAGAAAGATTATTGATGCCCATGAGTCTGAGAGGAGTTACAAATCCATTACCAAGCAATTCGAAGTACATCATTCCATTTCCAAGCAATTCGAAGTACAAATGTAGTACGTATTCTAGAAATACCCCTCGCATGATTTGATTTGGACTCATAGTCCGACTCTTCTGTGCTCCAAGTTGAGTGCTCGGAGGACAGTAGTATGCATTTTGAGAAACACCCACGGTTTGTGAAATTCTATAAAATGTGTGCAAATCCCCCCCCTCCCCCACCCAGGGCCGGCCCTGGACGTTCTAATAGGATCCAATTATATGTAATTCTATGATTATTCCCATACAAAATTGGAGGTCCCTTACCAGACAGAAGTAAATATTACTTTAACCCCTGCATCAGTTACAATTTTGCTATCACTATGCAGCCAACTACCTATAGTAGGAAACCAAGTTTCTTATGAATAATATCCTAGCTGTTATCACACACAGCACGATCCCATAATTGTTACAATTACAATAAAAATAACTATAGAACTGTAAAAAAGATTGAGATCATTTGAGCTTTAGAAACACGTGCTTTCATAAATGCATGGCGGGCTTCGTTTCGCTGGAGCAGTGTAAAATAAGCGTTATGACGATGACCCAGCCTAGTGTCCTCTTTCCTCCGCTGTCGTACTGCATTGCAATCAGCGACGTTTTCTCTGTAGCTGTCCATGGTCCTGAAATAAAATAATCGGAGAAACACAGAGCGAGATGGAGAGGTAAGACAACTCGTGCTCAATTGATATGGTGGTGAGTCCATCGTCTCTCTTCATCCATTGCAGAGTGCAGGCGTTTTTGATGAGTTTGAGCCATGGCCTCCACCCTCTCCCCGTTCGCCATCCTCCTATTGTAGTGGTCCACTGAACTTTATTTGAGAAATTTCTCTCCTTATCCTGATGTGGCCCAGCCTGCACTAACATATCCCGTAAAGAACCATTCATATATTTTGGCCACTCACCAGGATCTTTTATGTTTTTTGTCTGGGAGATTGAGTGGCCAAATCAATAATGAAAATGCAAAGGCTTACAACTTAATTACAAAAGGGGATGGAAAAGGAAAAGCATTTTAATTGACTTTTACAAGCAGGGCTAACGTTGGCTAAATAGACTAGCTCAGATGTCAATAAAATGTAGGCCTATGCCTGGTTTCTTGAGGCTGACAGTGGATGGTTTGTGCAACACACCTGAAAGAAAAAGTATATTTCTCAAAATTATGTTATAGGTTAGGTTATTCCCCAAACACCTGAGTCTTTCCAACATTCCCTAATACGCAGACATAAGCACAGTTGACTACTCTACACAAGGGGTGTTCCGCCTATGCCACGGGCTGCCCCCCCCCCCCCCCCCAAAAAAGGCAACTCCGGTAATATGGGTCTATTTTTTTTTTTACTTCACCTTTTAGCCTAGAGACAAGATTTTCTTTGCTGTGATGCTGCAAGCATTCCTGTCATGAAGCGGTCCTCCAATTTCCCTCTCTGACACAGAGGCTGCATGACAGTGAATTTACAAAGTCTACTCAGACTGGTCTGTGCTCTTGGTTATAACAGACAATGAAATCAACATCATCAACATTGCTCGCTTTGCGCGCTGCTCCAATATAACAAATGCAACGACAGAAAACTCTTCTGGGTCTGCATCCCCGCTCGCCATCACGGCTAAATTATGTTTTTAAAAACTGATGGAGGAATAGTCGTTCATGAAGAGCAGACGGAGAGAAGCAGATAAGTGAGGGCTGGTAGGGGATGCAGCTGGCTGCCACGTTATAATTGGAACTGCACATACAAGAGACTAGTGGCTGTTGCTTAAATTCAACTGAATTTATAAACAAAACTGACTAAACATTTTATAACAGGCGCCAGCAGATTCTTTAGATATGTAGGGCGGAAGTCGGTAGTATCATATAAAACGGTACTACGGTATTCTAAAATGTTGGTTTCATGACGTTGTGGTAACGTGATATTACAGTGGTACTGGCAACACTAGTTTCTGCCCACATCACTCTGTGGGCCCCAGCCGGCCCTCTCTCTGCAGTACAATATCAGCTCTGTTTATGAAAAGAATGCTGAGACTGCTGACCTGTTCATTTAAATGAGAGAAATTGTGTTGACTTTGATTTATAAGATTTGAAAATACAGTAATTGGATGGATTCAGAAACTGATTTTTCAAGTGCGAACTTGCATATTATTAGTTGACTTGTTTGATTTATTGAGCCTTATATGCACTTTAGGATGATACAGTATGTTTGCTACAAATAGGCTTAGAGAGGTGTAAAACATATATTTTTAAATGCTGATATGCATTCAAAAAGCAGTATGACCTTTAGATTAGAGCATTTAGTAGGCTAAATAAGTGATGGGGAAAGATCCATAGTTACATATCGCAATATAATTTTGGGACTATTATATATCTATACTTTGACTTTTTGTAAAAAGTAAATCTATCTTTTTTGGGGGGGTAGGTAGCGTTAACTTGTTCTCAGTCGTCTTTTTAAATGGTGAGCCAACATGTTTTCATGGCTTATTTCTATGACTGATGGACATATAGTGAGCAATATGTTTTGATCATCAAATCGCAATAAAATTGCAGTATCGATTCGTATTAAATATAGAATCGTGAGCATCGCAGTACGTATCGTGTAGGCACCTAAGTATCGTGATAATATTGTATCGTAAGGTCTCTGGCCGTTCCCAGCCCTACGAAATAATTATAGAATGGGTTAAGTTATAGAATGGGTTTTCCCATTTGGTCCCCCCTTTTTAATTGTGAAGGAATGAACGGATGTCAAAAGGCTGCTGAAAGTTGTTTATTTTGATTAACAATAAATCCCCATTGAAATCAGCTTTAGGCCATAAAATAAATATATCTGGGGAAAAACATTAAGCAAGAGTTCCATATCTCATTTATGTTTCTGTTTTTTTTTGTTCTTTAGTTGGAGAAATTGAGACCAGTGACTCCCTGGGCCTGGAGATCTCTGAAACCATGTCAGTCAGCGTCCACGAAAACCGCAAGTCCCGGACCAGCACGGGCTCCATGAACATCTCTCTATTCCATAAGCCCTCGCATCCAGACAGCGTGCTCACCCACCTCAACACCCTCCGAAAGCAGTGCATGTTCACTGATGTGACGCTGTGGGCAGGGGACCGCTCCTTCCCCTGCCATCGGGCCGTACTGGCAGCATGCAGCCGCTACTTTGAGGCCATGTTCAGTGGAGGCTTGAGGGAGAGCCTGGGCAAAGAGGTGAACTTCAGAGACAGTGTTCATCCAGAGGTGCTGGAGCTGCTGCTTGACTTTGCCTACTCATCACGCATCATCATCAATGAGGAGAACGCAGAGTCGTTACTCGAGGCAGGAGACATGCTGCAGTTCCACGACATCCGAGACGCTGCCGCAGAGTTCCTGGAGAAGAACCTGCACTCGTCCAACTGCCTGGGCATGATGTTGTTGTCCGACGCCCACCAGTGCAAGCGACTGTATGAGCTCTCCTGGAGGATGTGCCTGGTGCACTTTGAGGCGGTGCGGGACACAGAGGACTTCTACGGCCTCAACAAGGACAAGCTGCTGGACCTGATCCTCAGTGACGAGCTGGAGATCGAGGATGAGCAGATCGTGTTCAACGCTGTGATGCTTTGGGTGCGATACGATTTGGATGGCCGCAGAGACTACCTCCCTGAGCTGCTGCGGGGCATCCGCCTGGCCCTGCTGCCCTCTGAGTGTCTGATCAAGGCGGTGGCCTGCGAGGAGCTGGTGATGTCAGACAAGAGGAGCCGGCAGATCGTGGAGGAGGCCATGCAGTGCAAGAAGAAGATCCTGCAGAATGACGGGGTGGTCACCAGCCCCTGTGCCCGGCCTCGCAAGGCAGGCCACACGCTGCTCATCCTGGGAGGACAGACCTTCATGTGTGATAAGATCTACCAGGTGGACCACAAAGCCAAGGAGATCATCCCCAAGTCAGACCTGCCCAGCCCCAGGAAGGAGTTCAGTGCCTGTGCCATCGGCTGTAAGGTCTACGTGACTGGGGGGAGGGGTTCTGAGAACGGGGTCTCCAAGGATGTTTGGATCTATGACACAGTCCACGAGGAGTGGTCTAAAGGAGCACCCATGTTGATAGCACGTTTCGGCCATGGCTCTGCTGAACTGGAGAACTGCCTGTATGTGGTGGGCGGCCACACTGCCATAGCAGGCATCTTCCCTGCTTCCCCCTCAGTCTCTCTCAAACAGGTAGAGCGGTATGACCCGCTTACCAACAAATGGACCATGATGGCGCCCCTCAGAGATGGTGTTAGCAATGCAGCAGTGGTCAGCGCCAAGCTAAAGCTGTTTGTCTTTGGTGGTACCACCATCCACAGAGACAAGGCCTCCAAGGTGCAGTGCTATGACCCTCTAGAGAACCGCTGGGCCATAGCAGCGGAGTGTCCTCAGCCGTGGAGATACACGGCCGCCGCTGTTCTAGGCAGTCAGATCTTCATCATGGGTGGAGACACTGAGTTCACTGCCGCCTCCGCCTACCGCTTCGACTGTGAGACCAACCAGTGGTCTCGTGTTGGGGACATGACTTCTAAAAGAATGAGCTGCCATGCTGTGGCCTCTGGAAACAAACTGTATGTGGTGGGGGGCTACTTTGGGACACAGCGCTGCAAGACGCTAGACTGTTATGACCCCACGTCTGATAGCTGGAACAGTATAACCACAGTGCCTTACTCACTAATTCCTACTGCGTTCGTAAGCACCTGGAAACATCTACCAGCCTAGCAGCCTCTCTACATGAATAAGGAGAGGTCTCCAGAACTGGGTAAGCATTAGCATATTGTTTTATCCTAGTAAAAGATGTTAGTAAAAAATGTAATATTTGATGCTGTGCATCAATACCGGTATACGGCCCATCCCTAGTTAGAGGGACAATGGAGAACTGAGTATCGGGCCATTAGCGATCTGACAGTCACTCCAGAGTATGTGAGTTTTTTTTTTTTGTGAATCACGTGGAATTTGACAGCTGTCATGACTCATGACTGCCGGTGTTGCAGCGATACGGTTACCGCAACAGTCCATATAAACACCTTACTCTGCTTATCTTAATCAGCGTTTGGTCAAAATCTAAGTAAGCATATGCCGATTAAAACATCAGGTTTTCTGAGCAATCTTTTGAATTATTAGGGCATGTAAACACCTTAATCTGCATTCCAGCTGTGCATTTGATCTGCGCATGTGCTAGCACCAGCCGATTGAACCTCCCTCTATATCGTGAGTGAAGTGCGTTCGGAACAACAATGTATACGTCTTTAGTAGTTTTCACATACACACTTTATGTCCGAACTCCAAATCAAATATGCTTCCCAAAAAAAACATGGTCACTGTGGTAGAATGTTTATTTTGATTTGCTGATTTTCAAGTAGCCTTATTTCATAATTGTCTATGTAATCAGGATTATTAGGAAAATTGTTCTTCTTGCAAAGCATGTAAAAGTGGCAACAAAGGAAAGCACTAACACTGCAGGACCTCTGGTGGCTTCTGGGAGTGGTAGCTACAGTAACATTTATCTGGGGGAAAGTCCCTGTGCCTCTCAGTCAGGATCAAAGTGACACGTCCCACCAAGTGGAGCAGTGCAGCGGTAAGCCACTCAGACATTGATTTGTGATCTGCATTACAGAGGTTTTCCAGTCAATTTGCTATTAGCTCACAAGCTGGAGAACACACTGGGGCTCAATCAGTGTAATTACAGAGAGCCTGTAGAGAGACCAGAGGTCCCAAATGTACCGTTACCCAACTACATTTATATAGAGTCTAAAGTACGCTAATGGTTTCCTAAACTGTTGACATGTCCTGTTTTTATCATTAATAAATGATGACCAGATTAGCCCAACGCAGGCATTTTAAGGTTATGTTGTGCCTCAATTGTTGAATGTTATTGAACATAGCATTTGGTTTCCTATGATCTGTGGTTATCTTATCTGAGAGGTAGGTGTGTGTTTGCAGATGCTGAGCTACTATAGTGAGGTAGCGATATTGCTTGATGAACTAAAAAGATCATAACCCCTGTGGTCTTGATGGAAGATGTTGCCGCGTGGGACAGGGAGGCTCAGTTGTCAGGTATCAGCCACCAGGCTGGTGAGCGTAGCAGACCTATCTAAGTTCAGAGACACATTACCTCTGTGCTGTGAGCTGAGGTTAAGTCTCTGTTCCTCTGAAGGGTTAACCCAATTAGTTCCACCGTATTGCCGGAGTGTTTAGGACTTATAACCCCCTTTAAACATTGTGTGTTTGAGCTACAGACCGACCAATAGTCTGTGTGAATAACGGGGCTTAGCTAGAGCAGTGGTTGTGAGACAAGGGTGGATCCCTGAGGGGCCTGGTCTTTTTACAAAAACGAATGGTTTACGCTCCAAACTATTAATAGTTATTATCTATGAAGAGCGGAGACTCACAAACACGCACATGTAACATGTTTTGCTCTATGAAGCTCATAAGTGACACAAGATTCATTAGATGATTAGAGGTTCTAATACATAGGTCATAGGAAAACAGGACATAGTGTCTATAATACTATTATATCCTCACATAGTTGCTGTCACAAACTCCAAACTCCACACAGTTGTCACTGACTAGTGAGCGAACAATTTTTGTACGTACACCATTAATATAAATACATTTTTATCAGGTTTTTGCTTTGGCAGACCATATTTATTTACATTTGTCAGTAAAACTCATGAATGCAACTGTTTACTCATAGTCCTAGTTGTCCTGTAAAGAAAATGCTTAAATACTTAGGCTAAATGTAAGGACTGGACATGAAGAAAAATGAAAAGCTGATTTTTGCTTTGGTCTAGGGACTGATAGGGTTAATGACTTCCTGTGTGAAATCATTAGCACCCACCTCAAAGCCAACATCACAGGGCTCCATTTCATAGAGGAGCAGGTGGTCCAGCTTCATAATTAGCCCCTGGGGGCCAGGCTACAGAGGCTGGATCCCTAGGGTGGCTCCTCCCTCCCTGGCTGCTGGGCTGCCTGGAAAACCGTTGCTGGGTGGCTCTGGGACTACCCAGAGGAAGCAGGTTCTTACAGCTACTATTACAGCTGGTTTCTCCCTCTCCACAACCATTTTTCCCCAAACACCAAAGGACCTGCAATTTTGGGAGATTTTACCAGAGGACTCACTGTTATTTTTTTTAGAATGACTGCTACTAAGAATGACTGCTACTGAGACTGCTACATAGAGGTGAGGCAGTTTCGGTGCAGATGCACCCACATGCTTTGGTCTGTTACTTCTAAAAATACCTGTGGACCGTCGTAGTGGAATGGCACTGTGTCAGCATAGAAACATATAAAAAGAGAATGTGAGATCGAGTTCCATGAAGGATGGATACTCTGCAGCAGGCCTGGGAATCCTGTTTTAGCCCATACATTTTTTAACAACTGCAGCAGATGAAGGGGAAGGCAGGGAAGAGAGTGAGAGGGACTACCTGACTGCAGCCTGCTACACTCCACCAGCTTTTCAAGGATTTCTCTGCTACTGCACCTGAACTTTTACCACCGCTCTGAGGCAATATTTATTTAACCTTTTTTTATTTTGAAAGGTCATCCTGAGACCAAGGTCTCTTTAACAGATGAGCCCTGTATACACATTAATATATACACTGATATTCACATAAATACATGAAAAACCAAATGATTGTTATTATTTCAACAGTGCACAGAAGATCACATTATGTCAGTAGGTACATTTTATGTCAGGCATGTGTATCCTAATCATTTTTAGACAAAACAAAAAATAGGCTAGACCTTCCTATCATCATATTTTTGTACTTTAAAAGGGGCATCCCAAACTCATCTGGTCATTTTAGTCTAAAGCTGGGCATTAGCCTCTTACACCTATCAGATCTCAGGGCTTTGTGAAACACGGGCTCACACGTTTAATGGGGGCTTAGCAATAACCTTCTCTAACCTCGTTCCCCTGACTCCTGGGCAGCCCACCAGGAGGGTTAGGGTTAACGTGTGGATGGATATGGGTGGTTGAATAGTTAGGCTAATCCAATCCAGTGCAATGAATGTTTTACGAAGTATAATTAATTGCATTTAGAATCATCTGGTCCATTCTATACATTTTCCAGCATTTCTCACGCTGTCACGTTCACGCTAGCAGGCCAAATTAATCATGTCAGTACGCCAGATAGTTTCTATACGGTGTTTCTACAATGTTGGTATCTCAGGTTTTGCCCTCCCAAAGCTGTCGTTTTGGCTTTAATGAACGTCCAAAAGGTGGTGTAGGCCTTTTAGAAAGCTCTCTTGGCACAGCGTTGTGCCTCTCTAATCAGCTGTGTCCCAGGGGTGACTGCTCACTCCTGACATTGTTTGTGGAAACACAGTCACACACAGGGACGTTTCTCCCGCTCAGGCTCTATGGAAGAATCTGTTGGCCGTGGGGCTGTGTTTTGTCAACAGGATAGGTGGAGTGTCAGAGGACACAGTAAAAGCTCCACATTGAGTTGTTTCATTGTGTCCTCGAGCTGCTGCTATGGTCTGGAGGAATGCAGTCAGAGGTAAGAGAGGAATGCCCCTTCACTGCTCCCTAAGAGAGACCTTCCTTCCTTCCACATCCGCTGGCCAGCTTTTCCCCCTGCACCCTCACACTCCTCACTGTTTTGCAACGGTAAATCTGCATGGCCTATGTTACTTAGACCTAACTGCACATGACCAATGTGTGACAGGACTAGTGGAAAAGCGTCAAGCAGCAACCAAAGTCTTAATGTGACCCTACTTACAGCAGCACACTCAGCTCCACACTGTTTGCAGTGGCTGACGTGAGCTGTGATGATTTTTATTATAGGCATGAGTGTGGCTTACAGCTGACTCCTGTACAATATCAAGTAGGACAGCGGTTGGTTGTGGGAGGAAGAGGAGAAGACGAGTGGAAAAGTGTCCAGGCCATGAAGAGAAAAGATATGTCTATGCTTGCTTGGAGACAGGGAGTTTTGCCACTGTTATACAGTGAGTTCAGGTATGCCCAAGCAGAGGATACCACTGTAACATCTTGATCTTTCACTCTCTGTCAGCAAACTGAATGTTAGCCTAGATTCAGTATGAATCAAGACACTGCACTAAAGGTCTTCTGCTCCCCCCTATGCTATTATATTTTACAGCACATTATTATGAACCCATCAGACCCAGAGGCGTCGATGTAATGATGGTTGACCATAACATTTCGAACAGAAATACATTAATGGTGTCTTTCTATAATGAACCAGTCTGTGAGCTTACCACCAATACCCTGGGCAAAGTGGCAGCAGAGATGTGTTACTGTCTGGGTGCCAGGGGATCTCTCCTATCGAAGACATCTGAGCTACACCACAGTCAATGGGCCAGAGAGAGGGAGCCTGCCAGGCTGCTAAACACCTCAGGCTACAGTCTGCCTTCTCTCTCTCTCTCCAGAACTTTCCATCTGAAACAGCCACACTGTAGACCAGCCTTAATGGCTGTAGTAAATGGGGAATGTTAAAGACATGACCATTTCCTCTGCTTTAGTATGGAAATATAGGCCTTATGCTAATGGCCTGGGTGTTTTACTGTAGCAGTTTATCAGATACAATGGGTGGTCTCCGAGAAACAATGTTGTGCTGTTTTATACCGCCATACCGAATGTTGAATATGTAGCATAATCTACACAGAGCGTGGTCCAGGCAACTGAATCCATGAGGCCTCATTGCTTTAGCCTCCAAGCCCTGGTGACATGTAATTTTAATCATTTTACACAACGGGCAACGCCTCAGAGGAGGAGAAAGAAAACATTTCCTTAGATCGACATTTGGATTTACTAGATTCTAACTCTACTATAGGCTGTGGCTGCTGTGCATAAAAGGACTGCATTATTCCCTTGACTTTTTTCCTGGTTTGACCTCTCATTTGAGTTGTGGAGATTTTAAAACCTTTCCAAAGTGAATGATCACTGGGGCGTGTTCTGCTTTAACAAGCTCTTCAATCAATTTTACAAGTATCAATTGGTCAGTAAACTCTTACAATACTGTGAAAGTTTTTATAGCCATCCATTAAATTCATCATGGCCTTTTTGAAAGGTATTACGTTCAGCTTTGCCTATGTTATGGCTGAAGATAACGAGAGCCTGGGTGTTTCTTTTTTTTTCTTTTTTTTACCAGGCAAGTCAGTTAAGAACATATTCTTATTTTCAATGACGGCCTAGGAACAGTGGGTTAACTGCCTTGTCCAGGGGCAGAACGACAGATTTTTACCTTGTCAGCTCGGGGATTTGATCCAGCAACCTTTCGGTTATGGGCCCAACACTCTAACCACTGGGCTACCTGCTACCTGCCGTGTGGCATTCTGATAATAAATAGCCATCATTATATATTTTTATGATATTTTTCTCATGGCACTGGCAGAGCTTTGCCAGTTGAAGTAATTGAAGCACCATGTGTGTGTCCCACCACGTGACATTGTTTTTGAGCAGGGTACACTGTATGTTACTGTTTCTCTTGCCTCCCATCCAGAGGGATTGTATTGAGCAGCTGCAATGGGACTGTGCCTCAGTAATCCAGGTAATTTGCCAAAAGTTGGAACAGTCCTGACCCCATGCCAACCACCACCCCCTGCGTCCAGAAAGACTAATCCAGCTAATTGTGTCACTGTTGCAGAGGCACTAAATCGGATTGTGTGAATATTAATCTGATCTCTATTTCTGGCACAGTACATGTTACTGTCGCAGGAAACAGTGTTTTGGCCCAATGTACTGGAGAGACGACTGTAAAGCAGTGCTTTGACCTGATAATTGCCAGTCGATTTAGGCAACAATCTGAACAGGCTGACATCGCATTGCACTGGACTTCCCTTTCCTGGAATCCACTGGCTCATTGCTATCTCTATCCACCCCTGAAATGTCCAACTTTATTATCATCGCATTAGGGTGCAGAGCTATGTTCATTCTGCTCCAGTCTAGACTGGTGTCTCGTGTAGATAAGAATATCATGAGCCGTTATACAGCACACTGTAATAAAAAAAATCGGGCCCCTATCGTGCCACCTGGACAAACCTGAAGGTTTCTGGAAGTCCATTCTCTGGACCGATTTAATCCAAAATTGACCTTTTTGGTCACAATCAACACTGCTATGTTTGGCGAAAACCCAACAAAATAACCTTATCCCAACAGTCAATCATGGTGGTGGAAATGTCTGATGATGCTTTGATCTGGGGATGCTTTTCCTCCTCTGGACCTGGACGACTCCACATCATTATGGATCCATGAATTCTGAGGTATACCAGGAGATTCTTGAACAGAACGTCAGGCCATCAGTCAAGGAGCTAAAGCTGGGCCTGAAAATGGGTCTTCCAACAAGACAACAACCCAAAGCATTCAAGAAAATCTACCAAAGAATGGCTCAGGAGGAAGAAGATTTGTGTTTTGTATTGGCCAAGTCAAAGTCCTGACCTAAATCCAATCGAGATGCTGTGGCAGGACCTGAAGTGGGCAGTTCATGCCAGACACCCTTCAAACCTCACTCAAATGGCTGAGTTCTGTAAGGAGGAGTGGGCAAAAATCCTTCAAAACAGATGTCAGAGACTGATTACTGGCTATAGGAAACGTTTAGTCCAAGTTATCGCTGCTAATGGAGGTGCCACAAGCTATTGACTGAAGAGGTTCACATTTTTGCACCCATCAAATCGGAGTTTGTTAAATAAACCACCATGCAAGATCTCACCTCATGAGGCATCAATGATCATGAGAAAGGTGAGGGATCAGCCCAGAACTACACGGCAGGACCTGGTCAATGACCTGAAGAGAGCTGGGACCACAGTCTCAAAGAAAACCATTAGTAACACACTACGCCGTCATGGATTAAAAATCCTGCAGCGCACGCAAGGTCGCCCTGCTCAAGCCAGCGCATGTCCAGGCCCGTCTGAAGTTTGCCAATGACCATCTGGATGATCCAGAGGAGGAATGGGAGAAGGTCATGTGGTCTGATGAGACAAAAATAGAGCTTTTTGGTCTAAACTCCACTCGCCGTGTTTGGAGGAAGAAGAAGCATGAGTACAACCCCAAGAACACCATCCCAACCGTGAAGCATGGAGGTGGAAACATCATTCTTTGGGGATGCTTTTCTGCAAAGGGGAGAGGACGACTGCACCGTATTGAGGGGAGGATGGATGGGGCCATGTATCGCGAGATCTTGGCCAACAACCTCCTTCCCTCAGTAAGAGCATTGAAGATGGGTCGTGGCTGGTTCTTCCAGCATGACAATGACCCGAAACACACAGCCACGGCAACTAAGGAGTGGCTCCGTAAGAAGCATCTCAGGGTCCTGGAGTGGCCTAGCCAGTCTCCAGACCTGAACCCAATAGAAAATCTTTGGAGGGAGCTGAAAGTCTGTATTGCCCAGCGACAGCCCGGAAACCTGAAGGATCTGGAGAAGGTCTGTATGGCGGAGTGGGCCAAAATCCCTGCTGCAGTGTGTGCAAACCTGGTCAAGAACTACAGGAAACGTTTGATCTCTGTAATTGCAAACAAAGGTTTCTGTACCAAATATTAAGTTCTGCTTTTCTGATGTATCAAATACTTATGTCATGCAATAAAATGCAAATTAATTACTTAAAAATCATACAATGTGATTTTCTGGATTTTGGTTTTAGATTCCGTCACTCACAGTTGAAGTGTACCTATGATAAAAATTAGACTTCTACATGCTTTGTAAGTGGGAAAACCTGCAAAATCGGCAGTGTATCAAATACTTGTTCTCCCCACTGTATCTAACTCATAATGACTACCAGAAAGTCACTCGTGCTCCTCTGACTTGCCTAGTTAAATAAAGGTTGAATAAATAAAATATAGCACTGCGGTATTGAAAATCATACTGACAGTATTTCAAAAATACCCCAGTATACGGTATGTCATCCATGCCTAACTCATACTGACTACCAGAAAGTCACTCAACATGCTCCTCTACCGTTAATCAATAATCCATGTCTGATCCCTAGACAGGCATAGTCCAATGGCGGCAAGCTTTACACCACTCCAGTCAACACTTGGCATTGCGCATGGTGATCTTAGGCTTGTGTGCGCTACTTGGCCATGGAAACCCATTTCATGAAGCTCCCGACAAACAGTTATTGTGCTGTTGTTGCTTCCAGAGGAAGTTTGGAACTCGTTAGTGAGTGTAGTAACCGAGTACAGACAATCTTTACGCGCTTCAGCGCTCGGCGATCCCGTTCTGTGAGCTTGTGTGGCCTACCACTTCGCGGCTGGGCCGTTGTTGCTCCTAGATGTTTCCACTTCACAATAACAGCACTTACAGTTGACCGGGGCAGCTCTATCAGGACAGAAATTTGACGAACTGACTTGTTGGGAAGGTGGCATCCTATGACTGTGCCACGTTGAAAGTCACTGAGCTCTTCAGTAAGGCCATTCTACTGCCAATGTTTGTCTATGGAGATTGCATGGCTGTGTGCTCGATTTTATGCACCAGTCAGCAACGAGTGCGGCTGAAATAGCCAAATCCACTAATTTTATTTTATCTCCCATTTTCGTCATATCAAAATGGTAGTTACAGTCTTGTCCCATCACTACAACTGGCTGCGACACAGATGGGGCTCGAACCCACATCTGTAGTAATGCAGCTTGCACTGCGATGCAGTGCCTTAGACCACTGCACCACTCGGGAGGCCCCAAATCCACTAATTTAAGGGGTTTCCACATACTTTTGTATGTATGCAGTTTGATTTGATTCACAATTTGCCAGGGCACACACACCTGAATGCACTCATGACTCCAAAATTACGATCTGTTTCTCTGAATTGCCTTGTGAAAGCCTACTGTAACTTAGCTAGTCATGTTTGCGATAGAACAAGCTTTCAAATCATGCCCACCTGACCCAGATTGCGATTTTGTATTGCATAAACAACAACAGTGATTGTGGGGATGCAGGAAGTGTTCCAAATGATACAACTAAGTTCCTGGACAGCTAGGAGAGCTCAAAAAAGTACCTTCTTTGAGTCATAAAAGTGCATTGAAATTGCTTTAGGATCTGGACACACTTACTGAAACCCTTGCAGTGTTTTTTCTTTTCTTATGTTGTACCAACCCCACATTTTCCACAAATAATCTTAAATTTTCTAAATGTATCCACAGAATAGTCCGATTTTGTTATCAAATGCAGCGAAAAGTACAGTAATTGTAAAAATCCACACAAAATCAACAGTGTAATGTTTGGATTCGGTCTTGTCAGGTGGACTGTTGTGTACTCACCTTTTGGTCTAATTTTCCTATTATCTCAACTGTTCCCTTTCTATTGCTATCATGGTTATGCGTATGCTTTTCATATTTCTTCATTTTAGCCATATCCATATAGGCCAATTCCCACAAATGTAAAGGGTTAAGACACTGTATGGGATGTAAAAGCAGGATGTGCAGAGATGTTGCCAACACAAAGCATTGGTAGACTTGATGGGTCCTTGTTTGTCTCCACTTCCAGGGCAGGTTGCATCTTGTCTAAGAGCTACACAATTGTAGGCTGATGCAGAAGGAGTTCAGATAATTGGGCTTAATTGGCTGTCTTTTCCCTTTACTCATTTGTTAGTAGACTCCTTTACTGGCTTTGAAGGTTGATACTGCAGGATTACTCATAAATAGTATTCCCTCTTTTTAAAGTGCTTTAACCCCTTTCATTACCAGCAAAGCAAAACTGTCATCATACATAGACTGTCATTTTCAGTGCCGTTAAGCTTCTTAATGCAGCAGCAATTTTGTACATAATTAAAACGACTTCAAAATCCCTGGAATTTCATTTCATTTCATTCCACATGGATCATTACTTTTCCTATTTGTTTTTCTCTGAATTTCGTATATTTCTGGAGTTTGTTTGTGGGATGACAGCTTTTCCCAGCAGCCCCTTATAGGAGGGGGAACTTTATGATTTAAACTCACTTTTAAAGCTTCATCATCATGCTGTACGTTTATGCTGCTGAACTTGAGAGAGAGAAACCTTATGGCTTTATTCATGAGTCCCCGTGAACAGATATGAATTACATTCAAATGACGGGCTGTGACAAGCCCTCTATACTAAGTGATTTAGGGACTTCTGTAGTGCTCATCAAAGAGGTGTGTAAGCAGTGCAGCGTGTGGATTTATCCTTCCTCTTGCTACCCGGATGCGCCCTTAATATCCAGTACACTGATGTGTTCTGAAATTGTTTGATTGCTGCTATTTAATGCCTCTGCACTCTCAAAGGGAAAGGATTAGCATTGAATTGGAGTGCAGTGAAAACATGTCAAGATTAACGGTGCTTAGCTTGGAGGGCCCCAGCGGTGGGATGCGGGGCTTCTCTTCTCCAAATCCTCTGGGTAAACGCTCTGCTCGCTGCCGAGCGGCGGGCTGCTACTACCGAGAGGGGATCAGCAGAGCAGAGAAAGGGAAACGTGAAGAAAGCTTAACTTCAAATCCCTGCCTCACTCTATAGGACCAGGAGAAAGAGATCCCTGCCTCACTCTATAGGACCAGGAGAAAGAGATCCCTGCCTCACTCTATAGGACCAGGAGAAAGAGATCCCTGCCTCACTCTATAGGACCAGGAGAAAGAGATCCCTGCCTCACTCTATAGGACCAGGAGAAAGAGATCCCTGCCTCACTCTATAGGACCAGGAGAAAGAGATCCCTGCCTCACTCTATAGGACCAGGAGAAAGAGAGGGGCTCAAAGGAAAGGCTCTCACCATCTCATTTAATCCAGATGCATTCTAATTCAAAATGCTTAAAAAAATGTAAACAAATCTTGCTGGAGGAAACCAGTTCTACCTCTCTAGTGAGATTTCACAGCCTTGCTGGAAGTGTGTAGGCCAAACTTGAATTATGAACTGTACACATGGCCTAGTTCTAATATCTGTTTAATGTAAGCACTGAGCAGCAATGCTGCCTGTCCTCAGCAGTCTCCATAAGTCCTGTAAAACAATGTCACGCACCAGTTAACACGATAAGCATGTTTCCACACACGTTTGATTTATCCTCCCACTGGGAGTTGACGTTGCCCATGAACAGGGACGTGATACCTGACCTATAGTAACTGCAGTAACTCCTTTGTTAAAAAATTATATCTAATAAAAAAGAGGTTTGACTGCTTTGGTGCTTTCTATGTGCTAGGCTTCCTAAATTAGTTAGCAGTCCACCTCTCCTGTTCTTTTGACCTGAAGCCTTGTGTGGCTCAGTGGCTGTGGAGTTCACTGGCCCATTGTTGCCTAGGCTCCAGGGCTGCAAGTACTTCCGACTCCGACGCTGATCATGCTACGTGCACAATATATGGAATGCTGACAAAAGGGGGGTTGGTTGGTGGGAGGGGGGGAGAGGTTGCCTCAATGCCAAAACCAGAAGAATACAACAGCAGATGTACAAACTGTGTGCGCCCGTTTGCCAGGAAAACTCATGCCTCTGTCAATTCCGCACACATTGTTTATGGGGGGAAAAAACGCATTTACATGACGTGGATCTGCTTGAAAAACAACTGTTGAACTGCATGATTATTGTACAGTAGTCTTACTGTGAACTAATCTTTTGCACAACATGAATGTACAGTAATCATCTTCAACTTACACAATTCAGAACTAAGATGGCTTAAGTCTATTTCTCACTGGAGCTTTTTTTTGGGGTTGCAGTTTTCTCCCTGAGACTTGGGTTTCACTGTTTATCCACCCTTTCTGTTCACAGGTGTCACATGTTTCCGGCCATAGTGACAGGCAGAGGCTTGCTAGGGCTTGCCTGCCCGCAGCACAGCATGACCTGTGTGTCCATCGGGTGACGGGTGTGGTTCCGCCAGGTTCACCCATTCCTGATCCACTCCACTCAGATTAGACCAATCCAGATGATCTGAGCTATGCGTGGTCCATCAACAGAACACAAGGTCCTCCAAGAGGGATGTCATCAGCTGGCTCTACTCTTTCATAGCACAAAGACACATCCACACAATGCTTCCGGAGAGTCTTATCCATAACCATGGAGAGAAACAGACACTTTACAGACAGACCACTGACTTGGGTTGGGTAATATTGCTCAGTATTTCTGACTGAGGCCGTTTTTAAACGTCCTCTTCTTTTGAGGGATTCACTACTCGATCATTCCACCTCTCAGCCCGGGCGGAAATAGCCTCAAGGGCTGATGTGTTTTTGTAAATGACAATTGATAAACTAGAGTAAGCAGGAACACTATCCGTTCCATCATATGTGGTGCTGTAGGAATTCAGCACTCATGTCCAACAAATAGCCTACAGTGCAAGTCAACTTTATAAAAGAAACACTAAACGTATCATCTACCTTTCAGGGGAATTGTTTTTGTTTTTTTAAACTGCTTATTGGGACTGTTGTAGACCTCATCATTTGAGTATTTCTTGAAGACAAACTACATGCATATTCATTGTGGTTGATTTTGGTTGATTTAGTGATACAAAATTTACACTTGGCACTCAACCATGTCATTGGATTTAAGTTCAAAGTTGGTATAAAAAGTGGGTTTATAGTGAGGGTAGTAACCTTTGAGACTGGGAATTATTTATCTGAATTTGGTTTATTTCTGGAGTTTGTTTTTGGGATGACAGCTGCACAGAAGCTACAATCTTCTTTTCCAGCAGTCCCTGATAGGAAGGAGAACTTAACAGGAACTTTTTAATGATAACTCACTTTTAAACTGCAGTTTTCCATGTGAGGGGTGCCTTCAAGGACTTTAATAAGGCCTTGTGAACTGAAATCCTTGTGCCTAATACTGGTAGGAAGGTTTGTCATAATTTCACTCTAAAGTGTTTGAATAAATGACTTTTTGATGCATGTTGACTGGTTCCATAAGTACAGGGAAAACGGCTTAAGTGTGTGCCTCAGCTTGCCGTCTTGGTTTGTGTCACACCTATAATGCAGACATTCCAGAGGGCTTTGAAGTAGACAAAATCGGCTTATGATAATAATTATAGTTGGCTTTAGACCAGTGGGGATTTATTCCAGAATTGTATCCATTTTCTGATGTGGTTACTCTGATGAGAATGTTAACAGAACACTTCTGAGTGAATGGGCACAGAGCTAAGTCAGCCAAATAGTAGAAGTAGTAGTAAGCTCATTTCACTGGCTATAACAACAATGCACATGTGTTCTCATGAATCATAGGTAAGATTAATTATTTAATGCAAAGTGTTTTGGAAGCACAGTTCATTCCATATTTAATTTTGCTATAGGGTTCTAAACACTTACTATTGCAGTATGCAACATCAAATGACCCATTCTGTATGTTCACTTGTATATACAATCCTTCCTTCTTTATGAGCACCAATATAAAGACCCTGAGACAAACCTACGGTAAGTTAGCCTGGCTCTGCCTGCTGAATACATTGTCTGCCGAAATTAATGATTTAAGGATTTATTCATAACTCTGTTTGCCTAGCAATCCTCTCCTCCCCAGGATACAAGGGTATTATCCTGTAATGTTTGCACTGCTACAGTGAGAAGCTCAACACATTAGGCTGGGAGTGACAGGTGTGGAAGCGGACCACATCGGTGATATTTCCTGCTCCTTCCTGGCCCCTCAGGGAAAAGAAACACAAACTAGATTCTCGCAGCTTTTTTAGCTAAAGGGAAAGTTTAAAAACAATTATAATTCCCTGGCTCCAGCCATAAAAAGTCAAAATGAGTATATTCCTTTAGACGTTCACTCATCATCCTTATATCCGTCCAAATAATAACACCCACCCAATAAACAATCTCCCAGTCTGACTGTCAGTGACAGTATGGCCACAAGGTTGTTGTCTCTGTGTATAGCCCATTGCAGACATATTTCCCCCTACCCTCTAATCAGCCTGTGTGGCTGTCAGCCCAGAAGCTTTAGCAGGAGTTCCAAAGGCAGCCAAGGGCACAGGCAGCATAGCAAGCCCCCTGGGCAGGTGGAAGGTGATTCCTCTGCCAGAAGACGATCCGACCTGCCTTCCAGCCGTCTGGACAGACCACCTGCTGCCCTTCATCATCACTGATATCACATATCATCCAAGATCACCCTCCTTCCAACACACATACTGTAATGCCATTAGGGTTCCAAGATCACCCTCCTTCCAACACATACTGTATTGCCATTAGGGTTCCAAGATCACCCTCCTTCCAACACACATACTGTAATGCCATTAGGGTTCCAAGATCACCCTCCTTCCAACACACTGTATTGCCATTAGGGTTCCAAGATCACCCTCCTTCCAACACACATACTGTAATGCCATTAGGGTTCCAAGATCACCCTCCTTCCAACACATACTGTATTGCCATTAGGGTTCCAAGATCACCCTCCTTCCAACACACATACTGTAATGCCATTAGGGTTCCAAGATCACCCTCCTTCCAACACATACTGTATTGCCATTAGGGTTCCAAGATCACCCTCCTTCCAACACACATACTGTAATGCCATTAGGGTTCCAAGATCACTCTCCTTCCAACACATACTGTATTGCCATTAGGGTTCCAAGAGGGACTGCTAATATCACACTCCTTTTTCATTATGACCAGTTAAGATTGTATATGTTCAATAACCTAGTAGATCTCTGGACTTGTTCTGCATGTGAACTACATTGGGATGGAACTGATCCCAAAAAATTATTAGTTGCTTTTCCATACTTATTTCACTGAGAAAACAAAGAATTTGCCAGTATAGACCTATGCTGTTTTCCATTCTAAGATGATGGCACAGGTGTATCACTGTACTACATAATGAGCTACTCCACCTAACTACTTTCAGGCTGCAGCACCTCCAAACTGCTAAATGGGATAGTCTATGTATGCCTGCTAGCATTCACCGGGAGCTGACTGTCATTGAAATGCAGCAGCAGAGTTTTTTTTTTTTTTTTCTTAGGTGCTTCATAATTGAGCAATCCTGGAGCATCCTCACTCATGTATATTTGAGCATATCCACTCCTTTCTTCCCAGTTCACAAAATCCCTCAAGCAATACTCAAATCTCGCTAAACTTCACAGGAGTTCAAAGTGCAACACATTTTATTTTCATGAAAGGCTATTACATTGAAGTCTTTTTGCTTACTGTTTTTAATAACTAAGTATCCTTTAGCCAACAACTTTTTTACTGTTCAGAAAAGAGAATAAAGAATGCCTTGTTTTTTCAAGCTAATTTCTTGTATTTTCTTCATTTGCACAATGACTACATGCGACAGACAGTACATCCCCCCCCAATAAAAGAACCAGATAGCAATAAATATATCTCTCGTTGTCCAATTATCTAGGAACATTCATCCATATAAATTATATTTTCTCTCCATTAGTGTTGCCATGTGCATCAATTTTTGATAATTGGCATATGAGAACTTTGACATCTAGTAAATCTCTTCTGAAATGATACTGTTCATAAGGATTGAACATGAACAATCCCTTACCCCCGCAAGCTTCATGAAGCCGTTCACAGCTCTAGAACACTGGGTGTCAACTAGAGCTATTGAAATTCTGAAAAGGATCTGACGTATACTGTGAGCCGCACTGTGGGTGACCACCATACTGTGGGCTATACTGTACATATAGAAGGCTAATAACCTGGCAGCTTCCCAGAGAGGTCATGGACACACACAGTACAGTTGAGAGGAGGAGTGATGCAGATAATCATCACATTAACAGCACAGAGAGAGCCATTCACACTCACTTCTCGCTCTAATGCCAGTCATAGATCAGGGCCTGTCGGATGCTCCACCAGCTCATCTTTTATTTACCACTGATTAACAGAGACGTGAAAAAAAGAAGTTCCATCTGTGTCAAAATAGGTTAAAAAAAATGAGCAGCTAATCTCCCTCCCCACCGATGGGATTGACAGTGGTATGCTGCTCTTAACCTCAATTGCTTAGCATGCAGTCCTGTTCTGCAGAAAGTCTATCGACCTTGTCTCTGAGTGCCTTGGAAAAACAGACTCTCCTGAGGGTTGAGATGTCAGAGATCAAGCTGAGGGTTGGCTGCAGCTGTATTGTGTGGGAGGGGTGGCTGGTGTTTCTGTCATTGTGGAGAAGAGAGCAGCAGGCTAGGACTGGCCTGACTGCACCACTGGGACAGACAGAACTGATAAACAGGAACAGACATTTGGGCTACAACATACCTACATTTCGAACAGTACTAAAATGATCAAAGAGCTAGTATAAGAGTTTATCGTATATGTACTCAACTTACAGGTACCAAGTCCACAATGTCTGCATAAGGTTGAAAAGCATTTGAAAATACAATTTTGCTATCTTTTTCAACAATCCATGGACTTTAAGCTGAACTGGAATTCAGAACTAAACATGATAAAGCCAGTCAAAGTTTCGGTAAGGACACAACTGCTGCCCTCCCTGTATTGTAAATAATGTATAGCAGCCATGGTTTTAGATTCTAGATTATGGCAAATTTGCAAAATGAGCTGAGCCAGGTCCCTAGTTTTCCAAAAAGCTGAATTTATTCATTAGTTCCTACTTACAGGTTTTCACATATTCATGAATGTATTTTTAAATGTAGGATCAGGAGTGTGATATTGGAATTTTGATCCTAGTAGCTACTCATGCAGATGAGCAGAGGAATGGAGAGTATAGTGTCTAGTGAATGGATGACTGAGAAATAACATCACCTTCAAAACGATCAAGCAAACAGCGATGGGTCAAGTAAACAGCGATGGGCATCTGTGAACCCCCTAGATAGATAGATAGATAGATAGATAGATAGATAGATAGATAGATAGATAGATAGATAGATAGATAGATAGATAGATAGATAGATAGATAGATAGATAGATAGATAGATAGATAGATAGATAGATAGATAGATAGATAGATTTAATTAACATTTATTGTAGGGGTTAATACATTTTTAGTTATGGCAAATCAACTCAGACATTTTCAAGTGGATATTACAAACTTTAGAAGCCTTTTTACAGGACATTTCCTGCAACAACAGGGTGGTCAAATTAAGATCCTACACCTGTACCTGTTCAGTGAATCATTTTATCGTTATTTACGGTTATACAAATAATTCTGTGTAAACCTGCTGAGAACACCCTCAACTGACTAATTCCAGAAAGAGGGGCATGTAGGAGAGAACATTAGAGAACATTCTATAGAAACGTGTGTGCTTTCCGCTCAAGCTGAGACACGCTCCACCCAGGTTCTATGGAAAACCTGGCTCATTAAGATTGTCAAGTTTACATAGCAGGAGTCTGGAGCTGCAGTACATGTAACCCAGGTGCATTACTCTGGAGTGATGTCATCTTTCTGTCTGTAGGAAGGACCTATGTGAAAAAGGCTGCTGTAAAATGGGAGGTGACCTCCCGGAGCAGTGCTGAAACATGTCAGCTGCAGCAGCAGTGGAAAACCTGGCAATGACATCAAAGCTTGTGCTGGATGCCACAGACACACTCATAAGCCACGCGTATGCACGCACTCCCGCACATGCACACACACGCACACAAACACACACGAACAGTACAATATACAACTCTTTAATCTTTGCCAATCCTTGAGAGATAATCTTCTAATGCACATCTCCTGCAGCTGGGTGGAGGAAGCAGCACGCCACGGGAGAGCAGTGTTCACACGTTTACAGCAGACAGAAGAATCAATCTGAGCACAGTGATTTAGCCCCTTTGCTGCACTGCCTTTCAAAGTAGGACATTGTTGCTTGCTGCTTCCATTGCCCAATTATGTTCACTGGTGAAAAAGGGGGAGATGTAAAGATTGCAGGAAGAAGGAGGGTTGGAAGGAGAGAGAAGTGGAGGGGGGGAATAGTTTCAACCCTCACGCCACATGGAAGAAAGGTATTTTGCATATTTTGACTGCATATTTTGGATGCAGTCATGTCAGGCGTGTGAATGGGGCACAGTGGGGGGTTTGATGGGTCCTTCTAATGCACAACCTGTAGCAGCACTGCTGTCTTTCTACCCCCAGATGAACAGATAACATGGTATCAGTCTTCATTTATTTGTATTGTACCTTTTTATATTGTAATCTTGTTCTATAGATTCCCCCAACACATTTTATACTGATGCAATTGTAGTACTTTGCAGTTACGTAGTAAACATATCACTGTGACATATATTTTCACATTTTGGTACTCTGTAGATACACAAAGGAAACATTGGTGTGACAGGGCCCGTCGTTAGTCGTGGGAGGTACAGTGCGGTGCAAGGAGCAGGCACCGGGGCTACCAGGGGCCCGATGGACAGGTGTGGTCAGGATAGGAGAGGGGAGGAGAGGAGAGAGGTGTGGTCCCCTGGACAGATGATTCCTCCCGCCCAGGGCTCGTCCATTTTTAACAGTGCAATTAACAGCCTGTGTAATGCTGGAGTCCTGGCCTGTTGGAGGGAGATCTCTGGGGTACGGAGCAGTGAAGAGAGGGGAGGAGCATCTACCTGTCTCCTCTCTGAGAGAAGTCATTCTACCTCTCTGGAAATCAATAGCAGGCAGCCATGGGGTCATAGCACAGGCAGTGTGTGTCAGAGACAGGATGTACAGTATAATGGACCTTACCTGGCACTCCTGTCCTTTATCGAATCACTCTGTACTTTAGAACCCAACCCTGCTACCCTGCTATATGCTGAATCACTCTGCTACACAGAGGATTAAAGGCACCATGCCTTTCAAGAGTACAGTGGGATACCAGGTCATAATACAATACAATATGTTATATTACAAGTCACTGCAAAGGAGACCTTAGTTTCAAGCTTTGATACAACATATTATACGGTTATTTCTGAGACATGGTAAGGTGTTGTGACAATAATTGTAGATTCTCGTTCCATAACACTATATCCACCAATTTACTTGTGTTTTTATAATCGGAAATTATTGCTTATGGATACCTTCATGTGTGTGTAAATATTACTGTTGTGTATTAAAATGGGTTTTGTTCCAAAACACTATATATCCATTGTTTAGCTGGAATAGAATGTCTGTATCCTGTATATTTGACTGTGATATGGGGTTGTCTCACCTAGGTATCTTAAGATGAATGCACTTACTGTAAGTCACTCTGGATAAAAGTATGTGCTAAATGCTAATATTTTACATACAGATCTCATATGACCATTTTTTTCAGTTCTTTACAACAAAACTCTCTAAAATGAAACCATAAAATGATAGATTTCAAACAAATAAATGTCTGTCATCAAACAACCCCATGCCATGATTAGATGGTGAAAAAACCCACCCATCTCTTTCAGAAGTTATTTAAACAATAAAAGTTAATTTACTAACATTTCTGAAAATGGATATATAGCATTTTGGAATGAAACTCTTCAATTATAAAAGGTCACGGTTGGTGCACAGTAATCTATTTGCCCTGATATTATACCCAGACAACACAGCAGCCATACTGCTGTTATTCTCTAGACTAGTCTTCTCTCCCCTGCTCTCTCCTCTTCTCTGATTGGTCTTTCCTCTCTCCCTGGTTTCCCCTGACAATACTGCAGTGGAACACATTACTCTGGCTCAAATAGCCACCATGTCGCATTGTCTCTTGCAGTGTGCAGGGTAAATACAGCTGCTCCCTACCTCCCTACCTCCCTACCTCCCTCCTGCCGTAGGTTATATGGGCTGACAGGGCCAGCTGCTGGGGCCAAGGGGGGGTGAATGGGTGGGGGTGGGATGGGCTCAGGCGGTCAGTGAGGGGGCTCCACCACATGCTCCTGTTGCCTGGGAGTCACCTTGTTGCTGTATGTTTGTATGACACTCTTAGGACACAGACTATGTGGGGGTGGAAATGGTAGAAACCCATCGTTTAGAGGGGTAACCATCACTTATGTCTAGGAGAGTAATCCCCCTCAGGCGGTGCAAGCTGTAGTTTTGGTCCCCTAAAAGCTAGTAAATGACAATGACAGTGATCACAGCCGCGGCTGAGATATTAGGTTTCCATGAAGGGCGAAGGAAGGTGTTTGGGCAGGTGTTGGGTTAAATATACTGTATGTTGACAAATTGTCATGAGAAAGGGAGAGAACATAGGATAGGCACACACAAACATTGAGTGACAAAATAAGATTGCGAAGAGGACACTTTGTAGTAGACACTTTCTGTAGTTTCACAAGTTAGGTGTTGAAGATTTCAGCACAGGGTGTTACAATTCCCATTTCACAGCTTCCAGATTAAATCAGCGAGAGAGAGAACATGCTGTACTGTCAGAGGGAGGGGAAAACAAGGTGAAGGATTCACCATAAAACTGTCTACACATCGAAGATACTGCATTACTGGTCTGGCATGGATGTGAGATGCACTCAAAGGTCACTCAAAGGTCATGTGCCACATAATGAACATTGACGTCTGTCCTCTCTCTAAGCTTACAATCTCCTATCAATGGGGATCGGAAGAGGATATATGATGGATATAAAAGATTCATGTCATTCTATCATAGTAAAACTAATTCTTCATTCATTCAGTGCCATCCATCAGCTGTGCCATCCATTCCAGCAGATATCTAAAGTGCCATGACAGTATAATTGAAAAGCAGTCAGATCTGAAAGATGGATGGAACATTCATGTGCAGCAATTATAATCGGCAGAGAAAAGAGCACACTTGTATGTGTCACTCTGACTGACAGTATAAGAGAGGTTATGTAGCCTACTGTATATTTGAAATGGTCGTTAATGTATGACCAAACACATATTTGCGTCAGTAAATACACAGTCATTCAATTTGACAACGTGACATGTAAACTGTTTGAGCAGGGGTTTGAAAAGGAAGACAATGCTTTTATTTATTTTTAATTTAACCTTTATCTTAACTGACTAGGCAAGTCAGTTAAGAAGAAATTCTTATTTAGAATGGCGGCCTGCCAAAAGGCCTCCTGCGGAGACGGGGGCTGGGATTAAAAATACAAATGTAGGACAAAACACACATCCTGACAAGAGAGACGCAACAACACTACATAAAGAGAGACACCACAACACTACATAAAGAGAGACACCACAACACTACATAAAGAGAGACACCACAACACTACATAAAGAGAGACGCCACAACACTACATAAAGAGAGACGCCACAACACCACATAAAGAGAGACACCACAACACTACATAAAGAGAGACGCCACAACACTGCATAAAGAGAGACACCACAACACTACATAAAGAGAGACGCCACAACACTACATAAAGAGAGACACCACAACACTACATAAAGAGAGACGCCACAACACTACATAAAGAGATACACCACAACACTACATAAAGAGATACCACAACACTACATAAAGAGAGACACCACAACACTACATAAAGAGAGACACCACAACACTACATAAAGAGAGACACCACAACACTACATAAAGAGATACCACAACACTACATAAAGAGAGACACCACAACACTACATAAAGAGAGACACCACAATACTACATAAAGAGAGACACCACAACACTACATAAAGAGAGACACCACAATACTACATAAAGAGAGACACCACAACACTACATAAAGAGAGACGCCACAATACTACATAAAGATAGACACCACAACACTACATAAAGAGAGACACCACAACACTACATAAAGAGAGACACCACAACACTACATAAAGAGAGACACCACAATACTACATAGATACCACAACACTACATAAAGAGAGACACCACAACACTACATAAAGAGAGACACCACAACACTACATAAAGAGAGACACCACAACACTACATAAAGAGAGACACCACAACACTACATAAAGATAGACACCACAACACTACATAAAGAGAGACACAACATGGTAGCTAAACGTAATGCTAAACATACAGATATATATAGAACCAGTACATTAACAGTACAGTAGCTGGGTTTGGCTGTTTCTATGTGGCGAGTGTTCCATCTCTGTTATAAACCAAATCAATAATACCATATGCAACAGCAACAGACTGAGAATGACTGCTAGGTTAGCCTTGAGCCCAACCTATCAGTGATCCCTATTGATCTCCAATAGGTCATAACTGACCATCAGAAAGATGGATGGATAAAGAATGAAGTAGAGGAGGGGTGGTACCGCATGAGTCCTCTCTCGCTCTCTCTCTCTCTCTCTCGCTCTCTCTCTCTCTCTCTCTCTCTCTCATCGTTCTGTGAAAAACAGCAGATCCCGCTATTTATCTGAGTTTATGCCATTAGGATGAATTCTTCACACAACCACAGGAAAATAAGTATGTTCAAGCACTTACTGTAGCCTACAGCAGCCTAGACAGTATGAGGAACCAGAGCCATCATGGCCTACTATATATAGTTCGATCTCGTCACTTTTCCTGCAGAGCAGATTAGCCTGCAGCCTAATTTACAGTGTAATCGTTAAGAGCAGAATTAGACGTTTACAACACTTATCTCAGACGAACATGGACAGATAACATAATTCAACTACAAACAATTAAAGTATACCCTCTTTTATGAATGAAATGCATCTACCTAAGCCCAAGGAGGTAAAGAGAACCATAGAGAGACTTTTGATTTGATTTGTAAACAGGTGTGGTTGTCAGGAAGAGGTCAGGTGGTTGAACTATTCAACCACACAGCTACGTATCACTCACATCAGTCATAAGTCACTGCCTTGACTCTTACAAGGTTGATGGCACATCTAAAAGGTTATTTTGATGCTGCCTGGTAGCATGACAAGCTGATTGGAACACACAAACATGACCTGACAGCAAATGTTGGGCCCTTATCTAAGGTTTTGAGGTTCCTCTCTCCACACTCCAGTATTCAGTGTAATAACACCCTGCTTTCTATTACTCACGTGCCAGGGACTGTAAGGAGAACAGGTTGGGGGAGAGATAGGTGATGGGAAAGAAACTATCTTTTTGGAGGAACAACAACAACAATCTCAGAAATACAAGAATCCTTCCACTGTGACATGGGAAAGGTGTTTAATCTTTATCAACATCCAGCATAAAAAAAAACATCTAACACGCTTGAGAGTATTCGGGGAAATCAAAGGCTGACCATGATTAAGCATACCGTTTTGATACTCAATAGCAGTTCTCTTCTCTGTTCTTACTGAGACACACAGTCTGGATTTACAGTCCAAGAAGTATCCGTGATCCGTTATCACAAAGGCACCCAAAACGAAGAGACAAAAGTGAAGCAGTAAGAGAATGCCATTGTTGAGTAGTGAAAGGCTCTCCAGAATTAACTCTCGTCTTCATTAGTCACACCATATTAGCCGGCTTAATTACTCCTATCTCCCAGGCCACTGGTCTCCTGGGTGTAATCAATCACGCTCTGGACACGGCCCGGGATAGGAGAGGACTGGCTTTTATGGCTGTGCGACGACTGACCAACCAGATGCATTCCTTCATTTTATGTCTGCATAGTTGTTGCACCTCCACACATTCCCTAGTTGTGCCGCAGAGCATCATGGGGTTTTGTAGTACGTGTTGTAGATGATCACGTTCTAGATACATGGTGTCAGATGCATTCCTAGGTCTACAGTTGTGAATATGAAACTTACTCACTAATCAAAAACTCTCTCCAAATACAACGTTTGATTCTGAGCTGATGCAGGAGGTATAATGACTTGTCTTCCTCCACTGTGGTGAGCCATAGCTTATATATAGAGCACATTATAGCATGTAACATCTATTACTGGCTGGTAATTACAGCCAGCTCTGGCCTCAGACCAATAAGTGTTTCAGTCAGTAGTCGGTATAGTAGTGGACTGGACAGTGGGCAGGGTTGTAACCCTTATAGCCTGTGTCTGTCTGGACCACTATAGCCAAGAGATACATATGTTTCCACCACATATATATATATACTGAACAGAAATATGAACGCAACATGTAAAGTGTTGGTCCCATGTTTCATGAGATGAAATAAAAGATCCCCAACATTTTCCTTAAGCACAATAAGCTTATTTATCTCAATTTTGTTTACATCCTGTTAGTAAGCATTTCTCCTTTGCCAAGATAATCCATCCACCTGAGAGTTGTGGCATATCAAGAAGCTGATTAAACAGCATGAACATTACAAAAGTGCACTTTGTGCTGGGGGCAATAAAGGCTGGTTCAATGTGTGCAGTTTTGTCACACAACACAATGCCATAGATGTCTCAAGTTTTGAGGGAGCGTGCAATTGGCATGATGACTGCAGGAATGGTCACGTTTGATGGCCACTGACATGTTGGAGAAGTGTCCTCTTCACGGATGAATCTTGGTTTCACCTGTACCAGGCAGATGACAGACAGCGTTGTGTGGGCGAGTTCCCCATGATGGAAGTGGGGTTATGGTATGATCAGGCATAAGCTATGTACAACGAACACAATTGCATTTTATTGATGGCAATTTGAATGCACAGAGATACCGTGACAAGATCCTGAGGCCTTTACCTCATGTTTCAGTATGATAATGCACAGCCCCATGTCGCAAGGATCTGTACACAATTCCTGGAATCT
This sequence comes from Thymallus thymallus, assembly GCA_023634145.1. NCBI lineage: Eukaryota > Metazoa > Chordata > Actinopteri > Salmoniformes > Salmonidae > Thymallus > Thymallus thymallus. The sequence continues at coordinate 23,632,511 of CM042413.1, forward strand.
GAAAACGTCCCAGTTCTTCCATGAACTGCATACTCTCAAGACATGTCACCCATTGAGCATGTTTGGGATGCTTTGGATTGACGTGTACGACAGCGTGTTCCAGTTCCCGACAATATCCAGCTACTTCGCATAGCCATTGAAGAGGAGTGGGACAACATTCCACAGGCCACAATAAACAGCATGATCAACTCTATGTGATGGAGATATGTTGCTCTGCATGAGGCAAATGGTGGTCACACCAGACACTATCTGGTTTTCTGATCCACCCTCCTACCTTTCTTTTAAGGTATATGTGACCAACAGATGCATATCTGTATTCCCAGTCATGTGAAATCCATGGATTAGGGCCTAATGAATGTATTTCAATTGACTGATTTCCTTATATGAACTGTAACTCAGTAAAATCTTTGCAATTGTTGCGTTTATATTTCTGTTCAGTGTATTACTGTAACAAAGACGGAGATATCTCGATTGGCTGCTGCTTCCATTTTGTGAGGCAGTATTCGAGAAACAAAGACACAGGGAGTCAGATAGCAGGTGCAGTCGGTGAGCTTAATAAGAATGAACGTAGAGTGAATACACAAATAAGAGTAGCATCTGAACAGAAACACAGAAACAATACTGCCTGATGGGTGATAACAACAGAGTGATAGATAAAGAGGGAGTAATCAGGGAAGTGATGAAGTCCAGGTGTGCCTAATGATGAGGTGCAGGTGTGCGTAATGAAGGTTGCCAGGACCGTTGGTTAGTAGACCGGCAACGTTGATCACCGGAGAGGGGGAGCAGGAGTAGACGTTCACCAGGATGGAATACGGGTGCCTCACTGCGGTGGCGGTTCGCCTGCTCCGTCTGGCCACGGAATGCGAGTTGGAGCCTCACGTGGGCAGCGTCCCAAATCTCTTCTGCGCGCCGGAACCACTCGTCCACCACAGGGGCTTTGGTCTGGCTTGGGGTCCACGGGGCCAGGGCCGGCTGGTACCCCAGGACACACTGGAAGGGAGACTAGTGGAGGAGTGAACCGCCTTGATGTTGTGACAGTACGGCCCCCATGCCCACTTCTGAGGTGTCCATCTCCACCACGAAGGGCAGCGTTGGATCTGGGTGTTTCAGCAATGGGCGGAGGTGAAACACCCTTTCAGTAGGTGGAGGGCCCCATCGGCTGCAGGACCCCACACCAACTTATGGGGGCCACCTTTGAGGAAAAAGGTGAGAGGAGAGGCGATGGAGCTGAAGTTTTTGATGAAGTGGTAGTAGAAGTTGGCAAACCCCAAAAACCGTTGTAGTCCCTTTGTGGTGGTTGGGACTGGCCATGACCTGACTGCATTGACCTTCCTCTCTTCCATAACCACTCCCTGTGGGTTGATACGATATCCCAAGAAGGAGATGGCGGCCTGATGGAACTGGCACTTCTCTGCTATGGTTTACAGATGGTTCTCCAGGAGGCGTCCCAGGACTACCCGGACTTTGGCGATGTGCTCCTCCAAGGTGGCCGAGTAGATCAGAATGTCGTCGATAAACATGACCACATGAAGCCAAAGCATGTCCTGGAACACAGACAGAGCAATGGCTACTCCATAAGGCATCAAAAAGTACTCATAGTACCCAGACATCGTGCTGAAGGCTGTCTTCCATTCATCCCCCTCCCGGATGTGGATGAAATTGTAGGCACTCCGCAGGTCCAGCTTGGATAAAAAAAACTGACCCTGCGGAGCTGTTCGATGGCGGCTGGCACCAACGGGAGGGGGTAGCGGTACTTGGTGGGGATGTCAATACACGGACATAGACCCCCCTCCTTCTTGACCATGAAGAAGAAACCTGCTGATGCAAGGGGAGGTGGATGGGCGGATGAAACCCTGTTGTAGAGCCTCATGGATTTACTTCTCCATAGCCTTGGTTTCAGCCACCAACAGGGGTTGCTGTGATGTGTCTGATTGTCCCAGATCCCAGTGGTCGGTTATCCAGCGCTTGAACCGGAAAGGAGAGCGGGTATGATGTTATGTTAAGGGAGGAGGCAAGGGCCTGGTCAATGAAATCCCTGCAGTACCCGGAGTGCACTAGAGCTGTAGAAACAACACATGATGGACAGTCAGCTAGTGAAACCGGTACTAAAAAGGGTTTGGTGGAGAGTGATGATGGAATACTCACACCTACCCCAGGAGATGGATGATCACGGGGTTGTTACTCTGCTCTAGTGGCTCTAGTGCCCCTCCTGACCACAATAGAGACAGAGCCCCAGCTGTCTCCAATGGCGTTGCTCAGCCACGGGGAGGCATGTGGCCCCTACCTCCATGGGTTCAGGCCTGACCCAGAACAGTCAACAAAGGAGGGAGAGAGGCGCTGTGTGTGCCAATCACGATGAGCTCGTCCAAGAGAGGGTGTCGTCTTGGCAATGCCAACTCCGTCTGGACCTCTTAGCGCAATCTTCTTCTGAATGAGGTGCGGTGCGCCAGCTTATTCTGTCCGCTGGATGCTGCCACTATACGGAAGATGAGGGTGTACTCCACAGTGGTCTGGCCCTCCTGCCGTAGTTGGAGTAGGCGCTCACCACCCTCTCTGCCCTATGGTGGATGATCAAAGACTCCTCTGAACAGAACAATGAACCTCTCATAGGAACCCAGCTCCCCTTCTCCTCTCTCCCAGATGGCCATAGCCCACTCCAACACCCGCCCAGTCAGCAGGAAAATAACTGTGGCAACCTTGGACCTCTCGGTGTTGGGGGCACCCATTTGGTGAGCGAAATAGAGGGAGCACTGGAGGAGGAAGCCACAGCATTTGGATGGAGTCCCATCATATTTGTCCGGGAGGGACAAATGGGCTGGGATTCTGGCTCGCTGGGTTGACCTATGGTAGAGGATCCTCCGCTCGTTGGAGGTGACGCTCCTTGAGGAAGATCTAGATGTTGAAGAACACGGAGGACCTCATCCGTCACCGTCCCCAGTTGCGCCAGCTGGTCGTGGTGTTGGCGAAGTAGGTCTCCTTGTTCGTCGACCATCTGGGAGATATCTTGGTTGGCTGCTGCTTCCATTTTGTGAGGCAGTAGTCTGTAACGAAGACACAGGGAGTCAGATAGCAGGTGCAGTCGGTGAGTTTAATAAGAATGAACGTAGAGTGAATACACAAATAGGAGTAGCATCTGAACAGAAACACAGAAACAATACTGCCTGATGGGTGATAACAACAGAGTGCTAGATAAAGGGGGAGAAATCAGGGAAGTGATGAAGTCCAGGTGTGCCTAATGATGAGGTGCAGGTGTGTGTAATGAAGGTTGCCAGTTGTGCGTAATGATGGGTTGCCAGGACCGGTGGTTAGTAGACCGACGACGTTGAGCGTGACAATTAGCTACAGATCTACAGCCTCCAGGCACAAGTTCTGAAACACACCTGGCAACATTGATTACTCCCCCTTTACAGGCCTGAGGGAATATCTGGAGCTTCAGGCTAAACATTAGTTCACCAAACCCTTTCAGGGGTCCAAATAATAATTTCCCTATACATTATATATGGGGACTCCATCTCGTCTGTAGGTTGCTGTGTCTATAAATGTCTGATGTAACTAATAATGTAGTTTCTAAACTCACAGGATGTTCATTTTTAAAAGCATTCCTGTGAGGCTAAGTCGGGAGAGGTCCAGTCAAGTGGAATGGGTGCAGGAACGGAGCGGATGAGCTATTTTCAGACAGCCAAGACCCAGGAGTTGTCCATCCTGAGCACAAGCACTTCAGCTGTCTGAAAACTTACAAGAACCCTGCAGCCCACTGGGACTGATCACTTTATCAAACTATTTCAAGATATGCACTTTGCATGCCATAGGGTTCACTGAATGGAGGGGGTTATAGCAGGAGCAGTGTACCCTATAGAAACAGTTTTTAATTACTTTACTGCAGTCAAATGACCTATGGGTGGAATGTTATTAATATTTTTCTGAATGTTTTAATTAATAAGCATTATTTTAAAAAGCCTGCAGAAAATAAGTCAAACTGTTTTGTTATATTTCAGTTTACAGTGCCTTCGGAAAGTATTCAGGCCCCTTGACTTTTTCCACATTTTGTTACTTTACAGCCTAATTGCAGCGATTACAGCATTGAGTCTTCTTGGGTATGAGCTTGGCACACCTGTGGAGTTTCTCACATTCTTCTCTGCAGATCCTCTCAAGCTCTGTCAGGTTGGATGGGGAGCATTGCTGCACAGCTATTTTCAGGTCTCTCCAGAGATGTTCAATCAGGTAGGTTTTCATCAAGGATCTCTCTGTACTTTACTCTGTTCACCTTTCCCTCAATCCTGACTAGTCTCCCAGTCCCTGCCGCTGAAAAACAACCCTGCAGCATGATGCTGCCACCACCATTCTTCACCGTAGGGATGGTGCCAGGTTTCCGCAAGACGTGACGCTTTGCATTCAGGCCAAAGAGTTCAGTCTTGGTTTCATCAGACCAGAGAATCTTGTTTCTCATGGTCGGAGAGTCTTTAGGTGCCTTTTGGCAAACTCCAAGCGGGCTGTCGTGTGCCTTTTACTGAGGAATGGCTTCCGTCAGGCCACTCTACCATAAAGGCCTGATTGGTGGAGTGCTGCAGAGATGGTTATCCCATCTCTACAGAGGAACTCTAGAGCTCTGTCAGAGTGACCAGCAGGTTCTTGGTCACCTCCCTGACAAAGGCCCTTCTTCCCTGATTGCTCAGTTTGTCCGGGCAGCCAGTTCTAGAGTCTTGGTGGTTCCAACCATCTTCCATTTAAGGATGATGGAGGCCACTGTGTTCTTGGGGACCTTTAATGTTGCAGACATTTTTTGGTACCCTTCCCCAGATCTTTGCCTCAACATAATCCTGTCTCAGAGCTCTACGGACAATTCTTTTGACCTCATGGCTTTGTTTTTCCTCTGACATGCACAGTCAACTGTGGGACTTTATATAGACAGGTGTGTAAGTCCATAATCATGTGTGTGAGGTGAGTACTGTATATTTGTTTAAGACTACCAAGAAACACTCTGTGTGGCCCTAATTTAGCCCACAGCAGTAAAATGTTAGAGCTAGTTTTGAATTATTATCTAAGGCTGTAACTAGGTCCCAGAGTTTTTTCTGGTTAGTTTACACGTGGAAGAAATAGCACAATGGATAGCCCTATTCATAGTGGTTGTAGCTGGTCATTAAAGTGCCTGTCTGGGACTCTGGCATAGGCTGAGTTGGGACGTCACAGTGAGACATCAGAGCCCCAGCATCCTCCCACAGCTCCCCCAGTGAAGGTGACTCCTCTCCTTGCTGCATTCCATTCCAAAGCATTCATCTGTGAAGTTCAGCAAACCGGACACTGATTGGCTTAAACCTAGAGAAGCTTTTAACCCTATTTTCTTGCCCCCAGAAAAGGCCTCAGAAAGATTACCAGTCAATCAGGGAGCACACTAGAACTGATGCTTTCTAACCAGGGCCAAGTGTTTTTTTTCTCCTCTAGATTAGCATTTGAAAGAGCTGGAGGAGGCTAGGGCCGATGGGGGGACAGCTAGGAGGATTTTGCCCGGGTGGTGAGAAGCAGAGGTTTCTCTCACAGCCAAACTATTCTCCTGCCTCAGCCTTTGAGGATGGCTGAAAAGGGCCTTTTGTCAGTCAGTCTCACTAACCTTATTCATCCCTATTATATAGAGCAGGCGCCATGGCCCTTCTGTGCATTACTTCATCTCCCCTACTTCATCTACCTGTCACTACATACTGTATAGTACCCACACATTAATAAACAGGTTTCACTTTTAGTTTCAAGATAGTTTGTCGGGCTCCTAAATGCAACTATTGAGCATGAGAAAATATATTTATTGAGAGAGACTACTAGTGTATACTGTACACAGTGGCCCCTGTACAAGGGGGGGGGGTCGCCCTCTAGGGTACAAATTGTACAAAGTTAGAGGTGTGCTATTTGATAGATTCCCTCTCCCCCTACCTCGGGCTTCCAGTGGGAAGACCTGAGGTCAACCTACCTCGGCCCCCCCTCCCCATCTCGTACTTCTGAGTGGGAGACCTTCCCAGGAAGTAGCCTGCCTAGCTCACAAACTAGAATCAGGGCGCCCACTCCGACAAGGTTAATTGACCCACAGTCCCACACTGTGACATGATATCATTGACGTGACGTGCAAATGAGCTATAGAAAACCGTCACCATTCCAAATCTTTTTGTGGCAAGATGCCGCCCTGGACGGCTGCACATGTCGCCTATACCTAAAACCGCCACTGACTGTACATACTGGTAGAATTAGTATAATGAACAATCCAACAAATTTTTTTGTGTGGTATACTTCTGCCGTGCAGAAGACAATTTCTCTACCCCATTCAAAGTAGGCTGAACACTTAGAATTTTCTGGTTGAATGCCTCATGATGAGATGCCTCGAGTGGTCAGACCATGAAATTCTAACAAGGTGCCCTGCCCTGGCTATGGCTCTGGCCTCCAGCCAAGATTCCCCCAAGCTACATGTCTTCTTTCCCTCCTCTTTCTCATTACAGGGCGGTATTTGCCATCTGTCACTGAGGAGACGTCGGCCATTGTGTGTCGACAGCCTTGTAACCATGGAAGTATGCCCAATAGGAAGCATCTAAATCATAGCCTACAAAATATTCACATTCACCACTTTTGACTGTGGTCGAAAAATCTTTGTTTTAGACAGAGTCCCTACTTACACTTAAGTTCACAACCTTGAAACTACACTGAACAAAAATGATATGCGACGTGCAACAATTTCTAAGATTTGACTGAGTTACAGTTCATATAAGGAAAACAGTCAATTGAAATTAATTAATTAGGCCCTAATCTATGGATTTCACATGACTGGGAATACAGATATGTATCTGTTGGTCACAGATACCTTAACAAAAGGTAGGGCCGTGGATTAGAAAACCAGTCAGTATCTCGTGTGACCACCATTTACCTCATGCAGCGCGACACATCTCCTTCGCATAGAGTTGATGAGGCTGTTGATTGTGGCCTGTGGAATGTTGTCCTACTCCTCTTCAATGGCTGTCCGAAGTTGCTGGATATTGGCAGAACGTCAATCCAGAGCATCCCAAACATGCTTAATGGGTGACATGCTTGTTGTGTATGTAGGCCATGGAAGAACTGGGACATTTTCAGCTTCCAGAAATTTTGTACAGATCCTTGCCACATGGGGCTGGTCAATTATCATGCTTAAACATGATGTGATGGCGGCAGATGAATGGCACGACAATGGGCCTCAGGATCATGTCACGGTATCTCTGTTTATTAAAATCACCATTGATAAAATGCAGTTGTGTTTGTTGTCCGTAGTTTATGCCTAACCATACCATAACCCCATTGCCACTATGGGGCACTATGTTCACAACGTTGATCAGCAAACAGCTCACCAACACGACGCCACACACGCGGTCTGCCATCTGCCCGGTACAGTTGAATCCGGGATTAATCCGTGAAGAGCACACTTCTCCAGCGAGGGTGAGCATTTGCCCACTGAAGTCGGTTACTACACCAAACTGCAGTCAGGTCAAGACCCTGGTGAGGACAACAAGCACGCAAAGATGATTTTTGACAGTTTGTGCAGAAATTCTTCAGTTGTTCAAACCCACAGTTTCATTAGCTGTCTGGGTGGCTGGTCTCAGACGATCCCACAGGTGAAGAAGGCGGATGCGGAGGTCCTGGGCTGGCATGGTTACACGTGGTCTGCGGTTGTGAAACTGGTTGGACGTATTGCCAAATTCTCTAAAACGACGTTGGAGGCGGCTTATGGTAGAGAAATTAACATTCAATTCTCTGGCAAGAGCTCTGGTGGATATTGTTGCAGTCTGCATGCCAATTGCATGCTCCCTCAAAACTTGAGACATCTGTGGATTTGTGTTGTGTGACAAAACTGCACATTTTAGAGTGGCCTTTTATTGTCCCCAGCACAAGGTGCACCTGTGTAATGATCATGCTGTTTAATCAGCTTTTTGATATGCCACACATGTCAGGTGGATGGATTATCTTTGCAAAGGAGAAATGCTCAAGGAACAAGGATGTAAACAAACATTTTAGAGAAATAGGCTTTTTGTGCGTATGGAAATTATGGGACCAAGATTTGACTTGTTGCGTTTATATGTTTGTTCAGTATAACACTCCTAGACAGAGAAGGTGTTTCTTCATAGAACTATATAAACAAACTGGTAGAAAGAAATACTTTCACATAATTTGATCACAAACAATGCCCATCAGTTGCTTGCCCTGTGAGTGGGGGTAAAAAAGCTGACTACAGCGTTTGTGGCACAGTTGTTTTTTTACTCACTCCATGGACTGTGGCGTTTGCTACTCTAAATGCAGCATTCCAGGGGTTTCTATACATCCACAACCCCATTACTGAAGCCAATGCAACACAGTAGCAAAAAAAACAACTATTAGGATAGAGTGGGGTAAGTTCAGTCAAAGGGTTATTGGAGCCACTCCTTGATTCTAGGAAAACATACACAAAATGCTTGTGACCAAATATTTATGAAGAGGTCATCATTTCATGGAGTCTGTGAATGAAAAACCACATGGAAAAAGTGGTAAGCAAGTTAGGTCCAACTCATAGATTTTCATGAAGTCAAAATAATATATTATCTTATAGTTTTTATGATGCTTGTCTCTAAACCAAAGTAGATAGTTTTAAGACTGTTCTATATGTCAACATGAGGTCCTAAACCTAGCATGAAAGTGCATCCTTGTAGCTGTGTGGGCTAATATAGTCAAAATGTTTACCTTGGGGTAAGTTGAGCAAACGGCCACGGGGTAAGTTGGGCCTATACCCACCAAATGATGATTACATTTTGTCAGGTTTATGCATAATATTTTTTACAATGTGTCATGCATATCAACTCAAGATATTGAATTGTTATTGTTACAGAGCAGACACCATCATGCCCTGTGCATACAAATGTAAAACAAGCAGGGGGCTAACCCCCTTGGAAGAAGTCTATTCGAGCAACAGCAAGGGATGAAAATAATTGACTGAATGACACTGAAGAGGTACATTGACAAACAATTAAATGGACCTGTGTGAAAGAGAGGCTATGATAGAGTAGCAGAGGCACACAATTATCTGATGACATGGACTCTAGCTTGCTAAACATCACGAATCTCGCGCACCAGTTTCATGGGCTTACTAGCCTCAAATGCAGAAAACTACAAATTGGCATATTGAAACAATATCCCTGTCCCAGAAAACTGATCAAGAAATGGAAGGGTAAGTGATATTGAAGATACACAATATACCATACCCCCCTTCCATTAATTAAACTTTGACCTACCAGCACCCTCACCCACTTACCCCAAGGTGGCTCAACTTACTCTGTCCCTAAGCTCATATACCCTCAACATACCCTATACCCTTGGTAAGTTGTGCCAAGAGACCACTTAAAAAAAAAAAAAAAAAACATTAATTCTGATCCAGGGATACACAATATCTTGAAATATATGTGGATAGCTTTGTTAGAAAGAATACTATATTTTCCTTGACGTTGTGCTGAATGTACAAAAAAAACCTCAACATACCCCACTCTCACCTAATCTTTTAACATCACAGAAACACCTACCAACCGACACAACATACTGTACTATAACTGGCATGAGCACTTCCTCAAAATACTGTATATTTACAAACAGACAGACACAGATGGCTGTGGTAACTGGTTAGAGGACAGCCACTGGGCTGTGTGGTGCAGCTCCCCCAGGAGGCCCAGTCAGATCAATAAATGGTCCGTTTGGTCTGTCCAGAGCAGAGCATAGCAATGCTCCATCCACTCATGGTGGAGCCCCAAGCCCATGATCGGCATGCGATGACGTCATCCTCTCTCTCACACAGAGCATGTAAAGCAGGAGTCCATTGGACTCTCAAATTTTCACCCGGCCTGGCGGCCCCTTGATCTATTGTTCTGCCAGAGAAATTGAAATGTCCTGCCTGCTCACCAGTAGCTGGCTGCTGGGCATGGTCAGCCTAGTGCTAATGAAAGCACTCACAATCAGCCCAGAGGCTTCTACTAGTTTTCAGCGCCAACGGCCGTGTGAGCGCTAAGCTCCCAGTGAACGAGCACATTAAAAGACACTTGTTGACAGCCATAATGGAGCAAAAACTATTCCATTCTGTCAGATGCGGCCAAATCTATTGTGGCCTAGGTGTGTGAGTCTTGCATAATAACCCCACCCTCCAATTTTGGAGAGGTTGAAGAAGATGCTCTTAATTTCACTCCCCTCCCTCACCATGTTCTCCCTCTCTCCCTTTGTAGTTGCCGCTTCAGAGCAATGCAATGTTGGAGGAGAATTAGGAGAGAGCCTGGTCGTGGTAGGCTGGTGAGGCGGTCATCGAGAAAATAACAGCCAAATGACAGAGCATGCTGGGAGGGGCAGCATCTGCTGGAGCACAGAAGATGATGACCATACCCCCGCCTGCCTGCCTGCCCAACCTGGTCTCAGAGCAGTTTATATTATTATGTACGTAAATCCGAGACACTACATTTAGAAAATGTTATGATACGTTTTGTATGGTATGTATTACTTTTAGGATTTACATCATCCATTTCATATGATATGTTACGAATTACAATTCGTATGATATGTTACGAATTTGCAAATGTAAAATCTCTCTTTCTCTCAATGTAATTGTTTTGCTAATGTTAGCTAGGTGGCTAACGTTAGCTAGGCTAAGAGTTAGGGTTAAGTTAGGTTAGGGGAAGGGTTGAAAAGTTGCTAAATAGCTAAAATACCATGATGAGATTCGAACACACAACATTTGGTTTGTTAGCCGTTTACGTTATACGCCCACCTACTTTTTGCCTTAAGTATCTTCCGGCTTATGTAACCATACCAAAAGTAACATATGATGCCAATTTAAGTGTCCCGGATTTACATTTAATATGTTACGTCGAGTCTATGAGACCAGGCTGGCCTGCCTTTCCGCCTAACTGCCTGCCTGGCTGCTACAGCACAGTGGGAGGCCAGAGAAAGGCAATAATAGGCAGTGAGGAAAAATGCTTTTGAAGTGGATGTACCTTACAGAAAATTAGGTCTGGTTCAGAAGAAAGTCAGAGTTTTTTAACAACCTAAAAAGGCAGGAACTCTCTCTCTCTCTGTCTCTCTCTCTCTCTCTCTCTCCCCCATTCGGCACATCAGGGATAGAGAATCAATTAGAGATTGAAAAGGCGGAGGGAGAGGGGGGAGGAATGGAGGGGAAGGGAGAAAAAGGGAGAAAAACAGGAAGAGAAGGAGAGAGGAAACAGCCTAGTTCTGAGCCTTTAAGAGTACAGGTGAAACATGAACCCCAGCGCGGCCGCCTCATCATCGCCGCCCCCAGGGACAGCGACTGAGTTCAATATTAACCCATAGGCAGGGTGCTGCCTGTGTAGAGGGAAGGGGAGAGGCAGGGAGGTTATGTGAGTCACTGAACTGTGGCGCTTCCAAGGTGAAATATACAGAATTAATAAGTCTATGCATGATATATCTTCATATTTAGTATTTCGTTGATGATGCCTATACGTTTTCTAATAGCAGGATGATATGCTTTATCTGGTATCAAGATGTTTCCCATGTCATGTAGGCTATAGGCCTATACTCGACTGAGGCAGATCATAAAATACTATGTGGGGTAAGTTGATTGTGTTAGAGGTTCCATGATGCTTGTATCTAAACCAAAGTAGATAATTTTAAGATTGTTTTATACATAAATTAGGTTCTCTATATGCTATGAGGTCCGAAACCTAGCATGAAAGTGCATCCTTGTAGGTGTAATATAGTCAAAATGTAATATAGTCATAGTTTACCTTGGGGTAAGTTTAGTCAATGGTTGAGCCAATGGTTGGTTGAGCCAATGGTTGAGCCAATGGCAAGTTGAGCAAAATTACATGTTTTCTTCACAGGTCTAATGCAAGGCATTATCGCTGGGATATGAGGTAAAACCAGGGCCTGGCCTGTGTTAAAAGTGTAAAAAAAAAAGTACAAAGTGTTTGTTAGGCATTAAGCCTGTGCTAAAAGATGCTTCAAATGATTAAAAGACAATTGTGATTGTGCTGAATTGTGTTTGGGAAATAGACATGGTGTTATTAAGGTAGTGGTAATATTTAATTCAGTACAGATATTTGTAGACGGCTTAACTTATCCTGTCCCGTGGCTCAACTTACCCCATACCTGGGATAAGTTGTGCCAAGAGACCCCTTTTTTTGGACAAGCTATGTTTTCAAAACTGTAATGTTTACATGAGTTCAGATTATTTCCAGGGATACACAACATTCTGAAATATATGTAGAGGTCTTTGTTAGAAATAATACTATATTTCCCTTGACGGAGTGTTGCTGAATGTAAAATGTGACTCAACTTACCCAACTCTCCCCTACACTTACTATAACACAGAGCAGCTCATTGAGGTTTGTACTATAATACTGTATGTATAAGGAGAATAATGACTCATGCCCAAATCACCCGCCTGCCACTATTGTTCTAGTGAACATACGGACGATATGTATATGCCCATCATCACGGAACACAACAAAGGCTCAGGTTTCTTTTGAATGTCCCTTTCCTTTCTTTCCCCAGATGGAGCAGAATGGCTCACACCAATCTGCACCAAAGAGCTGGAGAAAGGTCACTACTGTGTGAGCAATGCATGATAATATCATCCTTTACAAGCCAAATCTCTGCTGATCTGCTCTGCTCACATTCTAATGGTGTGACAGGTCGCCCAGTCATTCTTCCACTGCAGTGGAGGGAGGGAGGGAGGGAGGGAGGAAGGGAGGGAGGGAGGGACAGGGGGATTTAGAAACACTTTGAAAAGGTCATACTAGCGAAGATAAATATGTGGTTAGGTGAAGTTATAATGGCAGACATCTTTAGGCTGGAGCTCTGGGGCTTTTGGAATTGATATAGATCTGGACCCGAGTGTGTGGCATTTCAGAGAATGTGCCAGAGAATGGTCATTACAGCCCTTATACAGCAGTCTGTAAGCCTTATCCAAATACCATTATCAATCTGACATTAAAAGTCAAATATGGATACTAATTTGGACATCATAATATTGGATAATGGGTTAGTTATACAACTGGTATTTTAATTTGAGTTAAAACATTATTTTGATAAAATGGAGAAAAATAAGTGCACATTCTACTGTGAAGATAAGATAAAGATCGGATCTGATTAGAAACCATTTTCTTATCTTCTTCCACTCCTCTTACCGTAAAGTCCTGTGGTCCTCCTCTGCGCAGTGCGGTACGGTGCAGGCCAGCTGGGCAGGGTCACTTGTTGTCACGGACAAAGGCAGAGCTAGTCACGTCCAGAAGTGGGCTCCGCCACATCCTCTCCCACAGAATCCCTCCTGAAGCCACTCTCAGCCCAAAGACCTAGCAGTGAGCTGTATGAAAAAGCTACAGCGAGGAAAACAAGCACATTTCTATCTTGTCCATGGAGCGGAACACACAAGCTCAAAGACAGACAACATCCCCTGCAAAGACAAATTGCAGTTTGGCAAAGTACCTCGTCAAACTAGTTGGCACAGGATGAGAGAGAGAGAGAGAGAGAGAGAGAGAGAGAGTAAGTACAGTTGGCATCAGTCAGTCAATTAAGGCATACATTCATCCAATAACTGTGAAACAAGATCCGGGTGGAGTTGTCCTGACTGACTGGCCATTATGTGGTCCAGAGGTACACCAAAGCCATTCCATTCTAGTACAAGCTATCAACACACGGAGACAAGGGGACAAAATAGACATAGACACACATCTCAGTTGACAAGCAATAATAGTTATTTATTATGGGAAAAATGAATTTACATTTTATGCCTCCAAAACAGGGAGGACACTGATAAATAAAGCCTCATTATAAAAAGCTTAAATCAATCCAAAAATCCACAATCAATACTTTAAAAGTTTTGCACGATTTGTACATGACACATATTTACATAATTGTTGCTTTGCCCTTTCTTTTTTTTTTCTTTTTTTTTTTACAACAGAAAAATGTTTACCTTTTTAGTACAAACAACATATTACTTTAAAAGCACTGGTTTACAGTATAACTGTAAAACACACTCCAACCCCTAACAGATGCTGGTTAATAGTGCATTTCAATTTGAGCATAATATCTTTGCATTTGCCACAATGCATAATGTACAACATTTCAGAGATACTTAGCACTGCCTAACATCTATACCGTAGACGGCCATGACAGTTCATGATGAAGGGATAATTAGCAAACATTCCTGGAGAAATATAAAGTGGTGAGGGTCTACTGTAGGTGTGTTCACACCTGTCAAAAGTGGAATCTGTCTATTAATGCAAGTCAGTGTGTGAATGAACCAACCAATCAAAATGCCAATGATCCCTTCCTATGCTTTCACTTTTCTAAAACCACTAAGCAAGGCCATAACACACCATGTTAACGAGGTGATTCACATTGTATATACGTGACCAGGGGGAATTGTTTTGAGATAGCAAGATGACAAATCCCGCAGAGTGAATAGTGGTGGAAAATTGCCAAAGCGCCATCTGATGGTCAAAAAGAAGGCAAGATGAGGCAGAAAAGAAGAAGCAGAACCATTATGAGTTAGTGATTAGCATCATATTTCAGTTTTACAGACAGTCACGAGATGTGATGGCTTTGCTGTGCTTTCGCTTTAAATTCTGCTCATCAGCAGAAAAGAGAAAGAACACAACTCTGATGAAATATTAGGCTTTATGCAGCTCTGGTTATACGAATCAAAACCCGAAACTGGAGCGTTTAATGGAAAAAAATCAATTAATAAAATCCAGGGACATTAATTATTTTTGGACCATTTGAGAGGCACAATAGAGTTTATGGTACCATCTTCCATCAATACCAGAGCAGACTGCAGGGAAAATAGAGAAATATGGGTTTTTGTCCAGAGTAAAGGTTTGGTTTGGTTTTAATAAAAGAACAGCCTGTCCTGCAGGCTGATATATCAGTGTAATTCCAATGGGATTAACAAAGGGAATGGTTGGGAGAAGAGAATCGGAATTTCGGTCCATTCTTGTGAGATAGCTATTCCTTAGTTTCGACTGGGTCAATTGAATGATTGTCACTCATTGTCAAGGAGAAAGTCTGTTCACTTGTAACAGAGTGAATATTATCTAAAGTGCTCATCACCTTCAAACCGTCTGTGCCAGTATTGCATTGCAGTGATTGACACATAAAAGTGTGCAGTGGAGGAAGACAAAAAGTACCGCAAATGTTTCTTCTACCCAATCAGTCTGCTGGAACCGTAACATCAAACAGTTTTCATAATTACATTCAATTGCAAAGTAGACAATTATCTCCCTTACACATACTCTCTTCCTTCCTCATCTGCCCCTCTCTCTCCCTCTCCCTCTCTCTCTCTGAGACATGCTCATCTTTCTCTCCTCTGCTACAAGCTATTCTTTGTCTTTGCTTGTCTTCCATTTCTCCTAGACTCATTCATCCTCCTCTCATAACTCTGAGTCAGTCATGTCTCCTCAGCCCTGACCTTAAGTCACCTTTCTTTAGAACTTTTACAATGTTATCTTTTAGTCATTTAGCAGACGCTCTTATCCAGAGCGACTTACAGGAGCAATTAGGGTTAAGTGCCTTGCTCAAGGACACAACAACAGACTTTTCACTTAGCCAGCTCAGGGATTCAAACCAGTGACCTTACGGTTACTGGCACAATGCTCATAACCGCTAGGCTACCTGCCACCCATTTGAGTGATTATATTGTATAACTTCTGATGTAGGGTTGATGGGAGAAATTAGCCCCTAGTTCCTTACAGGCGGGAATGAAGCATTATGGGGCCCAGTGTTAAGCAATACCTTGACAAGTATGACAAGAAATACCGTTTTATAAGCTTTACTCAATCAACTGGAATTGTTCAATAGGGTATATGCTATCTTTTGTCATTTTGGCTATTAGGGTATACTTGAATTTGTGAAATGCAGAACATTCTATAACAGCTCTGTTAAGATAGAAAATGAATGTTAGCTACTGTATACTTCAAGAATGATAAAACTTCCTCTAGAACTGTCCAAATCATATCTGAACACTTTCTAAGCCAAGGCAACCAACCAATGCAAGCCAATCCAATCCATGCCACAGCAGACTTGCAGAATCCTAATTCTGTTCATCCAAAGGTCACACCTCGACACTTCAGAATGGCAACTGGGAAGTGTCTGCATGGTTCCCAAAAGAGGTCACAGGAAATGCTCTAGTTGTACTTCCTGTCCATGGCCATCCCCTTCAGGTCAGTGGGTAGGGTACAGGATGTCAATGGGGTGCATATCTATCTGGCCATGCTACTACAGAGTCTGGGCAGTCATCTGATGCAGTAACTGTGATGCTGTGAGTGTGGGGCATTGTGGGATAGTGGAGGACCAAGGAATCAGCAGAAGAATATCTCTCCATCGGCCTGAAGCCCTGTGACCCCAGTGTTCTGGGGATCTGTGGAGAAGAAAGATGGACATATACTTTAGTTAGACTACACTGTAACAATATCCCTCAGTGTCTAGCACAGGTAAGTAAATAGACGTTTACCATGGCTCTAATTTCCTTACAAAGATGTCTGCTGCTAGCTGTACCTGACTGTGAATGCTTCCCCTTCTTCTTCTTCTTGTCCTTCTTGTCCTTGGTCTTGGCCAGCTGCATCAGGCGGTTGGGGATTTGGTTCTGGGCCTCTGTGCTGCTCTGGGCCTTGGAGCTGGCGTTGGAGGAAGAGGACGAGGAGGAGAAAGGGTTCAGGTTCTTCCCTTTCCTCTTGGAGCCCATCCTGAGGAAGGGGTCTTTGGTGGCGGGGGAGGAGGACAGCTCTGCCTCCCCTCCTACAGGCTCTTTATCCAGAGAGGTGGAGCTCTGGAACTTCATGGACTCCTCTGAGGTGGAAGAGGGTGTCCGCTGGGTCCTGTGTGCCTGCTCTGCCTACCGATCAAATCAAACACCATGCAACAAGAAAATAGTTACACTTCACATAGTGATGTTATCTTAAAAATGTAAGTAAGAGATTCTATCTCGGAGTAGCCCAGGTGGAGGTTAGGGTAGCAGTAAGTAAAGAGTTATTCTAAGGGCATCACTAAATAATTTATATGAAGTCAATTGTGGCAAAATGTTGTTAGATAATAGTAGTTATGTAATTTCTGTAGCACAGTAGCATAAGGTTGCAGACAGAGAGCAATGAGCAGCACAGTGCGATTGCAGCACCAACTGTTCTAGCTCACCTCAGTCTTTTTCATCTGTTCCACCATCTCAGCCTCCCTCCGCAGCGTCTCTCTGTCTCTGTCCAGCTTCCTCTGGGCGTCCCTCAGCCTCTCCAGATCCCTCTGGTACTCCTCCTTCCTCCTCTGCAGCTCCTGCCTCTCCTCCTCAAGCCGCCTGCGCCCCCTCGCCGTCTCCTCGTCCTGCTCCTTCACCTGTGCCTCCCTGTCGCTCAGCCCCGACTCCCTCACCTCCCACTCCCTCTCCCTCCTCCTCCTCTCGTCGGCGTGGGCCGCCTGCTGGCGTTGCAGGTTGGCCACCTCCTGCCTCTGCTTCTCCAGGCTGCGCTGCTTCTCCTGCTCGATCAGGGAGTTGGGCCGCGAGGAGGAGGAGGACAGGGAGGAGGTGGAGGAGTGGCGGGAGGCTGGCCGCTCAGCCAGAGCATGACGCTGGTCTTCAATGAAGGTGTCCTGCTGAACCACCACCGCCTGCAGAACACACACGGATGTAAACAGTTGTATCACCTATAGTAATGGATTGATTTTTAGCATCTTTTTTTTGGTCTAACCAGAGAGATGTCTGTACCTGCAGTGTGTTGAGGAGATCATGGAGATGTGTGACACTATGGAGGACCTGCTATTAGACAGGAAGAGAGATGATAAAACATATGGGTTATGCAGAGGTTAACATACTTCCTGTGAAATAACCTACTGCATAGCACAGTACAGTAGAGACCAGAGAGGCTTGTGCGTGGGAGCAAGTAGTGATGCCTCTCTCAAAGAGCCAGTTAGTCAATCAGGGATATACAGTGTGCTGGAAGCCTAACGCAGCGTGGGAGTCAGACCTACCTCACTGTTCCTCTTGAGCAGCAGCAGTAGGTTGTTGTTGCCCCCCTGTGGACGAAGACGAGCACAGCTGCAGTTAGTTACTGAGATATTAACAGAGCTGCCGAGGCGAGGGGCCATGTTAATCACTCTCCCTGCCGGAGAGGCCTGGGCCTGAGCAGAGGAGATTATAGGCATTCAAAGCTGCTCTCACACAGCCCAGCCCGGCCCGGGGTCATCACCTAGTCTAATGGAGCCTTAACAATGTGGACTTCCTCAGCTTAGCTCATCCCTCAGTCCAGGGCCCAGGGATGGGCTAATGTCTGTCTGTTAATGTCAGTGGTGGTGATGGGCAGAAGAAGGCCTACTGAAACACAGCTTAGTTTAAATCCCTCCTGATGGCATGGGTTAGGAGACTTTAAAAGAATGGCAAGTTCATGCACAAAGTGCCATGTGTGTGTGTGTGTGTGTGTGTGTGTGTGTGTGTGTGTGTGTGTGTGTGTGTGTGTGTGTTGTGTGTTGTGTTGTGTGTAGGTGTGTTGTGTTGTGTGTGTTGGTGTGTGTGTGTGTTGTGTTGTGTGTGTGTGTGTTGTGTGTTGTGTTGTGTGTTGTGTTGTGTGTGTGTGTTGTGTTGTGTGTTGTGTTGTGTGTTGTGTTGTGTTGTGTGTTGTGTTGTGTTGTGTGTTGTGTGTTGTGTTGTGTTGTGTGTTGTGTGTACACACACGCACATCTCTGATCTGTCTAGTTATTACCTTCTTTAACACACTGTCTGACTCAGTCCTCCGAAGGTCTAATGAGTCATCCCCCTCTTCTTTCTCTCCGTCTAGAATGAAAAAGAGGAGACCTTTAGCCCACAGTTGCAGATAATGACAATCAGTTGCAGATAATGACAGTCAGTTGCAGATAATGACAGCCAGTCAGGGTGCATAGGGAGAGAGGGAGTAGGAGTGTGTGAGGTGTTCTTACTCTTGGAGATCATCTGGTGGCTGTCGAAGCCTCCAAAGGTCTCAGCGCGACGAGGCAGACAAACCGGCCCCACACTGCCACCTGATGCATCCTGGGTACTGGACACCTGCTGCCCCACGGCCCCGCCCAGACTGCCATTCACCAGCACATGGAGATTCTCCACTGAAACACAGACACACAAACCACACACGTGAGGATAGGTCCTGCGCTCTGGTGTAGACGGTTATAGAGATCATTACGGCGTGGTTTGCATTTTTCATGCTGCGGGCGGGAGAGGGCAGGTCGGTCAGACGACTTTGGGTCCTGTAGAATATCTGGAAACGGTCATCTTCCTGCCTTGTATGCTTTAACCTACCTACTGTATTAAAAGCACATCTTTGTCACATTATTCACACGCTCTTAGAATTCACTGCTTCAACATCAGTAGCCTACCTCTCCTCTCCTAGTCGGGCGTGTGAGATCAAGTGTGCCTAGTATATGTTTGGTCTCAATGAACTAAACGTGGCGGTTATCCTTCTAAGGAAATTAACAGTGAAGCAACATGTGATAACATGAAACTACACGTGAAAACATGAGCACATGTGAAAACCTGATCTCGTGTTAAATAAATGTGACAACATGGGTATGCAAAATTTCAACATGTGATATTACACGTGACATTTCACCGTGTTAAATCATGTGAAAACATGTGTTTTTGGAATACATTTGCAAGTGAAATTTCACATGAAATCATGTGCAAACGTGTTTTTGGAAGAGGTCACATGAGATAATGAGGGGATCTGATTATCTGGCATGGGCTGCCCCAGTAGGAGGAGTTTCGTTTTGGAACCAGGCTGCCTCCCGGGCGTGAGCCACGTGCCACGTGATTGTCCCAGATGGTCCCAAACCATCCCAAACCATTATAAGTAAAGTAATGGTATGGTGGTTTTAAAGGTATTTTATTAGGATCCCCATTAGCTGTTGCAAAAACAGTAGCTACTCCTCCTGGGGTCCACAGAAAACATGAAACATGAATACAGAATAGACAAGAACAGCTCAAGGACAGAACTACATACATTTAAAAATGGCACACGTAGGCGTTGTGCCGTGAGGTGTTGCTTTATCTGTTTTTTTTTAAACCAGGTTTGCGGTTCATTTGAGCAATATGAGATGGAAGGGAGTTTCATCCAGTAATGGCTCTACAGTATATAATACTGTACACTTTCTTGAATTTGTTCTGGATTTGGGGACTGTGAAAAGACCCCTGGTGGCATGTCTGGTGGGTTAAGCGTGTGTGTCAGAGCTGTGTGTAAGTTGACTAAGCAAACAATTTGGAATTTTCAACACGTGAATGTTTCTTATAAAAACACGAAGTGATGCAGTCAGTCTTTCCTCAACTCTTAGCCAAGAGAGACTGGCATGCATAGTATTTATATCAGCCCTCTGATTACAATGAAGAGCAAGACGTGCCACTCTGTTCTGGGCCAGCTGTAGCTTAACTAGGTCTTTCTTTGCAGCCCTAGACTATATAACTGCACAATAATCAAGATAAGACAAAACTAGAGCCTGCAAGACTTGGTTTTTGGAGTGTGGTGTCAAAAAAGCAGAGCATCTCTTTAATAAGTACATCTTTACAACCATTGAATCTATATGTTTTGACCATAACAGTTTAGAATCTAAGGTAACACTAAGTCATTTAGTCTTCTCAACTTGTTCAACAGCCACATTGTTCTTTACCAGATTCAGCTTCAGATTCAGAGGTCTAGAACTTAGGGAATGACTTATGCCAAATACAATACTCTTAGTTTTAGAGAAGTCCGGGACCAGTTTATTACTGGCCACCCATTCTTTATCTTTAACCAAGTTGAGATTTACTTTGAAGTCCAAAGTGTAGGAATACAGATGAAATTGACACAGATGTGGTGGCGAGGCAGAAATATCGGAATGCCGTGAACCAAGAGGTTGGGAGTTTAAATCCCAGGTCATTATTGTATAAATGAACATACACAATGTAGATATGTGTGAAAACACTGTGTATCATAATGACAATGTTTTGTTGTCACATGTGAAGTGTTCCCCCCACAAAAAATGTTCATGTGAAATGTCATGTGAAGTGTTCCAAAAACAGATTTTTTCATGTGAAATGTCGTGTGAAGTGTTCCAAAAAAAACAGTTTTCGCATGATTTCAGATGTGAGATTATGTGATTTTCCACATGTGAAATTATTTGTATTTTCCATAAGACAAGGAAAACACGCCTTTTCAATAAATATTGATTACTCATTTGTCTCTGCCTGCAAATTGTCATGCTCCTAAAAGGTAGGCAAAATCTTATATACAAAACGTAGCTCAAGAGAAAGTGCAAGTGTCTGCTCTCATCATTCTTGCTGCTTCAAGTTCAGTAGCCATACAGTATCTGCGAGATGTGCGGCTATCAGTTATCTTTCCAATAACATTAACTTCCTAAATATGATGAGCCTATAGTTTACTACATTGCCTAGACATAAATATGAATAACCCATATGTGTCTCCGTCAGAAAATCACTCCGCTCATAAAAGGTAGGCTATAAAAGTTTCTGCTCTCTCCAAATTTGCTCTCTTCAAACTATGTGGGAATCAGACAGAAAGCCAGAAGGAGGCAGCGGGTGGGTGTGGTATGAAAAGCTGTGGGTGCGGGCGGGAGCAGGATGGTGAAACCAGTCCCGTGCAGACCTCTACTCTGGTGCTGTATTCTTACAGTACCGTGACATAAAACCATTCACAGTCGTGTGTTGTTTTTCATTTCTATTTGCCAGGTCTTGTGACCATTGCCTGGTTACATGTACGCACCCACATACACACGCACCGCATCATACTGTATGATTTCAGTAGTGACTACTACACACTCTACTCTATCAGTTGAAGCAGCCCGGTCAGACCTACATAAACTGAGTTTCTAAGGGAAGAGACTAGGAGGAAAATATCAATATCTGGCCCATTACTCAACCTGCAGCGTTAAAGCAATCCATTGGTTTTCTTTCTACACAGCTGAATCAGATTACACTTATGCATTGATTCCATCCCTGTCTACAGAGGAAAAACAAGGATATAAATAACTCTGACAAGTAACCATATATCACTCTGACTTAAGCCCACAATGCGTTTTCAGCAGTATTCTGTAATCTCTCTGCCCTGGCCTTTCAGCTGCTACTGGCATTATATTATATAAGTGTATTTTCAGGTAATTCCCCGATTGGTTCTGTGGGGGAAATCACTGGTTGGGTCATGTGACCAGGTAATTCAATAGGTCTCCACTGATTGGATAAAGGGTAACCTGTGTTGTGTGTGCGGTCTCTGGGCCGCCGACCGTCCACTCTTGACTCACCTTCCCTCAGGGCATCCTTCATGATGGGCTCTCCCTTGGTGATGTAGTCTGGGGTGGCTCTGAACAGCATCCTGGTCCTGATGGACTGGGCTGGGCTAGTCTCCTCCGCTGGGCCGCTGCCACCCTCGCACATGTCCCTGAACACCTTCACCTTCTCCTCCAACAGACACACAATCTGCTCGTCCTTCTTCCTCAGCAGCTCTGAGAGGAATAGACACACTGTGGTTATTACCTGTCTTACACACCACGGATCACCACTGGTCATATTTTTTGACAAAATTATCAGAACAGAATGGAACAGGTTTAACCTCTCATCTCCCGTGCTTTGGTCTCCAGAAGTCTCTTGTCTTCCTCTGTCTCACTGGGGATTCCCTCATCATCATCCTTCTCTCTGTTCACACACACAATCATGTATCAATCAAACCATTTACACTGCATAAAAATAACACTTGCGTCTTGATTTCTTTTTCTACTTTCTCTGACTTTGCTGACAGCTACTTTATTGAGGAGAAATGTACTTACAATGACTGTGATGTGTGGTTCTCCCACCTAGCTATCTTAAGATGAATGCCCTAACTGTAATTCACACTGGATCAGAGCAATCTGCTAAATTACTAAAATCTAAATGTAGTGTCAAGCTAACATACTCTATATAGTATCTGTGGATATACAATGTGTGTGTTCCCATATAAATAGAATTACATATTTAAAAAATATGTATTTCTATATCTATGTGTGTTCCTGTCTAACTGACTCACATGGAGTGCATGGCGTCCTGTATGAGCTGCATCCAGGTGTTGCGTTCCTCCTTGGTGCTGGCCAGCACCTCCACCATCTCTGGCTTCTCTATGCCTGCTGTGATCAGGAAGAGACCTCTCTCCTCGTTAGCCACCTCCCGCACAATCAGCTTCTGCAGGGAGATCACCGTCGACCGCTGGTCCTGAGGGATTGGAGAGAGGGGGTAGAGGGGAAAGAGAGAGGGAGGAATGGAGGGAGGTGGGAAGAGAGAGAGGAAAGAGGTGAAAGGAAGTTTAGACCAGATTTCTATTGAAGGATGTATAGACCAGTGGGAGGTTTCTATGGACACTACTTTAGGGAAATTCAATGTTTAGCCCAAGGAAAGGAGAACTGAATGAAAACTCCAATCTCCACTGAATGATAAAAAACTGCAGGATAGCAAAATTCTGCCAAGTGTGTAACCATGCCAATGTTACTGGTTCATTAAAACCTGCATCTACCATACAATAGCCTTGTGTGGTAGTCTTACACAATGTAGCTGGAAAAACCTAGACAAACCTGTATTGTAACAGCAAAGCAAGCTAACCTTGGAGTAAACTAACACTTGATAAAAAAATTTTTTTAAAAAAACATTCTTAGAGGGCATGGTTCTATATACTACAGAGTGCGGTACCATAGAGAACAATGTGCTGGGAATAACAAACAACATACCAGTGAGGCAAAGACATATTTCTGGTCTTTCTCCTGGAGGAACACAAACACGTCAGACAGCAGCATGGCCTGGACATCTGTGGAAAAGAACAGAGTCAGAATCAGTGGAGGAGAGAAGGGGTGAGAGGGAAGGCAGGTAGAGAGAGAGAGAGGGGGGGGGGGGGGGTGAGAGAGAGCGAGAGAGAAGGTGAATGAGAGAGAGAGGGGGGGGTGAGAGATAGGGAGAGAGAGAGAGGGGGGGATGAGATAAGGAGAGATAGAGAGAGGGGGGGTGAGAGAGAGAGAAGGGGAAGGAGAGATAGAGAGAGGGGGTGAGAGAGAGAGAAGGGGAATGAGAGAGAGAGAGAGAGAGAGAGAGAGAGAGAGAGAGAGAGAGAGAGAGAGAGAGAGAGAGAGAGAACGATAGACAGGAGAGCAAGAAAGAGAGAGTGATACAGTGATAAACAAAGCTGTTCCCGTACCCTTTAGTCTGCCTGCAGAGTTCTTGAGCTGCAGCGGCCCATCATGCAGCAGCTTCCTGCCTCTCACCAGATCCTCCCGTGCAAACATCTGTCCGCTCTTCATCCTCTGAATGGACTTGCTGTCCGTACGACTGTACACCTCTTTTAACCGTTTTTTCTTATCATGTTCATTCACCTTGCTGTCCACTCTATTTAGAATCTCCTTCACCAGCCTCAGAGCCTGGGTTATATCATCATGGTCCTCCTCGTTCTCTGCACATATCAAATATCAGCATTTCACTTCAATACATATTTTACAGAGGCCAAGACTTCCCAACAATCTCCATCGTGTTGTTTCTGCTACCAACAAAGTTTATGAGTGCCATTCAAAGCATACAGAATAAGACTATATAACATTACTCAGTAGAGGTGTAGTTATAAGTCTCACAGGAGGTCTCTCTCACCTTTTGTGTGCTGCAGTATCCTCTGTAGTAACACAGGGTACTTGGTTATTCGCTGTGTCACTAATAAGATGCACTCTGGGATGCTTAGTCTTCGGACGATTGTGCTGCTCATCTTTTTCTGAAAAACAAATAAAATAGAGATACTCATATAGTGTTTCATACAATGTCTTAATGACGACTTTAGCAGATGTGGATGTGTTTCAATTTCACAAAAAAATTACAACAGAGTGTTGGCACCACCTGGTGGAAAGAGTGATATTTTCCATACTGCTTAGGGCCCTAATTATAATGGTGAGATTAGGATGTGTAAAAAAACGTCATGCTGGACAGCAGAGAGTAGTTACCTTGATAAAGGCTTGGAAGCGCTTGTCTTTGGTGTGAAGCTCCTTATAAAAGTTGACCGCCTCATTGTGGCGGCTGCAGAATTTCCCATAGACTTTCTTCATGCGGTCGGCATTGGGACCTGAGAACTGAACACCAGACAAGAAAATCATGTAAGATTACTATCAACCAATTGATTTGCCTAATAATCAACATTTCTATAACATTTCCACAACGATCTCTAAACCAAGTCTCCCCCTGCTGACCTGTGAGACGAGCACGTCTCCAATCTTGCGGATGAGGAAGCTACCGTCGTCCCGGCCCTCAATGGAGGACTCCCTCTTGCGTTCCAGGAGGTGTGTGAAGAAGTGTGTGTGTAGTTCCAGGAGTTCATCCAGCATTGGGAACACTCGCTCCACCGTCTGGGTATCCAGTTGCATCTCCTTCTGCAGGCCCTTACTGTATACCTCAGACATGATCCTCAGCGTCCGTACGTGGTGCATCTCTGTCTGGACCAGCTCTGGGGGGGGGGGGGCATGAGGGGAACAGTTATAGTATTATAACAAAGATATAGGGTTGAAGATGAGGGGTTATATAGTGTGAATTCCCAATGAACAGCACCCTATTATTGCGTTTGTACTTAGTAACCAACATCCTAACCCACAATACTGATGATATGATAACTTCTCAAATAAATTACAGTATATCCCAATGTAATGGCATGAGTGGTAGTGCGAGAATGTCTTCCCACCATGGATGACGTCCTGTCTCTTGACCACTTCCTTCTTGAGCCCCTTCACATACTTCTTGTCCACAGTGAAGGTCCAGGAGTCTGCCTCCAGATCCTTAGACTCCGCCTCAAATTCCCCCATCAGCTGGCTGTCCATCATTTCAGTCCCTACGACAACACAGTACACTGTTCATGATTGAGCTAGGATCAGTACAATACATTAAAACATTTTTTAAAAACAGCTGAAAACATCGGAGATAATCTGAAAATGTTTCACATTTGCTCGCTCGTTTGAAGCGATCACTACAATGATGGGGGAAATTGATTAGACAATACAGGCTCTATGACTTGAAGACTCTTAGGGTAACTCACCTTCATCAGTGAGAGACTCAGTGGACTCGTTGACCTTGGAGATCTTGTGTAGTGAGTCTGTGGACTGGGACAGGTACTTCAAGCCCTTCAGAGGCATCTCATCCATCAATGGCCTGCATGGACAGACAGAAGGGGTGGGAGAGAGAAACAGAGTTCGTAGAGTGATAATATAAATTGTGCATACACTCTGGTTGTACAATTGTTGTACAATGCATTAGACGCGAGGCTTGTGAAAAACAGATCTAGTATTGTTGATGAGTGTGTCAGCATGGAAATGTCCAACCCAAGTGTGTGAAGGGGGCGATGGTGAGCTGGATAGTGGTTGAGTGGTGTTGTGACTCACCCTGCAATGTTGCTGATGGAGATGCTCTTGGACAGGTTGCTGGAGAGGATGCTGGGATTCCTGCGAGGCACCACCGACGCCACCGTGACCTGGTCGTCAGGGGACGAGATGGCAGACCATGGACGCTCCCGAGACGACAACGACGTGGCTGATCACAAACACAGAAATGAGTATATAATATATCTCATAGAGATTTGGGTGCAGGTACATGCACAGGCAGCCTACTGCATATGGACACAAACTTACTGTACTTACAAATATACACGCAGTACTTGAGAATACATACATGCAGTACTTGAGAATACATACATGCAGTACTAGAGAATACATACATGCAGTACTTGAGAATACATACATGCAGTACTTGAGAATACATACATGCAGTGCTTGAGAATACATACACGCAGTACTTGAGAATACATACACGCAGTACTTGAGAATTAGTGGAGGCTGCTGAGGGGAGGACGGCTCATAATAATGTCTGGAATGGAGTGTAATGGACTGAATGGAATGGTATCAAACACATGAAAACAATGCCGTCCTCCCCTCAGCAACCAGATCATATTTGCATAGATAGAAACAGACATAGACACAGGTTTGATCAGAATGACAGAATTAGTGGTCAAATAAGTATGTATTACATTTACTTCTCAACATGACTCCGGACACGGATGCAGAATCTACCACGGTCTGCTGCTGTAAAACACAACACAAGTCCTCTTAAAATACAGTGGAGTATTACGATACATCAATGCCAATAACAAGCCTGTTACCCATTCATTCACAAGTTAGACAGAGACTGATCCCGCCCAGCGTTGACACATTCTGTTCCTGTGTGTGTGAGGGAAGACGCTTTGTAGACAGCTGACAGACAGAGCAGAGCCAAACTTTACCTTCATTTTGACCTTGACACACACAGGAAGACTCTCTCTGCATCCCTTATGGACCTGTGCATTGCAGTCTGAAATGATCAGAAGAAAAATAACATTAGGATAAAGAGTTGGTCGTAAAATCGGTCAAACACTGCAGAAAAAGTCTCCACTCATCTCACAGGACAGAATAGAGTTATTCTAATGCAGGTAGAAACAAGACAGCGTTCACCTGCATCGCGTGACTGGTACCAAATAAAACACTGCTTCTTTGAACCGCCCTGAACTATAGAAACAAACAGGCAACAAGACAAACTCTAATCTGAATACGCTTGAGAAAATGCAGGCGCCATCAAAAAACAGCTCATCTAACCGCATACTGTAAAAGCAACACGATGACTAACAGAGGAATCAGGGCTTAGTGTGGCGTATGAAAAGACCATTGAGTTCCTCTGCACCTCCAGACAAGGCCATCCGACTAACACCAACAACACTTCAGGGTGGGAACAGAATGAAGACAACAATGGTCAGGCTGTTGCTCTCTCCCAGACGGAGGCTTTAAACAGTGAAAGGGGACTGAGTTGTGCAACAGGGTGTGTGTCCTATTTTTTCATGGCCAGCTTGTGGGAGTTATTTTGACTGTGTGTCAAACACAGATCAGGACAGACTGGATCTCTCAAAGTTAACCTGAGAGAACAGAGAGAGGAGGCAGGTGTCCATTAGACTAAACTCAATTTGTTTATATTCCAGACTAAACTCACTCACTCTCCGCAAAGCCCTATTTGACTTTCTAGCTAGCAGATAAAGAGCAGGATCAGAGTCACTGATCAAGGTATTTTTTTTTCCATCTCTGAATAACTATGTAAATTGTAAAAACTAAGGGCTTGTTTCAATTCTAGGTGTTTGCTCGTCAAACCCTTTGTGGGCCGCTATGCTGGAAAACACTGCGTGACTAAAACTAAGTCACTTCTGAGAAATTTGACACGGGAACCTAAGTAAGGCTTACAGCACAAGATCCTCTGTTAGTGTGTGTGAGAGAGAGAGAGAGAGAGAGAGAGAGGGGGAGAGGGAGAGAGAGAGAGAGGGAGAGAGAGAGAGAGAGAGAGAGAGAGAGAGAGGGGCAGGATGTTCGTCTCCACACAGCAGAGTGCAGAGAGACAGAGCCGAGCTGTAAGAGCAGAGCTGACGTCTTCCAGCTGTGTCAGGGGCAGGGTGATGCAACCCAGTGAAAGACTGAGGGGACTGAGTGGACTGGCTGGGCTGAGGGCCACATCTGGCCCCTGTCCCTGATTCTCTCTAACCATCCACCCCCTCTTCATTGGGACAGATCTACCCAGTCCATCACGCTTCAGACAGACTGACAACAAACAAAATAGTTTGAGGACTAAGCTTGGGAGTAGGCTACTCTGCTGTTCTAATGCATGCTGCTGTCCATACAAAGATGGTGGGAGGAATGTACATACTGCCGCGACAGAGAGTTTCTATACGTCCACTTCTGTTGGCCCCAAAATAAACAACCTCCTCTTAAGTTCTCCTCAGACAGACCCTTGTCATGTAGGATTTCCTGTGTTTTGCTTAGTATGGACTTTCTCAACTAGAAAACCTGACTAGGCCGTTTTAGGGAAGTGAATATAGTATGTAGTCCATGATTTGGAACCTAAGTAAGACATTCCATCACCAGATATTACACAATGACTGCAAACACATCTTCAGCCCCTGAAAACCTACAGGTAGAAACCCGCTAAGTAACTGTTCAGAGCAGCACCAATTGTAGGCCTATGTAACCACAACGTAAAGAAATAAGGGTTTTGAAGGTTTAATAAAACTAGAGCAGTGTCTCTTACCATGGAACAAAATGACTAAGTTGTGTACTGTGGAGTCTGCTCTCTCATAGCGTGGGCTGGTTGACAGAAGAGGAGGAAGAAGAAGAGGAGGAGGAAGAGGAGGAGGAAGTGGTTTACAGAAGAGGAGAGGTGGTGTCTTACTGGTGCAGAGGAAAGCTTCTTTAGTGTTGATGGGTTTGTTGCATTGGTGGCAGGTTGTGGAGGGGGCTGGGTTCACAGAGCTGAAGAGATGGCCGTTCAGGGTCTTCTTCTCCTTGGCATCTTTCTCCTTCCCCTGACCCTTCTCTTTCTCCTGCAAGGGGTTAGAAAAAACATAAACTCTCTGAGTCAAAGCCCTGTAGCACTGTGTATGCTTTCCGGGGTTAAGCAATCAAGGTCTTACTAATAGATCTCAAACTTGGATAGTAGTTCGTCAAAGCTTGAGTCACTTGCACAAAGATATACAGAGGAAGTATGCTGACATCATTGGCCACTAGTCAAAACCACATGTTTTTGATAGTCTCAAAAAACCCTTCCCAATATTTCCATATTTTCTATTCAGAAGTTTCATTCACAAAAAGAAACATAATTCCGACAAAAGGTTATAGTATATCCAATGTAACCACAGAAGATAGACTGGGCTGACAGAAAACACACTATCAGGTCTGTTGTACAGATAGACACTCATTCATGATCGGTACAGGAAACCAATATGTTATTCACCTGAAAAAGGGAAGAATGTGTGGTGAGAAGAAGACTCTAAACAAAGAGGCTGAAGACACTTCTTCACTTCTCATCTAAACACGTCACAGGCTGCCAATGAAGACTCAACACCATTCAACATCACAGAAATGAACCAGTAGATATGATTAACAAATACAGTCAAGAAGTTACATTAGGAAAGTGCAAGGCACACTTTAGACATGCAGTACAGTAGTACATTATGGTGACTAACAACTCGAAGAGCCAATTGACCAATATCCCCTACCGTATCCTCTCCTGTCTCAGCCCTCAGCTTCAGGGAGCGGCCGTGTGCCAGGAGCCGTCTACACAACATTACAGTGATAGTCTGTCTGTTCTCTGGTCTAGAACAACAGGCGATAAAGCATCTACAGACAGAACACTGGCATTCCCATTACCCCAGCCATCAGCCCAACAGGAGGAAGTGAGAAGGAGGGTGGAGCTGTGCTGTGCCTCGGCACTGCTGTAGTCTGCAGTCTCTGTTACACACCAGCCCCACTGCAGCTTCCGGCCTCTAGCTCGCAATCTCAGCAAATGTTTCTACAGTATGTACAATGTAAGTTTACATACACTTGTTTACAGACAGATTATTTCACTTATAATTCACTATATAACAATTCCAGTGGGTCAGAGGTTTACATACACTAAGTTGACTGTGCCTTTAAACAGCTTAGAAAAATCCAGAAAATGATGTCATGGCTTCTGATTGGCAAATTGACATAATTTGAGTCAATTGGAGGTGTACCTGTGGATGTATTTCAAGGGCTACCTTCAAACTCAGTGCCTCTTTGCTCGACATCATGGGAAAATCAAAACAAATCAGCCAAGACCTCAGAAAAGAAATTGTAGACCTCCACAAGTCTGGTTCATCCTTGGGAGCAATTACCAAACGCCTGAAGGTACCACGTTCATCTGTACAAACAATAGTACGCAAGTATAAACACCATGGGACCACGCAGCCATCATACCGGTCAGGAAGGAGACACGTTCTGTCTCCTAGAGATGAATGTACTTTGGTGCGAAAAGTGCAAATCAATCCCAGACAACAATAAAGGACCTTGTGAAGATGCTGGCGGAAACAGGTACAAAAGTATCTATATCCACAGTAAAACAAGTCCTATATCGACATAACCTGAAAGGCCAATCAGCAAGGAAGAAGCCACTGCTCCAAAACCGCCATAAAAAAGACTACGATTTGGAGAAATGTCCTCTGGTCTGAAGAAACAAAAATAGAACTGTTTGGCCATAATGACCATCGTTAGGTTTGGAGGAAAAAGGGGGAGGCTTGCAAGCCAAAGAACACCATCCCAACCTTGAAGCACGGGGGTGGCAGCATCATGTTGTGGGGGTGCTTTGCTGCAGGAGGGACTGGAGCACTTCACAAAATAGATGGCAATTATGTGGATATATTGAAGCAACATCTCAAGACATCAGTCAGGAAGTTAAAGCTTGGTTGCAAATAGGTCTTCCAAATGGACAATGACCCAAGCATACTTCCAAAGTTGTGTCAAAATGGCTTAAGGACAACAAAGCCAAGGTATTGGAGTGGCCATCACAAAGCCCTGACCTCAATCCTAGAAAACATTTGTGGGCAGAACTGAAAAAGCATGTGCGAGCAAGGAGGCCTACAAACCTGACTTAGTTACACCAGTTCTGTCAGGAGGAATGGGCCAAAATTCACCCAACTTATTATGGGAAGCTTGTGGAAGGCTACACGAAACGTTTGACCCTAGTTAAACAATTTAAAGGCAATGCTACCAAATACTTATTGAGTGTATGTAAACTGTGATGAAAGAAATATCATTCTCTCTACTGTTATTCTGACATTTCACTTTCTTAAAATAAATTAAATGTCAGGAATTGTGAAAAACTGAGTTTAAATGTATTTGGCTAAGGTGTATGTAAACATCCGACTTCAACTGTACATACTTACAAAGTGCAAGTTGGAAGCTATACAAACATGGAACATTGTTGGAGATCATATCTGTCTGTATGTTTTATGTGTTAAGTTACTGTACATGTTCTGATGTTCTTCCATGTAATAACAAAAATAAAATATGTGTTAGGGATACAATCACAGGTAAATAAAATCCCATGAGAACTGTGTATTATAAATGGTTTGAGCATTACTGTTATTTCCTGTAACGTTATCAGGAAGCATGGTAGAATTAGGTCTTAAGAGAGTGGTTTGTTTTCGCAGAAGCAGTGATGCCATACAGACAGCTTTTTGAGAATGTTACCACAGCATGCCTCTGTTTCCTGTTTGACTTCCCTACTGCCTGCAGACCAGGCGCCTCGCTCTGCTACTCACAACTCACAGAAAGATACTGTATGCTCCCTCACATAATTTACAATCAGATTCTGACTCCCAGAACACAGGTAAGAGCCAGAGAAAGTGTCTTATTCCAGATAAGATTGTAATATGCATTTTAGCCCGCTCACTGTTTTACTAATAAACACTCAAAAGGTAGATAGAAATCACTTCTTAATACACGTATTCTGTATAAATGTATCCATAGAACTGTATGTATGAGAAGCCTTTGAACACCTAATAATTCATTTGATTTAATGTCAGAAAAACCAAGAGGGAACAATAGCACTAGGCTCAGAGTGAAAATGTACTACTGGGGCTTCTTCGATTCAATTAACCAATACAACCTGATTTATCCTCTCACGGATAATTCTGAGCCAGGCCCTGTGCTCTGCTAGTGCAGGAAGTGGAGGAGGAAAGGAGGAAGTGGAGGAGGAGGAGGAGGAGGAGGAGGAGGAGGAAGAGAGGAGAAGGAGGAGGAGGATGAGGAAGAGGAGGAGGAGGATGAAAGGAGTTCAGGCTGAATGGACAGACTCACCTTGTTCTTCTTAGTACTCATCTTGCTCTTGAGGTAACTGAAAGTGCGGCTGACCTTCGTCCCTTGTCTCCCCTCAGTGTAACTCCGCAGGGGACCCGGGTCCTCCTCAGAGATGCTGAACCAGACCAGAAAAAATGCACTGAACATACGGACATTCACACTTGTCCTGCTGAAGAAATACCAATCAGAGTACACATTGTAAGAACAGCCCAAATTGAAAACAAAGTCTCTGTCGTACCTGTACTCTAGTGACCCAGAGGTATTGGAGTAGGATCCCATTCCTACAGTAGAAATAGAGAGAGGAGGTGATGAGCTGGACCAATGGAACAGCAGATTGGGTGATATATGGTTCTAAATGGATATACAATATGAGCAATGGAAGCATGTTGAAATAAGAGATTACAGACTGGAATTCCTCTGTATAAAATCATAGACTTACAGTATATAACCATGAAACAGGCCTGTCATACTTTTATCAGTATTGTGGTTCAGTACAAGTATAAATTACATATTACATAATCATTACAAGACATTTCCAAGCAGAGGTGATATCACATAACACGGTTGCACCAATATCCAACTGAACCAGTGGGTACCTGGTAGGATAGGTTACATGTGGAATTGCATACTGGGTAATATGGTTAAGGACATAGCCAATTAACATCAAGACCGAAAAAATTATTTAAACATAAGGCAGCATATATTTCCAGTAGTAGTCAAGGGCGGCTAGTAATAAAGAGAGTTACTAGGGGCCAAACACAGTCCTCCAGCAAAGCTCAATAAGACACACATCACATGACAAACACAGAGACATTTTCAAAAACTGCCATGCAAAATCTCTTACAGCTCTTAAGCTCTATATCTGAAACACTAGAGCAGCGAAAGCCCTTTGAAACGTCATCCCCCAGTAACGGCCCGGCCAGGGATTTGTCTTCCTATCGTTCCCCCCCAAAATAATATACAAGCCGTTCTTACGAGGCTCAAAGGAGTGTGAAAGCAGCAGTGAAATTTCCTAAAGGAAACTCAACCCTTTTTAGCAGCTGTGAAGCCCAAAAGGAACACTTTGAAATGTGTTTATGTGGATTTCAAAGAATGAATGCTAGGGGGAATAAACAGAAGTGATAGAAAGAAAAAGCGGAGAAATGTGTGGAAAACTCACAGAAGGAACATAATATGCATGGCAGTCATGTCAAATACAATAGGAAAAGGGCTACTTTGGACCTGGGGAAATCTGTGCTAGGAGAAAGCTGTTTCTTTGGTCTCAGTTAGATACCAATAGTGGGAAAAATATTCTGGGTTCATGGGCGTCTCCTGCAGATATTCAATAAGGGCAGAATGGATGATGATGATGATTCCAGATGGCTGACTGGACCGCAGAGTGCGTTTTACTCTGAATCTGCAGCATTCATTCTTATAAAAGCTCTCATTGAGTCTGCTGCTGTTGCTAGGTTTTCAGCAATGTACAAATCGTTCACAAATCTTGAGTCAATCTTGTCCTTGACTGTTTCATGAACACTTAAGAAATATGTGAACATCTTGGCATCATTTATTTGTATTTTTAATTCGACTGAAATGAAAAACATGGACATGGTTTGGCATAATAATTTCATCCTTCTCCAGTCCTTGTCATCAAACCAAGGTTTTCCGAACTAAGCTGAGGTGAAGACACTGCTTTCGTAAAATAGATGAAGCCATAATCATGTATAGAGTCCAATAACTCAACAGACATAATTAGTGCACTAGTCAGATTCGCCCAATTTACAAGACCTAATAATCAGTTTTGTTTTGGTGACTGCAGATGAGAACCTACTTGTTTGAAAACAAAGATATGTACTTATTGAATTTCTATCAAACCAAATGACTTGTCTACATCTTCAGAGACATTGACCCTGTTAAGGGGAGGGGACCAAACAGAGATTAGGGTTTGATTTAGAGTTTAGAGGGATGTGACGTCCGTTTAGTGACATGGGCAAACGTAGAGGCAAACTACACAGGAAGCAGCCAGGGGATAGGTGGGCACTCTGGGCATTCTGGAAGCTGTACAGTACTTACTCACAACTTCCTCCTCATCACTGGAGGAAGAGCCAATAGAAAAGAACGTTCTAGATTTGGGGATGCTGAAGGAGAAGGAGATGCGTCTCTTTGGTCGAATCCGTCTGCTCGCTATCCAGTTCAAGGGTACAAAAGACATCAAATCACGCGTTAAATGAGCACAAGAACCTGGGCAGAACCTCATTCCCTTCCAAGTGATCAAGTGAACCCTACCCAGACTTGACCTCATTCCCTTCCAAGTGATCGAATGAGTGAATCCCACACAAAGGGACAGGGACACCAGAGAAGGGAGAAATCACCACCCCAGTGATAGTGAGGAGAAGCTGTAACAGTAGCCCCTCTTAGCCCCAGAGGAGATTGGGATAGAAAGAGTCAACTAACAACCTGATTGGATTCTGTTCCTGTCAACTGTCTGGAAAATGCACAGCAGAGGTGCAGAGAGATACAGAGAGAAAATGGACCTGAATGATGAGGTTGGAAACAGTAGTTGACAGGAGACCTGACTGTTGGATAGATAGAGACCTGGCCTTTTGTACCAGCATGCCACCAGAGGCTGTAGAGCAGGGGTGTCAAACTCATTCCACGGAGGGCAGTGTTTTTTTTTCTTTCTTTTCTTTCTTTCCTCCAGTCAGATTACCAAATCACCCTCTAGTGGTCTTAGGGGTGCAATCTTATCAAGATGTATCACAATTTCTTCATTAATAAACATTCTTTAAAAAAACCTGTGTTTCGGTAGTCAGATTTTGTTATATTTCAGTCTTCTATGATGTATATCAAGTGTAATATTGGGATTTAAACTAAAAATTGAATACATTTCAACTCTATATCTGACATGGTACAGATGTCTTCTTTTGTGAGGTGTATACTTTTGTTCCAAAATAGATTTGTTTAAGACTACCAAGAAACACTCTGTGTGACCCTGATTTAGCCCACTGCAGTAAAAGGTTAAGACCTAGACAACCAGGTGAGGGGAGTTCCTTACTAATTAGTGACCTTAATTAATCAATCAAGCACACGGGTGGAGCAAAAACCTGCACACTCGGCCCTCAGTGGAATGCGTTTGACACGTGTGCTGTAGAGGGGAACCCAGAGAAAGTGTGAGCCTCACCGTCCAGGTCTCTGTGACTGATGGCCAGCATGGACACTGACTTGGTGAGCACTTGGTGAGGCATGGGGGGACGTCTCACTGGCAGAACTCTCCCTGAGTTCTGAAAAAAAGGAGCGAGATCAGTGAGCTGTCTGAGAGAAAATAAAACATTAATCACTCAACTACTGTGCATGCAGAGAGCATGATTACAAAGTTTCAGCGATTGTGCAAGTCTTTGTGCAAGCAAAACACAGAACCCCTATGGTAAAGATAAGCCTGAACATGTACCTGGCTGTCGAGGCTGCTGTAGTCCCCCAGGTCTGACTCCTGCTCCTCTGTCAGGGACAGAAGCGAGCCTCTCTCCTCACTGTCCAGACGTGTCACACGTGCAGCGGTCCCCACATGGGCGGAAGCCTTCCCAGCATCCTCCTCTCCAGCCAGACCCTCCAAACTGTAACTGCAGCACAACACAACTGTGTGAGTTACTGAAGGTATCTAGTTTAGGGACAGTAGATACTAACACCCTGAGAGATCTTGAAATAACAGGCAGGCAGTGAACTCACACCCAGTAGATATTCATTCTCCAGGCAGATGATCAAGGTTATTTCAAAACTGAAACCACAAAAGTGTAGCGCACAAGTACATGCACACATAGACACTTAACTAGATCCCTGCAGTACAGCAGTGAGGAGATGATGAGAGGAAGGAGAGAGAGAGAGAGAGAGAGAGAGAGGTAGAGAGGTAGAGAGAGAGAGAGAGAGAGGTAGAGAGAGAGAGGTAGAGAGGTAGAGAGAGAAGACAGAGGCAGCCAGAAGAGAAGTGACTGCATCCCTGAGGTCGACCACAACTGACCAGCGAGGTGACAAAGACAAAGATACAGCAATGACAGCAGCAGTGACAAAGCACACTCCAAGCCAGATACAGTACACCATGCACAGAGCACAGAACATGCAGGGGCTCCTCATCTTGTTAATCATCCTATACTGTAACTGCACTCTTTCTATCTCGATGTATCTCCCTAGGCAGTTAGTTGACACATGGTGATTGCATACCTTCTGCTATCAATCTGTTCCGGGTGAGGAGGGGGGATGTTGGAGGGACACCAGCTCATACTGACAGGGAGATGCCAGGGAGAGGGATGGACAGGGACAGGAGAGGAGAGATGGGTGGACATAGGGACGAGAAACAGGGTGAAGTTATTTCAGGGTGAGGTGTGATGGTCAAAGATAAAAGTGGGTTAATGATTAATCTTGCAGTCGAATGACCAAAGCACACTTAAATGGTCTCATGGGTGGAATGTATTAATATTGTTCATTATTTTTTTATTAATAAACATGGTGGGGGCAAAAAATCTGGTTACGCCAAAAATCTGGTGTTTCTATGTCAAACAGTTTTGTTATATTTCAGTCTTCTGTGATGTATATAAAGTGTAATGTTGGAATGCAAACTCAACATTTCAACTCTATATCTGACATGGCACAGGTGTCTTATTTCTGTTAAGCCCATAATCATGTGTGTGAGGTGTATACTTTTGTTTCAAAGTAGATTTGTTTAAGACTATTTTGCTTGGTTTCCACTCTCTCCAGAGAGAATTTGTCAGTACTGTTTTAGAAATGTTTTTTCCATAGCATATGTGCGATAGAGGTAAAAGTATGTTTAGAATGTTCTTCCCGTAATTGCAACACACCAGGGAGAGTCAGAATGGAAACATTGAGGAATAACTGTGTGATACCTTCTCCTATGAAACGTTGGCTTTCGAAGCTTCCCCTCCCCTTGACTTCGAAATGAACTGAGAAGAGATGGATGGAGAGATGATCAGAAGACGGAAAAGGAGGGATGGACAGAGAGAGATGGGAGCCCTGAGAGTACAATACATGATAAAATGGGTGATAATGTATAAGAAGGAATCGGTGGTAATAAAAATGAAGGCTATTCAAGGCAAGCCTCTGGATAGTGTCTTGCAGACTGAAACATTGAGCAGAATGAGTGATGATGTCAGGGGAGTGATGGTACAGTACTTCTCACACAGCTCACACAGCTGTTTAAAGAGGTCAGAGGTCAGTGTTTAACCTTTAACCAGGCCTTTCCCACAAAGTCCACTTACACAGAGGAACCTCCAGGCTGACTGACTGTACTGTATACAGGCCCTCTGAGGGACAAGCACGGATCACAAAGATATAAACATCACCACACACACACACACACACACACACACACACACACACACACACACACACACACACACACACACACACACACACACACACACACACACACACACACACACACACACACACACACACACAAGGCCGTATGAGGACCACTCCTCTGGGAGCCAGTCTCTGTCCTAGTCTCATCCCTGTACACTGTACTTCCCAGGCTACCAGCGTCTCAAGTGACAATAGATATCATCATACTGAGGACAAGTCAGAATACTGTATGAGTTGGCGGTGTATGGTTCACACAGATGGCTTTTAAAAAAAAAAAAGTTTTACCATCCATCCATTGCTATCCTTCCTGGGGAGTACTGTAGGTTTATGTGAGTACATGTATGAGGTCAGTGTTTGGATTTAAGAGGACTCACCTGCGTTGGTTCATATCCGTTTCTCCTTCAGGATTCTTCCCCGGGCCCCAGCTGTGCCGGCGGAACGGAGAGAGCGAGCGGATGCACGGGCGCATGATGGCGGAGCATACAGGCACCTCCGTCAGCTTGTCTTCCCTCTCCTCTCCTCCCTTCCCTGTTGGCTGCCAGGCCTCTCCAGAGCTCCAGCTGGCCCTAGTCCCCACCGCCCCCGCCCCCGCCCAGGGAGGGCCCAAGCTGCCCTGGGAGGAGACACTGAGGGGACCTACACTGCCCTGGGAGCTGGCGCTGAGGGGACCCACACTGGCCACGTCGTCAATGGAGGAGAAGGACACTGACACCCCGCTGGTGCTATCCCTTGGCCTATCCACAGCCTGGGGACAGAGAGGACCCAGAGAGACACTGTTAACCACTGGAGTCAAAGTCAACACAACTCAACTCAAAGGCATTATATTAGGAAGCAAAAAACATGGAACGCTGCTTTGGCATTAAGTATGAAGACAAAAAGAGGTGCTCGTCGGAGAACGGGGTATTGCGGGAACAGACTTATTTTAGCTGGAATTGCACATAATATACACCTAATCTAACGCGTATGGCAAGCATGATGCCAAATGTGTCCCTAAATGTCAAAACAAAAATGTCCTGTCTCATTGTCTTCCAGGCTGTTTCTCACACATGTCAGGCCTGTGAGGTCAGGCATGATGATGACTGGTCTGAGCTGCCATTAGTCTGGTCTTACTGCAGCCTTCAGTCTGGTGAGAGGAAAGTCCAAGTCAGGAAGTGAGACATGTTGATGGGAGAGAGAGTTTTTACCAGCCCTATAAAGGTTACATAATAACTGAAACACACACCCTTTAGGGATGCAGGCAGGCAGGCTGCATATGATGATTTCCATTGGGAGTGTATCATTAGTTTTCACATTCTCCAGCAGTGCCAGCGCTGGGCGGGCGGGTGTTGCGCTAACGGTCGGCCGCAGAGGCTCGGAGCATAATAACCATACAGGCCTCTTTATGGGGAGAAGGCCATGGAAAATCAACTTCCAGAACAAATGACTCAGCCTGCCTGAAATCACGCAGCAGGGAAGCAGTCAACCAGCTAACGCTCTCTACACAAACACACACCTACACTACTCACACGCAGTGACGCAGCCACGCACACACACAAACACACATCTCGAAAATTTGCTCTAGAGAAAATTGGATTTGGAATAGGATAATTTTAAAAGGGCCTTTGAGGAATGAAAAGAGTAGTTTAATTGAGTCATGTAACTCATGTCCTTTTTTGGTCACTGCCTGCCTGTCTCTGTCCAAAGTGCTGAGGTCACACAAAGTTTGTGGAGGGGCAGAGACTGGTCTGGGAGCAGTTAGATGGGAGTTGTGTAGCTTCTCAAGAAGAAAACATTTGTTAACGTTTCTTACATTTGACTGATTAACTT
This sequence comes from Thymallus thymallus, assembly GCA_023634145.1. Classification (NCBI taxonomy): domain Eukaryota; kingdom Metazoa; phylum Chordata; class Actinopteri; order Salmoniformes; family Salmonidae; genus Thymallus; species Thymallus thymallus. The sequence continues at coordinate 23,672,348 of CM042413.1, forward strand.
ACTCTTTTTATTTTACATCAAAATAAAAAAAAAATAGCCTAATGAGATAAAACATTGAACCTACAAAGTGAATTGAAGTTACAGTAAGGAGATGCCTGGTGAGGAAAGGACCTCATGAGGGCAGAGAAACCAAAGCTGTTGAACCTAAGAAACGAGGATGAAGGCTGTAGTGGAAAAACAGCTTTGGAGTGCCGTTATGCCTCAGCAGCCCTCCACAGTGTGTACACTTTGGGACAGGGCAGGGGAGGAAGGGCGGTAAAAAAGTGAGGGGGATGAGGTCATAATGGGTTTGCTGGCCCAGGAAGGCTATGCACAATTGGCCCAGGTTTGGCTGGTGTAGGCCGTCATTGTGAATAATAATTTGTTCTTAACTGATTTGCCTAGTTAAATAAAGGTTAAATAAAATAAAATGGTGACTAAAAGAGTGTCTGGGTCCAGTCCAGTGTGCTGTGCTCACCGTTCTGAAGACACTGTCCTCTCCCAGACTGTCCACATCACTGACTGAGTCTTGCAGTGCCCCAGTGGTCGACAAAGAGCCTCCAACACTCTCAGAGCACGGGGACACAGGGAATTCTGTGAGAGAGAAAAGGGGTATCAAGATGAGTGTCAGATATTCACCATGGCCTTGCTGTGTCAGTGTTGGAGTGTGTGTTGGAGTGTCAGTGTGTATGCGTTGGGCCCTGTGAATGTGCATGAAGATAAATACAAGGGTCAACTCAGATAGTCTGTGTAGCCATTTTGTTTAGTTAGCTATTTAGCAGTCTCATGGCTAAGGGATAGAAGCTGTTCAGGGGCCTGTTGGTGTCAGACTTGATGCACTGGTACCGCTTGCCGTGCGGAAGCAGAGAGCAGTCTATGGTTTGGGTGGCTGAAGTCTTTAATTATTTTCCGGGCCTTCCTTTCACGTGATCAGGAAGACAAACGTGCTGCAAAGCATTGCTAGTTGCAATCCTCTTGGGCAGGATGTTGATGACGTCAGTTGCCCAAAATTATTAGCTCTTTCTATTTTTATTGTCAGGAAAGATGTTATTGTATATGAGTGGGTTGTTGTTTTGTCATTGTTTGACTGGAAGCGTCTCAAAGGGAGGGGACAAAGACACAGAGATGTTTAGGACAATGCGGTGATATGGATACCTTTTTAAACTATGATAGCAACTGATCTCTGCACAGATGTGAACTCTATCTTCTTCAGACGTCAAAGGTGGTAGGGTTGAACAATATGCACAATATGCTAACCTAGCCTACAGATAAGAGATACATTGATTGATACTATGGTGACACATGGTGCAGTAGGGATAGAAATTCAAATGAAAGCAGGTCCATGCCATCCCCATCTTATCTGAATCAATGACCTTACCATTTTAAGCCTCTCTCTACTCTTACAGACCTCTGCTCTCTTCTCTACAGTTCATCTTAATCCTCTGAAATTAAGTTACAACCTGATCTTTCCAATTGAGATCTTACAGAAATGAAATTATATTCTGGCAAGTGCTCTTCCATGATCCAAGCAAAGACATCCAGACCCCTGACAACCCTCCTGATCTTAATTTCTGCTCTTCTCTATCTCATATGACCTATATGATAACTTACTGCCTGGCAGAAATAAACTCAGCATTGGCCATGCCATGCCTGGTATTGGTCAATGCAAATTCTTCTGACAAGCTGCCTGGAAGACACAGAGTTCCTTTGGATATAAGCTCTGTATGTTAGTGGGTGTGTGTCATGCCCTCAGCCGCCACTATACTCTTAAGACAAAAAGGGTTCCAAAAGGTTTATTCTACTGTCCCCATAGGAGAACACTTTTTGGATCCAGATAGAACCCTTTAGGGTTCCATGTAGAATCCTCTGTGGAAAGGGTTCAAATGGAACTCAAAAAGGTTCTACCTGGAACCACAAGGGTTCTACCTGGAACAGAAAATAGTTATTCAAAGGGTTCTCCTATGGAGACAGCCAAAGAACCCTTTTAGGTTCTAGATAGCACCCTTTTCTCTAAAAGTGTACATTACATCATCATATTTTGACTTACCTGTGGATTCTGTGATGGTGGTCTTCACCTGTAGTATGGGATCAGTGCAGGGCTGGACAGGGTAGAATGTCTCCTTCTCTCTGTGGATCTAAAAACAGAAAGACATTTGGGATCAACAAGACTGAATTTATACAACAGATGTCTTCAGCAATGTAGCGGTAAGCATATTTTTTTTTGAGAGCCAAAATAACTACTGAATTTACACCAGTTTTCTAAGTATTTTCTTAAAGAATCTGAAAAGAATTCCCAGTATTCTCAACCATGCTGTCAGACAGATATACAACAATATTAGTCTTAGGACATTAATATTGATGGCCTCTACTTTTCCCCTACCACAGAACACAGCTTTGCATAGAAGGAGAAGAAAATACATTCCTGCAGGTAGAGAGAATCTAATCACGTGAATGAAAGACCACAAACAGTGGGACTGTGCCTCGATCTGACTCGCCAGGCCCACATCTGACCTATCCCCTGGGCCCAGGTATGCTACAGTTAGCCTCCAGTAGGCTCTCTATCTGTGTCTGGAACTGGCTGTGCTGAGCTCTAGCTGCTGTTTACCATACGTGCTGCTGCTGGGAATTTGGACTGGGAGTCGGAAAAGAATTCTGCCCACATGTAAACAGCAGGCCTGATTGACATTCAGCTGACAACTGCTAGCAGTCTGAGACTCTTAGCCTACCAGGAGTTAAAATAATATACACTACCGTTCAAAAGTTTGGAGTCATTTAGAAATGTCCTTGTTTTTGAAAGAAAATAACATTTTATGACCATTAAAAGGCAGATTTTGTATGGAATATCTACATAGGCGTACAGACGCCCATTATCAGCAACCATCACTCTTGTGTTCCAATGGCACGTTGTGTTAGCTAATCCAAGTATCATTTTAAAAGGCTAATTGATCATTAGAAAACCCTTTTGCAATTATGTTAGCACAGCTGAAAACAGTTGTGTTGATTAAAGAAGCAATAAAACTGGCTTCTTTAGACTAGTTTGATTACAGGCTCAAAATGGCCAGAAACAACAAACTTTCTTCTGAAACTCATCAGTCTATTGTTGTTCTGAGAAATGAAGGCAAATCCTTGCGAAAAATTGCCAAGAAACTGAAGATCTCGTACAACGCTGTGTACTAGTCCCCTCACAGAACAGCGCAAACTGGCTCTAACCAGAATAGAAAGTGGGAGGCCCTGGTGCACAACTTTGCAAGAGGACAAGTACATTAGAGTGTCTAGTTTGAGAAACAGACGCCTCACAAGTCCTCAACTGGCAGCTTCATTAAATAGTACCCGCAAAACACCTGTCTCAACGACAACAGGGAAGAGACGACTCCGGGATGCTGGCCTTCTAGGCAGAGTTGCAAAGAAAAAGTCATATCTGGCAAAAAAAGAGAAAAGATTAAGATGGGCAAAATAACACAGACACTGGACAGAGGAAAATTTGAAAAAAGTGTTATGGACAGGTGTTCGGATCACAAAGAAGAACATTTGTGAGATGCAGACCAAATTAAAAGATGCTGGAGGAGTGCTTGACACCATCTGCCAAGCATGGTGGAGGCAATGTGATGGTCTGGGGGTGCTTTGGTGGTGGTAAAGTGGGAGATTAGTACAGGGTAAAAGGGATCTTAAAGAAGGAAGGCTATCACTCCATTTTGCAATGCCATGCCATACCCTGTGGACGGCGCTTAATCGGAGCCAACTTCTTCCTACAACAGGACAACGACCCAAAGCACAGCTCCAAACTATGCAAGAATTATTTAGGGAAGAAGCAGCCAGCTGGTATTCTTACGATAATGGAGTGGCCAGCACAGTCACCAGATCTGTTCTGGGAGCAGCTTGACCGTATGGTACGTAAGTGCCCATCAAGCCAATCCAACTTGTGGGAGGTGCTTCAGGAAGCATGGGGTGAAATCTCTTCAGATTACCTCAATAAATTGACAACTAGAATGCCAAAGGTCTGCAAGGCTGTAATTGCTGCGAATGAAGGATTCTTTGACGAAAGTTTCGATTTTCGTTATTATTTCAATTAAAAATCATTATTTCTAACCTTGTCAACGTCTTGACTATATTTCCTATTCATTTTGCAACTCATTTCATGTAAAACAAGGACAAATCTAAGTGACCCCAAACGGTAGTGTACATACATTGGGGAGGTGCTGGGGGCTGCCACTCTGGGCACCCAGGGAGCTATTGTTCTGGGGGGTTAAGTGCCTTGCTCAAGGGCACAACAGCAAGCAATGGCATCCAGGCAGACCTGGGAATCAAACCGGCAACCCTCTGGTTGCTGGCTCACCTCTCTAACCTCTAGGCTACCTACTGCCTCATGAGCAGTGTTCACTGTTCAGATGGCAATAAGAACAGAATGGAGGAAGAAGAACACCTACCAACCCTCAGATTCATACAGAGCGTGAACAGAGAAGAACTATCACTTCTTCTAGTAGATGCCCTTATTAAAACCCACATACATTATTTTAAGATTCCAATAGTTACAATATGGTAACTACATCAATTACACCTCACTAACTAAAAACAATTACACTTCTCTAACTACAACAACTACACTTCTATAACTACACCAACTACACTTTTCTAACTACAACAATTACACTTCTCTAACAACAACAATTACACTTCTCCAGGGAGGGGTTTACTGAGAACTTGGCCATGGAGACTTCTATGAGGACAGAGGAGATTCATACAGCTCACCCTCTGTTCCTCATAATCCATCATCAGCTTCAGACATCACACCCACTGGCAGACCACTCATCATGTGACCAGGTCGCCAACTACAGAGCCAATCCTCCCACGCCTCGTTCATGAACGTGTGTTTGTAATAAGTGTGTGTGTGTGTGTGTGTGTGTACATGTGTGACTGCGTGTGTGTGTGTGTGTGTGTGTGTGTGTTTTGAGGTGTTTGTGTGTGTATCCAGGACATTTTCCCCTCACCCACACACACACACACACGGCTGCTGATACAGGACCTTATTGTTCCGCCCCTGCTCAGAAGGACAGGGTCTCAGTGTCGTAACACAGGGGGGTGTGGGTGTCGCCCCTCTAATCAGGCCTCTGTGTCCGTCCAATCACACACAGCTGCTGCTGCTCAGAACCAGGCCAGGGGGAAAATATGGACACGTGACCTAGAGACACTGTTCTTTTAGACTACAAAATGGCTCTTATTACAACACACAACCCATGGTCAGATAGACAGACGAACCACGGTCACATCTCAACATGCTTTTATCACTTACAGATGGCCTACAGTCAGATCTTGTATTTTCCTCAACATGCTTTTATTACTTACAGACGGCCTACAGTCAGATCTTGTATTTTCCTCAACATGCTTTTATCACTTACAGATGACCCACGTCAGGACTTAAGTATGTTTTGTCATGAAAACAGAGGACACTTTAAGGCCTTTACCATTCCTTTATCACCCGTAGCATGCGCTCCAGCAGGTATATCTCACTGGTCACCCCCAAAGCCAACACCTCCTTTGGCCGCCATTCCTTCCAGTTCTCTGCTGCCAATGACTGGAACGAATTGCAAAAATCCTTGAAGCTGGAGCTTCCTATCTCCCTCACTAACTTTAAGTATCAGCTGTCAGAGCTGCTTATCGATCCCTGCACCTGTATATAGCCCTTCTGTAAATAGCCCACACTACTACCTCATCCCCATATTTATTTTATTTTTTTCGCTCATTTTGCACTCCAGTATCTCTATTTGCACATCATCATTTGCACATCCATCATTCCAGTGTTAATGCTAATCTGTAATTTATTTCATCACTATGGCTTATTTATTGTCCTACCTTCCTAACCTTACTGCATTTTGCACTACATTTGCACACTCTGTATATAGATTTTCTATTGTGTTATTGACTGTACGTTTGTTTATTCTCATGTGTAACTCTGTGTTGTTTTTTGTCGCACTGCTTTGCTTTGTCTTGGCCAGGTCGTAGTTGTAAATGAGAACTTGTTCTCAACTGGCCTACCTGGTTAAATAAAGTTGAAATAAAAAAATAAAAAATATCACCTATAGATGGGCTAGGCATGGGAGGTATACTGTATATACCGTATACCGCAATTCACAATTAAATATTTGCCATCAGATATATTCTAATGGCTTCCTGGATGAGTTCTCTACACTTGCCATTTTTTCCCCTGTGCTTTCTTCTAGGGTTTCTCATTTGTTGTTTTCTTTTCAGAAAAGCATACATAACAACTTTGTTAATTTGCACAATTTCTCTCGTTCACTTTTGCTTGTAAATGTCCACACTCACTGTAAATTACATTTGGTAGCTACTATCTACACTTATATAACTTTATTAGCTGGATTTGCCTGTCTTTGCAATTAGTTTATGTTCGTTTTCGCTCGTTAGCATTTAGCTAATAGCCTCTATATGATTTAGCAAATTTTTTGGGGATCCCAAGTCGCGTAGCGGTCCAAGGCACTGCATCTCAGAGCTATAGGTGTCACTACAGACCCTGGTTTGAATCCAGGCTGTGTCACAATCAGTCTGTGATTGGCCGGGGTAGGCCGTCGTTGTAAATAAGAATTTGTTCTTAACTGACTGTCTAGTTAAATAAAGCTTAAGTAAATACAAATAAAGATGGTGCCAATTTTGGGCTTTTCTTGCATTTTTGGCACTCCCTTATGTGCTATGTCTGTAATACCGTAAATCTTTGTATGAGCGAAGGACGGTATGACAATATGAAAATCGTATACCACCCAAGCCTAGTGGTGACCTTCATATCCACCAGCCATCCAACAAGACTACATTGACTCAGACTTTCAACATCCAAGCTGAACAAAAATGACACAGCTGAGTTTGTGACAGCTCACTGGGTCCCTGACTGAGTGCCAGGTCCACATGAAACACATGACTCTGAGACCGGACCCAGGTCATTGACAAACTGCTGGACGCATAGCTGGATTCCACACTGATCCCATGTTGTGTAGTAATCAATGCTGATGTTAATGTAACTAGCAGACTCTGGTTTGGCAGGACACACAACCTGATCTACAGTCAGTCAAATCACATCTAGACTAAATCTCCTTCTGAAGACCTCGACTCTGACTCCCTGAACTCAACAATACAAACAGAGACGGTAATGAAGAACACATAAACCTCAGAGGTAGGTCAGTATTTCTTCGCTCCGAACGCTCAAACAGACACTATACAGTACATTGTCAAAAAGGGCAGACTTGATAAAGTATAACATTCTGGACTTCCAGAGAATAGTTCACTGTCTATTTGGTTTCCACCACCAAGAAAATGGAGCTCAAGAAGGTTGGGATCTTTTTGTTACAGTGGAAATATATCAGTCAGTCAGTTATCTGTCTGGACTAAACGGTTTAGCAGACAGATAGACAGACAGACAGACAGTGCTTAAGGGCGGGAGAATGAAACAGACAGTACAATAGAACTATTAAGAAACTCTGAACAAAGGATCCATTGGGTACTATGATTTATGGCCCGGCGATTAAGTTATGGAGTCATTCGACTGCTTTCTCGACCAATAAAGACAAGTGTACTGACGATCATTATTAGTGACAACCGACTTGATGACAGAACTGATTGAGTCTTGTAAAAGGGAATTATATTAAAAGCATTAAACTCAATAAAGTCCATATAGATGTTTGTACATGAGAGAGAGAGAGAGAGAGAGAGAGAGAGAGAGAGAGAGAGAGAGAGAGAGAGAGAGAGAGAGAGAGAGAGAGAGAGAGAGAGAGAGAGAGAGAGAGAGAGAGAGAGAGAGAGAGAGAGAAGAGTGGGTGAGAGAGGGAGGAGTGAGAGAGAGAACAAAGTCTATGCGTACATGTCTCTCCTCTGTAGTGGGAATGTGAAAACATGTGGATTTCCCCAGGCTTGTGGTTAATTGTCTTTCCCCCACCAGTAGGGTGTGGAGGCAGGGGGGTTCTTTACCAGGGTTCTGTACAGTCTTAAAGTGGCTAGTGGACAATGCACAAGGCCTCATTGATGGGCCTGCCTACAGACCAGCGTAGCACTGAGCAGCCTCTGTGTGCCCAGCGCACAGTGGAGGGGGGACACTATACTCTTCTCCTCCAGAAGCCCAGGTCCAGGCCCGCCAGCAGACACACACACACCAGACACACACGTAACATACAATATAGAACACGTGAGACATGCACACAGTTCATATTGTACACAACATTTGTACACGTGAGACATGCACACACAGTTCATATTGTATACAACATTTGTACACACAGTTCATATTGTACACAACATTTGTACACACAGTTCATATTGTACACAACATTTGTACATACAGTTCATATTGTACACAACATTTGTACACACAGTTCATATTGTACACAACATTTGTACACACAGTTCATATTGTACACAACATTTGTACACACAGTTCATATTGTACACAACATTTGTACATACAGTTCATATTGTACACAACATTTGTACACACAGTTCATATTGTACACAACATTTGTACACACAGTTCAAATTGTACACAACATTTGCAGGTACAGACACATTTCCGTTCTTATCCAAAAATGGATAATAGTTTGTTTTTGTTCTATTCTATTTCATTATATTATTATATAGACTGCATGCATTTATACAGTATATCAGGATCCTGCACTGTCTGGGAAAATAAGATGATCAGCTAAAAATGGATACATGTGGGTGGAGAAGGAAGCTCAATGTTCAGAAGAGTCCCTGGTGAACCCAATCTAGCGAATGGCAGACTTCAGACTTGTACTTTCCACAGTGACAGCCAATGTCTGGCATGACTCAGAGGCACAGCAAGGGACAGGAATGTCCTTGGAGAGAGCTACATTTAAGTGCTTTGTTACAGTACTTACAGTGCAGACAGAAACAACAACACTGCCAAGCTTAGTTTAGGCGCAAACAATCAATACACGCCCTTGGGATAGGTGGAGTTATTCTGAAGCAGAGACGTAGTTAACAGAGCATGTTTTTCTCCCTCCCAGCAGTTCGACTAGAGAGACGCATTAACCTGGTCTATCCGTCACCAAGTTCACTCAGCCCTCCTCGCCCTTACGGGCACACAACAGACATGACCACACCACACCAAAGGACTTCACTGGATCGTTTCTCACAACCTGAGAGGGAAGAGCAAGGCTAAGGAAGGGGAGATTTGATCTGATCACCACCACAATCTTCATTTTTGGGGTGGAGTTGTAAAACTGATGCAATAGAACCCGCTTGTCTCTTCCCTTCGAAATCTAACCAACCTGTGCATAATGACATCCTTTAGGAAGAAGTATCTCTTAAGCAGTTGGTTCTCTCTTCCCCTCTGTATTGAAGCGATCCGAATCTAGTTCAGCTTGATCACTGTCCAAAACTACTCTGGCCTGGGTTCTGACACCCAAAGATGATGGAGAGCAGAGGGGAGAATTCCCAGGACCCATGCCCAAAGATAGAGCCTGACACTTGGCCCCAGAGACCCAGCCTGGCCTCTTATCACAAACCTCAACTCCACAGGCCACTCTACTCTGTCCAAGCGCTCCAACATGCTCTGCTGCTTTGGCCTGGCCTCTCTCAGATACAGACACAGTGCCCTTCCTTACCACTACATATATATTCACCAACCCAGAGCCCACATGCCACATTCCAGTGGAATTCCACCGCTGTTCCCAGTCCCACCCAGCTAAAGTAGAGAGGGATGCTCAAAGTGATGGTGATGATTAAGAGATGCTGAAAATATGACTTAAACGCTGAGCGGTTTGGTGGAGCACGGATTTGTCACTAAAACACCTCCCTTGCCTTATCCTGAAAGCTTTGGCATGCCATTGTGTTTCATAGGGGGAAAAAAATCAGGGCTTCCTGAGTTATGAGCTTGTAGCTGTGTGTGTCTATGGAAAAACGGGATCTAATCGAATTAATCTGTTGAGATAAATGGGGCAGGTTTTAACATGATATTTGAGGCAAAATCTATCAGAATCAGATATGGTGCTGCTAGCAATAGACAACATTTAGAGACAGAATACAGACGGAGGAATTCACACAAAGTTTACATAAATTGTATACAATCCCGACACACACAGACAAGAGAACATGCATCACATTCAGAAACCATGCATTGTATTCAGTGACTCACACTGTGCACACAGACGAAGTGTCATCCAAAGTAAACAGGGAGAGAAAGAGACTGAGAGAGGGAGGGAGGAAGCGAGAGGAGAGAGAGAGAGAGTGAGGAAGAGGCAGAGAGAGAGGAAATGAGAGAGAACAAAAGAGAGAGAGAAAGAGGGAGAGAGAAAGAGGGAAAGAGAGAGGAAATGAGAGAGAAAAAAGAAAGATAGAGAGAAAGAGAGAGATATTCCTGGGATCTGGCCTGCAGGCCTTCATTCTCCATCCATAAAACAAACTCCACCCTGAGAGCACACTCCTCAAGGCTGTCAGTGAGCACATCTTCTGACAAACGGCTGACAAACGCTCCACACCTACTGAGCACACACTGAGGAACGACTAACAATTAGACACATCCGGACAAACACAAATACACTCAAGAGACTGAATGGCATGAAATGTGACAGTCATCGTCACAGTGAATATATGAAATCTAACTTGTTACCACGCGGATACAGCAGAGAAGAAAAGCTACATCAAAACACGTCATGAAAACCTACAGACTGTTTTTTCCCCATGACCATATCCATAGGCGTAGAGCGCTCTCTCACACATGTGGCAATTAAAAAGATTCTCTGTCCATTCATACCTTTATCAAAACGACATCCACTGTTCTCTCCCCCTTTCCATGCAGACTATACCTCCGCTTGTGTCGCTCGTACATCTTTTCAGGCAGTGAAAAGTAGTGGGTATTAACAGGCAGGCGCTAGATTCCAACATGAAGCCCAGGCTTGTGGAGTCCTTTGTGAAGTTTGGGGAAAATGAGCAACTCTTCCCACATCTGCTCACAGGACCAGCCCCTCAGTCTGACCCTCCCTCCTTTTCCTTCTCCCTCTCTCACACACTCCTCCCTCCTCTTCTCTCTTTCACTCCGTTACTCGCTGAGCCTCTCCCTCTTTCCCTGTCCTCTCTTTCACTGCTGCTTTTTCTCTTCTTTCCTCTACTCATCTCTTTCCATTTTGGGTTCAATTTCAACTCCTCGTATGCTCTCTTCTATCGACATCTATTTCGTCATCCCCTGTTTCTCTGTGTGGTGACGAGTTGAACAGTCGTGCCCAGATGCTGAGCGGCGGGGTGAGAGTGTCTATGGAAACAGGATAATAAGGCAGCCAGTCTACTGTTGCTTGTCCCATAGGTTTGATTTAATAACACTACTAATAAGGAGAATACTTTTATGAATTAAAAGCATACATCCTATATCTTTACATAAGGGATTTAAGTCGAAACATGGTCATCATTATCAAAAACATCCCAAGCTTATCACCTAGAACTCTAATCTCAATGTGTGTAACATGTTCTCAAACCCTGGGTACAGAAGCAGAGGACAATGTAGAAGTGTCCTCTGTGTGAAACACTTGAGCAGGAAAAAACTCCACATCTGCAGTCAGTCATCAATGGGAAGGACAAACAGTTGGAACCATGGCAACCATTACAAACTGTGCCCATGACGCACACACACACACACACACACACACACACACACACACACACACACACACACACACACACACAGAGAGAAAGAAAGAGAGAGAGAGAGAGAGAGAGAGAGAGAGAGAGAGAGAGAGAGAGAGAGAGAGAGAGAGAGAGAGAGAGAGAGAGAGAGAGAGAGAGAGAGAGAGAGAGAGGTCTGGGGCTCCTTCAGTCCTAACACGTCTGGGCAGCTGAGTGGAACGCAACACAACCCCTGGAAACAAGAGCAACTTGCCCCAATTCCTACTACTCCCCAGGGCACACAGCTTGTAACATTATGAGAGGAAAATAAAATAACAGACCCAAATACAATATGTGCTAATCTTGTTTAGGGGACTTTTCTAGAATGGCAAATCTCATTGGTTAAAACCACAACCACCGGGGGGGGGTGGGGGGGGGGCAGGGGAAGAGTGATTTAATCAACACTTCCATATTTCTTCCAGCCTCTCTTTGTGCTAATAAAGGACGGGCTTCTACTACCACTGTGCATACCACAACAAACTCTCAACACACGTCTACAGTAAATAACTACCTATTCCAAACAGTAAAGAATGCAGAATTCACTTCAAAGTCTCTGAAAGCAACCTAAAACATGACTGTATGACAAAATGTCAACAAGCATATCATTTCCCATGCTGCCTGCTCAGTAAACATAGTGGTGTGGGTGCAGCATGTGAGCTACTCCACTGAGAGAAGGATCAATCGACATAAAAGGCTGTGGGTCAGGGTGAGTTGAGAGAGGTGGTGGCGGTGGTGGGGGAGGGGAGGGGAGGGGGAGCGTCGTGAAGCGCTCTTTGTAAGGCCCTGGCGCATACAAACGCAGAGGGTCTGAGACTGGGGCTCTGCTGAATACATGGTACCTACGGAGCTCTGGGCTTAGGACCTCATCTGGTATAGGACTGTAGTCAATAGATAGGATCTAGGCAGAGAGAGAGAAGAACAAACTGCCCGTTTGTGTGTCCTCATATCCTGCTGTACAACTACAGAGGAAGGGGAAGAGAAACCAGAGAGAATGATGACTGGGAAAGAAGAGAGACATGTGTAAAGACTTAGTTAAATGACTGACACACACACACACACACAGACAGACAGCTAGACCCACCCGAGTCAGGTTCAGTGAGCGATGAACAGGCTCAACGTGTTTGTCCAGCTCCACTGATCAATCTCACTGAAGAATTCACCACCACTAGCTACCCCCTGATTCCCCCAAACCAAACAATATGGAGGAAAATATCCTTCCATTTATGCACTGAGCAGCCTCAGGACCTACTAAGTCCTACAGTTCCCAGGCAGCCCATTCCACTGCAGTAGGAAAGAGGGACAGATTTATAACAGTCTCATCATGCTCGGTTTGGTAACCTGTGAAAACTTAAAAATCATAAACCATCACAATTCCTGACTAGAATGCAAGTTGTCAAGCACGCCTCTGCAAGATTAAGACAGGCAATATATTACTGAACCAAACATTCAGGCAAAAAAATAGTTTTTATATAATCTTTCTTTCTCTTGTTAAACGTCTGAAATGCAGTTGAGAGCAGACTCAGTACACATCGGGAGGTAGTTATACCAGAACACAACACAAGGGGGTGCCTGAGGACACACGGGGCTGGCAGGAACATTCATTATGGTTTTGGCAGGCTGCAGCAGGACAGTCTGTCTGTCTTTCAGGACTTTCTCCTTTGCTGGCTGCTCTCTGTTAATGTGCCTCCTCCACAGTACTCACCCTTCTGTTTTACGAAGGTCACTCAACTGTACCTCACACGAACTCATTGACACTAAAGGCTGTGTAGCATCATACAAACCAATTAACCAAACATTCTGCATCACATTTTATAGCAATGTCATGTCGATACTATCATTCTTTCTATGCATTCACCATTTACCGTTGAAAACTTTGGCCATCAAACACGTTCAAACAGATCTCTGGTGACGAGTCTGTCGACCAAAATGTGGCTCCAGTTGATGTTAGACTGCCCTCTGTTGGTGACTAACGTTAGCATCAAATGATTATTCCATGCAGCTCCTCCAGTATGTAACAGCTCACAGGTTGTCTCTCTGACAGGTTGTCATAATCAGCGAGGTGGACGCCAATGACATGATTCCATCAACAGAACACTGCTGGAGCAAACTGAATTAGACTGAAAGAATCTGAGAAATGGCATCTGCTTTCACTCTCCCTGGCTGGCATTGGCATATATTTGCTTCAGGTGGAAGAGCACTGAGCAGAGCAGGCCTCAGCATGGAGATTAAACAGCTGCTAATAGGGAGACATTAAGGAGTCCTGCACTGCACCCAATGTTCAGCTGTCTCATATAGTCAGTTACTGTATACATCATGATGTCTACAAACTGTGTTTCTATTTTCTAACTGACATTAGGAATCAGATGTACTCTGATTCTCATACTAAGCTGTCCAGTCTTTGTTTTTCCCACAGCATTGGTTTCATCCAGTGTCTGACTCTGATAAACATTCAGAGAGCACACTACATTTTCTTCCTAATTCTCTAACTTAAACTAGATTCAGTATTGTTGAAAAGATCTTAATAAAGAAACATTGAACATTCTTCTCCTCTGAGACGATGAGGTTTCCGTGCCACAGGCTTCTGGCTGTCTGGCTGTCTGGCTGCTATGTTTTATCTGGTGAGCTTCTTAAAAGACAGAGTTCTCCAGAGTTACAGTGTAATTCCTCTCAAAGGCTAACAATGAAGTGCGGAGGGAGTCTGGCCAAGTGAGAGCTGTGATAGTGGCCCTGTCTACATGTCTACATGCCACTCTCCAGATAAGCATAGCAGCACAGCTTAGCCACATTCACAAGAGAGGGGTGAATTGCAGAACTAATCACAGCTGAACAGTACACCAATCCTTCTTGCTTAAAGACAATTATCATACCAGAAGAAAGTTGTTTAAGCTAAACAACGTCAACGACAAGCGCACTGTGAGATTGCGTTGTGATTGCAACAGTGATAGCTGAAGCATATGACACGGCTGAAGCATACAGTATGACATCATCTCAGTCACATAGTCCCTGAGGACTACGCTGACAATTCCACACCACACAAAAAACCCCACATGAAAATCATAGAGAATCACAAAGAAAAACACAGAAGATGGCTGCCCACAACTGCACGGTCAGTCTCTCACCATAACATAACACCTACTATACAATAGAAGGTCACCTTTTAGAACCAGGTGGTCAGAAATAGAGAATGACAACGGTAGGAAACAATATGGCTTCCCATAGGAACAGGTGTGCTGCTAGAGCTGTGAGGGAGGGCAGTGCCCTGACAAGCTGGTGTGGATGTACCCTGCTGCTAATCAGACACTTCCTTCCACCCTCCCTGTCTTCACACTGCTGCTACAGCTACTGTCAGACGGGCTGTGTAATCTCTTCCTCCCTCTCTATGGCTTGTTTTTTTACCCCTCATATCACTCCTCTCAGGGGAGAGACGAGATGGTGAGGTCATCTTTTATTTTTATTTTCTTCTTCTGGTTAAACAGGGTAGGGCAGGGCATACACACACACACACGCACAAGGTGAACCACGTGACCGCAGCTTTCCCATATCTGCCCACCTGACCTTTAGAAGGCAGAGTTCAGCTTGTCAGGCCGAGAAGTGCGTCATGTTTGTGCGGACTTTCCCAAAAGTGAAGGCTAACAACATGAAAAAAGGGTTTATTTAGTGAGGTCAGGTGGGAATGCTTGGCATGAACAGCAATAAGATAATCGCTTCCCAGAAACAAATTTTACTGAGTTTTACTGATTTGTGGGGACTGGAGTCAGAGTTTTACTGATTTGTGGGGACTGGAGTCAGAGTTTTACTGATTTGTGGGGACTGGAGTCAGAGTTTTACTGATTTGTGGGGACTGGAAGCAGAGTTTTTCTGATTTGTGGGGACTGGAGTCAGAGTTTTTCTGATTTGTGGGGACTGGAAGCAGAGTTTTTCTGATTTGTGGGGACTGGAGTCAGAGTTTTTCTGATTTGTGGGGACTGGAGTCAGAGTTTTTCTGATTTGTGGGGACTGGAGTCAGAGTTTTACTGATTTGTGGGGACTGGAGTCAGAGTTTTACTGATTTGTGGGGACTGGAGTCAGAGTTTCACTGATGTTCCACATCATTAGAGTACCAAGAGCTTTTGATCTGTGACTGTAAATTCATAAAAACATGAACATAATAAAATAAGAATGATTATTGACTAGATTTATTAATACCATTACGCTGCTGTTCATTGATTATTGATTGCTATTACCATTAGTATTTATCTATTGATCCTGCTACTGGTCACTATTACTCCTGTTTACATGTATATAGTACAATTAGTATATTACTATAAGTATTTACATTAGCTTGCTACCAGTCACTTTTTAGCCCTGTTTCCAAGTATATCCTACTACTAGTCACTTTTTATGTATAAACCCACCTCAATCACTCCAGTGCCCCTGCACATTGAATAAGGTACAGTATATACTGTGTACTTGTATTCATGTGTTTCTTCACCCTATATCGTACTTAGTTTTTATTTATTTGTATTTATTTTGTAATGTTTTTTGTTTTACTTTCTATTATTATCTATATTATTATTACTATCACGACGACATGGTAAAAAACTGTCGTTCTGCCCCTGAAAAAGGTTAACCTACTGTTCCCAGAGCGCCGAAGACGTGGATGTCGATTAAGGCAGCCCCCCGCACCTCTCTGATTCAGAGGGGTTGGGTTAAATGCGGAAGATATATTTCAGTTGAATGCATTCAGTTGTACAACTGACTAGTATCCCTCTTTCCTTTCCCTTTCCTTTCCTTTCCTTTCCATTGTTGGGAATGAGCTCTCAAAGTAACATCACTGTACTGTTTTACACCTGTGCACGTGGCGAAATAAACTTTGAAAGTTGAAACATTATCTCACCAGTGTAGAGTCTTCCGTGTCTGAGAGGGATTCCTTCTTCCCATTCTCTTCTCCCTGGGCAGGACAGACTGTGTCTTTGTCTGGGGAGAGATACAGTATGACACAGGTATGACACAGGTATGACAGACAAATTTGGAACGTGACCCTATGACTCTATGAACAAACTAACACAGCATCCTCTCAGTAAATTAAATTGAATTTGAACTCAAGTTCAAAATATGACCACATAATAATGAATCAAACCAGTAGTATAAAGAGTATATGCCTTGACAACCGTTTGGATAGCAACAATAAACCAGCTGACATGCAGGAAGAGATAACAATGATCTCTATTTATACTACATCAGTGTAGACTCAGAGGATCTATTCTGCTTCATATTCCCATCCAGACAGGAAAGGGCCTGGGTGTAGCCATGTGCTCACAGACCGCCAAGACAGGGAGGGCTCTGAGTGGAAGACCACCTTTCAGGATGCCTCTATTTTCAGAGCCTACTGTAAGGTCTGGTGAGATCATTGTATTGCTGCTTGGATACGTAAATACACACACAGCTCCATTCATATTCACACAGCTCTCTAGATGACTGATATGGAGCCTTTGACCTTTTCAGACTGACTCAGGGACGAGAGGACAGAGATAGGCTTGGGCAGTATACCGTATATACCGCATACTGGGGTATTTGGAAATAGCCACAGGATGTTTTTTCAATACCTTCAATACTGTTTAAACGATTTCTTTGAAGTTTTTTAATACATTTTAATATTTGTAGCTACTGTACTTAAAGTAAATCCCTGCAGTCAACTTGTTCTATAGGTTAGGAGATAAAGAAGATCACAATCTTAATTTAATCTGCCACATAATCTTTCATTATGAAGTTCACCGGTAATCCCCAGTCATGTGGTGTTTCTTTAAAAGCACACTACGACGAGAGACCGGAGCCTTGTGAGTTTATTTATTATATTTTTTATTTAACCTTTCTTTAACTAGGCAAGTCAGTTAAGAACAAATTCTTATTTACAATGACGGCCTACCCCGGCCTCCCCTAACCCGGACGACGCTGGGCCAATTGTGCGCTGCCCTATGGGACTCCCGATCACGGCCGGTTGTGATACAGCCCGGGATCGAACCAGTGGTCTAAGGCACTGCATCTCAGTGACGCCTCTAGCACTGAGATGCAGTGCCTTAGACCACTGCGCTACTCGGGATCACCCAAGTCACTCACTGTCTTACAGTATGGAATTCACAACTAAATGTTTGCCAGTTAGATATCTTGTAAATATTAAGTTAACTGTCTAAAATGTACTAAATGCTCTGCAACTGTGCATTTTGTTTGCTAATTTAGTATCTAGTTAGCTATATCGCTAAGTGGTTGCTTAGCTTCTTCCAAAATCCTAACAGCAGAGATCCTGGATCAAGAGCCTTGCTGTTTAATATTTGTTTTGTGCGTGCAGCAAACTGTGAGTAGCATTTTTTAGTTTATTATAAAACTTTATGAGCTGAGAGCATTTAGTTAGCATCCTCTATGGGATGTTACATGCACTTGTTAGCATTGCTAACCTTCGGATTACAGAGGCTAAGTGAGGTTAGAAAATAGCACACCTTGTGTTCAGTGCTGGTATTATGGAATATCCCATTATGGCACAAGGTTGTTATGAAGGTATGGCAATCTGCATACTGCCCAAGCCTAGCCAGAGTCTCATATAATGTTTCTCCTGAAAATCAATCATTTCTAATTTACATGCTGTAGCTGACAATATGTGGTAAAATTTACATTTTAATATAATCTACTTTCTGTTTTGGGGTCTTGCTTGAGGTAAATATTCTGTGGTTCAACCTCCACGGAATGCCACGACAAATGACAGCCTCTCCCTTTTTAGCAGCGGTAAAAGCTCAGACATAGCTGAACTAATGGTCACATGCTCAGTCATACGACAGTTTGCTCACACTCAGAGCAGGCGGTGCATTTTAGAAAGACGACAAAAATACACACCAGGCCTGAATCTAGCAGCTGGGCTATGCAAATATATAAAGTAAAGGATATATAGTAGAGGGTTCATGTACATGAGAAGTGAGCTTCAGGTTTTCCTCATGATCCAAATCTACTTGAATTTGAACTTGTACTAACTAGTGCAGCTGGACGATAGGGACAAAAACCCATGTTGCGATAAATTGACAATTATTTGACGATAATGATAAATCAACAACAGTAAACATTTAGCAACAGTTAAATAAAGGTTCAATATTTTTTTTTAAATAAAACGTGATCCCCCACGAATGATGCAGCGCCCCCCTTAGGCCAATCAGTATAGTTTTGTAAATGCCGGATCTCTATGTCACGACGCATCATTCACCTAAGTTTCATCAGAATCGGGCCAGTGTTGTCTGAGATGTGTGACTAACGTAACGGAGACACATTCCACAATCCCCTACCCAATTTCCTTGTGGGGATAGAAACTAGAACAACAGTAGTTTCCACAATAGCATATGCTTGTGCTTTTCCCTCCTCCGTGCGCTGAGAGTGGCTTGCTCACAAAGCAGCCGACAGCTAAACTGGAACATGCAGATATTTTCATAGCAGGAATCAACAGAATGCAAAGGCTATAATGTTTTTTTTCTAAACAAGCCACAGGAACATTGTGTAGCAAAATGACAGACTTACACAAATTGCTTCGGTAAGAGGAAGGCAATGTCGGTGTCAGTAATTTTCGGTTTATCGTCCCAGCTCTACCAACTAGTCATCAAATCAAATTATATTTGTCACATGACCCGAATACAACAGGTATGGACCTTACTGTAAAATGCTTACTTATGAGCCCTTGATTGAAATGTTTCAATTAAATGGATTCTTCTTATTCATCTAGATTAATGAATCCATAGGTAAGTAAGAAAAGCAAAAGCATAGCAACATCCAGCTATAAAAGGGCCATAAGCAGGAACTATTATTTTATCATTGTGTGGCCTTACCTTTCACAGACTTGTCAAGTGGACTTAAAGCTTCTGAACTCTCCACTTTAGTATCCAGCGTTCTCTCACTCTCTCCATCCAGGCTGGCCAGTATATCTGAGGACTGCAGGCCCAAGGAAAATCCAGTGTCTACTTCGACTGAGGAGCTGTACTTCTCCTCACCGAGGCCTGTTCCACTGTCTAGTTCCGAAGGGGAAGTCAGCTCCGAACTCTGGGCCGTACCAGTGTCCGAGTCACTGGCTGTATGTAAATGTGAAGGTGTGGCCGGACTCTCTGGATTAGCCTCCTGATGTGTCAGCTCTGAGGATCTCTCTGGGGAGATAGTGGAGGAGGATGTGATGACCTCATCACTCTGTCTGTCCACAGCCCTTTCATCATGTAACAACATGTCTGTCTGAGGGTGGGAGTCTCTACACTCTCTGCTGGCTTCTATACTCTCTCCCTGGTTCAGACTTAGGTCTGCTTGTCTGGCCTCCACTTCATTTTCATTCCCAGGTCTGGCTTTGGACAAGTCAATGCTTTCTTCTCCTTGTAGAAGATCAGGCTCATCCTCTCCCTTTGAGATGTTCTTGTCCATCACATCCCCCTGTAACTCACCAAGTGAGACAGTAGGACCCCCGTCTGAGGTATGGGTCTCAGTGACCTCAGACACAGTGACCCCTGACCTTGGTCCAGTCTGATGCTCACTCTGGCCATCAACAGCTTCCTGTACCTGGCTTGCCTCCAGCATTGAGTTGGAGTTGCATTGTTCTATGTTTGCTACAGCAGCTGCAACTGCTATGGCCACCACTGCTACAGCTGTGGCTGCTATCTCCTCCCTGCACGGCAGAAGGTCTACCTCTTCTAACGACGCCCACTGTACAGACACCTTCTTCTTTGCAGGGGTCTCCTCTCCTGTGACTGTCCCCTCTTCAGACAGTTTGTCCGCAGAGCAAGTATCCGACTGGACGAGTCCCCCATCCTCACGAGAGGGTGTGTGGTCTGTGACATCATCAGAGTGCTGTGGCCCCATGGTCCACTTCTCTACGCTCGATCTCTCTTCATCCTCAGCTGTTCTTCTGGCTGAGTCAGTGGATGCCTGTTCCTCACATTCCTGCCCAGCCTCGTGGCCCTGGCTATGGGCGCCGTCCTGGTTATGCTGTGGTGGGGGTACCACTACCTCCACTGTGCCCTCCGCTGTCTGATCCAGGACCTGCTCACTGGGCTCTGTAACGCTACTGGGTCCGTGTGAACGGCTGCTCTCGCTCCCTCCCTCCGCCATACTGGGGCTCTGCTTCATGCTGTTTGTGTCAGTCTCTCCACCTCTGCTGCTGGCTGACTCAGTGCTACTGTTGGTCTGTTGGCTGGGGTTTCCTTCCTCTCTCTTTCTCTCGTCTGTACCGTCCCAATCACCACCCCTCTCAGTCTCAGACCCCTGGGTCTGGCTGCTGTTATTGGCCCACTCGTGCTCTTCAGAATAACTCGTCACTGCTGTGGAGATTTCCTGTCTTTGTTCGGGGTCTTGTGACTGTGCAGCCGGTGCCTGTGCCTGATGGCAGCTCACAGCTCCTGTCATTGTCTGCAGAGTACATTCAGACGCGCCCTCCGCGTACTCCACCTCCACCTCGCTATGTCCGTCGTGCTGTCCGTCGTGCTGTCCGTCGTGCTGTCCGTCGTGCTGTCCGTCGTGCTGTCCGTCGTGCTGTCCGTTCTCAACAGGAGCCCAGGGTGCTCTAGAATCCATCTCCTCAATGTTGTTAGGGTCCCACTGCCTTTCCATAGTCTTCTGAGCCCCCGTGTCCCCAGAGCTGCTACTGCTGTTGCTTGTACTCCTCTCTCCAGTCTTCAGGGGCCAATGGCTGCCTTCCGTGTGTTCTGTGTGTTCCTGAGACTGTGCGTGGCCCATGGCTGGCGTAACCGTCGTCGGAGAAGCAGCAGCCTTATCGCCCGTCTCAGTCTCTGCTCTCCTCTTCTCTCTCTCTTCCTTGTTCCTTTTACGGCGCCCTGCCTTGCTGTTCTGCCTGGCAGTGATTACGCCTGTCCTCTCTCTATCAGCTTCCTGCAGCTGGTTTCCACAGGACGGTGCGCTGAAAGCTGGAGTCTCGCCCTCCCTCTTCCGCCGCTGCGCTGGAGCTTCACTTCTTTTATCTGCCGCCTTCACAGAGTCCTTTACTGCTGCCTGAGTAGGGCCCGCCTCCCCTTCCTCTGGCTGGCCGTTCGGACAAGGCCACGCCCCTCCCGCGAGGTGGGCATGGCTGTGTTGGGGGTGTAAAGTGTGCGCTGACGTGTTGTTGATGTCGCTGGATCCTGCTGTAGTGTTTAGCTCGTCTGGTGACTGCTGCTGGACCACATGATCTCCCTACAATACAAAACAGAAACGCAGTGTGAATAATTGTCCCAATTAAACATCAATTACACACATAATATATCACACATTACACGCAGAGATCTTCACTTCTAGTCAAGATAAGACATGCACAAAACTTTCAGAGCAAACAAAATTCACAGGTAACTTACAAAAGGCTAGCTAGCTAGCCAGAAGATTTGATTCTGGGTTCTGAGATGACTTACTGTATGAGCTCTTTGTTCCACTAGGAGCTATAAGGAATATGGCAAGTACGTAATGGTTTAAAGCAACAAAATGAGACAGCAGACAGAGTTGAAAGCAGACAGAGTTAAATGCAGAGTTCTCTAGCTCACCTTGTTGTCTCTGTGTGAGCGGATGAGTTTCTGTAGCTCCTCCACCTCTCCCTGCAGGCTGGGCGGAGGTTTCCCTGGCACCGTGTCCACCGTCAGGGTGTAGGTGTTTAGTCTGGGATGGTGCTGCAGCGCTCGGCCTCCTGGGTAACACTGCCTCTCCTCCGCTTTTATCCGGGTCTCCGGCGAGGTCTCAACCCTGCTCAACACAAACAGAACACACCTTGTCAGAGCGGAGGTAGCCAAAGCACTCAGCACTGACTCAGCATTGAGCACTACCTACGCCCATAATATATCAGCTAGTGTGAACCACAGGTTGATTCACAGGCTAGGCACTGGAGACAAACCTTTCACCATTCAACCGACAACCTCTTTAATTCATTATTCTACAATATCAGTGGGATTGAAAAATTAAACACAACTTCTCCCTTTCTAATCTCCTCCACGTGAAACCAGTTCTACTGAGTAAGAAAGAGGAACAAAAAACAAAAAAAAGAGGACAAACATCGCCATGCTAAAATTACATTTCCTGCATGGTTCTATTCTAAATGCCTCTTGTAATGGCTAATTCCAGGGAGGGATTTTAGTAGTGTATTGTCCTATTGAGCTGGCTCTGGGTGTGGGTCTCTCTCTGCCTGGGTTGAGTCATCTGTTTTACTCTCTCACAATGAGTGGAACTGACTCTAATCGACTCAGGGGTGATGATGTCACCACTGGTAAGCTCTGGTGAGAGAGACACAAAACCAAAACAATCTGATCGAAACAGGGCTTTGTAAACAAAGGGCATGAGGGAGTAATTCAGTAAATGGATGGGATGAGTAAGATCATCCCCCTTTAGCGTGCAGAGTGCAGACCTGGGTTCAAATACTATTTGAAATTATTTCCAATACTTTATCCGTGCTTGATTGAGTTTGCCTGGCTTAATGGACCAATAGAATAGTCCCAAAACGGCAAACACTGCCCATATGACACTAAAGGCAGACTAGAGCAAAAACTCATTGATTTAAAATAGTATTTGAATCTTGTTCTGCAGGAGCGATGAGATCAGGGGCTATTCTCACCTGTCTCTTGGCGCTCGGTGCCAGCACAGGGCTGAATGGGTATCCATTGCAACCCCCTAACATAATTCACTGGGGAATGAAAGGCAGGACACAGAACAACAGAACAGAGCCATGTTGTGGGACCTGAGTTAGGAACCTGAATGCAGCCCAGGCTCTATCTCGACAGCCAGGGGAGAGCTTTTAACAACACACAGTGGCCATGAAGATAACTATACTATAAATGTTCTTTATTAATGGTATATGACCTAACCAACTTATTCCTACAGCCAGCGGGTGGAATGTACACAACTATGCTGTTGAGATTCAGCCATGACACCTAACTGTTCTCCTGTGCCAAATAACAGCAGGCTCTCCCTGACCTGAACTAATCCTGTCTCAGAGCGTTTAACATCCGAAGCCAGGTGACTCAATCTCTCCACTCCCAGCTTAACTCATTTTAGGACTCTTTCCACAACACTTGGAACTACACCAATCAAACTGGACATGTGTTGGTGTCTATGTGACTGGTGTAACATTCTGATGAGGAAGTTCAGGAAGAGTAAGGAGAAATCCCTGGTCTAGTATAGTGAAAACAGTTGCTTTGTTCTCCTCTGTAACACGCACGGTGACTCTGAGGAGCTCCCACCAGTCCTGGTCTCTCTCTCTTCAACAGTGATCAGATTTCACAGCCTCCACCAAACCAGGGCCGACAGAGACTCGGGATCTGGTGTCCCAGGGGACAGAAAAGCAGTCTGTGTGACGCAAACAGAGACACACCATGCAGTGTTGGGATCTGAGTGTCCCTGTGACCCGGTCAATACTGGTCCACACAGGTCCAAGATAGCATGTCCCTGTCTGGGACTGGGTGACATCTGAACCTCAGTGTCATAGAGAGAGATAAGGGACCTCTGGTGAACTCTATAATGAGGTCACTTGTATGCGCACAGCTGGAGAACAGATCATCACTGTGTCACTGACGACACTGATGGAACAGGTAAGCAAACTGGTCTGGTTAGGTGCTGACGGTGGAGGTTGTTGCTGGGAGCAAATTATCTCTACTAGATAAACTCTAAATTCAGTTTGTATAGTAGGTCAAAGAAACCACTGTTTCCCGCAATTCGCACTATGGCTTTTTCAGTGGTAAAACTGTCATCTGTGTTTGGGGGATGTAACCTAGAAGTGGGGCTGCTGAGTTAACATTGGTCTAGTTTTGAAAACCAAATGGTGCCTGGATGAATTTTTCTTGTGTTATTTTACAGGACTCAGATGTGTGATCAATCCCATATAGCTGGTACAGCCTGTGAGAATACAGTGTACTATGTGAGCTGTCATCTAGCATGTTAACATCCCCTCCTAATTCTAAAATAGTACAAATAAAAAAACAGACCTCAAATGTATGTCATCATGAGGCACCAGGTAGGTACATTTTGTGATTTTGTCCCACAAAGACGACCCATACTGGTCTGACTTAACAAAGTGCATATAGTTGGTGATTTCTGTGCTGACAGCAGCAGTCCGGAGCTGCAGAGTTTGTCCTTGGTACAAACACATTTCAACATCTCCAGGACCTAACTAAGCAGAGCTGTTCCCATTCTCATGGTTACATAAAGACTCCTCTCGTTGGTTTGGATTCCAAATTCTAATGTGCTAGCTAGAAGGAATGCAAGGGTATGTGTTAAAAAAAGGGTCGACGAAGAGCTACCTAATGATGTGACGATGTTGAGAGCAACTAAATGCTGTTGTGCATTTCATTCACAGATAACACTCTGAAAATAGCAGAAGATATTATGAAGACACTGTGTCTTTAACAAGTTCTGCTTTTCTTCACACGTCCCGGAGGTAGTAGAAACAACTGGCTAGCTAGCTTACTCCCATAGAAACATAATAATCATGTATCTGAAGGTTATTACTACTGTAGTAAAGGTTGTTCATATTTAGGCCCTGTGTGCAGTATGTAGTACTAGTGATCTAGCTGAGTACTTACTCAGTGAAGAGCTGCTGTAGCTGGTCGTGGCCCCTCTTCTCTGCCACGCTGACTGGTGTAGAGCCCTGCTTGTTGGGCAGTCTGAGAGCCTCTCTGCCTCCTGGCTGCTGGAGAAGGAACAAGGCCACCTTCCGCAGCCCGCGCCGTGCCGCAAAGTGCAGGAGGGTCTCGTGTGGACCAGGCTCAGCTGGACACAACAGACAGGGAGGGAGATGTACACTGGGTTAAGCAACGGTCAACAGTTCTCTAACTAGAACACAACACACATGCAAGGACGTTCTGCCAGCAGTCATCCAACAACACTCTAACTTCTGCTTAATAGCCAACATGTTTACTCTATTACTCTGTGATCAGTAACCGGTTTTGCAGCACATGTAAATCCCTAAGTGCATTTGCAGGCATGCACGGGCCAAGTCCTTCCCTCTCTCCACTCTCCCTAACCCCTCCCACCTTCGCTATAAGCCTGAAGTGATAGCCCTGTCAGAGTCCCGCCCTCCTAACCTGTGTGACCCACTGTCCTGTCTGAGCCATTTGTCTAATAACCCCGCCCTCTATTTCCCTCTCACTCCTCCTACTGGTCAGACTGCTATCCTCTGCTTCAATACACACTGAACCACCAGGAAGGCCCGGCTGTACTGGTGGGTACATGGAGGTGTGTCTTTAACTACAAACCACACAGCTACAGTCACATTTTAGTGTCGGTAATTAAGTCTTATGGAGACTTTCTCCCAACTACTCACAATGCTCTATTAGGAGAATATCTGCAATGTTACAGATGGCTCTATTCTGAGAGCAGAGAGCCTTGTCGACTGGGCCGGGCGGTCGCCATTATCATCCCAGCAGTTTGAGGACACACAGTGGGAGGATTGTTCTACTGTGGTTAATGAGAGGCTGGGAAAGAGACTTCCCTGGTTTCAACAGCCCACTGGGAATTCAACAAACCAATTTGGAGCCCCCATAAAAAGAGGTGTTGCACAAAAAGGAGTCGTACTAGAAACATAATCCGGTACTGAGGAGATGGGGATTAGGTCGTAGCGGGGCTGAAAGTGCTCATTTAACACAGTTTGCACCAGGTCTGACACCAGGAGTCTATGTTTGAAGCAGATATGTAAATGACTGCTGCACACCAGAGCAGACCAGAGTAGAAGGTGTTATTGTCAAATGTTCCTGTGAAATGCTGTCAGAGAAAAACTAAGTAAAATAAGAAATACATACTCTATTGCATCACACTGACAGACATTCTCAATACAAATGTACATACAATGGCAGGTTGGCTCGTCTGTAACATTGATGGGAAACTATCCAATGTGAAAAGGAAAAATGAACCCTTGTCCAGACCTACACTAGACTCAGTTCAGGGCATCTGATTTGTAGAAACACGGAGACAATATGAGCATGGGCCACCATTTCCTCTCTGTCAGCCACATTCTATGGTAGGACTCAGCGTATTCACTTACTTACAGGAGTAGGGAGAGACCCTAACAAATCCGATTTTCCACCAGCGCTGGATTCTCATGGCTGCTTCTCTCCCACAAACCCTCAGTATAACTGCTGTGCGACGCGCTGGAATGCTAGCAGATCCTCTGTTGGCATTTAGAGCATTGGCAGCCGATGTGACTAGGGATAAAATATGCCTTTAGGAGTTTTACTGCATTTTTTCATGATAATAATGGCCCTCTGTGCTTTATTTCAACCAGAATGAGCTGTTGGCTGGGGCCGGGCGCTGGGGCCGGGCAGTGCCAGCTGAGCCAGTAGAGAGAGAGAGCCTCTGGACCTAAGGCACGCTGCTAGTTCCAGGGCTCACCGCCCGCCGTCCAGGTACCAAGGACCAGCTTCAGGAAATGCCAGGGCTGGAGAAGGCATTACACAGCTGGCCCACTCAACCGGCAGGTTGGAGAGAGGAATTACATTTTTCCTAACCTGGCTGCAGGATAATCTATTCCAAAAGAACCCTCCGACTTCCCCCCTTTTCTTTTTTCAAACATCAGAGAGTTTTGGAATCAGATATTATCATGGAACGCCTCAGGTGACAGTTGAACCTGAGGATATGCAAGGCACAGGGGATATAGGCAGAGTCACATGTCCCACCTCATAAAGGACTGCAGTGCTTTCATCTGAGTGCACATGTCAGGCCCAGAACCAATTGAAGCATATAAACTAGTCAATCTGGCAGGTGTTTCTTACTCTCCATACATTGTTGGCTAGTTCTGTACATTGATCTTTGCCAAATCCCTGAGCAAAAAGTAATTCAGATACTACAGATCCCAAAAGGTTTAATAGGATATATCTTTCACTGAGAGGGCAAGATAATGTAGTCCTTTGAGAGGCGGATAGGATATAAAAAGGCTGGGGGAGGGGCACTCTCAGTCTTTAAGCTCTCAACGTTTTTGTGTTCTTCTTATCTATCCCTGACAGAGGTACATGGTAACAGCTCGCCATAACAGCCATCAGTGGCACAGCATGGCCTCCATCCTCCACATTCTGACAGAATGCAAGATGTGTAACTAACATTAGAGCGCTAAACACATTCTGTTAGTATGACAATCTGTCATCAGTCAAATCTGAAAACAAAGAGAGTAGACGCCTAGATGCAGACATGCATAAAAAGCATGTAGGCTATAGATTTCCGTGAGTTGGAATGAGACCATATGTTTCAACAACAGACTGCTCAAAGGGGACCTAAGGCAAAAAGGACTGAACAGTCCTTCATATGGCCTCATTTAGTATTGCTGTAACTATCAAATCAGCCTGGAATTAACTACAGATGATGGATTATAATTGCTAAGCAGTGGTATACAGAAAGGTCTAGTGAAAAACAATGCTTCAAGGAAAACAGAAATGTCTTGTTCAAATCAGTTTTCATGATGATCTATAGTTTTCATGATGATCAATGGTTTTCATGACGATCTGTAGTTTTCATGATGATCTGTAGTTTTCATGATGATCGATGGTTTTCATGATGATCTGTAGTTTTCATGATGATCAATGGTTTTCATGATGATCGATGGTTTTCATGATGATCTGTAGTTTTCATGATGATCTGTAGTTTTCATGATGATCAATGGTTTTCATGATGATCTGTAGTTTTCATGATGATCGATGGTTTTCATGATGATCGATGGTTTTCATGATGATCTGTAGTTTTCATGATGATCTGTAGTTTTCATGATGATCTGTAGTTTTCATGATGATCAATGGTTTTCATGATGATCTGTAGTTTTCATGATGATCGATGGTTTTCATGATGATCGATGGTTTTCATGATGATCTGTAGTTTTCATGATGATCTGTAGTTTTCATGATGATCGATGGTTTTCATGATGATCTGTAGTTTTCATGATGATCTGTAGTTTTCATGATGATCGATGGTTTTCATGATGACCTATAGGTCCTGCGTTGTTATATGACTCTATAAGGCCATAAATTCCAACCAATCTTTCAAGTGGCTGAATGGGCTGCCTGTCTGTCTGGTCTGCCTCAAGTGGGTTCATGACCTCTCCTGCAAACTTAATTCATACAGTCTTTAATTCCTGGTGCAGAGAGAGCCAGAGAGAGAGCCAGAGAGAGAGCCAGAGAGACAGAGACAGAGAGAGAGAGAGAGAGAGAGAGAGAGAGAGAGAGAGAGCACACTAACACTCTACTGACATGAACAGGCGTACAGGATCCAAATGAAACAAGCATCAGTCAGCTGTGACCAGAGCCCCGACATTTATCCCAACAATCTCCTTTGAGCTCCAGAACAAGTCCCAGGCTCTGGTTAATAGGCCATATAAATACTGTGGGTTAGTGCCCACTTCTTCATTGGGTGGGAATGTTTGTTTTTAGCATATCTGACATTGCTTTCCTGACTTATTATGATGACCCAATAGGAGCAGAAAACAGAAAACAGAGGAGGAAATAAAGGGGATCTAAACTCAGCCGGAGAGCCGAGCCAAGAACATCAGGGGTGGAGGACTAGAGCTATCCCAGGGGACATGATGGCAACTTCACTCTCTCAGATAGAGCCCTTCCTTTTCTCACTAGGGCAGACCTCTCAGGGCAGACCTCTCTGGTCAGACTCTCACTCCTCTCACTGTCACTGTGTGCCAATTAACAGAATCACTGCAGTTGGATTGAAATTAGTTACACATGTCAGAGCCCTCAAAAAAAAACACAAGGCAACAAAGTGACCTCTGATTGGTCGTTAGCACGACCGGCTCTTTCTCCGGAGGCAATGAGTGGCTGGAGCAGATGTTCATGCCCGGGAGGCGGAGCTGGAGTATCAGGGAGGAATTAACAAATGTTCCTCAGTCTACTTAATTACCTCACTGAGGCGGGAACCGAACACAGCAGCACATACTGTATGACTTCTACAGGCATATTAAGAGGGAATAAAGAAGACCATACCGTGAGAAGCATGAAAAAATAGGTGCACAGTGACGCACAAAGCAGAGACCCCATCACTACTCACCTATGCTGTTGTCCAGGTTGATACCTGGTGGTGTGCCCACGTTGGTACCCAGGACACTCCACCCCTGGGGCAGGGCCAGGTGTCTAAGGGCCAGGGAGAGGCTGTCGTCCAGCCGCTCACACTCCTGCAGAGGGATATGGCACTCGTCCAGCAGCAGTGCCCCCTCCGGACCATCGGCCTGCCCCGCAGCGCTCACCAGGAACTGGGCCATGTCGAAGGCCAGGTCCTGGACGAACTGGAAGCGCTCCTCAGCCACGGGATCCACGGAGCCGCCCGGCCGCGCCGAGCACAGCGTGACCTGCACCGACTCAGAGCAGTCATGGGCTAGGTAAGAGAAGGAGGGGTTAGTATACTTTTTACATACAGGCATGGGCTACATACACATGCTTCAGACATGGTCAAATACTTTACAGTGTGAGTTGGCCTGTACAGCTCAGATGAGCCTAGAAAAAATAATGGTTCAAGCTCCTCTGTCCCGCTGCAATGCTGGCTTGAGATATCTGTGATCTCTCTGGTTGCTAAGACGCGCAAGGTCCAAACATTAAACACTCTTTGACAGTGAATAGTTTCAAAAACCACAGAGGAATTAAAAGGAAATATTCAGCATTTAAGTCTCTCGTCAGAAAGAAGTAACAGAGTAGGCGAAATACCCCCATACCCAAATAACTTTCAGAGTGGAAACATTAATCTACCCTCCATCCCAGTGGACCTTTAAACAGACCATTTTATTATATTTAAAGATGCATTATTGAAGAGGCCTGTGAACCAACAGGTAAATATGCTATTCTCACAATCAAAGGAATATTCATTAGCTACAGGTGTCGCAAACAGGGGAAATGACCATCAAAAAATTAGCATCTATGAAAAGTGTGTTGCCCTTTACACTTGTACCCGTATACGGCTTGAAAATTGCCGATTTCAAGTGTTAAAATGGAACGCAGTGCTTGTACAGTAAGATGCTACTAATGACGTCAGAGCTCAGGCTCTTCACAGCACTGCATGGGTTTTGACTGACAACCGTTCTGAACTTGAGCACCGCACGCAACAAGAAGATGCCCCACCCCTCCCTCTAATTGGGCAACTTTTGCACGTTTTGTTGTCTGAGTGAGGGGAAATGCTGTAAATTAAGAGGACTCTATGTATTTTAAAAGATGAGACGTTGAGGATTATAATATAAATACCGCTTTGATGGCATACAAGCAAGACAAACACTTAAACTCATGTCATGTACGGTGTCAACATTTATGATCACTGTGTTTGTACAGTTACAAGATGACATTGCGTCATACCCTGGGTTGCTCTGAACAGAATGAGCCTATGTTTGTCTATTGTGAAGAACATTTGATGAGGAACACCCACCGGAATGCACACGATCTGTTTCTCTGAATTGCCCAGTGAAAGCCTAAGACTGTAAGATCGTATTATATAACTTTGCTAGTCATGTTGGCAATAGAACATTTATAATGGGCCGTTTTTTGGATTGCGTAAACAACAACAATAATTGAGTGATGCAGGGCTGTGTTCCAAACAAAACAGTGACAAGTGCGCTTGCTCTACTTCCTCAATGGCACAGCTAGGAGAGAAAAAAAGAAGCACCTTATATGTAGTTGAAGACTACTTTGAGTCATAAAAGTGCATTGAAATTACTTAGGAACTGTGCACAATTTGGAGAGGTGTGTGCCTCTGTGGCCACTTGGTGACACCAGTTAGTCCTCTCACTCAAACCCCTATGATTCGTTTGTTGCACCTACCCCACATTTTCCAGGAATAGTTACATGTTACTGAATTCAGATTGCGGTGAAAAGTACAGTAAATGTAAAATGCACATAAAACCAACAGTTCAACATTTGGGTTCAGTCTTGTGTCAGGTGAACCATTCTGTCCTAAACTTTGGTCTAATCATTTTCCCATAAGCTACAAACTGTTCCCTTTCAATTGCCATCATGGTTAGGCATATGTTTTTCATATTTTTTTAATTTAACCTTCACTTAACTAGGCAAGTCAGTTAAGAACAAATTCTTATTTACAATGACAGCATATCGGCGAACAGTGGGTTAACTGCCTTGTTTAGGGGCAGAACAACAGATTATTTACCTAGTCAGCTCAGGGATTCGATACAGCAACCTTTCGGTTACTGGCCCAACACCCTTACCACTAGGCTACCTGTAAGACACATTTCCATGTAGCCCTATCCATTTATAGGCCAATTCCCGTGAGTGTAAAGGGTTAAAACATGGCCATGTGACATGATGTACTGTACTGTTCTTTACTATGTCCCTCCCTGTTCTGGAAATGAATTGACTCAACAGCAAAAGGCCATGTGAGAGCCATATTTTTATGAGAGCTCACATTAGTCATGACATGGGAGTGAGGGCACAGAGGTGACAGCACGCAAACATTCAGGAGGTCCACCTACTCCTATTCATGACGTCCATACGCACAACACAAACACAAATGGATCAGAGCTGGGGCAGCCATCATGCCATCATCAATATGCCACATGTCAGCAATGTTTTTACATGGATCATGCATGGTGATCAGGGTGATAACTGAAGCCGGGTTAAATATAAAAATAACTTTTTGGTTTTATCTCTAGGACTTCTGGTAAGGCTGCCTAGACATAAACACCCTGTGGATGAAAACATGGCTTATTACCAATGACCACACTGAGACAGATATCATTATTGAACAATGTTCTCACATTATAACAATTTATTTCCATGACTGGGAGAGAGGCATACATCTAGAAGAGAAGCAGTGATAAACAAAGATGACATTCCTGCATCAGCTGCCAAGAGGCTCGTCCCATTTCAGTGGAAGCAAAAAGCACACATCATTAGCTGGAAATCAATGTACAATGTCTCAATTGGCCCATGAAGAGTGGTGTGTGCGTGTCCGTGTGTTTGTGTGTGTGTGCGTGTACGTGTAACTATACAAGACTTGGTTAATCCAAACGGAAATGCCACACACACACACACACACACACACACACACAACCAGTATGACTGTCCAGCACCAGAATGTTGTTTGAAACCAATCTCTCGTCTGACAGTCAATGTTTAATTCCTGTTGATAAAAACATCCTAGCAACCATCGGCTTCACTATTAGAAGAGCCGGGACCACCGGCGGCGGAAGAGCTCTGTGAGGGAGACAGAAGTGCACCTGAGGGGGATGACAGAGCTTTCTGAAGCTCTTCACCACGTCCATTTGGAGGCCTTAATGCACCGGCCAAAATCCTTTAAGTGTTCTTACACTGGATTGATTACACAGGCCGTGCCAAAGAGCTGCTGCTGCACAGTGGCATGTGTTACAGTCAGATTGTGAGTCCCAAACAGCACCATACTGCCTATACTGTTGACCGGAGCCCTATGGGCCGTGGTCAAAAGTAGTGCACTGCTGTATGTAGAGAATAGGGTGCCATTCGGGACACATCTAGAGCCATTCCACTGGAATCTTCCACCCTGCTCTGCTCCTCCTCCGGCCTCACTAGGACCCTCTCCGCCAACTAGCCCTCTATCTGTCAGAACACATAGATGTTTATTTCACTTTCACACCGTGTCTTCCTTAATTGTCTGGCACCGCACTGAGCCTAAGAGTTTTGTGTATATCAATAAGTCAAAGACAAGGTTGCTGTGCTCTTTCCACAGGAGGAAGAAACACACCATAGCTACACTGCGAGGTCATTTATATCATGTAGATGACATCCTCATAAAGCCACTATACCACACAAAGGGAATACTTTAAACAGTCTGCAGCACATCCAGTTCTACCTAATTTAGCGCTGCGACAGCAGGGATGTACAATATTGCATATAGGCTACATACGGTATCCCGACATTGGGAGAAAATGGCTTACTGGATTGGCCAAGCACGCGGACACACACTGTAAGGCTGACTGTTGATAGGCTAGTGGAGGTATTCATTAGGCTATGGGGTATTTAGAACTTGGCAAAAGGGATCTCAGAGATTAGGATTGAGTAATACCATTCTGTTTAATACTAATGGAGAGGAGTGGTAGGACATGTCCTTATACAGGTACCTAGGTTAAATATGCACGCACGCACTCCATGCACACCCGCTCGGGCAAGGCTTTCAGGAGCTGAATATATCTGTGTTTACTTCTCTAAAGCCTTGTCAGGTTTTCCTCCACTTCCGACATCCGTTACATTAAGATGGAATGTCTCCGAACATCAACAGCAATTAGAGGTTGTGCTCTGCTCTGCTCTCTAGCCATAAGTGCAGTGTGTGTTTGACTGTCTCAGAGTGAATTATTAGTCTAGTTTCAATCTAGAACACTTTGAGAAATACCTTTCTTATTCCCAAGACTCCTGGTGGTATGGTGGTATATCATTGGGCTGGGGGTGTTTGGGATTGTGTTAGTAGCCATGTGTGGTTTACAGTGTGCCAATGGATACAATACAACTCTAAGTATTGTGAAGTGAGACGGGCTGCAGTGTGGCAGTACTACTGTACTTTCCATTGGCCTGTTCAATGGAATGTTGTGACCTATACGGCCTGTGGTGCATTGTGGGACTTACCTGGGCACACAGCCTGCAGGGTGACATGGCTGATCCTCAAGGTGCTAGTCAGGTGCCTCTGGTTGGTGCCAGCAAACAGCAGGTAGAACTCTACATCCTCCTCATCCTCCAAATGATCTTCATCACCCAGCTGCACCGTCAGAAGACACTCACCCTGGAAAAGGACGGACAAAATACAGTTGTTCAAACATTAAACATTTCCCAGTTGATTTGCATAGGTTTAACTTAGCTTACATTGTCAAAGCTTGCAGCAGAATGGCAAAGAAAATGACCTTCTCTCTAACCTAGGGCTGGGACATGCCAGGGACCTCACGATACGATATTATCATGATACTCAGGTGCCGATATGATATGTATTGCGATTATACTGTATATGTATTGCGATATGATACTGCGATTTTATTGTGATTCGATATATATATATGTCTGCTGCCGAAAGACAAGAGAGAACATGAGGAAATGTGTTTTGGAGATAAAAGTGCTCAAAACATGTTGGCACACTCTTTAAAACATTTAAAAAGAAAATTGAGAATAACCTATAACCGACTAGCAACAAAATGTTTTTTTTGTTGTTGTATTTTTACAAATCAATACTTGGAGTCACAGTAGCGATATAAAGATACTGTACTGATCCCCCCCCCAACACCTGTCTATTACGGCAGGAAGAGGCTGTGTTTTATTATAGCACAATCAACCCATAATGTAGGGCGGAATACTCTACTGAATACATAAAAACAAACCCTGCTAAAACAATAATTACCCCGCCCTATTTAATTACAGTGTATTGCACAAGTTTGTGTGTGTGTGCGCGTGCATGCGTTCTTGCATCTGTGTGTGTTATAATGAATAATTATTCTAAAAGACCTCTTTATACTAAGAACTCTTCAAATTGATAGAGCCCAGCCTGGAGTTACATTTTCTTTTCAAAACCAGGCTATGTGCAGTTCTCAGACCGGTCTGTTATATTTAGGGACCCAGTGTAAACGCAGGACTACTTGTCATTCCGCTTTACCCAGCGCATGGTCCAGTGTGACAGCCAACCACACATACTGTAGCAAGAGCCTCAGCCTGAGAAGGAGGTAAGATTGGAGGACGACTATGTTTCTTGTCAGGACTGCTCTTATTTCTAGGTTATCCGTGGGCCAGTCCAAAGCACTGCACTGCTGGAGCTGTCTGCCTGCCCTCGGTTGTTTTCCTCACAGCGCCACCTTATCACTCGCAGCAAGAATAACAGCTACGGGGACAGACATGTACTTACTAGGCCAAATAACCCATCTCTCTCCTTCAGTGACAGGATCTCTTCATACAGAAATAAACACTGAAGATAAAAAATGTATGTGGGAAACATAGATATCATGGGTAAGAAGAATCCATATCTTACTCAGTCTTTTTAAAACAGTGGAAACATCGGCCTAATGTGAAACATGTTTTCATGGTTCGGAGCTACCAATTGTAACCTTTGTAGCGGCTAGCTAGCTAGCTTAGTATAGTGGGTGTTCAGTGACTTGCAGTGGGCGTATGTGGACACGACTGTTGACTTTGGATAGACTGCAAAAGCCACATCCTTGAGTGCTGAATGCCAGTCAGCTGGTCTCTCTGTGGCTGATGACAAGCAGGGGGATATAGTATGAAATGCTCTCTCACCATATAGGCTAACACTGCAGCACTTACTGTAACATAAAGCTATGCTTAGAACAAAAGGGAAGGCTGTCGCACTGTGTATGCTAGCACTGTTTAACATACAGCTGTGCTTTGAACCAACTGACTGAGGACAGAAAACTCCCAGCATTCCTATGGTTCATCCTGTATACACTACATGACCAAAAGTATGTGGACACCTGCTCAAACATCTCATTCCAAAATCATGGGCATTAATATGGAGTGGGTCCCCCCTTTGCTGCAATAACAGACTTCACTCTTCTGGGAAGGCTTTCCACTAGATGTTGGAACGTTACTGCGGGGACTTCCATTCAGCCACAAGGTCATTCGATTAGGCCTGGCTCTGTGCAAGCCAGTCAAGAACTTTCACACCGATCTCAACAAACCATTTCTGTACGGATCTCGCTTTGTGCACAGGGGCATTGTCATGCTGAAACAGGAAAGGGCATTACCCAAACTGAAGGGTCCAGAATATCATTGTCTGCTGTAGCGTTAAGATTTCCCTTCACTGGAACTAAGGGGCCTAGCCCAAACCATGAAAAACAGCCTCAGACCATTATTCCTCCTCCAACAAACTTTACAGTTGGCACTATGTATTTGGGCAGATAGCGCTCTCCTTGCATCCGCCAAACCCAGATTCGTCCGTCGGACTGCCAGATTGTGAAGCGTGATTCATCACTCCAGAGAACACGTTTCTACTGCTCTCATTGGATGGAGCTTTAAACCACTCAAGCCAATGCTTGGCATTGTGCATGGTGATCTTAGGCTTGGTAACGGCTACTTAGCCATGGGAACACATTTCATGAAGCTCCCGACAAACAGTTCTTGCTCCTATACGTTTCCACTTCACAATAACAGCACTTGATGTTTTCCTAGATAGATAGATAGATAAACAGACAGACAGACAAGACAGACAAGACAGACAGACAGACAGACAGACAGACAGACAGACAGACAGACAGACAGACAGACAGACAGACAGACAGACAGACAGACAGACAGACAGACAGACAGACAGACAGACAGACAGACAGACAGACAATCTATGGAGATTGCATGGCTGTGTGCTCGATTTCTTACACCTGTCAGCAACGTGTGTGGCTGAAATAGCCAAATCCACTAATTTGAAGTGGTATCCATATACTTTTGAATATATAGTGTAGGTGCAAAATGTATTTAGCATGGAGCTCTTTACCTTTATGTATGTATCTTAAAAGTATGTTTTTGTCTACGTGGTGGAGTAGATCATCTGAAAGAAAAACCCTTGTTTTACAGTAAGACATTAGTAATGGTATCTTTCTGTTGTGGCTGCAGCAGCCATTTTCTACATGAATAGCCGAAGGCAACACAAAAGAGGAGGGTAGCTAGTATGTCTGTCTGCAGCTCCCTCCTTCCCTGCTACTGTGTTGTGTTAGACACACCTCCTTCACCTGTTGATGTGATGTGGACTACTCTGCGGTATCTATATGGCCCTAGGGTGGCAGAGATGGCTGGCTGGCTGATTGGGTTACTGGAGGCTGTACTCTGAACAGAGGCTTCTATTTGGAGATGCTAGTTGGGTGTGATGAGGGAGAACGATTTTAGACAGGTTTTAGACTGAGGTCAAATGACAAAATCCTATGTGACACGAAGCTATTAAATCATTTGAGCAGCCAGTATGACTTGTTTACAAAAGGCTTCAGGACTATGAAGACAATCTGAAGGCCTCTGGGGACAAAATACTTTATTTCAAGCAAAAGCACAAAAGGTCACAGTCTAAAACAAATCCAAGCAATACAAAGTGAAATCATGAAGTGCTTCTCAACGATGACATAAGGCTCAAGACAACAAAAAGACTAGTCGGAAAAAATAATGAATCACAACATAATGTAGTGCTGCTTTTTTTTTATTTACAATGACGGCCTACACCGGCCAAACTCAGACGACGCTGGGCCAATTGTACGCCGCCCTATGGGACTCCCAATCACAGCCAGTTGTGATACCGTCTGGATTCAAACCAGGTTGTCTGTAGTGACCCCTCTAGCACTGAGATGCAGTGTCTTAGACCATTGCACCACTTGGGAGCCCCAGTGTGAATGCATCCTAATGGTAAACTGGGCCTTGGGCCACTTCTACTGTAAAACCCCAATATGGTCAACAGGTGTTGAAGCCAAAGACAACTAAACCAAAACATTTAACAATAGACAACCCTGCAGGGGTTTGTGAAATATACTTTTTATGTATTTGAAAACGTGATTGAGTTCCAAATTATGTAAGCTATCAAGTACTAAATGTGTACCAGAAGTTGGAAAGATAAGCACAGATGTTCCAACTATTTCGCTAAGATTCCAACTGTTCCACTGTCTGCTCTTGGGTCCTGAGTTGGTTGCCTCTAGTCTGGCATGTTCTTAGGTATTCTTGGGTTGTTTGTGATGCTGTTCCAGAGATCTACATCAGAGGTAGTTCTAAATGCTGACTGGAAATAACCCCAGAGAGAGACAGTCCAAGGAGCAGCTCCTGACTGGAAATAACCCCAGAGAGAGACAGTCCAAGGAGCAGCTCCTGACTGGAAATAACCCCAGAGAGAGATAGTCCAAGGAGCAGCTCCTGACTGGAAATAACCCCAGAGAGAGACAGTCCAAGGAGGAGCTCCTGCCTGCTTGTCTGTCTGCTACTGAAGTACTTCTAATGATAGACTGACTTTGACACCACTCACACCAAAAAAGACTGGGTGGCTCTCGGACCCAGAGTGTGTGTGTGGGTGTGCGCGAGTGTGTTTGTTTCCTCCTCTTCAATCAGAGGCAGCTGTATGACTCCAAGGGCACTGCACTCGTCAAGGGCATAAAGTATCCCAACAGCACACACCCAGGCTTTCTAAAAGGGCAGGAGACAGACTCTGTTTTCCTACATTGGCTGGAACAATTCCATTAAACCCATAAAGGGCGGGGCATCTGATTGAATTAGCCACACTGTTCCACTGCTCTAACTCATTTAGCACTTAACCAAGGCCATGACCAGAGTTGTCCCTGTCGGCTGAAAATCAGAGCCTAAAAATTTTTACAAGTTACAACACACTTATCAGGTTAACAAAACTGCTTTTTCTTCAGCTTGCATGTGCAGGATCCCTTGCTGAAACGGGTATCTGTACAGACACAGCACAGCCACACTAGTGAACACTGCACATGTGAATGAGTCACTGTCACGAGTGGCTGACATACTGAGGTTTGCCCAAGCCCTATAACATTCCTGACCCTCCACTCACACCACACACCCACCACACCCTGCGTCAAGGGACCATAGGGCCTGGGGGCTAAACTCTGAGCTCACCGTCTCATTCTCTAAGGTGAGGAGACAAGGAGAGAGTGAGACAAACAGTCAGAGAAAAAGGAATGAACTTCTCCATGTGTGTGTAGTTAGTCACTCGCTCGCTCCTTCTGCAACCCTCTGGGTTGGGCGCCAGGGCCTAAGCGGCCATGTGTTTCAAAGCGTAGCAACTCTTCTCACACCACTTAAATTATAATGTGTTCTGTTAGAACAGAGGGGTTACTTGAGTTCAGATGCTACTTGGATTTACTCTTCTCTGTTCAATATTTAGAATAGACAAGTGACAGGTGTCACGTAATGCACAGGAAACAGCAGACACACAGGCAGTAAAAAGCAAAAAATTGTGACCACAGACACAAGAACTCCAGCACATCTCAGTCATGTTGATCTAGTCTAGTTCTGAGGAAGGTACAGTGCCTTCGGAAAGTATTCAGACCCCTTGACTTTTTCCACATTTTGTTACGTTACAGCCATATTCTAAAATGTATTAAATAAAAAACGTCATCAATCTACACACAAATCCCCATAATGACAAAGCGAAAACAGATTTATATAAATGTTTGTATTAAAAATAAAAAACAAAAAAACCTTCCAACCTTCCAACAGGACAATGACCCTAAGCACACAGCCAAGACAACGCAGGAGTGGCTTCGGGACAAGTCTCTGAATGTCCTTGAGTGGCCCAGCCAGAGCCTGGACTTAAATCCAATCGAACATCACTGGAGAGACCTGAAAATAGCTGTGCAGCAACGCTCCCCATCCAACCTGACAGAGCTTGAGAGGATCTGCAGAGAAGAATGGGAGAAACTCCCCAAATACAGATGTGCCAAGCTTGTAGCTTCATACCCAAGAAGGCTCGATGCTGTAATCGCTGCCAAAGGTGCTTCAACAAAGTACTGAGTAAAGGGTGTGAATACTTATGTAAATGTGATATTTCCGTTTTTTTTGTTTTATAAATTAGCAAAAATGTAATTTAAAAAACAAACAACAAAAAAAAATGCAGTTTTTGCTTTGTCATTATGGGGTGTTGTGTGTAGATTGATGAGGGGAAAAAAACAATTTAATAAATTTTAGAATAACGGTGTAACGTAACAAAATGTGGAAAAGGTCAAGGGGTCTGAATACTTTCCGAAGGCGCTATATGACAACACCTGGCTTAGTGTATTGAATTGAATTGAATTTATTTTGGGTAACAGACATATGGAACAAAATGTACAATGTGGACCCAGAGGATATCGCTTGAAAGTATTAATTAAAATGCTTGTTTCCAAAGTGGTCCTCGATGGTAAAAACAATAACACATGTAAAGATTAAAAGACAAGACAAAATGACAAACAACCATAAATACATGCATTTATATTGACATCCCTAAAAGTGGTACTACTCACTGCACTTTTCCCTAACCTTAAAAATCAACTATATTAATTTAACATTATAACAATCTATTCATTGCACATCATACCTATCATTCAAATAAATACACCTGACCAGCAGTAGGGGGTACAAGGGGCAGTGGAGTGGTTTCTCTTACTTAGACAACATTGTCCAAATAAAAACATTTGCCTGCTTTTTAAAGCTATTTCTACTTTTTCTTTGCTTGATTTCCAAGGGGAGGCTATTCCATAGACAAATGCCTGTATAGAGGAACGTGCTCCTCGCAGTACTGTTTACTCTTGGGATTTTACAAGACATAAGACTAGCTCTGGTATTGTAACTGTGTTGGTTATAGACCATATCAATGTGGGTTTTCATATAACTTGGGACATAATCATTTAAGATGTTAAACATATGATGAAGTTTAAGGTGGTCCACTCTGGACTCTAAAGGCAACAAGCCCACCTCCCGGAACTCCTGTACCCCTATGTGGGTCCTAGGGGGGACATTTAGCATATACCTGATTTTGCATGACCTGCATTCTCTTTTTCAACTTTTTTGATAGAACACTATACCAAGCAGACCAGGCATAATCAAAATGACACTGAATCAAGGTTGAGACAAGTAGCTTCTTCACTTTGATATTAAAATATCTAGTGTTACGATATAAACATTTCAAATTGTTCGCCATTTTAGAAAGGATTTTCGCAGCAATCAGGTCTCCAGAAAGGGATTGATCTAAGGACACGCCAAGATAAGTTACACTTGTTTTAGATTCAATCTCCTTGCCTGCACAGTTTACCTTTATCTTGTCAGCCCTAAGCAATCTACGTTTTGTTCCAAACAAAATCGATTCAGTTTTTCCCAAATGTAGCGACAGTTTGTTGTCAGTCAACCAATCTCTAACAAAATGGTATTCCTTACTCAGGGTCTCCTCTATGTAAACTGTATCCTTCCCTGATACCAGTATGACTGAGTCATCAGCATAAAGCAGGAGTTTGCACTTTACTGTATCTGGCATATTAGTAAATATGAAATAAGAGAGGCCCTAAAATTGATCCCTGCGGTACTCCACAGGATATTTCTTTGGCCTCTGACAGAACTTCACCAACATGACATACTTGTGTTCTGT
This sequence comes from Thymallus thymallus, assembly GCA_023634145.1. Lineage (NCBI taxonomy): Eukaryota > Metazoa > Chordata > Actinopteri > Salmoniformes > Salmonidae > Thymallus > Thymallus thymallus. The sequence goes on from CM042413.1 coordinate 23,713,988, forward strand.
TTGTCAGATAAGACCTAAACCAATTTACTGATACATCATTTAGACCCATGCATTTCATCAGGAGAATATCATGGTCCACAGTTTCAAAAGCTTTCTGCAAGTCTAACATCACCATACCTGTATAGTTCCTCTTCTCACTTTCCTGCTTGATGTGGTCAAAAAGATGGATAAGGCAAGTATCAGTGGAATGGGCTGCTCTAAAGCCAGATTGGAGTTCATAAAGAAGTTTGCGCTCAAGAAGGTATCCCTCAAATTGATTGAAAAATAATCGCTCAACAACTTTGGATAAGGTTCTGAGGATCGACACAGGCCTGTAGTTTCCTATGTTTGTTTTACTGCTCTTCTTATCGAGCGGAACCACCCGGGCCGTTTTGAGATCATTGGAAAAAGTTCCACTACTAACAGAAAGATTTACAATATGCGTTATCATTTTAGCAGTGACACAAGCACTATCCTTTATGAATCTTGCAGGAAGGTTATCCAGCGCAGTTGCTTTGTTTTTGCGGTCATTAAGCATAGTAGATTGGAAACTTTGTCCTCTGTTATCATGCACAGCTCAAACAAATAATTTGTGATACCTTTGCTATGGTAAAAGTTCTTAATGAAAGACTGGCCATAGTGTCCAGAGCAGGTCGGTAACTTCTTAACCAGAGATGAGGCTATGGTGGTAAAAATTTATAAAAATCATTTGCAAACTTTGCCTGGTCATAGAATAAAATATCATCAAATCCAGGCCAATACTACAGGATTTTGCTTTATGGGGATTTTTGGAACCAATGTCCTTTAAAATGTTCCACAATTTACGAGGCTGATGCAAGTTGTTATTAACAGCTTCTATGTAATGTTGGGATTTGGCCTTATCCATTTTGTATCTTGCCTGGTTTCTACAGTTAATATAACCATCATAATCTTGTTGTAGATTTGTCTTTCTGAATTTGGCCAAGTAGCGATACCTTTTCCTTATGAGGTCTAATATCTCGGAAGTGATGCATTTCTCTGACCGCTGTTTGATTCAAATTTGTTTAATCAGAGCCAGAGAGTCGAGTGCAGACAGAAACAGATCTTTAAAAAGATACCAAGCTTGATCAACATCATCACAGTTTAGTACAAGAGACCAATCCCAAATTCCAAGTACTTCTACAAAACGTTATTTTGAGTTTCATAGACCGTACCTTCATGTAGTTATTACCTGGCTCAAGTAGCATTGGATTTCTTACGGGTACAGTAGGTTACCATATGATCACTAAAACCAATATTTAAGACTCCTGACTGACAGACGTTCTCTTGGTCTGACACAATAATCAAATCCAAAGTTGATTTACTGTCAATACACACCCGGGTTGGCTCAACAATCAGTTGTTTTAGTCCAAATAATTGATTAAAGTTATACAGGGCATTTACCAAGCAGAATACATTCCCTATCAGCAAATACATTGTGATCACAGCAATTTGATTCAAGTAAATCATAAAATGTATTCCGCTTAGGAGGCTGATAGCACACACCAACAAGTATAGGACGACATTTAGGAAGAAGTATCTCTACCCATGCAACTTCAAGACCATCCATTTTCAGATCTGAACGAGGGTTAAAATGCACATCATTCCTAGTAAAAACACACGCCGCCACCGTTTCGGTTTCGGTCAATTCTATAAATGTTATAACCTGGTAGCTCAAACTCATTGTCCTCAATTGACCCATCGAGCCATGTCTCAGTCACAGCAACTACTGCAGCCCGTGTGTTAGAAGCGAGGAGTTTTAATTCCTCTAATTTCGGCAGCAGGCTTGGTGCGTTCACGTGGATAAAGTGAAGTCCTCTCCGATTGAAACAGTCAAGCGTAATTTTCTGTGCCCACTGTTGATACATCGACTATCTCATCTAGATTGCACTCATCATCCCTGCTTGTGTCCAGCATTCCACTGTTTGTAGGAGTGGTACTCCTAGAGAACGTGTTAGAGTATGAATCAAATCACTTGTTTTCTGCATGCTTTCTGCTGCTGCACACAGAAGGGTTGTTTCCCTCTCCTAACAGAATTCTGCAGTTAGCCTGGCCCACCACAACAGGCACAAAGAGTGACAGGTTGCATGCTTGCAGAGAACACTGTTTTAGTTACGAGATACACACTCAGTCAGTGGCTCTGACATCAGAAAATCAGCCAAGTAGAGTTTTAAAGCAAGTGCTGTGCTGCAGAATTAGGTAATATGCAGAGGTGTAAAGTACTAATTACAACTATTATCGTTACTGTAATTGAGTAGCTTTTCTGAGTACTTTTTGAGTATTTTTTTTTCATTAGTAATTTTACTTCTACTTGAGTAAAATGTCATTGAAGTAACAGTACTTCTACTTGAGTAGGATATTTCAGTAGGCTTTCCACCTCTGGTGAGTGAGTGAAAGAGGAAGTTTGTAAATTTACATGAATTTCCTCTCTTCCTTTTTCAATTGAATGTATGAACAAGATCACGTGTAACAATGTTCAGGTTACCTTATCAAGCTAATTATCTAAATTACTTTCACTCTGAGTACTTTTTAAATGAGCTACTTTTTACTTTTACTTGAGTCGTTTTTTTTACACCAGTAATTTTACTTCTACTTGAGTAAAATGTAATTAAAGTAACAGTACTTCTACTTGAGTAGGATAATTCAGTACTCTTTCCACCCCTGGTAATACGGCAGGCTATAAATCTGAGGCTAGCTAAGGACTGTATGAATGTATTAGATCAGAGTTGTAATAGCTGATCTTGCATCTGAGAGCAGAATATATGTGGTGAAGAGGAGGGCTGGGATCGGATCCTCAGAGTGATTAGGTTCTGTTTGCTTTCCTCCCTGTTAATGAGGATGAATCAGCACATATTGTATAACAGCATCTCCTTCCAAAACCACATCTAGAGTGCTGATTTGACACAGACGTCTCCTGCCTCTGCCCAATTAAAACCCATGGCTGTCAGAGGAAGACTGGAGCCTGCTCTTACTATATGTCTATCGGCCCTGGGTTTCCTGTTTGCATACTGAGCATGCTCGGAGGTCTCTGCTGGGAAGAGAAAAGAGCCCAGGCCTAGCTGTGTGCACTGAGCCCAGCTGATCCCCTTCTTCATGTGGCTGCTCCCTGAAATCAGACACCGCCAGGCCACACATCACACAGCAACAACCCCCTCCTTCCCCTCTCTTTAGCCTACCCCCTTCCGCTCCACAAGCCGAGCTGAATGCTCTGCTCAGGGATCCAATGGCAACTTGAAGCCAGGCCCCATCCAAAGCCCCACCACTCATGCTACACACTAACAATAGGCCACAGAGATGGTTCAGATATCCCTCACTCACGCAAGCCTCCCATTTGCATCACAGAGATTGTCACACAGATAATATTATCCATTTACTCAACTTAGGAGCGGGGTTCTAGACTAACTTGTTCAGTGGAAGGCACCAGCACGGGTTGGTCGCGCCAATTATTCGACACTGTGCAGCAATAATGACCTGACCTGTGTCCCATAATGTGCCGGTGCATTCCATACAGAACCAGGCTAATAATGAATAGCCATATTTTAAATTAGCATGCCCGGGCCAGTGCCAACGGAAAGCTACTGGTCCGAATAAAAATAATATTGACCCGGTAAAGCGGATGATGTGTGCAACATTTATATGTTGTCTTTAATTTGCAGAATGAGCAAGTAGCCTATAGCATATAATGACCTAACCTCCATACACAAATAATTACATTTTAATTAACTTAACGATATCATTAAAATTAAACCTTTTGCGCAATGTCAAAAATGTGGATGTTCTAAATCCACAACAATGCTTAAACCACATCAGGAGGCCATTTTTGAGGTCTGGGAGGAATCATTATAAGAAATTGGAAGGTGTAGTTACCATTTAGAGTCAGTTGCTCACCTTGCAAGAGACTGTTGTGTTTGGCTAGCTGTGTTTTTGCTAGCTGTGTTTGGCTAGCTGTGTTTTTGCTAGCTGTGTTTGGCTAGCTGTGTTTTTGTACTGTACAATGCACAGTGTAGGATACATGTGATGGCAGAGTTCGCAAAACAAACGCCCCGCGGTTGATATAAACCATCATGATATCTTTCTGTCAGGTAGGCCTACTTTGCAGGCAACATTTCATTGGGAAAGTTTTTGGGGAAAGTTTTTTTTTAGAAATGTTCTTTCAAACAGCGCATGATAGCTGAATTGCGCATTGCAAATATTGGACAAAACCTTTTGAATACCTGGTTTGCATACCCATTGTTGCATACCCATTGTTGTTGGAATAAATCTCGATAATAATACATTTTTAAAAAGCTAATTCTGAAGCGAAAACTAACATGACATGCTAAAAACATTCACTGGCACCCTAAAAATGGAGCTCTGTCAAGTCACAGAGTTGCAAATGCAAGTGCTTTGGTCACAGTTTTAAGGCCTGCTTAGGAATTACTTTCAGAGCTTGACGGGCAGGAGCTTACCGGAACTGAGTACCGGTACCTCAAATGTTCTACTGCTTGAGTTCCTGCACCTCTTATAGAATATTAGTTCAAAAGTATTGTGGAGTTCCTGCACCTAAATGTAAACAGCACCCAAATGAGTACCGGCACCTATTTCAGTCCAAGTCAAGCACTGGTTACTTTATAGAGATGGGTCAGACGGTCATATATCATGTCTCACTCCCTGCCTGGATGCATCAAGATGTTTTGTCATAAATAAAATAAAAATGCAAATCTTTAACTTATTTAACCCACATATTCTGTTCTAGGATATGAGCAGCAATACTAAACCATGTTTACAAAGCAGACTTGGTATCACTAAGACTATAGGGTGAGGACCTCGCCACCAGCACAGACACACACTGCCTAGTTAAACACACAGGGTGAACCTGGACAACCAGCTTTACCGAGAGGTACCACCTGCATGTTTAAAAAGAGTATAACTTTATGGCGGCAGGTAGCCTAGCGGTTAGAGCACTGGGTGGTTCAAATACCCGAGCCGACAAGGTGAAAAACCTGTCGATGTGTCCTTGAGCAAGGCACTTAACCATAATTTGCTCCAGGGGCTGACCCTGTAGGTAGTCCGTCATTGTAAATAAGAATTTGTTCTTAACTGACGTGCCTAGTTAAATAAACGTTAAATAAAAATAAAAATAAATAACAGGTTTGCCACATAATGTAATAACAGTGTTATGTCTTGAGCCCAGCCACCCTTGTGACACGTGGGCGCCTCAAGCCCTGTGTAAATCTAATTAAACATGCTCTAACTCAAACAAAGCACCAACATGCAATTATCCAGCGCAGCCCTACGACCCACCCTCACTGTCACAGAGAACAGACAGGCCTCTATCTATCACTCACTCAACCCAATGTTATGTACACATACATGCTATGTACTGTCTATCTAATTAATGCATTGCTCTCTTTTATCCTTAGGTTCCTTTAACACAAATATTTCGACAACACTATATATAATTTACATGTCACCAAAGTATAACTTTTAATTAGCAGTGGGAAAATATTTTTCTGTTAGGCCTCTCTGTTCACTTTTCAATGGAGACACTTCCTGTTGCTGCTTTGAACAGAACCATACATTTCCCAGACGTACCACAGACAGATTTTGGATTAAAGTGGCGTACTTACATATAGCGGAGCTTGCTGTGGATTTAGTTTCATGACACTGGACACTGTGGAGAGAGGAGAGAGAGCATCAGTGTTAATACATGTAGCAGTAAACCCAGAAACAGAGGGCAGCATGAGGTAAGCAGTCATTATATACCCTCACACTACCACTTCTCTGTATCAGTCCCCATAACAGGCCAACAGCCTGAGTCAGACCACGGATAGCGGTTTGGGCTGCAGCAGCACCAGGCTTGGGATCAGACGAGGCATTTAACAGACAAAATCAGGCCTAATAACCATAATTAAGAGCACATTACAGTAAGTTAGCTGCGGTAGCCTGGGCCTATAATGGCCACCCTGTTTGTCCTTCTTCTATTTACCATAAACTAAGGCATCTAGCTGGTGGGTCGTTCCATATGATTTCAATCACTATCTGACTGCACCCCTTTTGATTTAAACGAAACCTTCCATGCATGTTTGACCAATGGTAGAAGTGGTCAGAAAGTTACTTTTTGAACCTAACTGCCAAAACATTCAGGAGATTGAGGTGCTCAAATTCAGGGAATGTAGCATACCCTACCCCACCATTAGACATCTATGTCCTCATCACTGAAAAAGATAAACGGTTGAGTTTGATATCAATTTGAAAGCTTGCAAACCGGGTTGTCAAACTATATGAAGATTTAATGAAACTTGTCATTTTTTAAGTTTTCACGTAAATTATGTTGTAGCTTAGACCCTATTTTACATCATCTGAGGTGTTTTGTGTTGTGCCTTCCATCGGTTGAGACACAGCATACTCCTGAATACAAGGTGGGTGTCACATATTGGCTGATAAATGTACAAAAATGTGAATAAACTTTAAAACTTTCAAATGGTACCACAAAGATGGTTGTCAGAGAATGTTGACTTAATTGGGAATATCCATTGTTCTAAATTAAACTCCTCCATAGGAACCGCATTGAAAATAAATACAGATAATAGAATAGACGTTCCTATTCATTTTGGCATTCAATGGTGGATGGACCAGCGGCCATCTTTCTGGTAGTAATTGGAAGTAAAAGTTTCAATTCGATTTATATTTCAATGGTCTACCAGCAAAATTGCAGTGGTCTGAAGGGATAGGTCCATTCTAAAATTGACATTTCTAAAATTGAAATGACACCCCCCTTGTATTCAAGAGTATGCTGTGTCTCAACCGATGACGGGCACAACACAAACACCTAAGACGACGTAAAATGGATGTCTTATGGTGGGGTGGGGAATGTGAAATGGATCGACTTTGAGGACCTCAATCTCCTGAATGTTTTAGCATTTAGGTCCAAAAAGTCATAGGAGGCAATAAAGTAAATTAAATCATATGGAACGACCCTGCATTCTTTGTCTGTGTAGAACGCTGCAGACTGAGAGAGAGAGACCGTTCCTGAGGTTTGGGCTTTTGTTGTTGATGATTAAGGTCTAAATAGTTTAATATTTTCTGTGCTGTTTTTATTGCCTGGCCACCCAGACTCCTTGCCCTGGCCAAACACTACGCCACGCTCATGGACGACGTTAGTTTCTTTTCCGCAATGAGTTTGGATCTGAGTACCTCCTCGACCCTTCACCGGATGTGAATACATTTTTGGCCATCTGATTGGTCCAGAAAACAATGGGTTGGGCCAGAGCCAGAACACACATGGGTAAAGCGGCGGTTTGAAAATGGGCTTTGATACTCTGATAGGTTAGAGATTATCCAATACATGATGACTTTGCTTTGTACAATGACCCTTGTGATCCTCATCAGCACAAACAACCTGAATGATGGCACTCTCAGACTAAAGTACACTATACAGTGCCTGTCTTTAGGTGCCTTTTGGCAAACTCCAAGCTGGCTGTCATGTGCCTTTTACTGAGGAGTGGCTTCCGTCTGGCCACTCTACCATAAAGGCTTGATTGGTAGAGATCTGCAGAGATGGTTGTTCTTCTGGAAGGTTCTCCCATCTCCACAGAGGAACTCTGGAGCTCTGTCAGAGTGACCATCGGGTTCTTGGTCACCTCCCTAACCAAGGCCCTTCTCCCCCGATTGCTCAGTTTGGCTGAGGCGGCCAGCTCTAGGAAGAGTCTTGGTGGTTCCAAACTTCTTCCATTTAAGAATGATGGAGGCCACTGTGTACTTGGGGCCCTTCAATGCTGCAGACATTTTTTGGTACCCATCCCCAGATCTGAGCCTTGACACAATCCTGTCTCGGAGCTCTAAGGACAATTCCTTCGACCTCATGGCTTGGTTTTTGCTCTGACATGCACTGTCAACTGTGGGACCTTATATAGACAGGTGTGTGCCTTTCCAAATCATGTCCAATCAATTGAATTTACCATAGGTAGACTCCAATCAAGTTGTAGAAACATCTCAAGGATGATCAATGGAAAGAGGATGCACCTGAGCTCAATTTTAAGGCTCATGGCAAAAGGTATGAATACTTATGTAAATAAGGTATTTGTGTTTTGTATTTTTAATACATTTGGAAACATTTCTAAAAACCTGTTTTTGCTTTGTCATTATGGGGTATTGTGTGTAGATTGCTGAGGAATTGTTTTTATTTAATCCATTTTAGAAGAAGGTTGTAACGTAACGAAATGTGTAAAAGGCACTGTATATACAAAAGTACGTGGGCACCCCTTCAAATTAGTGGATTTGGCTATTTCAGCCACACCCATTGCTGACAGGTGTATAAAATCGAGCACAGAGTCATGCAATATCCTAGACAAAGATTGGCAGTAGAATGGCCTTACTGAAGAGCTCAGTGACTTTCAGTGTTGCACCGTCATAAGATGCCACCTTTCTAACAAGTCAGTTTGTCAAAATTATTATTGGCACACTTGATAAAGAGGAGCAAAACATGTATTTTATTTCACCTTTATTTAACTAGGCAAGTCAGTTAAGAACAAATTCTGACGACGATGGGCCAATTGTGCGCCGCCCTATGAGACTCCCGAACACGGCCGGTTGTGATACAGCCCGGGATCAAACCAGGGTCTGCAGTGACGCCTCTAGCACTGAGATGCAGTGCCTTAGACCGCTGCGCTACTTAGGAGCCCTAAAAAGACTGTATAAAATAAATAATACAAATACTGATCTATTATGTATGCTAAAAAAATGGGAACAAAAATTTGAATATTATGTTATACTAATACAATTGCTCAAAAAAAGTATTTATATAATTAATATATAATAAAATATATAGCACACATCAAAATCCACAAAGACATTAAATCCTATGGCTTGAAAGGAGGAGGGCAGTCCATAAGCGCAGACAAAGGATATCAAGGATCTGGAAAGATTCTGTATGGAGAAATTATCAATGGTCCTTCCCAATGCGTTCTCCAATCTCATAAAACATTTTATTACAAAAGACTCACTGCCGTTATCCTCACAAGGTGAGGTACTAACTAAAAGGTATAGAAAACAGGGGTGCCAATAATTCTGACCCCTATCTTTTAGAAAATAATATTACTTGTTAAATCATATATCTTTATCTGAACAATTTTATTAGTATGAAATAATAATAATAATAATAACATAAATCATGTAATGCCCTGACTCAAAGTCAGCTGTTTTGTGTGATGTGGTTCTGTTCAAAGCAGCAACAGGAAGTGTCTCCATTGAAAAGTGAACAGAGAGGCCTAACAGTCCTGGCTGGCACGAGCCCTGCCATTCATCCCAAACATGTCACTTTGCATTACAAGTAGAGTCCCATAGATATGAACAGCAAGACAGGCAGAGCAACTGTGCAGGGCAACTGAACACAACAGACAATGTTGCACTGCAGTGAGCAAGAGTTTCTTTTAAAGAGACAGTCACATTAGCTTTCCAACTGCAATACTTACTTCCTCTTTAACTTTATTTCCTCATGTACTTTGAACTTGCAGCAGTTATTCTATTCTTTTTCATCAATGTACAAAACCACACAAACACACTTCAGGCTGCCTGCTTTTGTTCACAGAGTAACAAAGACCTCACCTCAGGTTTATGTTGTGAGAGAACAGAGTAGGTAGGAGACAGTGTTTATTGTTACATACACCAGATAGGTGCAGTGAAATTAGTTTTTCAGGCTCAGCAGCAGTAGTATGGCACCCCTGGAGCAAATTAGGGTTAAGTGCCTTGCTCAAAGGCACATCAACCGATTTCTCACCTTGTCGGCTCGGATACTCAAACCAGTGACCTTTCATTTACTGGCCCAACGCTCTAACCATTAGGCTACCTGTTGCCCTTGCCATGCTGTGGAATCTCACAGTGAGCTGCCGAGCGTGATAGCCACCTGTAACACGGCGTTGGGCTCTAACCAGGCATTAAAACATTTCGGCACCAAACACTAGGCCTTACTCAGACCAGAACTACAACACTGAACTAATCACCACTAGCCTCTATTGTATCATTGGGGAAAATGTCAATCCATTACAATGTCCATTTTATCTGTGAAGCAACCGTACAATGGGAGCTGAGCGCTGAGTAAATGGAAAACCCATCCTCCTTATTGTTTTCTTGTCCACCTTCTGTCTATTTAAGATGATAATCTACCCCCACTATTGTTTAGCAATCAGCCTCAAGTCGCATTCTGCGGGGGGGGAGTTTAAAGTGGCAATCTGATTATTGAGTCTCAAGTCACGCGGTGTAGCCACGCCCACCAACAAAATGAAGAAAACGGATTTAAGCTGACTTTAAACTGAATTGCTGTCTTGCAGGTACTGGTCAGTCACATAGAGGGGCTCACTAATCCTGCATTGTGAAGTCAAACTTCCAGTTATAATTCCCTTTAATACCACTAGCACAACTACACAGACCATAACTCTGCACAACCCCCACTCTATAAGCCACTTCTGCAGCTCAAGCCCCGGACCCACTCTACCCCTGCTCTCGTCAAAGCCCACGTTCAAGTCTTAGCTTAACCCCAACCACCTTGAGTCCCAGGCTCTGCCTCAGCCCCAGTTCCAGCCCCAGCCTCAAGCCCAGCTCTAGCCCCAGCCCCATTGCCCCAGCTCTAGGCCCCAACTCCATCTTCAGCCTCAGCCCCAGACCAACCCTCGGTCCCTCACAGGAACCAGACAGCCTGACCTGCTGCTGCTGCCGGCCTTACTCACTAAGCAGGTGCTGGTAATGTAACTCGGTCCAAATACATCATCATCTTCTCCACCTACTGAGCAGTGACGTGATCACCACCAGTAAGTAACATCTCAATCTCTGCCAGCAGCCAAGACCAGGCGGGGACAGAGGGAGTTAGGAAGTGCTGAACAGTGTGCTGCTGAACAGTGTGCTGCTGAACAGTGTGCTGCTGAACAGTGTGCTGCTGAACAGTGTGCTGCTGAACAGTGTGCTGCTGAACAGTGTGCTGCTGAACAGTGTGCTGCTGAACAGTGTGCTGCTGAACAGTGTGCTGCTGAACAGTGTGCTGCTGAACAGTGTGCTGCTGAACATGGCTACAGAGGGGAGATTGAGAATAACAATGGAAAATAAACTGCTAAAAGAGACAAGTGGCTCCTAAGGAAGAAAACACTGTAGGATGTAGGATGGGCCAGGAGAGCCACTGTAGAGGCGGACTGCAGAATCAGCAGTACGGTTTACGGTTTTCCACACCATATCAATTTCTTGGAGGGGGGGGGGGGGGGGCTGTTATTTGTGTGCCTTGGCTAGCTCTCTGGCACCGCTGAAACTCGACCTGTACATTTGGTCTGCTCCAAAACCCCCACAAAAAGCCCACTATTCTAATTGGGGAGAGGACAGGACAAAACAGAAGTGGGGGTCCAAATAGGGGCTATGGACAACGGGAAGTTCGGAGTCAGCTCAGCTCAGCATCATGAATAAGTCAAGAGGAGTGAGGGGGCATCCATCATGGGGCAGGTCATGCTCTCTATTCCTGGGTCAGTTTCTAGTTCTTTCCTCAGTAAATGGGCTACTGTTGGAGTCAGACACACAGACAGGATAGAGGGATAATCAACTGCCTCTAATTATACCCACTGATCTCACCCTGACACTCTAAGCCCTCACAGTCCAGTCCTGCAGACAGAAAGACAGCCAGATAGAGGGACGGACACACACAGCCCTACATACCAACTGACTGACTCCCAGAAAGAGCTTGAACTCTGACCTATAAAGCATCTGGACATCCCCTGGCTGTCAAAAAGCTGTGAGGAAAGGAGATGCTAGGCAAGCTTGTCTTTCAGAATTCCACACTCTACACACTTAGAAAAAAGTATTCCAAAAGGGTTCTTCGGCTGTACCCATAGGAGAACCCTTTTTGGATCCAGGTAGAACTCTTTTTGGTTTCAGGTAGAACACTTTTGGGTTCCATGAAGAACTCTCTGTAAAAAAGGTTCTTCATGGAACCAAAAGTTCTGCAAAGGTTTCTCCTATGAGGACAGGTAGGTTCTAGATAGAGTACCATGCAAGAATCTTTTTGTTAAAAAATCCTGAAGTTAAAACTACGCCACAATAACACATACAGTATAGCTGGAACAAGAGTGGGACTATAGCGTACAATAGCAACATATTTCCACTGTATCGTGAAACACTGTAACATGTTTCACATTAGTTGTATGTCCCCTGATTAACCCTTCAGAACAGGCCAGGGTACCTGTGGTGCATGACGGAGCACTGCCTGGGTATTATTCTCCATATCTATTAACCTACAACATCCTCTGATCTTCAAAGGGAGAGAGAGGAGAGGGCCTGGCTGGGCGGCTGGGCTGCAGTTTTTGCGCAATAGACCACAGAACACAGAAGCCTTTAGCCCAAGCAAACCAGTACTGTTTTCAATCAAAATGGCTGCTACAGTTATGCAAGCAATGCTTTTGTCAACACAACAATTACGCTTGTACTTTTGGTTTTGCAGTCTCTCATCCCAAAAATTAGCGACGGCATGAAAAAAGGACCAGTGACTCATTCTGCACTCTAAAACATTTTAGCAAAAGGCTAGAAATTGCTTATTGGTGACAATGACGATATGGAGCATGCAGTCTGACAAACCACGACACAACTAACATATGAACTCTGTGTTTGTGTAGATCCTTGGGTTATTGTCTCTGTCTGTGTGGATGTGGAGTTGACTTGCTCTGCAACCACAGCCTCAGTGGCCTCATAAGAGCTTTAGTTTTATAGACTGTGGTGGTGGTGGTGGTGGTGAACTGGGTGGGTAATCAGCAAACAGAGGACACATACCTCAGTGTGGTATAAAGAATAGCTGGGTTGCAACAAGAACATGGTCAGTGAGCTTAACTTGATTTAGCTATCTGTTGAAATACAGACCAGCAACACGGCTAGTTAGGGCAGGCGGCAACGTCTGTCAGGTTAGAGAAGTAGAGAGTTCCACTAAACAAAAATGGATAACTATGGTCGATGCCAGAACGTGTGGAGAACTGTGAGGAGCTCAGCAGCTAAGGCCAGTGCCAGACACCTGTTGGTTTAGTCTGAGTAAATTAATCAAAACACACTCTTCGGCGCTACCTCGGCTCTCTGGTCTCTGTTAGCGGGGAATTAACAGCACTTAAACTGTCTCCTCTTAATAAAATCATAAAGTACAACATTTCTGGTGCACAACTAACATACTGCAAATCAAAAGCGAGGGAGGAGCCCAGTAGTGAGTCTAGAGAGAAGAGATAGCATTAACGTACTGTAGTTCAAGCCAAGGTAAGCCAATTCCCTTTTGCACTACACAATTACCAGGGAAGGATATTATTGTGTGGATGTGGATGATGCCGAGACTGCACCATGAATGACATGAAGCCTGAAATAGGATAAGGTGATTATGGATTAGCTGGCTAACGCTAACCCATTCATTACATTACATTTGATTAGCTTTAACCCTCTGTCATCTGCACAATTAGTAATTATATGAAAAGCATGGCAGCTATGTAGTATCATGGTATCAGAGCACGGCTGGAGCCCTGGCGGAGACTCTCATGGTGTTATATGTGCATGCCTTCGTCATGGTGGAGGAATGCGTGAACAATCTGAGCTAAACGGGCTGATGTTCATTCACAAGGGCCTACAGAAATAGTTTGGATGTCAATGTCCCCTTCCTGGTGGTTTTGGACTGTGGGTGTGTGTGCGTGTGTGTGTGCGTGTGTGTGTGTGTGCGTGTGTGGCTACAGAGCTGACCCAGAGGGATAACAGTGCATGGAGGGCTGGTGCGCGTACACACAAACACCCACACAGATACACACACACCCTTGTGACGTCAACAGGATGTAGCATGTGGGACAGTCTCTAAGGGGCTTCCCCCTGGAACATGAGAAAGCCTTTGTACTGTGGGCCAGTCAGGCTCTCTGAGAGGTCAGGGGTCATGTCCAGCTACGGTCATCCCCTGAAGGCAGATAGATAGCAGCATTACACAACTGGTTACGTAGCTTCTACCAATACGCAGGAAAACAGGCTACATGGTAAAGGATATGGGCTATTTGTATTTGTCTTAATCAAAGCCTGGATATCTCTCTATGAACAAGCAGTCATGTGGTTGGAACAAACCATTACGTTACCTAATGGTTACATTAAGGAACCATTCACTAGGGAAATACCAGCTTCATTTAACACCTTAAAAGCTCTCCAGCTTATCTACTCTACATGACAGGTTTCCAATTTTGGCAAATAATGTTTCATGCATTCAATATCTTTTTTATCTATTACACTTGTTTACCATAGACTGTGGGATTCTACTAATGCTATACTAGTGTCACTCACTCAAAGAGCTATTCAAGCAGCTAAAAGTTTATTTAAACTTTCATGTTCAGAAAGTAGACACCCTAGCCTTACCTGATACCATTGGCACCCCTGTGATCCAGGTATTAGCAAAGTAATCTTTCTAACACACACACACACATCAAATAACAGACAGACATACAATGTATTCTACAGTGGCAGTTGCGTTGCTGCAAGCAGAATGCAAACGGCGCCGGGCTGAAAAATGACAGCAAACTTCTGATATCGTAACGAAGCTTAAAATCTTCTCTTTTCTACAGTATACAGAGCTTAAATGTATTTTGTGGTCCTGGGGATGGTAGAGCAAGTTACATATGTTTTACACATTTGTAATAAACCAATTATTCTCATCCAAAAGTGACCTGCTAATTGCAAAGTAAAATTGTCTATTTTTCTTTTGCCAGGTTATTGTTTATGCCACCTACCCACTGGGCACAGACGTCATTTCAACCTCTAGTTTTGATTTACATTTGGTTCAGATGTCAGCTAACATGAAATCAACAAAACATTTCACCATGTCATTGCATTAGGTTACGTTATTAAGGCAATACACAAACTTTAAGGCAATGCGCAAACTATGAAATCACTCAATTAAATGAACGTAGGAGTCAGGAATGCGTGTGTGCACCAACAATGTTTATACATTTCAATGAAGGGGAAGGTAGTCACTGGATACGACGATCGGCGATGCATACCCTGTTGCCCCTCCTGAGGTTTTGATGCATACCGACCACCCGAATCATTGAGAAAATAAACATTAGATCAAATAAAATAATTTAACGTTTATATATAATTTGGCTTTTCATTACAGCTATTTTGATAAAATTATGACAGGGTAGGGTCTGCATATCACCAATGTTCCCTCAAATTTGTTTTGGCCACTGAGCAAATTTCACGTCTGCTGACCCATTGTGAAATTGTGTTTACTGTGAACTGTTTACTGTTTACTCTGATCTTCATTTAAGTCAAAAATAGACAAACACAGGATGCTTAAACTAATAACACACAAATTATTGTATTTTTCTTGTCTATATTTAATACATAATTTAAACATTCACAGTGTAGGTTGGGAGAAGTATGTGAACCCCTAGGCTAATTACTTCTCCAAAAGCTAATTGGAGTCAGGAGTCAGTTAACCTGGAGTCCAATCAATGAGACGAGATTGGAGATGTTTGTTAGAGCTTCCCTGCCCTATAAAAAACACTCATAAAATGTGAGTTTTCTATTCACAAGATGCATTGCCTGATGTGAACCATGCCTCGAACAAAAGATATCTCAGAAGACCTAAGATTAAGAATTGTTGACTTGCTGGAAGCTGGAAAGGGTTACAAAAGTATCTCTAAAAGCATTGATGTTCATGTAAGACAAATTGTCTATGAATGGAAAGTTCACCACTGTTGCTACTCTCCCTAGGAGTGGCCGTCCTGCAAAGATAGGAGTGGCCGTCCTGCAAAGATGACTGCAAGAGCACTGCGCAGAATGCGCCACGGAAGAAGTCACACGGTGTGTTCAATAAAGGCATGAAAACGTATAATTGTTTACAGGCATGAAAACGTATAATTGTTTGTGTATTATTAGTTTAAGTAGACTGTGTTTGTCTATTGCTGTGATGATCAGATCAAATTGTAAGACCTATTTATGCAGAAATCCAGGTAATTCCAAAGGGTTCACATACTTTTCTTGCCACTGTAGGCCTACTGCAGCTCTGATTGGTTATGGCGCACCGGTCTGTGTAGAGCCTGCCTCTCATTGTAAAAGAAAGTTCAGTCTCTTGCTTCTCTGCATGGGCTGATATTTCTTCTGTGTGGCAGTACACAGCTTTACAGGGAACATTGTTACGTCACTAATCATGGAGCTAAACCAATCAGCTGTCTCACTGTGAAGTCTCCATGCTGACAGACAAACAAAAACAGCTCAGACATTATAACTCGCTGTTAGGAGATCCTTGCTGCAAGTCAATCCCCGGGATTTCTAATTGGAGCCCCAGTCATTCCGAGGGTTAGGGAACTGAACTGCTGGCAAATCAGAAGGGAATATATTATGGCTATAGCTGGGTCGGGATCATGATGTAGAAAGGCCAAGAGTGGTTTCAGATATATTAAATGTCTTCAAAATTACCCAAGAACTGGTGATTCATCTCGCAGGGCTGTTAATGCATTTTGTAAAACAATAGTCTAATCGTGCCTCACATCAATAGCCCCATAAAACACTAAACAGCCAGTTAACACAGAGACAAGTGTCGAGCAGAAAAAGACACTTGCTGTGTCTAAATCTGTCTAAACAAGCCTTTTCAGTTTGGGGTGAGGGACTGTGTGTGACTGTGTGTGTTCTAAGGGGGGTGGGGTACGGGCATGTGTTCAGGTCAGGATGGGGGCGGATGGGGGTTTGATTGAGTTGAAGTTTAACCAGAGGGCTGGTTAATGCTCCCCCTAAATGGGTCACCTCATCTCTAAAGATGAGCGTTTATATGGCAGGCATTCAGTGTAAAAAATAAAAAACGATTTTAGTTTATAACATGTGGTAAAAAAATAAACGGAGACATATTTGAAGTAAACATGGGTCTTCTTAAAAAGGTTTGGCATTTGAGTGGCTCCTCTGAACCAGTGAAGGGTTCTGGTGGAATGCATACCAAGGATGGAGAACACTGAGAACAGACTGAGCATTTAAGGGGCCTGATAACAGCTTGGCACTGAAGATGGCCGTGCCCAAATACAGAGATTGCTAAGAGCCTGTTGAGAGGTTTTCATGCATGTGAAGAGCACTGGAGCACAGAAGAAAGCAAGGCTCTGGGGAAGCTATAAGAGGTGGGGGCGGGGGAGCTAAGACAAGAATCAGCCCCTGATATAAACTGCAGTTAAAACAATCCAAATGTAGCTCTCCTGCTGTAGTGCTCAGCGGTTTTCCTCAAGGCAGGATAGAGGAGCAATAGAGGTTCGCTATTGGATCAGCCTGCATGGGCCCTGCTTTAATATATATCAGGATATATACAACAACATTTTACCTGGCCTCCACAGATACAGCTGTGACCGACAATCAGAGCCAGATCAACTCACAGACTCAGAGGGGGGTCCGGGTTTCCACAACTCGTTTTAATGGTCAGTTATGTAAAGCTGGCACGGCCTTTCTATGCAGTGTGCACAAAACAAACCACCATCAGGAGTCTCCCTCCACAGCAGGAAATCAAACATTTGTGGATGAGAGAATTTTGGACACTGGGCAGTAGGGAGAGACACATTTTCCCCTGAAACTAAACTTCCAGGCTTTAACTTGAGCCTCGCTCTTAGCAACCATTCCGCTCCGATAAACACAGAGGAAAACCCTGTCCCAAGAGTGATACATTTAGCCTAGCAACAAGACTGGCCTGTTGAGAAGAAGTAGTGGACTAAATCAGAATACGGCTTGTTGTTTGTGAAAAACAAAGCTCTGGATTTGCATATAGCCTAGGTGTAAAATCTCAAATACCTTGTTAAAAAGTACCTGTCCGGTCACAGTGCTGTAAACAACCTCATAACTTCATTATCATTTTCTACACAGGAATGACATTTTGCTACATAATTTCCCACAAACAGCTGCTCTCTACCAGGATGTGTATAATCACTGGAGAAAGGGCCCCTCTGCTCCATCTACCATAACTATGACAGTAACACCGTTACACCACACTGAAGCACAAACAACAACCAGATATTAGGGAACCAATTAAAAACTACTAAATGTGCACAACGGGCCGACCCGGAGTGTGAGTGGTGAGGGTTTAGAGACAGGGCTTAGTGCACTATTGTCTGTAAACAAACCCAGTCTGATAACACAATGACACTCCTCCCAGTCAGTCGCAGGCAGCTAGGCCGCTCCATAGGCAACACTCTGGCAGAGAGAACGAGAGCTGCAACTCATTCACAGACAGACAGACAGACAGACAGACAGACAGACAGACAGACAGACAGACAGACAGACAGACAGACAGACAGACAGACAGACAGACAGACAGACAGACAGACAAAGAAGAATAAAAAGCTTCTAGTGACTGATACAGGTGTCAGCCATATATAACATGGTGCCCGAACAAAGCCCTGTCTGTCTGTCAGCCCGTCTGTCTGCCTGTCTGCCATCTTAATGTGTCTTCAGGAGATGTGGGGAAAGAGGCTAAAGAAAGAGAGATGTACAAAAACTCACCCTATTCTTACGCTATGTTCTATTACAGGTCCTGACTGAGACTATAATACCTGAAGCTGGGGTAGAGGGCAGTCTTGCATCTTTAAAGAGAGGAGAGGATGTTTTATCACCTGCTGCTGGTTGTCTTATCACACCAGCCTATCAGGCCTTGAAAAGGCCTATTGTACAAACCTGCCACTGTATTTACATTTGATTTTCATTACTAGTTAACAAAGGCTTAAACATCAACTTATCAGTAGTTAACTCCAATGTTGTTCACAGGATGTACAAAGGTCATTTGGATGAATGAATTGACTTCCCATAAGGACATTACTAAACACTCTAAACTCCTGAAATGAGATTATGATGGACAGTGGACCATGAAATAGTGCTAATTACAAGTAATTATCAACACATAGCCACTTCCTGTGAGGAGAGTAATCTGAAATCTCGTACCAAGGCCATGCCCACACCCAAATGCTAAATATGGACTCTGTTCTAAGGGACATACCCAAAAAGACACAAAAGTAACAACGTGGGTGAATTTCATATGACCAAATTAAAAAGACAACAAAAAACTGCTCTCAGTGACCTAACCTTTAAGAAAAGTAGAAACAAGAGTGTTGTTACTGATAACACAACAGAAATGGCAATGCCTACAGTTCACTGCACACTGGCTACAAATGGGATACTGTTAGCTAATAGCAACAATCCCTTTCGACATTACTTTATTTTCTTTACAATACGTATATCTTGACCTATGATTGCTATGATTACATTAGGACTAAGTAGTAGCATATTAGCTACAGAGATCTACCACCACCACCACAGTGCATGACACAGGCAGATAGAGGCTGAGCAGATGGAGGTGAAGGTTACAGCAGTGTAGTGGATGTGGATAGGACAGGCCCAGCTAGCACACTGCTACTCTGTTCACAGGAAGCTGTCCAGACACAGGCACATCATCGTTAAAAGTGCAGATGTGGGATCAACTCATACAAGGGATGACAAGTTGGAAAGGCGGATGAAGAGCCTTTATTATCAGGGGTTACTAAAGGTCACCAAAGTTCATGGCAAGGTTCTGCTTTGACAGTATTTCTGCACTTTAAAACTCTGGCCACTGGCAGGTCTGAGTGGGTGATTATCATGACTTGTTTTCCATCTATTTACACAGAACCTCAACGGAAATACTGTATTTGAAATACACATATCGAATGCAGACTTTACTTCCACATTCCCCAATAAACAAGCAAACAAAAAATGGAAGCAAGGTAGTCTTTGAAGCAGGCACTTACTCCAGAGGAGTGTTTGGCCGACCAGGCCACACTATACTCTGTTTACAGAAGAGATAAATATGGCAATGGTGGTGAGGGGGAGATAAAAGCTGTGATGTCACAGGGGAGAGGGGGAGAGCAGGCCAGCCACAGGCAGGTGTCAACAGCACTGGAGTGTCTGGGACATGTGCTGTTGGTTGCCTTCTCTGGAGCAGACTTGGATTGATTAACACCTGCTTCCTTCTGAACAGTTGAGGGCACTTCTGTAAACCCAGCTGTAGTTTGAATGCTAGAAATGAAAGATTGATACAGAGGATCTGGACAGAGTTATTCATGTTTATTATGATGATACTGTAGTAATCGAGCAGATCCTGGAAGAGCTGAGTTTAATTTGATGCAGTAAAATGTCCGAAATAGGCCTGGAGCTTCTATCGGTTTGCAATCAATGTCCTCCACTAGGACACATTGTACAGTACAAGTGAGACAGTATGACTCAACAACAAAAAAAGCCTAATTTGGTTAGCTAAATCCATACTTGACTCAGTACTATGAATAGATCTGTTGCCATCATGTTTTCAACATATTCTATCACAGTTTCTATCTGAAGTACTGCTCTTCTATTGTCCTGTCCTTTGTTGGAGGAAATGTTCTCTGCAATTGAGGGCGCGACAACAGTTCTGTGTGAAACCTTTCATGAGGGGCAGTTAGCACTGAGACAGGCATGCTTCGTATCACACCGAGACAGTTGGGCACTGGAAAACCACTTCTGAAGTCTGAGAGCAGATTAAAACCGGAAAAGCTGGAATGATTGGAATTGTGACCATGCAGCAAAACCACAGGCATATAAGGGGATTGAAGAGAAAAGAAATCACTGGCAGGGAAGACAGCACAGCACACTGAGCTCTGCTCGCACATATTATTTCCCAGTGTCTGAAATAATTCACCCAGTCCATCTGTGAAACAGGAGCAGAGGAAAGTTTATAAAAATTAAAAAACTGAAATAACTATCCCCAGAGGTGTTGAGGACTCAGAAGCCTGGTATGGTGTCCCTCGGTGTCACTGGTCCCCTCTCTACCAGGATACCCAGCTGGTGTGTCATGGGTGTTTAGTCAGAAGGGCCAGTGGGGCCCACTATAATGTTCATAGAGGGTCTTTAATGTTGCCATACCACATTGAAAAGGGAGGAAACTCAGGCAGTGAAGCCATTCTCCAATCATCCATTACATGCAAACACCTCCCATGGATTTGAGTTGGAGGTCTAACCTCAATGTATACTGTATGTCCTCTAGACAGCCTAAGGACACCTACTATTCTACTGTGCAGAACGTTGCTGAAAAGATGCCAGTATGCCATTCCCTTTAACACCTCCGTCCTTAAAGTCACACTTTAATGAGAAATGTGATATTTTGATCAGTAAGTGATGAAATAGGCGAGGAACTGCTCAAACTGAAACACAGACAGGATAATTACCCCAATGAAAGAACTTTCAGGTCAATCTGTGCAGTTTAAACTCCAACACAGGCAGTAAGTGGCAGATGGACCCACTTGAGTTTCATTAAACAGAGTATTCCACTGTAAGGAATGTTAGCCACCACTTAAAAAAAAAAAAGATTTCTTTATTTAACATTTATTTAACTAGGCAAGTCAGTTAAAAACATATTCTTATTTACAATGATGGCCTACCAAAAGGCAAAAGGTATCCTGTGGTGATGAGGGCTGGGATTAAAAATACATACAAAAATTAAATATAGAACAAAACACACGTCACCACAACACTACATAAAGAGAGACCTAAGACAACCACATAGCATGGCAGCAACACATGACAACATAGCATGGTAGCAACACATCATGACAACAAGATGGTAGCAACACAACATGGCAGCAGCACCACATAGTAGCAGCACAAAGGGCAAGAAGGTAGAGACAACAATATTAGACTTTCTCCTGTTTGACAGTTCTATTTCCAGAGCTGCAAAACACATGTAGCCCTTTCCTGCAGTCAATGACTAGTGGCCTCATGGGTGGAATGTTATTCATATTTTGCATCATGTTATGATTAATAACATTATTATTTTTTAAACAGACAAAAATCTGGTGTTTCTATGTCAAATGGTTTTGTTATATTTCAGTCTTCTGTGATATACAGTATATAAAGTGTAATATTGGGATGCAACCTCAAAATGTAATACATTTCAACTCTATATCTGACATGGTACAGGTGACTTATTTTTTGTAAGCCCATAACCATGTGTGTGAGGTGTATACTTATACAAAATCGATTTGTTTAAGACTACCAATAAACTGTGTGACCCTGATTTAGCCCACTGCAGTTAAAGGTTATAGGCATGGGCCAGTTTGACTGCTTTGCTTTGAGCCTCATACATAAGACACACTATTTACAGAATGCAGTACTATCAAAGTACTGTATCAGTCTTTATGAACCACTATGACTAGTTTTCCTATACGAAAACAGGCATGATAGCTTACATACATTTGGCCAAACCCCTAGGACAAGACCTTAGCGTAAAATGAGCCAGATATAGAGCCTTGATGGGGAAACACAAAACATGCATGTGTGTCAGACAGCTAGTCCAACTGTGTGTTATCTCTAATGCATGCTGGTGCTACAGTGGGAAACGGAGACCCAACACCCAGCATACGTTGGGAATTCCACTGCTCCTAGTCTTAACAACAACAAACTCAAGGCTACAGTATGTAATCAGAGGGGGGTTAAAAGCAAAGAAAAATCCAAAACAATAACTCACTCAAGACAGGAAATCCATGAGTACTGGAGGCTAGCTCACAGGCCTTGGTATGTTTTACCAATCACAAGCTCGCCTAGAGAATTCACACAGGAGTCGGTCGAGCTGCGCACACCCATTTAAATGTTGCATGAAAAAAGCAGTATCTTGGCCTAGGTATGCATGTTAATAACTGCTGCTACAACTGCCCATTGGGTATAAACGTATTTTTCTACACGCCCAGATGGCTTATAATGAACAATATGTTGTTCAAAAACATGTGTTATTATCACAAGACTAATGTAATGTACTAATAAATGTTACATCAACATAACAGCTGGTAGCCCACTGTACCGAGGTATTTACCACGGAATAAGCTTTGATTCTTTGGTTTCTAACAAGCAAGGCCACATCGGTGTCACTACAACATTTGTTACATTGTTACAATCATGAGGCCAGACCCGTAGATGCTAAATCAAAACGGCTATAATGTGCCATCGCTAATCTGAAACTGAATTTGATCTCGTACAAAATAGACCAAAGATAGTTGTTTCAAAACGACACTCCTTTTACTCAGCTCGTGCTATTGCCAACAAAGTATCTTACCTCGAACTTTGGGGTGTTTAATGCGTGCTTTCCTCTTTCCGAAGCATTCCCCTCTTCGGTCTAACACAAGTTATCAGGACGCAACCCGCATCTATATATACTAATTGATCTGCAGAGAGAAGTCCAGAAGATCGCTTGAGCATCTAATCTTCATATAAAGACCCCTTCTTCTCAGCGTAATGAATGGCCGCTAGTACTCAGTACAGTAGGCCTACTAGATAGTTCGCAAAGCGCCCACTTGTTGCTCACGACAACAACTCTCTATTCTTCTGAATCAGCCCACGAAGCATGCATCAGAGGGCGGGCTATACCGTAACTTGGGAGACGAGGTTTTTGGAACTATGGTCCATTGTCTTCTCTCACCGGTCCAACAAGCTGTCACTCAGCCATCCCTATAATATCTCGTTTTGTTTGTGTTGATGGTTTTCCCCTGAGATAATGGGGTGGGCTTTGGCTTTGTA
This sequence comes from Thymallus thymallus, assembly GCA_023634145.1. Classification (NCBI taxonomy): domain Eukaryota; kingdom Metazoa; phylum Chordata; class Actinopteri; order Salmoniformes; family Salmonidae; genus Thymallus; species Thymallus thymallus. Next base: position 23,737,532 of record CM042413.1, read on the forward strand.
ATGGGTGTCTATCTATGCAAGCCATATTTTGACATGCAGAAATTAGAGGTGATGAAACAACTGTATATAAAGTTGTCAACTTTCTTATAAATCCTTTTGGCAGCATCAATGCATAAGACTGTAGTAGAATATGCTTTGCAACCATAGCGCATTATGTGTTCAGGGAAAACACATTACATTTGATTAGACAATCATGTAGGCTACTTCATGTGGGTAAGGTGGACCTCTAGTGGCTTTGCGAAGGGACATGGTTTGCTAATAGCTCCTAACTATTAATACATAGGCTCAGCAGCACTGTGATTGATATGGCAATCATGCATTGCTCTGCGTGACCAGTAGATCTAGCAGCAGGTCCTAGAATGAGCTCTTTAACAGCCCACGTGCAAAGCTACCCAATAGCACTTTAGTCCTTTTCCTGGAACTGGAGAGGAGGTCAAGGAGGCTTAGCTGCTCCCAAGCTGAAACAACACCGTCCACACACACACACACACACACATACGCAAGCACGCACGCACGAAAACACATGCATACACTACCATTCCCTTATGTCCACATATGCACAGTTCATTCATCCCGGGGGTGGAGAGGCGGTGTGAATGCTTTGTGGTCACGCTGAGAATACACCACAGTTTTATGTCCTCAGGAAGTGTGGCAGTCTGTCAGGAAACAGGCGATTGAGACCCGGTCTCCAGAAAACACTGGCCCCCTCTATTTGGTCACCTCTAGGAGATAACTTCATGTGAACCCTCCTCGGCTCCAGGCGGCTGTATAGTCATTTCAAACACAGCTGGGTGCTACAACACATAGCCACAATAACCACATTATAATCATTAGTATATGTTTGGGTTTTGTGAGAATTTCGTTCAGCTGATGTAGCTAGCTGGAAGTGGATCATGCAAACTCAATGGTTTAGCAGATAATAAATAGCACTTTAAGTGAAAACATGTGTGGACCTGTGCTGTGTAGTCAGTGCATGTATGTGGGAGTGACGCTCTCAGTATAGGTAGGGTACTGCTACTTGTTCATTCCTATTTGGGGTTTTCATTATGTAGATACAGGATTAGGTTTTATATGGAGTGATAAACTTTGAACACTGGTCTTTCACACTGGCGATGAAGGAGAGCGTGTGAGATGAGGAGTAGGGATAGATTAATAGACTTGGGGCCTCTGGGTTAAAGAAAGTGCAATACACTAACACCAGTGTACAGTATACCTCCTGTCCATTCTCTATTCATCCAGGGTGTCCGCTTGAAAGCGGGTCTGTCTTTTGAAGACTGCAGCACTATGTTGTTTGCTGCTCTTATATCATACTGTTTAATAGGTCATGAATTATTATTATATATTTTTTTAATTGAACCTTTATTTAACTAGGCAAGTCGGTTAAGAAAAAAATCATATTTACAATGACGGCTTACACCGGCCAAACCCAGACGGCGCTGGGCCAATTGTGCACTTGTGATAGAGTCTGGATTCGAACCAGGGTGTCTATAGTGATGCCTCTAGCACTGAGATGCAGTGCTGTAGACGGCTGCACCACAGGAGCCCAGTCTCTTTTAAGGTTCTAGATAGCACCTTTTTATCTAAGAGTGTATCATGCTGTAGTATGTATTATTATGGTGAGTAAGTCTGCCTCTCTCTCCTCTTCCTGACATTTTCTTCATCTCCTCCCTCCCCCTTTTCCTGTTCCTCCGCCTTCTCCTCCTCCAACGTTCCCAAAAAATAAGAGCAGGGTCCCTGGAGTCCACTCTGGTTCCATGGCTACCACGTGTCAGTGGGCTTTGAAGAACTGTAATGTTTTTCTAGGCTGAGAATGCACTGCTGTCTCTTTTCCTCTCTCTCTCCTGGTTTTTCAGTGTGCAACCCAGAGGTTAGATAAATAGGAGGCTGGGCATGAGGAGGTGCAGCTCTGGTTTCTGTCACGCTGGGCTGCTTTGAAACCCATTTGTCCAGGGCTACATCCGGCGTGATGCTGGGGTTGGAGGAGCGTGGAGGGAATCACAACAGCGGTGCTGTGGGATGCTGCTACTGTAGATTGGCTGGGAGGATAGATCGATGGAGAGAGACACAGGGGACCACTGACCCGTTAGAACAAAAATATTCAACAAGTAGATTGTGTTACTGCACCAGTGATTTTAGGTTAGATTACATCTTGATATAGAGTACATGTGTATAAAATTGTATTGAAGTTTTCAATCATCCATTTTATAGTTTGATACTTATACAAAGGCATTAAGATGTATTTTCAACAAATAATTAAGAAAAACATCTTACTGAAACCCATTGCATATCACCTTCAAAGACTTACAGGTAAGGAAAACCTGTGATATGTGTTTCAGAGATTCCTGCCAATAGGCAGAGGTTGACAGACAGAGGTAATAAAATGTCTAAATGTAGTTTCTCTAATCCTGCAGGAGCTCTAATGTGGGTTCATTTCCTATATGCTGAACAATGAGATTCATTCCTCTGGAATCTTTTAGCTTCAGTCGTTACTTTGACCACACTTGATCGATTGCTATGACTTTGCTTGACCTGGAAGTGGTATTCCTTTGAAAGGCAATGCATATGAGGTTTTTGTAAGCAATTGAAGTATGTCATGTTTTGAACATTGCAAAAGACATTTATGTAAAATAAAAAGAAAACGTTTGTTTACTCAGAGGGTGGGGACATTATTATTGTGGGCGGCAGGTAACCGAAAGGTCGCTGGTTTGAATATCCAAGCCGACAAGGTGAAAAGAAAAAACCTGTCGATGTGTCCTTGAGCAAGGCACTTAACCCTAATTTGCTCCAGGGGCGCCGTACTACTATGCCTGACCCTATAGGTAGGCCATCATTGTAAATAAGAATTTGTTCTTAACTGACTTGCCTAGTTAATTAAAGGTTAAATAAGAAAAAAAAAAAAAGATCAGTGAAAGAATAGTGCTTCATTTGTCACATAGAGGGCACTGCTGTCATAGTCATTAAAACACATTTACAATGGATGTTTATTTTTGGTTTCAATGGCTGAATGAACAAAGGACAATTTAAAAACCACAATGTACATCTTTTGGCTTGCCACATTACATTTTATATTGCTTCTATTCAAGTGATCAACCCATGAACAATTAATCTAATATAGTTTGTTTCTGCAATACTGTAACAGGGCCTACACAAGACAGCACACATTTCATATTTTGTGTAGAATGTAGCACTATTACGCCTTAAGTTAATGAAGGGAATCTGTTCTCAAACAACATAGTCTTTCTTTCAGAGACTACACTATAGAACAGCAATCCTACCAGAACCTATTTTGATAACACTTTACATTACAGAAGTGCATGGTATATAACATGGTAACCAGTTGAATCAGAATAAAAAATGACAAGATAAGGGGTATGCCACAAACATTTAATTCCAGATATATACATTCTTTAGCATGGTGGTGGTATGTGGGGTGGAATGTCTGCCCATGCTGCATAAAATATGAAAGATGACTGCTGCAAGCTGTACTCTGCAATAATGTATGAAAGACGCCAGGATGGCCAGGCAGCAGCCAGTGTGTAATGTCACGTCGATGTTGGTAGATTATTTAGCTGTGTACTGCATGCAATCGGAGACCATGGGTGATACAACAAAGCATGGCTTTGTGCACTAGAACAACAGTTAGCTAATATATAAATATAAATATATTTATTTTTAATTCGCACAGCACCATTTTCAGATGAGTTGAATATATAAGTGTGCTGACCGAAGTGTGAACGGTCTTAGTTGGATCCTGTTGGTTCCTATACAGCAGGTTACCTGGCTAACTGATATGGTACATACAACCCCTTCAGTCATGAGTTACAGGCAGGCTTGCAGTGGGTCTATGGTCTGATCCAGCTAGTGGATAATGCTGACTGTGCTGGTTGCTGGCTGTGAGTGGGTGTTGCAGGGAGCCTGACAAGATATATGGAGGGAGTCTGCTCTGCACTCCTCCACTCATGGGGAAAGGCCTCCACTATCTGATTAGCATTCAGCTAGTGCCCAGACTGCATCAAGAAACTCCGCTGCTCCACACACCACACTCCCTCCCTTACACCTTTCTCTCACTCACTCTCTCTCTCTCTCTCTCCCTCTCTCTGCATCATTCTGCTGGACTGGAAAGACCCTCCAATACAAAGGGAATGCCGTGCAGGGGTCCTCCGGTCTCCAGAATAAAGGTAAACAAAATTCCATCTTCTTTGCTTTTACAACTTGTTGTAGGAGTTTTTAAAAAGCAAATCAATACTGGGTGTACACTAAGTTCTGCATGATGATTTTACAGAGGATCCTCATTACATAACTGCTGTGGGAATATCAGTGTACTTATATGGAAAACATACTACAGCATATAATACATTGTATTTGAAGAATTCCCTCTTGTCCTGATAGTCTATCAGCATTACTGAATGACTTAATGCTGACTCTCCAGAAAGATAATTTGATAAATTGATAGGTGAACAGGTGTTCATATACATATGTTAATGTATTGTTGTTTTTTAACGCAAAGGAGATCTTATGTTATTTAAAGACAGTGCTGTTACAGTCGGCCATGAGATGAACAATTCTCTGCTTACACCGTCCCAAGGAGGGGCTGCACCTGTAGCTTATTGCAACTTTTGATTTGTTAATATTCTCTATTTGTATTATAATTTTATTTATGAATATTCTTTTTTTTTTTCATTCTTGCAAAGCTCTCTGTCTAGTTGTGGTGTTTGTTGTGCTCTGATGCCGTAGGGTAGGGTTGCAGTATTTTCACATTATAACACTGACATCCCATGATCGTGAAAATAGTTATGTTTTATGTCACATTCTCTAAACATTATGAGGTGTCTGAAAATAATATTTATTAAAATAAGTGTTATAGCCTTGAGAGTATAAGTATTGCAGTACTGATGTTTGTGATTAAAGCCTTCATTACCTCAGTGCATCCACAATGTCCCATTTATTCAAAGGAAAATTAATTAAGCATATCCATTTTTCAAAAGGAAATATTCCATCCACAGCCCACTATTCTAACAAAGGCTGTGGATATGGATTGATGGGTATCACTTGGATATACAAAACTAATACAAATATTAAATTAATTTGTTCTCAAGCTGGTTGTTTTGCTGGAGTTAATTGGGAGGTGACGTGTCCACGAAGCCCAAATGATTAATGAAAAAACAAACACCATATCAGTGATCTGATGTTTCATGTTGCATTTCTCTCTTCTGTAGTGTGAGGGGTTTGAAAAATGCCAATTCACCATTCTGCACTTTGTTTGCTAACTGTTGTCACGAGTGGGTGTAGAGAGAGACCAAGGAGCAGCGCAGCGATAGTTTGACATGGTTTATTATTAACTATAAACACAAATGTTACGAACTATACAAACAGAAACCACGATACAGGAAACAAAAACGGAAAACACACTTACGTACTGTGACTGTTGAAAATATACAATGACCCACACACAGGCTGTGAGTGGTGCCTAAATGCAATCCCCAATCAGAGACAACCCTGTACAGCTGTCTCTGATTGAGGATCATTACTCCCCTAGTTAGGGTGTGAGGGTTCGACTGTGGTTCTACTACTCCCCTTATTGGGAGTAAGGTCTAACCACAGCCAGACCCTCACAGTACCCCCCCCCCCCTAAGGTGCGGACTCCCGGCCGCAAAATAATCCCCCCTCTCTTAAAATGTATACACTATACTAGGGGGGAAAAGGTGGAGTACTGGGGCGGTTGCTGGTGGAGGCTCCGGACCCGGCCTCGGACGTGACGTAGGCAATGAAGGCTGCTCCCTTCCTACCTCAGCGTTCACCCTCCGTACTCCCCCGAAGCACCAAGTCCTGTCTGGACCCTGGTGTGGTAGCCCCCGACCTTGGAGCGATACAAACGACCGGACCCGGACTGGGTACCGGTGTGGCAGGTGGTTCTGGCTCTGGAGCTGGGCCGACGTCCGGACCCCGACTGGGCACCGGTGGAGCGGACTGCTCTGGAGGTTCCGGACTGCGGACCTTCACTGTAGGTTCCAGGCTACGGACCTTTCGCTGTAGGCTCCGGGCTGCGGACCTTCACTGTAGGCTCCGGTCTGCGGACCTTCGCTGTAGGCTCCGGGCTGCGGACCTTCGCTGTAGGCTCAGGGCAGCGGACCTTCACTGTAGGCTCAAGGTTGCGGACCTTCACTGTAGGCTCAGGGTTGCTGACCTTCGCTGGAGGTCCCGAGCTGCTGACCTTCGCTGGAGGTTCAGGGCTACGGACCTTCGCTGGAGGCTCCGAGCTGCTGACCTTCTCTGGAGGTTCCGGGTTGCTGACCTTTGCTGGAGGTTCCGGGTTGCGGACCTTCACTGGAGGTTCCGGGTTGCGGACCTTCGCTTGCTCAGAAGCCTGCTCCCGCATATCCATCAGCTTGTACACGAGAGCATATCGGCGCCCGAAGTCCTCCTCCTCCTCTATCTCTATAAGAAGCGGGTCCGTCTGCTTCTCCAGTGGAAGAGCAACCCAGGCTCTCCACCACCTTGTCTGTTCCTCCCTTGATCTATCAAACAACCCCTCGGGTCTCTCTCTATCGTAGATCGTTGGAAGACGAAGTGGTGGGCGATCCTCTTCCTTCAGCCTCTCCGGGCTCTGGCTGTGCACCGATGGTGTGGTGCGCGAAGTCGGCACGGACTGTGCCGGGCTCTGGGCCAACACTGGAGGCACCGGGTTGGGAACTGGCGTTGGAGGGCTGCGACTGCCCCGATCCTCCTCTCTCCATCGCCAATCCCCTTCCTGTGAGGACTCCATCGGAAGCCCCCACGAGTGAGGAAACAAAGGCACATATTCGTTGTCTTCCTCCGACTCCTCTCCGTACCTTTGTTCCCATGGCTGTAGGGGCTCCTCCTGGATCCCCCACGAGTGCAGTGGCCGGGGTTCTTTCCCGTCAACCCCCGACCACCCCCATAGCCCCCCCCAAAAAACTGTTTGCGGTTTCTGGGCTCCAGGCTGTTTCCTTGCCCGTCGCTTGCTTTTTCCACTGCCTCTCTTGGTCTCGTTGTGGTGGGTCATTCTGTCATGAGTGGGTGTAGAGAGAGACCAAGGAGCAGCGCAGCGATAGTTTGACATGGTTTATTATTAACTATAAACACAAATGTTACGAACTATACAAACAGAAACCACGATACAGGAAACAAAAACGGAAAACACACTTACGTACTGTTGAAAATATACAATGATCCACACACAGGTGGCTGTGAGTGGTGCCTAAATGCAATCCCCAATCAGAGACAACCCTGTACAGCTGTCTCTGATTGAGGATCATTACTCCCCTAGTTAGGGTGTGAGGGTTCGACTGTGGTTCTACTACTCCCCTTATTGGGAGTAAGGTCTAACCACAGCCAGACCCTCACAGTACCCCCCCCCCCCCTAAGGTGCGGACTCCCGGCCGCAAAATAATCCCCCCTCTCTTAAAATGTATACACTATACTAGGGGGGAAAAGGTGGAGTACTGGGGCGGTTGCTGGTGGAGGCTCCGGACCCGGCCTCGGACGTGACGTAGGCAATGAAGGCTGCTCCCTTCCTACCTCAGCGTTCACCCTCCGTACTCCCCCGAAGCACCAAGTCCTGTCTGGACCCTGGTGTGGTAGCCCCCGACCTTGGAGCGATACAAACGACCGGACCCGGACTGGGTACCGGTGTGGCAGGTGGTTCTGGCTCTGGAGCTGGGCCGACGTCCGGACCCCGACTGGGCACCGGTGGAGCGGACTGCTCTGGAGGTTCCGGACTGCGGACCTTCACTGTAGGTTCCAGGCTACGGACCTTTCGCTGTAGGCTCCGGGCTGCGGACCTTCACTGTAGGCTCCGGTCTGCGGACCTTCGCTGTAGGCTCCGGGCTGCGGACCTTCGCTGTAGGCTCAGGGCAGCGGACCTTCACTGTAGGCTCAAGGTTGCGGACCTTCACTGTAGGCTCAGGGTTGCTGACCTTCGCTGGAGGTCCCGAGCTGCTGACCTTCGCTGGAGGTTCAGGGCTACGGACCTTCGCTGGAGGCTCCGAGCTGCTGACCTTCTCTGGAGGTTCCGGGTTGCTGACCTTCGCTGGAGGTTCCGGGTTGCGGACCTTCACTGGAGGTTCCGGGTTGCGGACCTTCGCTTGCTCAGAAGCCTGCTCCCGCATATCCATCAGCTTGTACACGAGAGCATATCGGCGCCCGAAGTCCTCCTCCTCCTCTATCTCTATAAGAAGCGGGTCCGTCTGCTTCTCCAGTGGAAGAGCAACCCAGGCTCTCCACCACCTTGTCTGTTCCTCCCTTGATCTATCAAACAACCCCTCGGGTCTCTCTCTATCGTAGATCGTTGGAAGACGAAGTGGTGGGCGATCCTCTTCCTTCAGCCTCTCCGGGCTCTGGCTGTGCACCGATGGTGTGGTGCGCGAAGTCGGCACGGACTGTGCCGGGCTCTGGGCCAACACTGGAGGCACCGGGTTGGGAACTGGCGTTGGAGGGCTGCGACTGCCCCGATCCTCCTCTCTCCATCGCCAATCCCCTTCCTGTGAGGACTCCATCGGAAGCCCCCACGAGTGAGGAAACAAAGGCACATATTCGTTGTCTTCCTCCGACTCCTCTCCGTACCTTTGTTCCCATGGCTGTAGGGGCTCCTCCTGGATCCCCCACGAGTGCAGTGGCCGGGGTTCTTTCCCGTCAACCCCCGACCACCCCCATAGCCCCCCCCAAAAAACTGTTTGCGGTTTCTGGGCTCCAGGCTGTTTCCTTGCCCGTCGCTTGCTTTTTCCACTGCCTCTCTTGGTCTCGTTGTGGTGGGTCATTCTGTCATGAGTGGGTGTAGAGAGAGACCAAGGAGCAGCGCAGCGATAGTTTGACATGGTTTATTATTAACTATAAACACAAATGTTACGAACTATACAAACAGAAACCACGATACAGGAAACAAAAACGGAAAACACACTTACGTACTGTTGAAAATATACAATGATCCACACACAGGTGGCTGTGAGTGGTGCCTAAATGCAATCCCCAATCAGAGACAACCCTGTACAGTTGTCTCTGATTGAGGATCATTACTCCCCTAGTTAGGGTGTCAGGGAGAGACACGGATTCAGTTGCAGGCAACAGTGTTTATTTTGCTCTCAAATGAGCCCAGGAAAAAAATAAACAGGAACACAAAAGAAAAGAGGAAGTCCAAATAAATGTCCTCTGGGCCAGGAGAGTACTTCTCAAAAGAAACAAATTATAGCGTCATCCGACGCAGTATCCGAGTTACATTGAGTTCCCTGGGGACGGTGATGAGCAGACAGAGAGGGTCTGGGGTGGTACATCCAAGTCCCAACAGAAAAAACACCTGGGCAGGCAGACTAGGAAACCAGGCCTGGCAGGAAACAGTGGAAGCAGGACAAAAATCAAAATGCCAAAACAAAAACAAAACAACACTTGGAGTCTGAAGAAAAACAGTAAGACAAGGCAAGGATAAGTAGGTCACAGGAAAAGCATACTCACAACAACGGTCTGACAAAAGACTGAACACAAGAAGACCTAAAATAGTGGGAGGGGAGACACTACAATGACAGCGGAGCACATGGCCAGCTGTCAAAACAAGGCACATGTGAAAGTCCTCGATCAGAGTCTGGTCCAGAATATCCCGAGCCGGAATCCAACTCCTCTCCTCCGGACCGTAGCCCTCCCAGTCCACCAAATACTGGAAACCCCGACCACGGCGTCTAACGTCCAAAAGCTTTCTCACAGTGTACACTGGAGTACCATCCACTAGACGAGGAGGGGGGGGTGTCGGGGAAGAAACAACAGGATTAAGGGGGAACCGAAACACAGGCTTGACCCCCCTGGACACATGAAAGACAGGGTGAACCCGACCAAGAGTGGGGGGAAGCTTGAGCCGCACTGCCGCCGGACTCAGGACCTTGGTGATGCGGTATGGCCCAATGAACCTGGGTGCCAGCTTACGAGAAGGCACCCGGAGAGGCAGGTCCTTGGTGGATAGCCACACCTTCTGACCGCACACATACTGGGGAGCTGGAGTCCGGTGACGGTCAGCCGCCGCTTTGGTCCGTCTGGAAGCCCGGGCCAAGGCCTCCTCAGCCCTCCTCCAGGTGCGACGACACCGACGGACAAAGGCCAAGGCAGACGGGACCGCGGCTTCGGGTTCCTGTGTGGGGAAAAGGGGCGGTTGATAACCCACAGAACATTGAAAAGGAGACATACCCGTAGACGCTACCGGCAGGGAGTTGTGGGAATATTCCACCCACGATTGCTGCTGACTCCAGGAGCTCGGACTATGTGACGCCAGGCAGCGGAGAGCTCGCTCGAGATCCTGGTTGGCTCGCTCGGCCTGCCCATTGGTCTGAGGGTGAAAACCTGAAGACAGACTCGTTGAGGCCCCGATCTGTCTACAGAACTCTTTCCAAAACCGGGAGACAAATTGGGGTCCTCTGTCAGAGACCACGTCCACCGGAAGTCCATGGATCCGGAAGACGTGGTCCACCACCACCTGTGCTGTCTCCCTGGCGGAGGGGAGCTTGGGTAAGGGGATATAATGGGCCGCCTTGGAGAAGCGGTCCACCACCGTCAGAATCACGGTGTTACCTCTCGATGGGGGAAGGCCAGTGACAAAATCAAGGGCTAGGTGTGACCAAGGGCGAGAGGGAATGGGCAAAGGCTGCAACAGACCAACAGGAGAACGGTTAGACGTCTTATTTTGAGCGCATACCGAGCAAGCCAACACAAACTGCCTGACATCTTGGGCCATGGATGGCCACCAAAATCGCTGACGGATGACAGCCAGCGACCTCCGAACCCCCGGATGACAGGCTACTCTGGATTCATGTCCCCACCGAAGGACCTCAGGACGCAGCGCAGCCGGCACAAACAACCAACCCCCTGGGCACCCCCTTGGGGGCTCCCCGCCCTCGATGGCCTCCCTCACCCGCCGCTCGACGTCCCAGGAAAGGGACCCCACCAACTCCCTGGAGAGAATGGTTTTGGGGGTCGCCTCCCCGCCAGGACCCTCGAACAGACGACAGAGGGTGTCAGGCTTAACATTTTGGGAGCCCGGTCGATACGAGAGGGAGAAGTTAGTCTGCCTGCCCAGAGTGCCCAGCGGGCCTGGCGCGCATTTAACCTCTTGGCCGAACGGACATACTCTAAATTCTTGCGCTGCTCCCTACAACCAGTGACGCCATTCCCACAGAGCCAGCCTGACTGCCAGCAGCTCCCTGTTACCTATGTCGTAATTTCGCTCAGCAGGGCTCAAACGGTGAGAGAAGAAGGCACACGGGTGCACCTTCCCATCTCTGGGGAACCGCTGGGATAGGACCGCGCCTACCCCGACATCGGAGGCATCCACCTCAACAATAAATTGGCATTCAGAATCTGGAAGACAAAGAACAGGAGCAGAGATGAAACGGGACTTAAGAACATCAAAGGCCTCCTGAGCCTGAGAATTCCATCTGAACAGTACCTTAGGAGAGGTGAGTGCTGTTAAGGGTGCAGCAACCAGGCTAAAGTTCCGGATGAATCGCCTATAGAAGTTGGCGAACCCCAGGAACCGCTGCAACGCCTTCCGAGAGTCAGGGGTTGGCCACTCGGCCACGGCCCTTACCTTAGCAGGGTCGGCTTTGATCCCCTCTGTTGAAATGATATGCCCCAAGAACGAAACAGACTTGGCATGGAACACGCACTTCTCTGCCTTCACGTAAAGCTGGTTCTCCAGCAGCCGTTGTAGCACCTGACGGACGTGTTGAGTGTGTACCTGCAAGGAGGGAGAGAAGATGAGAATATCATCCAGGTACACAAAGACAAATCTGTTTACCATGTCCCTCAACACATCGTTCACCAGGGCCTGGAAGACAGCTGGGGCGTTGGTGAGCCCAAAGGGTAAGACCCGGTATTCAAAGTGTCCCGTTGGGGTGTTGAAGGCTGTCTTCCACTCATCCCCCTCACGTATCCGGATCAAATGGTAGGCATTGCGGAGGTCTAGCTTGGTAAAGACCCTGGCTCCCTGTAACAACTCAAAAGCTGATGACATCAGAGGCAGAGGATACCTGTTCTTTCTGGTGATGTCATTAAGACCCCGGTAGTCAATGCAGGGTCGCAGGGAGCCATCCTTCTTCTTAACGAAGAAGAACCCAGCCCCAGCGGGCGAGGAAGAGGGACGGATGAGGCCGGCATTTAAGGATTCCTGAATATACTTGTCCATGGCCTCTCTCTCAGGACCAGAAAGGGAATACAGACGACCCTTGGGCGGAGAAGTGCCTGGGAGGAGATCGATGGCGCAGTCATACGGCCGATGAGGAGGCAAGGATGTGGCCCGGGACTTACTGAAGACCTGACAGAGATCGTGGTACTTCACCGGGACTCCGGTGAGATCGGCCTCCTCAACCTGAAAAACAGAAGACACAGAGCCAGGAGACAAGGCAGAACCTAAACATGACGCAAGACAAGACGGACTCCAAGAGAACACAGAATTGCCTGACCAATCCACGTGAGGGTTGTGCTGCACCAGCCACGGATGCCCTAGGACAACGGGGGCACTTGGGGAATCTAGGAGGTACAGCTCAATCACCTCACGGTGATTGCCGGAGACAAGAATACTTACGGAAGGAGTGGAATGGGTGATGGAGGTAATGAGGAGACCATTAAGGGAGCGGACAGAGATAGGAGAAGGGAGAGGAATGGCAGGAATGCCCCACAGCACAGCAACGGAGACATCCAGGAAGTTGCCCTCAGCACCCGAGTCAATCAGGGCTGAACAGGAGTGAACAGTGTCTTGATATTGAACAGAAACATTTAGCAGGGAACGTGAGATGGGGGAGTCGAGACAAGGAGTAGCACCCACCAGGATTCCCCGGATTACTGATGGGCTCCGGCTTTAAAGGACACCGGATAGCACGATGCCCTGGCTTCCCGCAGTAAAGGCAAAGGCCCCGAGTCAAACGATCCTGCTTCTCCTTAGGGGTGAGACGAACACGCCCCACTTGCATGGGCTCAGGGTCTGCTGAAGAAGACGAGGAGGTGGGAACAGCACTGGAGGCACCTTCATCCAGCACCCAGGAGGATCGAGCTGTCCACCTCTGACGTCGACGTTGAAGACGCCCCTCCACACGAAGCGCCAGTTCCACAAGGGTGTCTAAGTTGTGAGGCAGCTCGTGAGTGACAATCTCATCCTGGATGTCGTCAGCCAGCCCCTCCCGAAACCTAGCGCGTAACGCTGCCTCGTTCCAGTCACATGTGGCCGCCAGAGTTCTGAACTGGATGGAGTATTCCGTAACAGAACGGCCGCCCTGATTTAACCGCACCAGCTGGGAGGCCGCCTCATCACCTTGAGCAGAGCGGTCAAACAGCTTAATCATCTCCGCTCTGAAGTCCTCGAATGTGGCACAGAATGGAGCACGAGCATCCCACACAGCCGTTGCCCAACAACACTTGGAGTCTGAAGAAAAACAGTAAGACAAGGCAAGGATAAGTAGGTCACAGGAAAAGCATACTCACAACAACGGTCTGACAAAAGACTGAACACAAGAAGACCTAAAATAGGGGAGGTAATGAGGGATTAATTGACAGCAGGTGTGAAGAGAACAAGGATAGTTAAGGATAACGAGTGGGAGGGGAGACACTACAATGACAGCGGAGCAAATGGCCAGCTGTCAAAACAAGGCACATGTGCTCAAAAAACACAAAACACAGCAGATCAGACAGAAGTCATGACATAGGGTGTGAGGGTTCGACTGTGGTTCTACCACTCCCCTTATTGGGAGTAAGGTCTAACCACAGCCAAACCCTCACAACTGTCTGTTGAGTTCTGTCCCTCCCTCCCGGTTCTCTGCAGACGTAGGCCCAGGTGTAGCTATGATGCCATTACCCATGGTCTAGGTCAGTCAGTACAAGGTAATTGATCAGAGTAATGAGGGCTGAAGGCTAAGACGGGGACACAGAAGGAACTGGCACTACAAGGGAGCTAACAAGACTCACAGATGTGCAGTCCATCATTATCATAGCCTTCATTACCCTCACACGCCCCATAACATCACCAGGGATATGGCCTTGTGAACAGGGTATGGTAGTAGGTGTCAAGAACTGCAACGCTGCTGGGTTTTTAACGCTAAACAGTTTCCCGTGTGTATCAAGAATGGTCCACCACCAAAAGGACATCCAGCCAACTTGAAACAACTGTGGAAAGTATTGGAGTCCACATGGGCCAGCATCCCTGTAGAACGCGTTCGACACCTTGTAGAGTCCAGGTCCTGACAAATTGAGGCTGTTCTGAAGAAAATATTATGAATGGGTTCCTAATGTTTGGTATGCTCCGTGTATATCTAAGTAATGCTATTCAAAATAGGTATTTGAAGTGGTTTTGATATAAATCGAATCAAATCATATTGTATTGGTCACAAAAACATGTTTAGCAATTGTTATTGCGGCTGTAGAGAAATGCTTGTACATTTGCTTGTAGAAGTGCCTGTGAGAGTGCTTCCTGTTTCTCCTAACATGTTCCAGAAGTACGTTTGGTACTGTACTAGTAATATTTGACAAGCATGACATAATATGTATCAGTGAGAGCTGCCATTGTACTATATCAAAGATTACTTATACATTACTTACACATGTAGTGATTGAAGGTTAATGACTTAAGGTGCCCCTTGGTGTCCCTTAATGTGTAGCTATTGCAGTGAATGCAGTAGGTGATGTCATTCATTCGCCTGCCATTCAACTGTGTAAAGAGCAGGAGAATAGACACTCCGCCCCCACACCTTCGACACCTGGCTTCTCTCATGGTTGCCAGACAGGTAGCTGGGTTGTTCCACCAATTCTGTCCCTTTCGACTTCACCAAATTTTAACATTGTCATAATAGCACATGTTTAACATAATAAAAAACATGTTTTCCCATCTCAAGAGGATAAATAAACAAACAACTATAGTAAGAGCCTACTAAGTGCCAAATAAAGTAACAGGGTTAACCGTAACAACCGTAAAATATTTTGAAAGGAATATTTTCACCATATTAAAATCAGAGTTCAGTTAACGTTACATGGTTGAACTTAAAATTAGGTAAACGTTTTTTTAACCTTAAAATGAATCACTAATCACATTAAATAAATAATAATCATCAGAAATTACTATGTCAAAGCTACAAAATAACTAGGGCTTTACAATGATGGTGAAAACCTGGAGAAATATTGGGGTAAAATCTTCCTGGAAGTCACAGTGGGTGCATGGAGGGACATGTCATTACTTTTTCATACTGCCGCTCTATGTATCATGTACCGTGTATCTGTCTTTTGTGTACTTTCGTTGTGGCATTTTGCACCTGCCCTGTGTTTTGTTGTAGCTGCTTGACAATGAAATTTCCCCCCCGGGGGATCAATAAAGTACCTATCTATCTATCTATCTATCTATCTATCTATCTATCTATCTATCTGTCTGTCTGTCTGTCTGTCTGTCTGTCTGTCTGTCTGTCTGTCTGTCTGTCTGTCTGTCTGTCTGTCTGTCTGTCTGTCTGTCTGTCTGTCTGTCTGTCTGTCTGTCTGTCTGTCTGTCTGTCTGTCTGTCTGTCTGTCTGTCTGTCTGTCTGTCTGTCTGTCTGTCTGTCTGTCTGTCTGTCTGTCTGTCTGTCTGTCTGTCTGTCTGTCTGTCTATCTATCTATCTATCTATCTATCTATCTAAATGCTGAATTTTGGCTCTTTAGCAAGTCTTTATCTGATTCATTGATCTCCATGTGATCTATGTTAAAGGGCACTTAATTGAACATAACAGGCTTTTAAAATGCAATATTGGTGCACAGTTTCTACAGTACAGTTGAAGTCGGAGGTTTACATACACTTAGGTTGAAGTCATTAAAACTCATTTAACAAACAATAGTTTTGGCAAGTCAGTTAGGACATCTACTTTGTGCATGACAAGTAATTCTTCCAACAATTGTTTACGGAAAGATTATTTCACTTATAATTCACTATATCACAATTTCAGTGGGTCAGAAGTTTACTAAGTTGACTGTGCCTTTAAACAGCTTGGAAAATTCCAGAAAATGATGTCATGGCTTTAGAAGCTTCTGATAGGCTAATTGACAACATTTGAGTCAATTGGAGGTGTACCTGTAGATGTATTTCAAGGCCTACCTTCAAACTCAGTGCCTCTTTTCTCGACATCATGGGAAAATCAAAAGAAATCAGCCAAAATTGTAGATCTCCACAAGTCTGGTTCATCCTTGGGAACAATTTCCAAATGCCTGAAGGTACCACGTTCATATGTACAAACAATAGTACGCAAGTATAAACACCATGGGATCACGCAGCCATCATACCGCTCAGGAAGGAGACACGTTCTGTCTCCTAGAGATGGACGTACTTTGGTGCGAAAAGCGCAAATCAGTCCCAGAACAACAGCAAAGGACCTTGTGAAGATGCTGGAAGAAAAAGGTACAAAAGTATCTATATCCACAGTAAAACGAGTCCTATATCGACATAACATGAAAGGCCGCTCAGCAAGGAAGAAGCCACTGCTCTAAAACTGCCATTAAAAAAGCCAGACTACGGTTTGCAACTTCACATGGGGACAAAGATCGTACTTTTTGGAGAAATGTCCTCTGGTCTGATGAAACAAAAATAGAACTGTTTGGCCATAATGACCATCGTTATGTTTGGAGGTAAAATGGGGAGGCTTGCAAGCTAAAGAACACCATCCCAACCGTGAAGCACGGGAGTGGCAGCATCATGTTGTGGGGGTGCTTTGCTGCAGGAGGGACTGGTGCACTTCACAAAATAGATGGCATCACGAGGAAGGAAAATTATGTGGATATATTGAAGCAACATCTCAAGACATCAGTCAGGAAGTTAAAGCTTGGTCGCAAATGGGTCTTCACATTCCACTGGGAATGTGATGAAAGAAATAAAAGCTGAAATAAATCATTCTCTCTACTATTATTCTGACATTTCACATTCTTAAAATAAAGTGGTGATCCTAACTGACCTAAAACAGGGAATGTTTACTTGGATTAAATGTCAGGAATTGTGAAAAACTGAGTTTAAATGTATTTGGCTAAGGTGTATGTAAACTTCCGACTTAAAATATCAAAAAGGCACTACTTTCAAGGAATGACCCAGCTCTCTGTTATCATTTGTTCTACCCCCCTGGCCTAGATCAAAGGGAGGCAGACACAAGCCCTGATAATTATTGGTGTGGTGTGCAGAGAGGGTTATGAACCAGGGAAATTATTCAAAGTTAGGTAAGGTAATTAATTGTGTTCTAACAGAGAAACACTATTAGCATAGTGCATGATATGCAATTTAAATCGGCTGTACTGCGTTTGGTGTTGTTTAATGATAAACACTGTGGCGGGTGTTAATTATGCTGTGTTCAGGGGTTGATGCCAAATATGCCTGTGTTGTCTGGTAACTGCCATCTGTTTGTAGGTAATTATCACATGTTGGGAAGGAGGTACAGTGGCACTGTGTGAGTGTGTTCTTCAGCCCACGGTAGTAAAGCACACATTATCCCTTTTTAGCGGTGGTTGATCCAGGAGAGATGACAGGCTCCGCAGACAAATGGAGAGAGACACTCCTCTGGGTCCAGGCTGATTTATGAGAGAGAAAAGGAGGGAGGGAGGGAGCTAGAGGGACCGTCCACCCCATTCTTCCAGGACTCTCAACTATAGTGCACAACCTGTCACTGATAGAGGGAGCTGAGAGGTACCATCACTCAAGCAATGCAGCATTTTCTCATTTGCATATAAACTCATGAGAAATTCACTCCCTGTTCTATGGCAGAACATTTTTAGGTGGCGGGCATAGCAATCCCTATAAGGTTTAAAGATCAGCTGAACTAACCGATTCCAAGTGTTTTTCTGCAGCTCATTAAGAAAAACAATATTTGCGTCATTGTACGATGTGGGTGTGTTATGTTCGCTATATCTTACACAGGCAGTTATTGTTTATTGTCCCCCTTGAGTCACGGTAGCAACAGCTCACCCTCAAAATAGTCTGAATTAATTAAGTAAATTAATGATGATACATTAAGAAATAAACGTTTTTTGAAGTTAGCATTGTTTTTATTTTAGCAATTTTCGATTTAGCTAAGGTGTTTTTTGCAGTATTTCTCAAGTTAAAAAATTTGCATGAAAACTAGTAGTTCACTGCAGACAGTATCGTGTCAGCTTTTGCTGCGCAGGACTGATTTCTGAGAGCTGTCAAGATATTATAAATAAAGCAGCTACATTTTTTACTTATTTTATTTATTATTTATTTATTTAACCAGGTAGGCCAGTTGAGAACAAGTTCTCATTTACAACTGCGACCTGGCCAAGACAAAGCAGTGCAGCTAACATGCTTTTTATCAGTAACAAAAATACCTAGCTAGGCAAGCTCCATCTTTGTGTTTGTCAGTGAAGCTAGCTAGTAGCTAGTAGGCACATTGAGCAGGCAGGCCATGTTAGCTAAATCAGCTTTTCAAGTCACTGGCAAGTGCTATATTTCTTCAGTGCTTTTTTCTCTCTCACTATCTATTACCGGTGTGTGTCTGTCTGGCAGTGTTTCATAGTTAATCATGTTACAAAGCAAGTTGCGGTGGGACACAAGATGCACGCCAATGGGTTTGGAATTTTGGAATATTGACAAGTGGCAGTTGGGATGCAAGTGTGCATTGTCAAAAAATGTATTTTGCCCAAAACAGTGGCAGACTAGAGTGATCACTTTCAAACACATCAGCAAGTGGCCACTCCATAAAGTGCTTAGGGGCCAAGTGTTCGTTCAAAATAACATTGGCAACGTGTTGTCTTACGTAAAAAAGTCTGAGGTTCTGCGGAATGTGGGCTGATCTGTCTCAATCAGTGCAGCTGTTTCCCTGTGCATGACACTTCTCCCTAGGTGTTAACATTCTATGTTAGTGGGCAAGTGGGCATGATCGCAATCAAAACCCAACCCTAAAATATTAGGAAGATACTGACTTTATGGCCAAAATTATGCTATTTACACATTGTAGTCAATTTTTACACTAGATTCAATGCTTCTGACTATCGATGCCGTTTTCAACCAGAGAAGTCGCTTTTTTAGTTCAGCTGCCCTTTAATGAAAAGCAGCCACACTGATGCATACAAAGGAGGTTGGATGGCCACTGGAGAAATATAAACCAGCCAGGCACAGACAATAATAAAATGCTGCTTTATTCCACGAGCCTAGTGTAACCCCTAGCTTTTACTTCAGAGAGCCTCCTCCCTGACAAGAAAACAGACACACTGGGTCAGTTGGAATCAAAGCTTATCGATCCTGTGTTGACAGTTACAACAATTGGACGTGTCAATTGGTGCCATCAATGTGCATAACTGACACATCCAGTTGTTGTAACTGTCAACACAGGATCGATAAGCTTTGATTCCAACTGACCCAGTGTGTCTGTTTGCTTTTCAGGGAATAGGCTCTCTGTAGTTCATTTAAGTCTTAAACAGACAGGTATGAATGGGATTGGTGAGTGGAGCAGGAAATTTGTTACCATAGTAATGGTCAGTGATGATGAAGACAGATAGTCTATGACCTATATTTAGTTGATGATGGTTCTTCTGCCTGACTGACTATTTGTGGAAGTAATCCTCTTTTGAGCAGAATTATATGGCATGGGGATTAGGGATCTTCCCCACTGTTCTGTGTGGACCATCTACTCTCCATAATGATGTTCTATCAGACAGCAGCAGGACAGACCAACTGGCCCTCTCCAGGGGTGGGCCCTTCTGCCTGGCTCCCTGCCTGCCTGGCCACAGGGAGGGGCTTAGAGGGAATCACCCACGTCACAGCTGTGCAGTTAGGGCAGAACTCCATTTTAGGACTATAGAGGAAGTCCTAGTACACCATTTGAGAAGCATGTACGTATTTCATCGTAGACAGTTATTGTACAAGGGGTGTATGCTGTTTGCTAATTGAAAAAGAGCCCAACCTACTGGTGGTGGACTCTGATAGAAGTGACGGTTTAGACATAGGTGCAACTGTTCCAGTGTCCCAGTAAGAGGACAGAAATTACCAGTAAGAGACAGGTTTACAGAACACACGTTTATTGCCACACTCAGGACAGGCACAGGCACACACACACAGAAAACAGGAAGATAACTGATGGTAGTGAATAGTGATGGTGGTTTTCTGTGGAACAGAAGGAACAGGAGATATATACGCATATTACAACAGTGTGATGGCAGTGTTAGCTATACAGTAGTAATATCAGTGATGCAATATAAGAGGAGTGGGAGGTTCCGGTGCACAACTGAGCAAGAGGACAAGTACATTGGAGTGTCTAGTTTGAGAAAGAGACGCCTCACAAGTCCTGAACTGGCAGCTTCATTAAATAATACCCACAAAACACCAGTCTCAACGTCAACAGTGAAGAGGCGACCCCGGGATGCTGGCCTTCTAGGCAGAGTTGCAAAGAAAAAGCCATATCTTCCTCTGTCCAGTGTCTGTGTTCTTTTTTGCCCTTAAGATTTTCTTTTTATTGGCCAGTCTGAGATATGGCTTTTTCTTTGCAACTCTGCCTAGAAGGCAAGCATCTAGGAGTGGCATGAGACAGCATTCTATACAATAGTCATTTACAACATTAACAATGTCTACACTGTATTTCTGATCAATTTGATGTTATTTTAATGGACAAAAAATTTACTTTTCTTTCAAAAACAAGGACATTTGTAAGTGACCCCAAACTTTTGAATGGTAGTGTATATATTTCTTAATTCCATGATTTAACTTTTAGATTTGTGTGTATTGTTGTGAATTTTTACCTCACTGTTGGAGCTAGGAACACAAGCATTTCACTACACCCGTAATAACATCTGCTAAATATGTGACCAATACAATTAAATGTGATTTGAGTAGTGTTAGCGGTGCTAGCATGGTAATATCATTGCTAGTAATAAATATGCAGTAATACACAGGGCCTAGTATGCTAAACTGCTACAGAGCAGTAATTCGGGTGAATAGGCTACATAGCACAAAAGATAGCATACTGTAGTAAGGGATAGAATAGCATAGGCAGCATTTTGCTACAAGCATTACAAGCATTTCGCTACACCCGCAATAACATCTGCTAAATATGTGTATGTGTATATGACCAATATATTTTTTTTTTTCTAGCACAGTATACAATACATACAGGGGAAGCTAGCGTGCTAGGCTAGCAGGCCAAGGGCTAGTAGGCCTAAGGCTATAGGTAAGCTTCAGGGAAGGTTAGGATCAGTGTTGGTGGCTATAAAGGCTATGTTGGATGTGGCTATGACCATATCAGGAAGTGACCGGGCCGGTTGGCACCGCCCAGTGCGGTCGCCTGTTAAGCAGCTCCCATGTTCGTGCGTTAATTGTTGATTTTGTATGTTTTTTGTGAGTTTTTCTTTTGCAACAGTTGAACTATAATAGTTCAGGATTATGGAGTGCTACTGTTTTACGAAGGTTTTATTTTTTCTTGGGTAAATACGCTGATCAGGAAGGCTAGCTCTGTTCTGGGGATTAACCTTGACACTCTAGAGGAGGTGGTGGAGAGAAGGATCCTAGCCAAACTGCTGGCCATCATGGCCAACGTCACCCACCCTCTGCATGCCATGGTTATGACGCAGAGGAGCACCTTCAGTCACAGCCTGATCCCACCACGGTGTGCCAGAGACGCTACAGGAGGTCCTTCCTGCCGGTGGCAATTAGACTACTTAATGCCTCACCGGGGTGCCATGTCGTTGGTTACATAGACCTGAAACTGTTGGGGTGTTAGGACCTAATTAGAACAATTAAGCATCCATCCATCCGTGAGTAACTCTCTGGTCTGTAATCACTCATTCACTCAGGACTTATACATTCAGCACTCATTCATTCAGGACTGTATGTACATATTCATGTACAGTTGTTATATCATATCACGTGCAATATTGTAAGTCATTCTTGGACTGAACTTACGTAGTCATTCACTCAAGACTGTATACTAGTATCCTGTCAGTAGTATCTTTTTTTTTCATTGCATTTAGTATATCGAATGTGCAATACGTGCATTTATTTGTAATTAACACTGTTCTAAGGACTGTATTTTAAGGGAATTAGTATTATTACCCTAAATTATATCTTACACACATTTAGCTATTTAAGTATCTCTTCCTGTCATTTACCTGTACAGTTCATTTAACCATGCAAATATTAATTTATCTGTACATTTAACCAGACTGTATATTAAGTAAACTATTATTACCCTCACTTATATCATACGTGCATTTAGCTATGTAAGTATCTTTCTCAGCCATCGACCTGTATAGTTAACCATGCAAATATTTGTTTTATTTATATCAGCGTGCAATAATTGTATCATTTTTTCACCTAAGACTCTGTAACAATGTATAGTGTACATATTCAGTCATTCACTCATACTATGCAATGCGTTTCTATAGCTTTTTGCACTCCAGACTTTGTGTATTTTTATACTTTTCCAAACTGCCGCACTATGTATCATGTATCGTGTATCTGTCTTTTGTGTATTTCGTTCTGGCATTTTGCACCTGCTCTGTGTTTTTCGTAGCTGCTTTACAGAGTAATTTCCCCACAGGGATAAATAAAGTATCTATCTATCTATCTATCTATCTATCTATCTATCTATCTATCTATCTATCTATCTATCTATCTATCTATCTATCTATCTATCTATCTATCTATCTATCTATCTATCTATCTATCTATCTATCTATCTATCTATCTATCTATCTATCTATCTATCTATCTATCTATCTATCTATCTATCTATCTATCTATCTATCTATCTATCTATCTATCTATCTATCTATCTATCTATCTATCTATCTATCTA
This sequence comes from Thymallus thymallus, assembly GCA_023634145.1. Lineage (NCBI taxonomy): Eukaryota > Metazoa > Chordata > Actinopteri > Salmoniformes > Salmonidae > Thymallus > Thymallus thymallus. The sequence goes on from CM042413.1 coordinate 23,760,316, forward strand.
TCTATCTATCTATCTATCTATCTATCTTTAGGTGAGGATATACAATGACATGACTGGCAGACATCTTGGTCCATAGAAAGCAATGGGCTGAGATTTTCCCTCATGGCTGAACGTAAAGGTACACAGAACTATGCTAAACGGCAAACTGTGTGAAGTATGTAACATGGGATTACAGAAGGAGGCAATCGTACACATTTTAAGTAAGCATATACAGTATAATCAAACTAACAAAGCAAAAGCAGCATATAACATGTATACAGATCAAATACGCATAAACCCTTAACAAAGTCCACTTACATGTTTAGTAACGCACTAATACACAGTTGTGAACGTCCAAAGAAGGCTTGTCCATCCAGGAAAGGTTCAGTCATGAGCTGTAATGAAGGACAGGAGTTTACAGAGACCTTCTTAACCTGCCCTCCTGGAAACAACTAAAGTACAAGCAGGAATGGGGGTCTGTAATTAGCTGGCCCTGGTCAGATGACTGAGTTCCCTGGCAAACTGGTCCCTAACAGATCTGAAGGTGTCTCTTCCAGGGCCAGAGAGAGGGTTAAGGAGAGAGGGTTTTTAACACTGATGTTTGAATTATTGATGACCAATCTAAGGATAGTCTGAGGATAGGAAGTGCCAGAAGTTTTATCCTAATTATGTGCTTTTCATGGCTCATCTGAGAGAGAGAATGTCATTCTATCCATTTTATAATTTCTGCAAATGTTCAGTTGAATGTGACTGGAAATAGGAATGAGAAAGTGTTCAGTTGAATGTGACTGGAAATAGGAATGAGAAAGTGTTCAGTTGAATGTGACTGGAAATAGGAATGAGAAAGTGTTCAGTTGAATGTGACTGGAAATAGGAATGAGAAAGTGTTCAGTTGAATGTGACTGGAAATAGGAATGAGAAAGTGTTCAGTTGAATGTGACTGGAAATAGGAATGAGAAAGTGTTCAGTTGAATGTGACTGGAAATAGGAATGAGAAGTGGGCACTGAGTGCTGTTTTAGACAGACTGGTCATTTCCTCCTAAAAGTATTTCTATTGAACAAAGTACATAATGTAATCTACATTTGTTGGACAACTTGGCATTCTGACTGACCATCTTATGAAAAACCATATTATTAAGACAACTTTTTGAATCTTGGAAGACAACCACTTTCATTTTCAGTATAGTTGCTCCGGCAGAGTAAACAACAGCCACAGCATCTGTCTGTGAAAGTCAGAGACCAGGGTCCCCCAGTGCCCAGCCTTTTAATGAGCACAATAGGTGGTGCTCCATATGGACTGCCCTTGGTGGTTTATCCACGAACACACACACACACACACACACACACACACACACACACACACACACACACACACACACACACACACACACACACACACACACATACGAACAGACACTCAGGAAAGCAGACAGCAGAGAATAGAGGGTCATTGAACTGTGTCTTCACTGCTGATTTGGGGAAGGTAAACATCTCTGGACTGAAATCTGTGGGCAAGCAAGGCTGTTTAATCTAGTCCTGACAGCAAACTTTTATCCCATTATAATAGCAGGTTATTTATCACTGAACAATTCTACCCAATAGATCAATAGATCAATTATGATTATTACAGGGTTGCTTCAATTACCTGTCATTTTATCATACAAACAGCTAAAAGATTACAGTATTTCAAGTGCTATTGCAAAACATTCAAGGTACAGTGGAGTGTGGAAGCCTACAGTTGTATTTGACAGTACGCTGCCTGCTGCATCCTCCTGTGTGTAACATCACTCCATCTTCGAGAGGAGCCTGAGCAGCGTAGACAGTCTGCAGTAACTCACCTGTCCCGTGTGACACTGCAGAGCCCCTGCTCCTGAAAACCCATCTCAAAGTGTCAAAAGACCAGCAGCACCTCTGAGCTGCCTCTCGTCCTGATGTCTATTGTAGAAGTACAGCAGCAACATCCCCTTCCACTTGAACCTAAATCAACACATCTGTCATAGAGGCGGGTTACCCACCACCCACCACCCACCCTTCCTCCCCACCAGTCACCCATCTGCCAGCCTCAATCCTTCCTCCCCATCTCTGCTCTCTGCTCTCTTCTCATTTTCACTCTCACTCCATCATGCACACACACACACACACACACACACAAACACGCAGATCAGCGCAGCAATGTATCTCTCCCTCCTGCCGGGGAGGGGGTGCGAGCTTGTTGTTGCAGAGAGGCTGGGTGGACTCAACCATACCATTGTGATTGTGATGGGGTGGGCGTGGTCAGGGATAGGGAGCTCCTCCTTTGATGAGTGGGGCGGATAAGAGGCGTGGACCCTAATCTGTGCCTGAGCTGTATACTGGAGATAGAGGAGGGTATCCTCTGTGTTACTTCACTACCGTAGGCCCCGGTCCTGGATTTGACCCCTTTCATGGGATGCTTTGGTCTTTGTCAAAGGAGGAATAACTGTGTTGATGCCAACTCTGGTAAGAGAACTGATTTCTGCATTCTAATCTCTTGATTTGAAAATATATTCTGACAGAATAATAAAAAAGCCCTGCACTTTTTTTTTTAATCTCCAAATAGAAATCATCCCAGGGTAGTTTTTGAGAAAACCTTAAATATAAGCAAATGCAGTAAACAGTGTATCTAAATGTAAAACACGTCTTCGAAATTAATGAGGACCATGCATTTTCAACATGCAAGCATGAAACTCTAATTTCATCAAGATATATTACAGGTAATATTACACAATCAATAGATATATTTCAGATGCACTTTGCCCTGAAATGTATTGATGCATTAATATAGCATTGCCGATGTAAATGTATTTGATACCACTGTAAGAAATCATGACCAGAATAGCAAGGATCTGAAAACGTCTCAAGGGAGATACTGTATATCTATTAACGTTTTTTTTTTTAATATATATATATACATTTCCCATGTACAGTGATTTCACAAAGATACTCATGAAAGATGTATGCCACAGATTCCAGCACGATTCATTTCGATGTTACAATCAAATAACGTACCAGGTGTTTGCTGCTGTGTTCTATGCTACATAGAACCCAGAAGTGATTTGATGCTGCATCTAAATGGATGTAGGTTCCGCTGCTCTACTTAGCTGGGCAGTACTTAGAGAGTGTGTATGAAACTGTGTGAGACTGTGTGTGAGAGTGTGTGTGAGAGTGTGTCTGAGAGTGTGTGTGAAAGTGTGTGTGAGAGTGTGTGTGAAAGTGTGTATTAGGGGGCAGGGTGCTTGCTGCACTGGAAAGGAACATAATCCATTATAAATGTCTTGCCTACGCAAGCCAAAAGCGAAGCATGGCGGTGCGTTACTAGAACCAGCCTCTTAGCACATCTTCCTCCTCCTAACGAGACAACAGCAAGAGATCCCACTTCCATTCTCTCTTATCCTGCTGTCATGAGGATAGTGTTGACAGATGGGAGAGGGGTGGGAGTGGAATGGGACACCCATCAGAAGGCCTCTCCATGCCAGGTCACAGAGGCCAGTGGGCCCAGTGATCCTTAGGTACTTCAGTCACGTTTTGTCTCTATTCCACATCAATCTTGATTACGATCAGACAGAAGATGGTATGTTGGTAACAGCTACATGAAATCCTCCAGAGCAATAGCTCCATCTTTTAGATGTTGACAAGGTCTCTTAGATGATTAGATCTCTAGGTTGGTTTGTGTGCTTTTAGATAGGGCTGATATGGTTTGTACCAATACAGTACAGAGGCTGGCTGGGGAAATGTGTGTTTGATCAAAATAGGTTGATGGGAGACTCGATATTGAGCAATAGGACGAACCATCAACGCTTTGCTGCTACAGGTTCTGTAGTTAACTTCGATGCCCAAGGGAAAATCACACAATCCAAGGTCTACTTTGGCTCTGACGATTTCGCCACTGTTGATCTATACAGGAACAATATGTAGATTCTAAAAAGTGAAATACCAGGACTATGGTAAAATCAGGTATGAATACTTAAAGTAAAAAGTAAAAAACACCAAAAAATTTAACTAAATAGATTAATACAAAAGATTTATAGAGATAATTTCATCTGTTTGAACATGAAGGTCAATCTATTTTGAGAAATGCTGATGCCAGTTTGCTACAGCAGGACAATAATCCTGCAACAACAGGACATGTGAATGAACAAATAGCTAAATTAAAAGCCAAATACTTACTCAATGCTTTTTGAATGTACCAGAGGCATTATGTGGTTAGTTCAATTAACTGGGGGTTGAGAGCCAGGACCAGTAGTTTGTTTTCAAAGTGGGACCTCCCACAGTAAGTGCCTGATAGTGAGTAAATTGACTGATATATTATGCTAAGGCTTGTACACATACAAAATCAATTCCTGCCATCTACGCAGAAGGTTGCACGTGTAACAAGAAAAGAAGTGCAAGTCAGTCCATATCCATTTTCAATGAAAAGCAGACAACAAAACAATATATACACTAATGATGCTATACATTAGAGCTCCATCCACTAAATCCTAAAAACTCAAAGTGGTTGAAATGCTAATTGCTTAAGAGTCTAAAGTATGTGGACACCCCTTCAAATGAGTGGATTTGGCTATTTAAGCCACACCCGTTGCTGACAGGTGTATAAAATTGAGCAGACAGCCATGCAATCTTCATAGACAAACATTGGCCCGTACTGGAGAGCTCAGTTACTTTCAACGTGGCTCCATCATAGGATACATTTTTTTATTTAACCTTTATTTAACTAGGCAAGTCAGTTAAGAACAAATTCTTATTTACAATGACGGCCTACAAAAAGGCAAAAGACCTCCTGCGGGGACGGGAGCTGGGGTTAAAAATTTAAATAAATAAAATATACTAAATATAGGACCAAACACACATCACGACAAGAGAGACAAAACAACACTACCAAAAGAGATACCTAAGACAACAACATAGCAGGGCAGCAACACATGACAACACAGCATAGTAGCAACGTAACATGACAACAACATGGTAGCAACACAACATGGTAGCAGCACAAAACATGGTACAAACATTATTGGGCACAGACAACAACACAAAGGGCAAGAAGTAGAGATGACAATACAAGGACACCACCTTTCCAGTCAGTTCGTAAAATTTCTGCCCTGCTAGAGCTGCCCCGGTCAACTGTAAGTGTTGTTATTGTGGTGGAAACATCTAGGAGCAACAACGGCTCAGCCGCTAAGTGGTAGGCCACACAAGCTCAAAGAACAGGACCGTTGAGTGCTGAAGCACGTAGCGCGTAAAAATCGTCTGTTCTAAGTTGCAACACTCACTACAGAGTTCCAAACTGCCTCTGGAAGGAACGTCAGCACCAGAACTGTTCATCGGAAGCTTCATGCAATGGGTTTCCATGGCCGAACAGCCGCCCACAAGCCTAAGATCACTATGCGCAATGCCAAGTATCGGCTGGAGTGGTGTAAAAATTGCTTCTATTGGACTCAGGAGCAGAGGAAACGCATTCTCTGGCGTGATGAATCACGCTTCACCATCTGTCAGTCCGACTGACAAATCTGGGTTTGTCGGATGCCAGGAGAACGCTACCTGCCTCAATGCATAGTGCCAACTGTAAAGTTTGGTGGAGGAGGAATAATGGTCTGGAGCTGTTTTTCATGGTTCGGGCCAGGCCCTTTAGTTCCAGTGAAGGGAAATCTTAACCCTACAGCATACAATGACATTCTGGACGATTCTGTGTTTCCAACTTTGTGGCAACAGTTTGGGTAGACTCTTTCCTGTTTCAGCATGACAATGCATCCCGTGCACCAAGTGAGGTCCATACAGAAATGTTTGTCGAGATCGGGGTGGAAGAACTTGACTGGCCTGCACAGAGCCCTGACCTCAACCCCATCGAACACCTTTGGGATGAATTGGAACCCCGAATGCGATTCAGGCCTAATCGCCCAACATCAGTGCCCGACCTCACTAATGCTCTTGTGACTGAATGGAAGCAAGTCCCTGCAGCAATGTTCCAGCATCTAGTGGAAAGCCTTCACAGAAGAGTGGAGGCTGTTATAGAAGCAAAGGGGGGACCTACTCCATATTAATGCCCATGATTTTGGAATGAGATGGTCGACGAGCACTTTTGGTCATGTAGTGTATCTATTTACTATACCACCTAAACAGTGATATCTTCAAGGGATGTATCAGAATGTGTCTGTATCTTATTTGTATGTGAGATGTTGGTGAAATACAGGTAACTGCCAAAATAAAGGAAATACCAACACAAAGGTTCTTAAAGTGCCACCATGAGCCGCCAGAACGATAGATAGATTCTACAAGTGTCTGCAACTCTATTGGAGGGATGCGGCACCATTCTTCCACGAGAAATTCCCTCATTTGTGTTGATGGTGGTGGAAAATGCTGTTTCAAGATCCTCTCCAATATCTCCCATAAGTGTTCACTTGGGTTGAGATTTAGTGGCTGAGACACACGCATACAAACAGACACACTTAAAACCCCAATGCTCATTTGAGAGCCCTGTCTCAAAGTCACTTAGATCTCTTCTTGTAGCCATGGTAGCCAGAATAAGGGTTTAACTGGGCATTTTTATACATGACACTAAGCATGATGAGATGTTAATAGCTTTATCAACTCAGGAACCACACCAGTGTGGAAGCACCTGCTTTCAATATACGTTGTATCCCTCATTTCCTCAAGTGTTTCCTTTAGAGTTACCTGTACATTGCAATGGAGAGGTTGAAAACACTATTGACAAAGCAGTACACGTGTGGGCCATTTTCATTTGCTGAGACTACAATGTTTCTTGAATAGATGTTAAATGACTGGGTTTTAGTATGAGTTCTGTTTTTAATTAGAGTATTAGTCATTTCCTTTATTTGCATAAAGCGCGTAATGATGTAACAACACCGGACACCTGGTAATCTTCTCTTCATAACGAGATTTACTCAAGAATCAGACCTCAATCTGACACACCAGATGTTTGAAACAAACCTTGTTTGATTTAGCACTGGTTAAGATCGAAATACAGAGATAGTATATATCTCTAATGGAGATACAAAAATACACATCTCAATCCAGAGCCCAGTGAGACACCAATTAGTGAGAAGAGAGGATGAGAAGGGATGACAGGACAAGACAGTCAATTACACACAGACTGTAAAGAGAACCCTTTCAACTAAACATGTGTGTAAAATAAGAAGACGTCATTAACAGTTGAACGAGACGTTTCTAATTAGCATTAAAGTACTGCATTTTTTTAACCAAACAAACTTCATAGTCATAATAGTAGACTATGTGCAGTCTCCTCAGTATTTTTCTATGGTCTTGAAGATATACAGTGATGAATAGTAGATGATGGGGAGTCAGAGCCATAGATAGATCTTGATATATATATATATATATGGCTCTGCAAAGAGTGCCTACCCAATGTGAGAGGCACAGGCTGGTGTTATGTAACTCCCAGCTGGGCATGACATCAGCAGAGAAAGAGAGAGATTCACGGCAGGACGGACGGGGCAGTGACCTGAAACCCTCAGCATCATGGGAGAAGTGCTGCCCTTTGACTAGAGCGAGAGGGATGCTCATATGAGACATGGTTTCTATTGTATGTTTTCAGAGATATACAATGAAAACATTTTTAAGTTGACAACCTGGTTCGAGATAAGTTAGGAATGGCCTCCTATGTCACCTTTCAGGGAAAGCTTTCACATTTCCCAGGTTACTGCGTTATCCTCCTTTACAGACAACTAATGCAGAGATTAGATCCAGTCAAGAGGCAGAGATGTCAATATCTTCTCATAAAACCAGCCTCCTCACTCACACGGAGAAAGACAAACCAATGAAAGGGAGGGAGGGTTTCTTCATTCAGCCAGACATTAATTTCCTTCTAATACACATCAATACAAGCCAGGTCTCCTCCTGCTATCCTTCAATCCTGACTTTATCAGTGCTGAGTCCTGCGTGCCACAGTGAGAGTCACACTATAATAGGACATGGGAAGATGGAGTACTGAATTATTTGATATTTGGCTCTCTTTCTCTGCCGCTGAAAAAGTAATCTAAAGCTTTTGGAACAGCTCTGGTCAGAATGCAATTTCTGCAGTCTTAAGCAGGATTAAATTGCGGCTTGCATCTGTCATGACGACAGTCGATCTCAATGGTTGATTTCTCTCTCTCTCTTTCACATGCACTCGCTCTCTGCATTAGTGTAAGGGTGTGGCCCATCCCGTGGAGAGAGAAAGAGAGAGAGATACAGAGAAACAGAGAGAGAGAGATGGAGAGGTGCTGTTGACCAGTCTAAACACAAATCAGATCAGCCAAGGGGTGGGGGGCTGCCTGAGGTTTAATCTCAGTGCAAGGGAATTACAGATTGTTCATTGTGTTTGAACACTGCACAGCACGTACTGTATGTCATTTAGTTCCGGCCAACCGCCAATCTCATTGCTCAACATTAATTCCACCCAGCAATGTCAATAATCACCATGACACACAGCCTCTCATGTCTTCTTGGTTTGATGGAATAGGGGGCTGTTTAGGGGGCTATTTTATTGAATAGGGGGCTGGTTTGATTGAATAGAGGGCTGGTTTTAATGAATAGGGGGCTGGTTTGATTGAATAGGGGGCTGGTTTGATTGAATGTGGGTCTGTTTGATGGAATAGGGGGCTGGCTTGATTGAATTGGGGGCTGGTTTGATTGAATAGGGGGCTGTTTGATGGAATAGGGGGCTGGCTTGATTGAATAGGGGGCTGGTTTGATTGAATAGGGGGCTGTTTGATTGAATAGGGGGCTGTTTGATTGAATAGGGGGCTGTTTGATTGAATAGGGGGCTGGTTTGATTGAATAGGGGGCTGTTTGATTGAATAGGGGGCTGGTTTGATTGAATAGGGGGCTGTTTGATTGAATAGGGGGCTGGTTTGATTGAATAGGGGGCTGTTGGGTCTTTATGGGATGCCTGTCAATTAGCGACAACCCTTTTAAATTAACATTTTGAAGCTCGTTATAATTACAAACAGAGAATTCTATCATGAAATGTGACACCTTACTCCCTGTTCATGAACATGTCATGACATGAGATCTTTCCAGGGTTCATGTTAGCTGCCTAACCCTTTCCTCGAATAACAATGTGGCAGGATAAGGTCAGACAGAAGGGTTGTTAGAGAGGTTGCTATTATAATGGGTTTAGCAATTATGTCAGTGTAGGCCAGTGGAGGCTGCTGAAGGGAGGACGGCTCATAATAATGGCTGGAATGGAGTGAATGGAATAGTATCAAACGTGAAATCGACAGGTTTGATACCATTCCATTAACTCCATTCCGGACATTATTATGAGCCGTCTTCCCCTCAGCAGCCTCCAATGGTGCAGGCCTAATGCAGCACCCAGGTGCTCTTTGCGGTACTCTTCTGTGTCTTTCTACTTGATTACATGCATTATGCCAGTCTCCGTCCCTTTGATCACTGAGCTAGTCATGATGTACTACCGTCTAAGAAATAACCACCTCATCACCATACACTCCTTAGAAACACAGCACCAGCTAATAAAGGGATGCAATAAGAAACAAGGCACTGAAAATGAACCACTGGCCGGATGTGCAGATCCGGCAAAACTAGGAGAAACCTGACTATGGAAACGAAGACCATTTCTACTGGATTGACCCAGATTTATTTCTGCAAGCCCAACTTCAGTCTCCCTCAGAGGTAGCCTACGTGGGCGGATACCAAGGGAGTGACTCTCCATACCCTAGATAAGATTGTTTGAAGAAGCCAGCCCCCGACACATGCAGAGAAAGGTAAAACCTAATAGTTACAAATGCATCTGATGCAGGCTGAAATCATTACATCATCTCATTACGTGACTGATTCATGAGAGGGCAGAACAAATGATTAATTGCCAAGACGCCAGCGGATCAAAATCACTGCCCTGGCATAACCTGGTGAGTCATCTAGTGTAGCTGATAACATTACAGTGTTACAATGTTATAGAGCCCAAACTAAACGTAACTCTTGCCGCAGAGACTATTGGTATTGCCGTTGTTTCTCAGAGGTCTGAAGATCAGGTCGTGACTCAGAATGCCATCCTCAGGATATCTCTACCTGGTGTTGTCATGGTACTTCACACCTAGTGCCAGGAAACAGAGGCTGTGCTCACTGATGAGGATACACAGGGGGGCTGGCATACACTCAGCTCACAGACACCAGCCAGGACAATGGTGTTGCAAGGCAAGCATCAATGTAGTGGTAATCAGGTCCAGTTCAGTTCTATGGAACTACCTTCACAACACTGTCTGGTGGAGAAATACTGTAGGAGGCGGTATGAGTCTACCCTGTCTGTTTGTTTACACCAGCTTCGCCAAATGTAGTAAATGTCTTTGTCATTATGGGGTATTGTGTGTAGATTGATGAATATTTTGATTTATTTAATACGTTTTAGAATAAGGCTGGAACGTGACAAAATGTGGAAAAAGTCAAGGAGTCTGAATACTTTTTGAATGTTAAATATTGAGATTTTACTGAAAGGGAAAAGTAACACATATTTAGTCTGTAACCTTGAGTGTCTGCCTCCCTCACTCTGTTAAATAACTCAGTCAGAAGAACCCATGCACTTTAAATGAAATTATGGGCAGAAAGACAAATTAAACTCCAACTTTCATCGAATCAGATGGCTTATTCATCACAAAAACATTTGCTGTTGCCAAATATTTGAATGATTACTTGGCAAAGGGGTCAAACTTAGGCAGGAAATGCCAACAACGAACAGTGAGCCATCGTATTCATGCATAAAAAAAACTAATAATGAAAGAAAAGCATTGTAAGTTAAAATTTTGTAAAGTTTATGTGGGAGAATGGAAAAATAATTATAATAAAATTTTATTGGTCACATACACGCGATTAGCAGATGTTACTGCATGTGTAGCGAAATGCTTGTGCTTCTAGCTCCGACAATGCAGTAATATCTAAAAATTACACAACATATACCCAATACACAGAAATCTAAGTAGGAATGAATTAAGACTGTATACATATATGGACGAGAGATGTCGGACTAAGATAGAGAAGAATAGTATAGAATACAGAATATAGATATGAGATGAGTAATGCCAGATAAGTAAACATATTAAAGTGACTAGTGTTCCATTCCTTAAAGTGGCCAGTGATTTCTAGTCTATGCCTATACAGTAGGCAGCAGCCTCTATTTTGCTAGTGATGGCTGATTAACAGTCTGATGGTCTTGAGATAGAAGCTGTTTTTCTCGGTCCCAGCTTTTATGCATCGGTACTGACCTCGCCTTCTGGATGATAGCGGGGTGAACAGGCAGTGGCTCGGGTGGTTGATGTCCTTGATGATCTTTTTGTCCTTCCTGTGACATCGAGTGCTGTAGGTGTCCTGGAGGGCGGGTAGTTTGTCCCCGGTAATGCGCACCACCCTCTGGAGAGCCTTGCGGTTGCGGGTGGTGCAGTTGACAACTTAGATGGAAAGCTAATGAGGAAGGTAGCTGACTCTATAGCCACTCCTATCTGTCATATGTTTAATCTGAGCCTAGAGGAAATACTTTGTCCTCAGGCCTGGAGGGAAGCCAAAGTAATTCCTCTACCCAAGAATGGTAAAGCGGCCTTCACTGGTTCTGACAGCAGACCTATAAGCTTGCTGCCAGCTCCTAGCAAACTGTTGGAAGAAAATGGTGTTTGACCAAATACAGTGCTATTTCTCTGTAAACAAATTAACACCAGACTTTCAGTATGCTGATAGGGAAGGGCACTCAACATGTACTGCACTGACACAAATTACTGATGATTAGTTGAAAGAAATGGATAATAAGAAGATTGTGAGCTGTACTGTTAGATTTCAGCACAGCCTTTGATATTATTGATCATAACCTGTTGTTGAAAACATTTATGTTTTATGGCTTTTCAACTTCTGCCATATCAGAGCTATCTATCTAATAGAACTCAAAGTGTTTCCCTGTGGTACACAAACATGTAACATGTGGTGTACCACAGGGCAGGTCTCTAGGCCCTCTAGTCTTTTATATTTTTACCAATGACCTGCCACTGGCATTAAACAAAGCATGAGTGTCCATGTATTCTGATGATTCAACCATATATCAGCAACCACAGCTAATGAAGTCACTGAAACCCTTAACAAAGAGTTGCAGTCTGCATTGGAATGGGTGGCCAGTAATAAACTGGTCCTGAACATCTCTAAAACTAAGAGTATTGTATTTGGTACAAATCAGTTCTAGACCTCAGCTGAATCTGGTAATGAATGGTGTCTCTGTTGAACAAGTTGAGGAGACTAAATTACTTGGCGTTACCTAAGATTATAAACTATCATGTTCAAAACATATAGATTAAATGGTTGTAAAGTTGGGGAGAGGTCTGTCCGTAATAAAGAGATATTCTGTTTTTTTTGACACTACATTCCAAAAAGCAAGTTCTGCAGGCTCTAGTTTTGTCTAATCTTGATTATTGTCCAGTCATGTGGTCCAGTGCTGCAAGGAAAGACCTCATTAAGCTGCATCTGGCCCAAAACAGAGCGGTACGTCTTGCTTTTCATTGCAATCAGACAGCTGATATAAATACTATGCATGCCAGTCTCTCTTGGCAAAGAGTTGAAGAGACACTGACTGCATCACTTGTTCTTTTTAAAAGAAACATTGTGTTGAAAATCCCAAAATGTTTGCATAGTCAACTTACACACAGCTCTGACACACACACTTACCCCACCAGACATGCCACCAGGGGTCTTTTCATAGTCCCCATATCCAGAACAAATTCAAGAAAGCGTACAGTATTATATGGAGCCATTATTGCATGGAACTCCGTTCAATCTCATATTGCTCAAATAAACAGCAAACCTCGTTTCAAAAAACAGATAAAGCAACGCCTCTCCCCTATTTGACCTAAATGGTTTGTGTGTATGTATTAATATGTAGGCTACGTGTGCCTTTAAAAAAATATATACGTAGTTCTGTCCTCGAGCTGTTCTTGTCTATTAATGTTCTGTATTATGTCATGTTTCATGTTTTGTGTGGACCCCAGGAAGAGTAGCTGCTGTTTTGCAACAGCTAATGGGGATCCTAATAAAATACAAAAAATACCAAATACCGATGCCATGCTACAGATGACCAAATTCCATAACAGTATATAATACACAAAAAAAAATGTACCCCCTTTTTCGCTCCAATATTCCATCTTGTCTCATTGCTGCAACTCCCAAATGGGCTCGTGAGAGGAGAAACATGACCCGCCTAACCGCGTTCCTCAACACCCGCCAGCTTAACCTGGAAGCAAGCCGCACCAATGTATCGGAGGAAACACCATTCAACTGGCAACCAGGGTCCGCCCGCTGGCACTCGGCCCACCTCAAGGAGTCGCTAGAGTGCGATGAGTCAAGGAAAGCTCCACCGGCCAAACCCTCCTCTAACCCGGACGACGCTGGGCCAATTGTTCACCATCCTATGGGACTCCAGGCCACGGCCGGTTGTGGCACAGCCCGGGAATGAACCTTAAACCGCTGCGCCACTCGGGAGGCATAAACTTCATATTTCACTCTCAAATTCAGCAGCTGGAAATATAATTTCATATGGACGAGCATAGAACTCATGAAGCTGAAATGAAAACACAAATAGCTGGATATTCCCCTATGATTTAAGGGAGCTCCTCATTGCCCTCTCTACCGTCTACACAATCACGCACACACACACAGCCACACACCACACACACCTTTCCTGAGTTGTTGTTAATGAAGCAGAACCAGAGCAGAACCAGACATCCAATACCACAGTACACAGTAATCATCATCAAGGTCATCAGTAATGACCCTTTATTTACCACTTCAGAAGACCACCATGCTTTTCTTCTGTTTCTGGAAGGAGGCCTAATGTGCGTGAAATTATGTCTGTAAAGAGACTGTTTCTTCCTGTGTCATGCTCTCCTCAAAATAATGAGCTTTGGATGTTTTGAAAGCAAATGGTAGAGAGCTCAGTTTGATATATATCACTTCAACTAAATACCATGGAACTGGGTAGGCTCAATGCTCCTCACCACAGCGATTTATTGCTAGGGTCTGAGGAAGAATATGAAAGATTCTAAAGGCTACATATTGTTATCATCCTCTCTGCGACAACAAGGAGAAGACAAGGAGAGAAGACACATAGGGTAGAATAGGAATCAACTCAGAGGAAAGGAACAACACATTGTTACGCTCTAACACAATTCCCACTGTGGAAGCCTGAATCCTGATATCTGCCGGTGACCTGGCAGGAGAAACTGCAGACCATGCAACTGAAATGTTCAGTGAACTAGAACTCAAAGTACCGTGATGTACTTTTGTCAACACACCCCTCTAGTAACCTCAGCTTTGTAATAGTATAGTTTTTTTTTATAGTGTCTATATGCCTAAAAGCATATCTCCATTCAGGGTCAATTACTGGACAGTAGTTAATAATACACCACTCCGTATTTTGATAATCACTGTGGTTACTAGTCTGCCTTCTGTAGATGTATACAATGTTGCTGCCTCCCAAATAAAGTCAAAAAATGTTTTCACTAATGTAGCATTAGTGAAAAGGAATCACTGTTAGAGTAGCACATCTCTATGCTACCTGCAAAGGGTTCTACCTTGTTATAGGAACAATTTGACTCCCCAGACAGCCTCCTGTGTCAAGCTTTCAGTGTTACATTATGACACTACTGTTATTGACAGTCTATTGCTTTATTCAATGAGTTGTCCAAACCTTTGATTGACTACTGCTAGTGGTACCTCTGCAGGGCTGTGTCCTCTCCTGGTGTTTCAGAGAACCTTCCTTTCAACACAGCATCCCTCTAATATTAGAGGAGCCCATTGTCTCTCTGGGCTCTTAGAGTACAGGGCATCAGGTGGAGTTGGTGTGGTGATTCCCTCCCTGAGCCAAGTCCATATGGACATTATGTGTGACCTTCACTTGTCTTAGTCAACATACAACGTGGCACTGGAGCAGGTTCAGCAGTTTTCAGGCATGGTCACGGCTTTCAAGATGGGACAAAGGTGCTGCATTTTCCTACTTAATGAAGGGTATATGAATAGATGATAATGTCCTATGTCAGGGTTATTCACATGCGGGTCTCAAGGTCTGCAGAGCTGCTGGTTTTCAGTTCTACTTGATAGAGAATTGATAGATATACTGTCCTCTACAGTATCATCTAATGGTAAGATATATGCCATTTAGCGGACGCTTTTATCCAAAGCGACTTACAGTCATGCGTGCCTACATTTTACTTATGGGTTTCCCCAGGAATCGTATCCTCAACCCTGGCAGTGCAAGTGCCATGCTCTAACAACTGAGCCGTACAGGACCGTTGTATCTGTCACTTAAGAGCCTAGTGGGACGGGAGGAAAACCAGCAATGCTGTAGAACTTCAAGGCCCATATCCCGTGCTTTTCATTGTCTTACCTCTGCAATTTGACAGAAAAACTAAAAGACGTACTGTACCATTGTGAATCCATCTAAACAACTCTAGCTGATTGTGTTGCATTCTGTAATCTAAACATAGATGGACAAACAATATCATTCCTAGAGCTATGGAATTAGGCATAGGGAACAGCTTCTTTGAAATGTATTACAAATAGATTTTACTCAGACAACCATCTTCAAACTGGATTGCAGTGGGAGTGTTGGGGAGTGCATTACTAATTATACTATACCTCGTGGCATATGCACAGCCTGTTAAGCAGCTCCCATTGTTTGTGCGTTTATTGTTGCTTTAGTATGTTTTTCGTCAGTTTTTCGTCAGTTTTTTTTGCAACAGTTGAACTATAATAGTTCAGGATTATGGAGTTCTACTGTTTTATGAAGGTTTTTGCGGTCCTTTTCATCACTGAGGCACTTTTTATTTTCCTCAGCGCCGAACGTACACGTGAGTCTATTTACAACCGAGCCCAGCTCCTGGATTTAGCACACTCAGCGCTATTGCATCCCAGGGAAAGGTTTTATATTACGGACGAGTTGAAATGGCGACGGCGTGGATGCAGGGCAGGTCGGAAGTGTAAAGCAAAGCTTAGGAAATACAAGCCGGCTATACCGTCTATCATTATGGGCAACGTGAGATCGCTACATAACAAGGTGGATGAGCTTGAGGGGCTGGTCCATGGACAAAGAGACTACCGGGAAACTAGCCTATTGTGCTTTACAGAAACATGGCTGAATGATAACATCCCCATAGAGAACGTAACTATCGGCGGTTTCCATAAGGGATAGTGTTTCTTCTGGTAAGAGTAAGGGAGGGGGGGCTGGCTTTATTAGTTAACAACAGATGGTGTAATCCGAGACATATTACTGTTAAGGAACAGTTTTGTAGCCCGGACATTGAGCTGTTAGACGTTAGCCTGAGACCCTACTATTTGCCGAGGGAATTCACAGTGCCCATTGCTGTTATTGTTTACATCACGCCCTCCGCGGACGCAAACAAAGCGTGTGATGTCATCCACTCTGTTATCGCAAGGTTACAGACAGCGCATCCCAGTGCCTTCTTTGCCATTTCGGGGGATTTTAACCATGCATCTCTCTCTTCAATGCTGCCCACGTTCAAACAGTTTGTGAAGTGCCCAACCAGGAATAATAAAACTCTGGACTTGTTATATGCTAATGTGAAGGATGCATACAACTCCACTGCACTCCCTCCCCTCGGTAGATCGGATCACAACCTTGTCCACCTCACCCCACTCTACAGGCCTATGGTCCAACAGCAGCCTGCCACCACTAGGACCATTAGGAGATGGTCCCCGGAGGCGAATTAGGCCCTACAGGACTGCTTTGAGACAACAGACTGGGATGTGCTCTGTGAGGCTCATGGGGAGGACATCACATTTGTGTAGACAACACTGTACCCACCAGGAAGGTATGCTGTTTTCCAAATAATAAACCCTGAAGTTGCGGATTGCTGAGGGGAAGAGAGGGTATAAGGAGAATATGGAGGACAAGCTGAGGCAGAGCCAGGTGAGAGAGGTGTGGAAGGGAATGAGAAATATCACTGGCTTCAGAAAGTCAAACAGTGGGCAGACAGAAGGGGACCCAGGACAGAGCCAATGAGCTGAACCAATTTTTAAATAGTTTCGATACTGGCCCTGTCCACTTCCCCTCCAGCTCCCCAGGCCACACACCATCACGGCTGTCCCACCCTCACTTTGCTCACAACCCCTCTGTTGAGACAATCAGTGACCCCCTCCCCACCTCTGCCCCTGCTCCCTCTGGACTGATCTAGAACACCCCCCTTCCCCCCACCTCCCCACCTGGGTTGGCTTTCACCACCAACCAAGTGAAGAGAGAGCTGGAGAGACTACATCAGTGGAAAGCGGCGGGCCCTGATGGCATCAGCCAAAGGGTGCTTAGGGTCTGTGCTGACCAACTGTCTGGAATATTCCAGCGACCCTTCAACCTTAGCCTGTGCTGTGTCCAAGAGGGCGCACCCCACTGTTCTGAATGACTTCAGACCTGTAGTGCTAACATCCCACATCATGAAGACCCTGGAAAGGTTAGTCCTCGCTCACCTCAGACCCCTGGTGTGTACATCACTGGACCCCCTGCAGTTCTTATATCAGCGCAACATTGGGGTGGATGATGCAATCATCTACCTTCTGCAGAGGGCCTACTCTCACCTGGACAATGCAGGTTGCACTGTGAGGGTTATGTTTTTTTGTCTTCTCCAGGTCCTTCAACACCTTCAGCCCCTGCTACTGGGTGAGACGATGAAGAGGATGAAAGTGGAAGCACCCTAAGTCTCCTGGGTTACGGACTACCTGACCGGTAGGCCACAATCAGAACGGGCAGTGAGCAACACAGGGGCCCCCCAAGGAATGGTCCTGTGCCCCTTCCTGTTCAACCTCTACACCTCAGACTTCAGATATAACTCTGAAACATGCCACCTACAGAAGTTCTCGGATGACTCTTCAATTGTAGGGTGCATCAGGGGTGGGCAGGAGGAGGAGCACAATCATTGACCTTGTGGTGTGGTGTGAGCAGAACCAACTTCAGCTCAACATCAGCAAAACAAAGGAGAAGGTAGTGGACTTCAGGAGAACCAAGGCCCAACTAACTGCAGTCCCTATACAGGGGATGGATGTGGAAATGGTTTGGTCATACATGTTCCTGGGAGTCCATATGGATAAAAGGCTGGAATGGGCTGGTAACACCGGGGCTCTGTACAAAAAGGGCCAGAGCCGACTCTACTTTCTGAGGAGGCTCAGGTCCTTCAACGTGTGCAGTAAACTACTTCATACCTTCTACCAGTCAGCGCCATCTTTTTTGCAGTGGTGTGCTGGGGTGCCAACATAAAGGCCGGTGATGCTTCTCGGGTAAATAAGCTGATCAGGAAGGCTAGCTCTGTTCTGCGGATTAGCCTTGACACTCTGGCGGAGATACAGATCCTGGCCAAACTGCTGGCCATCATGGACAACCACACCCACCCTCTGCATGCCATGGCTATGATGCAGAGGAGCACCTTCAGTCACAGACTGATCCCACCACGGAGGTCCTTCCTGCCGGCGGCTATTAGACTATTTAATGCCTCACCGGGGTGCCGTGCCGTCGGCAACATAGACCTGGAACTGTTGGGGTGTTAGGACCTAGTTTAACAATTGTGCATCCATCCGTGAGTAACTTTGGTCTGTAATCACTCATTCACTCAGGACTTATTCATTAATTCAGATATGTATATACATTTGTTATATCATATCATGTGCAATATTGTAAGTAATTCTTGGACTGAACTTACGTAGTCATTCACTCAGGAATGCATATTAGTATCCTGTCAGTTGTATCTTTTTTCATTGATTTTAGTATATTGAATGTGCAATACGTGCATTTATCTGTAATTAAACTCTGCGCACTAAGGACTGTATTTTAAGGGAATTACTATTATTACCCTAAATTATATCATACACACATTTAGCTATTTAAGTATCTCTTCCTGTCATTTACCTGTACAGTTAATGTAACCATGCAAATATTCACTTACCTGTACATGTATAGTGTACATTTTCAGCCATTCACCCATACGCCATATATTTCAGCATTAATTTCCATTAGATATACTAATTGTAATACCAGATCACAGTCATGGATTACATTAGAGACGCCTGCAGTCTACACAGATTTGGGTAGAACTGCCTTCAGTTCCTTTCCACCTTTTCTGTGGAACAAATTGCAGACTCACCTCAAGCTAGACACTTTTTGCCCATTTCAAAAATATTTTAGAGGATCAACATGATGTTATCTGTGTTTGTTTCTGCTGAACTCTATGTTTTTCTTGAAATGTTTCTCTGTTTTGCATTTTTTGAGATCTCCAAAATGTCTGTCTGTTGTCTAAATTGTACATGTTAACATGTTTACACAGGGCTCAGCCATAAAAGAGATCTAGGTCTCAGTCTGTTTTCCCTGTCAAAATAAAGTTAAAAAAAAGAAAAATATGCAATTTCTATTTATAGCTTTTTGCACTCCAGACTTCTTGTATTTTTATACTTTTTCATACTGTGGCTCTATGTATCACGTATCGTGTATCTGTCTTTTGTGTATTTTCGTTCTGGCATTTTACACCTGCCCTGTGTTTTTTTCGTAGCTGCTTGACAAAGAAATTTCCCCTCGGGGATCAATAAAGTACCTATCCTATCCTATCCTATCCTATCCTATCCTATTCACTGAAGATGATTGTGCCACACAAGACAACCCTCCAGTCTGTCACAGATATTGCTTTGCTCCTCTGGAATGAAGCCTGTTATCATCCAAATTGCCATGAATTTCCTCTTTGTAGTGAAAAGAGCCTTGGTAAGAGCTGTGTGTAGAACAGAAGTAGAGTACTTGGCGAGGGAAGGCTGAAGTATGCTGTGGAGGGAAGAGGTATGGCCGAAGGCTGGGTGTGAATAAGGTTGGGAGGCGTTAATGAGATGCCAGAGAGGAAGACAGAGATCCTGAGAATCATCAGCACTGGAGAGTTACACACACGCACACGCACTTAGCACTTAGCACCTGGCTTGGCTGAACACCTCCTGGGTCTCCTTATTCGTTTAATTAATCCAAGAACATGCTAATGTACCTCACAGTCTCTCATTACACCATGATTAAAATTAGAATGCTAATTAAAGTTGAGTTCCTCGTATACAGATGTACTGTAGGATCTTAATTTGATCACTTTTTTGTTGGAAACTTGTAGTGTATGCAATGTTTAAAAAGGCTTCTAAAATGTGTAGTTTTCACTTAAAAAATGTCAGACTTGATTTGCACTAACAAAAAATGTATCAATCCCCCCCAAACATTTTTTTCCATTTATTATAATCCGCATAATAGTTCACATTGCCTGTTTCCCTGCTGTGGAAAACTGGCTCAAATTAAGATCCTACATTATGTCCCTACAAAGGAATACCAAATGTATACTACTACACAACGGAATGTAGGCTATTGCATCCTCAAAGGAATAACATTCCCAGTGAGACACGTTCGCCTCATTTCTTATGGATTAAAGATCAAACTATGATTACCCATGTAGCTCCACTTCCTCGACAGCAGCCATGGTGTCATCTCAGTGTACTAGTGAGACAATGGCAGTAAGTGATAGAGAATAGGGGGACGATGCGGTGTAGTTGAGGCATCCAGAGAGCCAGTAGAGAGACTAACGACAGCCAGCCAGCATCACCCCGGGCGAGACAAATCTCATTTGCAACATTACCAGGCTCTTTGGTATGTGAAAGAGTTGAAGAAAGGGCTTACTTGTGAATGTGACAGTGTGGCTTCACTCGCTCGCTGCTCTCAGGCTGTAGAGATGTAAAGAGAACTGTTACGGGGTGGATTAGTTGGGGAGATTCGTTACCGTTCTGCTTATGTCTTTATCAGAGTTGTCAAAGACGTGAAACTGCTTAATCTGAAATGGAACAATAGACAAAAAGAAGACAAAATAAAAAAGGAATAATTACCGTTCAAATTGTATTGTATGCTCGGCATAGAGTTGATTCAGAATTACCAAGATGTAATCTATAGGTTTAGAGGCTTGAACTAGAATCAAGATTTCAATCTGCACCATGTGAAACAAATTAACTATGAGTGGTGCAGATTTTTTTTTATAAATATGTTTTATAAGTTAAATTATGGCACAATTATACGCAATAATAAGGCACATTGGGTATGGTGTGTGGTAATATTGATGTAATCTCTATTATATTCTAGTTGTGTTGTAGTGTGAGTTGAATGGTCTGAGAGGTTATTACATTATACATCAAGGCTATGGCCTAAGGTAGCTTATTAGTACATACATGTTTAAGTAGCAGTAGGAATTCTCTAAGGAACCCATTAAAATGGATAATTTCAAGGAATTATTTTATCATCCCAGTGAACCCCCGGGGACATTTTCATGCAATTTGAAACTGCATCCAGAAAAATACTTTAGCTGTTTCAGTATTAAGTGCATAAGAACTAGAAAAATGTTCTCATTATAAGACTTTTGTGTGCTAACAAATCATGTTGAAAACTAAAGTGCAAGATTACTGTTTTATTTGTTATGTTCTAAGAGAAAAGAGCAGGCCTTTCACATTGATGCAGTAGATCCTAATGATCTACAGTAGGCCAAGTGTCAGCTCCCAGTCAAATCTATAAAAAATGTATGAAACATCCCCAAGTGTTCTGAGTAAATCAACAGAGTATTGACTGTGTTATCAATCATGAGAAATATGAATGGAATAACTGAATAAACCTTCTCTTTCAGGTTCAGCATGAGGCCTTGTGAAGAACTGAACAGTCAAACGTAGCTACTCAACAAAAAAATCCCTATTGTTCCAATACAGGTACTGTTAAAAAGAGTTATTGAACAATAACCTCCTCAGAACAGGAACAAGAAACAGCTACAGCATAGCACCTGGAATACAAGAACACATACGGAGCAGAGCACGGGACCAAGGTGTCCAGGATTATGCCAATCTAGTCAGAATCATCTGAAGGATTTTACTGCAACAGTGCTGACTTGGCTGTAGCGTCTCAGCGGTATCATGGCTGACCCTTACCAGAACAATGTGTACCACCAAGGAGGAGGTGACCCTTACGGCACCTACGGAGAGGGAGGAGGCCAGGAGGGCTATGGTTACCAGGGTGATTCCTACCCTCAGGAGGAGGATGCAGCCAGCGATGCCACGGAGGGCCATGATGACGAGGACCAGATGTACGAGGGGGAGTACCAGGGGATCCCCCACCCTGACGAGGTGAAGGCGGCCCAGAGGGCAGCAAGGGCCAAGGCCAGGCAGGCTCAGTCAGGGGCCACGGAGCTAGAGGAGCTGGCTGAGCAGTATGAGGACATCATGGAGGACTGTGGGCATGGACGGTTCCAGTGGACCCTGTTTATAGTGCTGGGCCTGGCCCTCATGGCTGACGGGGTGGAGTGCTTTGTGGTGGGGTTTGTGTTGCCCAGCGCAGAGAAGGACATGTGCTTATCCAATGGAGAGAAAGGCATGCTAGGTGAGTCATGGCTAAATGCCATTACTTGTTGGAAGACATACAGCCCATACTAACAAGTTTACAATGTCTGGGTCAACTGATTCCAGCCAATAGCAGCCTGGCAGTCAATACTAGCCAGAAGGTACTTAAGTGCTCCGTAAATGACAAATGTTCTCAAATTAGCTAATGGCACAGTCAATTTCAAGATTAATCTGTTTTCTTTTCATGGTCTACTAGACGTCAATATATTCCTGCTTAGTGAAGCAGGTAAGAAATGTATGATCCGTTTCCCCACAGCAAATAACACATTATTTTTGGCAACCGGAACGTTTTTGCGGCATGCCACCAATCACACTGATTAAAACCATGCAGCATTTTGTAGGCCCATGTCTGAGGGAAATGGGGTCCTCTTTCCATTCCACCTTAACAACAGCAGCTAGCTCTATATGCATGTCAGACAAGTTCACAACAGTTCTGAACGGTTCTTCTCAGAGACTGACAGAGAATATTACAACACAAAAAAGGCTATTCAAATGTTCAAAAGTTTCTACTCAAAGGCTAGATAAAAGAACTGACAGAGATAAATCAAACTAGACATGAGAAAATGAGGTTGAGAATAGGACGTCTTTGAAGAGTGGGACACAATGTTCTAGTGCAGTGGTGAATTAGTAATTCAGAGTTAACACCGCAAGACAAGTCCTTCACTTTGAAGCCTGTCCAAGGAGACAAATATCTGGGATGAGAGGGCAGTTTCTTCCCCCTCTCCAGCCACCAGCCTCATCCCAGCGGCCATAGACAGGCTGTACTGACAGTACTGAGTCAGCACGTGACTGAGGAGAGGAGATCGATAGCCACTCTACTGACCTTGCGTCTAGGATAAGTACTGTTCGTCTGCTGCAATCACAATCACAAGCAACTTTTATTCACTGCATCGTACAATTCTGCAGCCCTCACATCTCAGACTGACTGACATGCCCAAAGTAATGGCACTTTGAAGATAAATAATGTTTTGAATTGAATTAAATTGAATAGGTATGGTGGTGTCAGGGTACTTTTAGGTACTCGGGGGAAACAGGATATACTTGATCACAGTTGAACAGCTCCTGTAGCATTTCCTTTTAAAAAGGAATAAGTTAGCAGCTTTTCTGTTTTGGTGTGGCATGATTGGAAATTCATAGTCAGACAGCCTAGCCTGTTGGTTATTCACAATCTCATCTTGCCCTAAATGCTGCTCTTTACAGTCATTTCATCTACATATTTTAGTCCACATTTACATAATACACTCTGGTTTATCTCAAGGGTTTATATGTTGACTTCCTAAGTATAATCAATCAGTTTAATGGGACTGAAATATGAGATGCCTCTAATTCACACTTTCACTGTGATCACCACTGCATACATTCTGACTTAAAGGATGTGAGCTGTCCAATCAGAAGGCAGAGTGGCAGCAGTGAGGAGGGTGGGGATTGGTCCTCTTCTCCATATGCTTATCCGGTGATGGTAGGCCCGTGCCTTCGCTCTCACACCAGTAAACCCTCACACCCCCCCATGGCAGTGCCATCTGCAGTGACATCGTGGCCCAGAATGTGATGCCAGGCTTTGGCGCTAGGCACATTGATGAATGTAGTTATTTTGGGAAGATTCTTCCCCAGTGATACATCGGTTTGGTTGATAGGCTGCATGTAAGCTGAGAAAAGCATAGAGTGTATAGAAAAGTGACACAGAAAAGTACTGGAATGGTCACATTAGTTATAGGTACTTCTCTATGGCTTAAAGGAATAGACTTTATCTGAAAATACTGTACTTGCTTGCTGAGGCACAAACAGTCAACTACAGGATTCTATCAAATTTCAGCATTTACTTGAACTAAAATAGAATTATACTTGACACAGGCTTTCATTATATGCTAAATATACTTGTTCCAGCCAAGCTTTGCAAGATGGACAAAGGTACACCTTAAATAGCATGTTCCACAAGACACACCACTGGGAAGTAAAAACACAAAACTCATTATGACTTCTAAATAGCATACCTGTTACCATTGTGGAGGCTTCACAAAAGACCACTCAAGGCTGTTAAAGTTGACCAAAAACACACTTTTTCTGTCGTTACCTTAGAAACACGATTTTACCTTTCTGGCCTAGCTCTTGAGAGAGACAGAATGCAGAGTACAAAATTGGTATTTAAATGGGTACAACTATTCCAATAAATATGTGTGTTTGTCTTTGAGTGTGTCCATTTAAACATATATTTTATCACACTAATGAGAGATTTCTCAATACTGTCATTACCCTGCATTGCCCACCTGAGGAGAGATGGACAAGCCTGCCCCCTGGTGGACAACATCAAAATTGTCCAGCTATCCCGATGTGCTGGGGCTCTTTTAGTAGTTGAGCAATTCAAGAACAACACTGTATATTGTATGTTCCCTCAAATACAATGCTGGGCCTCCCGAGTGGCGCAGCAGTCTAAGGCAGTGCTTGAGTTGTCACTACAGACCTGGGTTCGATCCTAGGCTGTGCCACAGCCGGCCTTGACCGGGAGACCCTTGAGGCGGGGCACAATTGGTCCAGCGTCGTCCGGGTTAGGGGAGGGTTAGGCCGGACGGGATTTCCTTGTCCCATCGTGCTCTAGCGGGCCGAGTGCCTGCAAGTTTACTTCGGTTGCCAGCTGGACGGTGTTTCCTCTGACACATTGGTGGCTTCTGGGTTAAGTGAGCAGTGTGTCAAAAAGCAGTGCGGGACGTGTTTTGGAGGACGCATGGCTCTCGACCTTCGCCTCTCCCAAGTACGTAGGGGGAGTTGACTGTAACTGACTGTAACTACCGATTGGATATCATGAAATTGGGTAGAAAAAAAATTGATAAAAATTACAACAAATTAAAAATACAAAAAATAACAAAATAAATACAATGCTGTGATCCATAAAAAAAAAACAGAATGTACAGTCATCTCCACAGTGTTTTGAGTGGAATCTGCTATTCACTTGATTCACTGAGTTCAAATGACTAGATACATGTATGCTAGTGAACTGTAGATGTACAGGCCTCTGACTGACTTGTCTCTAATTCTCCTGCAGGTTTGATTGTGTTCCTGGGCATGATGGTTGGGGCGTTCATCTGGGGCGGCATGGCAGACAAACTGGGACGCCGGAAGTGTCTGATCTGGGCACTCACCATCAACTGTGTCTTCGCCTTCCTCTCCTCCTTCGCCCAGGGATACGGATTCTTCCTCTTCTTTAGGCTCTTCTCTGGCATCGGGTAAGAAAGGTATTACTACACCCCCGTCTATAGAGAGAGGGGAAACAAGGGATGAACTACTACTCAAAGGAATTTGGGTTGTAACTGGGTTTGGGGCCTAACATGTGAACATGATCCTCTCCACCTGATAAAATGTGTGCTGTACAATGTTAAGTATGTGTTGCATACACAGCTTCTAAAGAACTACAACAAAGAAGAAATAGTTACTGCAGGACAGCAGGTCAGCACATTCAGAGCTTTCCTCCTCCTACAACAATGCAGCACTGTGCTGTCCCAGAATAGCGTTGTTCGACAGGGATGTAAGCCTATGCATATTGACTCCAGAATCAGGTCAAAGTTACATTATGCAAAAGGTTGTGTCGTGTAAAAAGAAAAGCTCAGCTGCAGGAGCATGGTCTATTAGGCTATTGTGAACCCATGTATGCTCAAACTACTGACAAAAATCTGCTAAGAAAAATACTATTCTCATGCATGTCTCCTGCTCCAAAAAGATATTCCAGTAGCAGTAATTGTCACTTTGGATTTGTATTGAAATACATCTCAGTGTTAGGACTATTTGCGGAAACATATTTAAAGGCCCAGTGCAGTCCAAAATGTGATTTTCCTGTGTTTTATATATATATTTCCACACTATGAGTTTGGAATAGTACTGTGAAATTGTGAAAACGATAATGCCCTTTTAGTGTAAGAGTTTTGGCCTGTTTTGGCCTGCCTGAAGACGGGCAGTAAATTAGTTAATAGACCAATAAGAAAGAGTTCCAAACATCTCTGCCAATAACAGCTTTTCCCTCCCCACTCAGACCACTCCCAGACAGTCCTAGCAAAATGTTTGCTTGAGAAATTGCTCTTTGCTAAGAAGCCATTTTTCTTTCAATATGAAAAAGAAAGATTTAAAAAGAAAGATTGACATTACTGTGATTGAAAACAAACACAGTAATGTAATTCATTGTTACCCAGAAATGATTTGAGATTAAAACAGCTGCATTGGATCTTTAAATAAAGATAATACATGTCTTGTGTAGTCTACAATCTCAGTGAGTTCCTATACTGATCCTGTGTTTCTCCCTTCAGCATCGGAGGTTCTGTCCCTATCGTTTACTCCTACTTCTCAGAGTTCCTGCAGATGGATAAGAGAGGGGAGCACCTGAGCTGGCTGTGTATGTTCTGGATGGTGGGAGGCATCTACGCCTCCTTCACTGCCTGGGGCATCATCCCTCGCTATGGTAATAGTACACACTGAGCACTCAACAGAAAACTCTTGCTATACTATAAAGTTCATGACCTGGGATCAATATTATCTTACTTGCTGACATAAGC
The DNA here is from genome assembly GCA_023634145.1 of Thymallus thymallus. Classification (NCBI taxonomy): domain Eukaryota; kingdom Metazoa; phylum Chordata; class Actinopteri; order Salmoniformes; family Salmonidae; genus Thymallus; species Thymallus thymallus. The sequence goes on from CM042413.1 coordinate 23,787,282, forward strand.
AAGTTCACCCAAGTACAGCTACAGTAGTCCCTGTAATGGATGTTGTGTAAATGTAACCAAATGATAGCATATGTGTTGAGGTTTTTAACTATAAAAATGAGATTTTTTTTATAATATTAGTCTGTAAACACATCTCTCGACACATTGAGAGATTTTGGCTGTATTGTGTTCCAGGCTGGGGCTTCAGCATGGGGACAGAGTTCCAGTTCCACAGCTGGAGGGTGTTTGTGCTGGTCTGTGCCCTGCCTGCCATCACCTCCCTTGTGGGACTCAAGTTCATGCCTGAGAGCCCCAGGTTCCTCCTGGAGGTAAGATCTGTTTTCTCCAATTAAAGATTGTTCACAGGTGAAAAGTTCAGGAACGTTATACTCTGGGTTTAACACATTGTGTCAGTAATTTTTTCCCCCACCATGAATCAAAACTGATTTAGTTGAATAAAGCAAAACTGATCAATAAAAAGTGTGGGGACTACTATCCTGAGTAGTATGTGGCTGTCTTTGTCAGAATGCCAAACATGATGAGGCCTGGATGATCTTGAAGAACGTCCATGACACCAACTGGAGGGCAAAAGGACAACCTGAGAAGGTCTTTCAGGTGAGTGGAGACACGACAACAGTTTGACACTAAATAACACGTGCATGAAGGGCTGCTTTGACATTTTTAGTATCACAGAATATAATGAAACCTAACTAGAGAAGTGACCAGTATTTCATTCCCCTCAGGTAACCCACATCAAGGCTCCTAAGACCAATGAGGATGAGTTCATTGAGATCCAGAGTGCCACAGGGACGGCTATACAGCGATGGGCCGTTCGAACCCTAACTCTGTGCAAACTGGTAGGCCCCAAAATGTTCTGAAAACAAACGTATTAACACTAGCAGGCTATTAGTATGTGACGTGTCACTATGCCTTGTTTCATTGCAGGTGCTGAAGAACGTGGCTTCTCTCTTGGGACCTGAGCTGAGACTGAGTACGCTGTTCATGGCCATCATCTGGTTCACCATGGCCTTCAGGTAAATATATGTACAATATATGTGATGCCAAAGAGGTAAGAGTGTATATATGTATAGTGTGCAGCTGATTGTAAATACACCATATATACAAAAGTATGTGGACACCCCTTCAAATTAATGGATTCGGCTATTTCAGCCACACCCGTTGCTGACAGGTAAATATATGTACAATGTATGTGATGCCAAAGAGGTAGGAGTGTATATATAGTGTGTGCAGCTGATTGTAAATATATAAAGTCTGCATGCCAAATGGCACCCTAATCCCCCTATAGACCCTAGTCAAAAGTAGTGCACTATAGGGAATAGGGTGCCAAATGGCAAAAATACTGTATGTGTATTCTAACGTTGGTTGTCAATGTTCCCTTTACAATGGTCCAATTACTCTGTTACCATTGTGTTTCAGTTACTATGGACTGGGTGTGTGGTTCCCTGACATGATCAAATACCTGCAACAAGAGGAGTATGAGTCCAAAGTCAAGGTGTTCCACAGAGAGAGAGTAGAACGCTTCCACTTCAACTTCTCCCTGGAGAATCAGATCCACAGAGAGGGAGAATACATTGCTGACAAGTATGTCCTCTCTATCGCCACCTTCTGGCCCTTCTTGCTACTGCACCACAGGGGCGCAATTTCAGAATGTGGGGGGACATGTCCCAAGTGAATGTTGCGCACCTGATGGCACCTATTATTTCTTTCAAAATTACCACAGACAATTTTGAAGAGGGATAGTGCTGTCTGTCATTCTAGCATGTAATCATTAGTTAGCTGTGTGCCACTTTGTCAAAAAGTCAGGAATCATTATTTTGTATTCCATCTCTTTAGGTTCATCAACATAGAGATGAAGTCTGTAAAGTTTGAGGATTCACTGTTTGAAGATTGTTACTTTGAGGACATCAAGTCCACTGAAACAATCTTTGAGAACTGCACCATCAGATCCACCGTCTTCTATAACACAGGTGGGAGCCGTTGGAGGTGTGACAGTAGGCCAAATAATGCATCACATTGTTAACCAGTTTATCCCATTCCAAAATTAAAAAATAATTGCAAAGCCATGAATTTTGCCCCATGTATACTATTTATGTTGCCTCGATGGCATTATCACGCTTCCTCCAGACCTGTACGAGGAGAAGTTCATAGACTGTAAGCTGGAGAACACCACGTTCCTCCACAATAAGAGGGGCTGTCACCTGGACATCGACGATGAGAACGACGTGCTCATCTACCTGGTCAGCTTCCTGGGGTCCCTGGCTGTTCTGCCCGGCAACATCATATCAGCTCTGTTCATGGAGAAGATAGGCAGGGTCAAAATCATAGGTGAGTAGGTCTGTATTGGACAAAGTACAATGGTAAAAGCTTTCTTTGATTTTAGCTGTATTGGTTCTAACAACGGACAGGTAGGACAAGTGCAGATCCTGTGTAGAGCAGCAGCTCAGCTATTGCTCTGGGACTCTGCTCTGCAATTGTCAGATGAGAAAGGTGTTATGGAGTTATATCTATGGGTGTGAGCCTTGAAATATGATCAAGGAACATTGAAGTGTGAATTTTCTCCATCTCCCTCTGCATACAATGTTCCACTGAGCAGAGCGACGTCCTACCTTGAGCCCAATCTGCTCCACTCTTTGCAGGCCTCTCTGTGCTTATCTTTTTCTCATCTCTTTCTGCAGGTCTCTCCATGCTGATCTCAGCTGGGTGCACCTTCTTCCTGTTCCTAAGCTTCAGTCAGGCGGCCATCATAGCCTGGCAGTGTCTGTTCTGTGGGGTCAGCGTGGCAGCATGGAACGGCATCGAGGTCATCACAGTGGAACTCTACCCTGCCTCCAAAAGGTACAGTACAGCAATCTGGAAATCAGACAGGAATTTCTTAGATTAGGCCTATTGGAAATATTTAGATGATACTATATTGTATGATTGATTTTATACTCTTAAAACTATATCAATCCATTATCATAAAGTTAAAGACTAAGATAAGAATGTTTCCTGTGGTTATTTAACCTGTGTCCCTGACCTCCTCCCATAGAGCCACAGCATTTGGGGTGTTGAATGCCCTCTGTAAACTGGCTGCTATACTGGGTAGCTCCATCTTTGCCTCCTTTGTGGGGGTCACCAAAGTCGTTCCCATTCTCCTCTCCTGCGCTGCTCTGGTGTGTGGAGGCCTGGTGGCACTCAAGTTGCCCGAGACCCGAGAGAAGATCCTCCAGTGAGGTGGTCATACTGGCCAAAGGTCAAAGATGCCAGGAGCAACCTTTACAGGCGGAGTTACTCTGAGAGACACACAGGCATTAAGCAAGATTGGCTGTAACCAAGAGGAATTGACGGGAGGTTGTTCCAGCGACATATAGAGAACCTTTAATAACATGTTAACTAACAGTGTGCTTCATTGTCTGTTCTGTCCCACCAGTTCTGATGTGTTTGGAGTGAAATGCTTTCAAATCTACTCCGTATCTAAATTATTCTTGGGACCAAATTGACATTTTCTCTAATTCAATCGCTTATCTATCAGTCTATGACTGATAATTTGCCCTACCAATGTATGATACTGTACATCTGAGTCAAGATGAGAAATCTGAAAATATGTAAAGCCTCAATGACTAGTTCTCAACTCACACCCTCTACTTTCTCGCCAAAATGTAAACTCTGTAGACTGTAGCACTTCCTCCCTGTTCTTGTCTTGTGTTACAATCAACCTACAGTAATGAGTGGGAGAATAGCAAATATCCTTCACCACATCTGTACTGTATTTATTCATCCCTACCTTTAGTTGAGTGTTAAGAGGTTATAGTCCATCAACCAGAACTACACTCAGTAGTACTCAGTAGTACTCAGTAGTACTCAGTAGTACTCAGTAGGTCACCACAAAGGGAACAACATAGAACTGCAATTTACTGCAGTATTTACCTGTTCCATTCTAATATTATTTTCCTGCTGAATATGCACATGGAAACCACAACAAATTGCATTCCAACTTCACAATTGAATCTAACTAGTAACTTAATTTAGCAAATTGGTTGGTCCTACAGTGTGTTTGTGTGCTTGCTTGTAAATGTTATCAGTTTCAGCCTCCATGTTACTGCACATGATGCTCTTGGCTGTGGTTTATTTGTGTTGTATACGCGACAATCTTTCATTTTTCTGTTGAAGTGTTACCACATAGAAATACAAAGAACAAAAACATGTTTTACAATATGTGGGGGGAATGCTCTTATTGATTTGGGGATGGGGGATTCACTAAAGAACACAGTGCTGTTACTGATAACTGTCGACTCAGTTGCATGTGTGTGTGTGTGAGTGTGTGTGTATGTGCGTTTCTGTGTCTTTTTCATGTGTTGTTCAAAAAGTAGTCTGAATGATGTTTACTGTCAGTGTGTCAATATAAATAACTAACTGGATTGTAGCCTGTACCGGCTTGAATGAACAATCACTTTAGTTAGTTTAAGCTGTTTCTTGTCAAGTATTGAGGAGCCAATTGCATTTCTTTCCAAAACAAAACAAGACTTTTGCCAATCATTTCTGTCATACTAACAATCGAACAGTTACCCAAACTGAGGCTTTGCCGTTGAAACATCATTTTGCATTTGACTATCCTTATTGTATCTACACTATATTCACACAATAACATAAGATCTTTTTTAAATAGAGAAAGTTACAAAGCAAGAATGAAGGTGATGTTGAATTATCCTTCTTCAAAGTGTAGCTTTGGTTTCCTTTAGCTAGTCTATAGTGAGACTTTACCAATATACAGAGGTAGACACAATCACATTATTGCCAATACATTGTGTAGTAATACCTGTTATACATCTCTTGAAAACATACACTGATCTGTTATCAATTGAGCTGCAGGAATGCAAGGACCTGAATGCAAGGATTCTGTCGAGCCATAAAGGTACACAGTATTTTCAATAAAGCCTTGTTTCTTTCTCAAGCATATGTTTGAACTGCACCACCACCGTTATCAAGCTATTGGCTTATGAATACAGTTCTTGGGTGTTTTATTTGTCTAAATAAGTTTGTGTCTCTGTCATTGTAAAATGGAAAGCCATACTCTGTTCTGTGATTTTTATATTTTTATCTCAAAAAATTGTCTGTTATGGAAAAAATACGTTCATTTCACATACATGTTCTGTTTTTTTTTTGTTTTGTGACTGTGAAAAAAATGTAACAAATCAAATAAATGTATCAGTGTACTGTGAGCGATGTCTGGTTTCTACTTGGCATTAGGGCTGTAATAGGCCACTCGGAGGTAGACAGGCTTGGTTGGTTCAGGTTTCTCCAGTGATATGAAAGGTGTAAAACAGGAGCATGAGGAACACCACACCTCTCATAACTCATTCATTCTGAGTTGAAAACATGCTCTCTTTACGCTTGGTTGAGATGTTTTGAGTCAGACATAGAACCCATTCAGGGCTTCCCGTCATTTCACCTGTTTTGAGTGGGGGGGACATTGGGGGCGTGGGGGATGGTCCTCAACAGAGAGCATTGGAGGGGAGGGGGGTGTAGATTTGTGGGTGGTGATGTTTACTCTACCAGAGGTGTGAAACAACTCACTTCCCCAGGGACAACATCAGGACACCAGGTCCAATACAAGGGTAAAAATGGGAGCTGTGGATATTTATAGGTGGGAGTTGAGTGTTTGGGCGGCAGGTAGCCTAGTGGTTAGACCTGAGCCGACAAGGTGAAAAACCTGCCGATGTATCCTTGAACAAGACTGCTGACCCTGTAGGTAGTCCGTCATTGTAAATAAGAATTTGTTCTTAACTGACTTGACTGGTTAAATAAAGGTATAAATAAAATATGCTAAAAGTGAATCAATCATATTCCTTGGTTTGCATATTGTATGAGGAATTGTAAACAATTATACAGGACATAATAGAGGTCAACTGCTATACAAATATTAATCTGGAGAATATCCATCACAGCTCTTCTCTAAAACCACAAACTGGGTTTTAAGGCGAAAACTAGACCCGCAGCTTTAAACAACTCTGGAGTGCTGAGTGTGCGCCCCTGGGAAGGCTCGGGCCATGTCAGGCAGGCTGAGGGTTCTGGTTGCGGACAGGACAGGTGCCAGCTCTGTCTCTAGCTGTCACTCTGAGGTGCCAAAGGCCACCACAGGCCCACTGGCCCCTCTCACCCCCACCAGGGTGAGCATAGGGTCACTCAGGGCCAGGGCAGCTGGGGATGGGCATGGGGATGGATGCCAACCATTGCACAATGTATACAATAATGGAACACCGATACAGATATGCTACTGGTCAGACGTGATTGATAATAATTCAACTGTGGCAAGCATTTTCAAGTATTTGGTAGCTCAACTCTCAAATGAAATTAACACATTTTATTTTGTGGTTTAAATGTTTAGTGACATAAGGAAATGCAAAGTTGTGTGTACAGCACATTGCTGTACAGTAAGTAAAAAAATGTCACAATGTCCTGATCAAATATTCTATTCACAGCTATTTGCTTTATCTATATAGAGAGGGAAATTGAGTGATCTTGACCTGTTCACCAAGGGTCAAGATGGGTCATGTAATTCCCAATCCTGCACTGTTTCCCATGGAGATGTTCACAAGTTAACAGGACCAGGCTTCAGTATAAACATAAATGTGTGAGGAAAACCCCCATGGACCTCCCCCAGTCTCAGTCCCAGTGCATCAGATGGGTAACTCATCCATTGCTTATGGTGCTACTAGTGGTTGTGGAACTATCACAAATATTCTCTGCAGCTCAAATTTGAATTAATCTCCTTGTATAAGAGCGCGTGTTGGAGGGAGGGGGGGAGTACAGATTTGTCATTCAGGATCAATGTACATATCGACTATGGCAGCCTAGAACCACAACATGACAGGTCAACCGGTCACAGAGTAAACCAGTGGTCAGTTTAGTGGTTCAGAGAAGAGTCAGGAGCGACTCTCTCACAGCCAAGGTGTCACTTGGCACCTCTAATGAGCTCAGCTAAAGACACAACCACTGTTCTCTAGACTGTGTGAACCAGTAATGGAAAGTCACACCACACGTGTAACTGGGACTAAAGAGATAATCAAACATAATTAAGACCTTTCATAGTGGGATGTGATGACCAAAATGTACATATAATGCCATCACCAGGAGATGGTATACTGTACCTGAGTTATATTATTATAAATTACATTATGCAGCAGTCTTTAAAATTTCCCCATGTTATATCAATGATTAATTGACAATTATTATAAATATGGAATACTATTTCATTTAAAGTGTAATGATGACTCTATATGCATAAAAATGTGTTCAGTCATTGTGTTTGGAGCAAATATTTTCCACCTCATGAAGGCAGTCAACGAATCTGAATATTCAGCCTCTGAACCACTATGGTCTAAATTAATAAATTATGAACAGTGGCCTTATTCAAATCAGTGTCTGATGTAACTCATGAGGAAAATTATTACAAAAACAGATGACTTTGGAGGCCAATGGCAAAAGCATTATGAGAGCGGAATGTTTTATTGTTTTGTTCAGGGGTCAAATTTGACACGTCTCTCTCTGAGCTGCAGTAGTTGTATTATTTCCCAGCAGAGGACTGCATGGTGGCGCCTCTCTCTGTCCAGTAGGGCTGAGCTCTGGGAAGCCATGTTGATGGCCTGAGAGGGCCTGCAGAGGTGTCACTTCACACCTCTGACTCCTGCATAAAACCAGGGCTCTCCTCTTCACTCGACCACAGGCCAAGCTCTTCAGTTCAGTCCTACTGCTCAACACACAGGACAGGACACAGACAGACAGCATGGATATCTCTGCCCCTCTACTCAGCAACTATGGTGTTGGTGTTCAGTACCACTGGAGTTATCCCAGTTGGGACTCTGACTTCTATGATGTCTCCTCTCCAGAGACCTGTATCCTCTCCCCTTCCGCCTGCAAGGACTTCTCATCCTCCTGCCTGCCTCAGGGGACCGCCACAGAACCTCACAGGTCCACACACTCTGTGGCAGCCAAAGCATCCGCTTCCCCATCCTCCAGCGACGAGGGAGGACTCTCTGGAGGGAGGATTAGAAAGAACCGCTCCAAGAACCCCAGCAAGCAGAGACAGAGCGCCAGCGAGAAGGAGAAGCTGAGGATGAGAGACCTGACCAAAGCCCTCAACCACCTCAGGACCTACCTGCCCCCCTCTGTGGCTCCGGCAGGACAGACTCTGACCAAGATCGAGACCCTGCGCCTCACCATCGGCTACATCTCCCACCTGTCGGCCCAGCTAGAGCTCAGCCAAGAGGAGGCTGTGTGTCAGAGGAAGTCGGGACCCCTCAACGCGTCGGGACCCCATGTATCACCTCAACAAGACTCTGTGGGGCTGTGCCAGTTCAACACCTCCTCCTCAGGGTACTGCTGGGGAGAGGAGGCAGAGGTGGGGAGACGTGCAGGGCAGCAACAGACCTTCCACACAGCTACGTCCACGTACCCGCTCCACAACACTGGGATGGAGAGGCACCCACTCAGCAGTGAGATGGACATGTGTGCTTACGACAACAGCTTTAACTCCAGTATGGATTCTCTGTTGGAATCGCCAGAGTACACAGAGACGGCACAATCAAGTCAGGTATGTACAGGTTTAATGTACAGTATTTAGATGTTCAAATAATTGTTCATTTATATGGTCAATGACATGTTTTACCACTGGTCATTTTGTTTCCCAACACTAATTGGTATCATTCACTGAATCTGTTCAGTTTGATGGTTTTAAGGAAATTAGAAAATCTGTTTGAACCAGTAAACAAAATCTTGCTTTTTTTCTCCTTCAGATATACAGAAAAGATGGCCACTATCAGAACATTCCTCAAGACTTCTGGATGTAACAGAAGTCCTCATCAAGAGAATCTATTGTCCAGTCATAGACGTTTACTTTGATCTACAGAGTATTTATATGTTAATATAACTTGTTTATTTTACTTTCAAATTCTAGATTTTATACAACAATCATTCTAAATACAAAACTATTCTAATATGTATAATAAAATATTAACTAATAACTAACAAAAGTTTCTTTGTATATTCCTCTATTTAAAATTAAGGGTTTTGTAAGTAAAGTAGTGCATTTGTAAGTAAGGAAGCATTTTAAGTTGTAAGTAACCGTACTGAAATATTAATGGAATATTCTGTACTTTTACTTCCAAGAGAATCTACTGTCCAGTCATAGACATTTCAATCTACAGAGTATTTATGTGTTAATATAACTAGTTTATTTTACTTTCAAATTCTATATTTTATACAACAATCACTGTAAATACAAAATGTATTCTAATATGTATAATAAATTATTAACTAATAACTAACTACTGTGTCTGGATATTCCTGCATTTGAAAGTAAGGGTTTTGTAAGTAAAGTAGTAAGTTTGTAAGTAAATAAGCATTTAATGGTAAGTAACAGTATTTACATATTAATGCAATATTCCTTACTTTTCTGTCTAGACAGTTTTACTCCATATAAGTCAGCTCACACCAACAGACATTTGCAGAGGCATGTGACACGGAGTACATTTTGTGTTTATGGAATACAGCATGGCATACTTTTCAGTATTATAGCTGCTTTGATAGAAATATACTCAAACAGTCCGGCTGCCAGCTAACATTACCACAGTACCAATTGAATGAAAGAGAGCCCTCTGTTGGTCAAAAACGTCATATTCAAACCAATATTTCAAATGCATTAGTAGCTTATACCTTCCACATCAGTACATACACTGAGGAAAGAATAACATAACCAAGAATGACACATAATCAAGAATGACTATGAAACACAGGCCATCAATCAGTCCGCTAAACTTTTGACTCCATTAAATAGTTATTATGCAGATGTAGCATTTTAATTTGAGCTACAGCAGGAAAATAATCCTGCAGCAACAGGAAATGTGAATTATTATGTGGATTATAATAATTTTTGTAGGGGTTGATACATTTTTGGTTAGGGCAAATCACGTCTGAAATGTCAAAGTGGAAATTACAAAATGTAGAATACTTTTTAAAACTCAAATACACTACAAGTTTGCATTTCCTGCAACAAATTCACAGCAACAGAAGAGTTGCATCTGTACAAACCAAAGCTTCAATCGTTGGTCTATTGTATGCTTCCACACAATCTCCTTAACTTCAGAACACTGTTTATCTTTCACAGAGAAGCTATAAGGTCAGGACCCACACTCCTCTCTGACATTAGCATTCTAATGACCCCTCTTATCCTAGTCCAGATAAAGAGCTCAGCACTCCCATGCTAATACAAGGATGAGAGAGTCCTGGTTAGAGCCCTGGTGGGCAACAGTAAACAACAAGCTATTATTTGCCCTGAATCATAAATCAGATGCATGGAGAATAATTAATTAACTCCTTCACTTATCTAGAATCTTCGACTGAAACCATGGTTGCTGGTAACATGTTGGTAGAACTGACTATATTGTAGCGATATATAGATAGATAAAGCTTGGATCAAGTGCCATGTTGTGGTCAGTATGCCACCATGTGGCAGAAGTGCAGCCATTCCACACACATGTCATAATATCAGCTATGTTTCAGTATCAACTATGTATCATTTTTGTAACAGTATCAACTTTGTATCAGCTATGTAACAGTATCAACTATGTATCAACTATGTAACAACTAGGTATCAACAGCTACAGTACCAGTCAAAAGTTTGGACACATCTACTCATTTAGGGGGTTTCTATATTTTGACTATTTTCTAAACTGTAGAATAATAGTGAAGACATCAAAACTATGAAATAACACATATGGAATCTTGTAGTAACCAAAAAAGTGTTAAACAAATCAATATATTTTAGATTCTTCAAAGTAGCCACCCTTTGCCTTGATGACAGCTTTGCACACTCTTGGCATTCTCTCAACCAGCTTTACCTGGAATGCTTTTCCAACAGTCTTGAAGTGGTTCCCACATATGCTGAGCACTTGTTGGCTGCTTTTCCTTCACTCTGTGGTCCAACTCATCCGAAACCATCTCAACTGGGTTGAGGTCGGGAGATTTTGGAGGCCAGGTCATCTGATGCAGCACTCAATCACTCTCCTTCTTGGTCAAATAGCCCTTACACAGCCTGGAGGTGTGTTGGGTCATTGTCCTGTTGAAAAACAAATGATAGTCCCACTAAGCGCAAACCAGATGGGATGGTGTATTGCTGCAGAATGATGTGGTAGCCATGCTGGTTAAGCGTGCCTTGAATTCTAAATAAATCACTGACAGTGCCACCAGCAAAGCACCCCAACACTATCACACCTCCTCCTCCATGCTTCACGGTGAGAAACACACATGCGGAGATCATCCATTCAACTACTCTATGTCTCACAAAGACACGGCAGTTGGAACCAAGAATCTCAAATTTGGACTCATCAGACCAAAGGACAGATTTACACCGGTCTAATGTCCATTGCTTTTCTTTCTTGGCCCAAGCAAGTCCCTTCTTATTATTGGTGTCCTTTAGTAGTGGTTTCTTTGCAGCAATTCGACCACGGCCTAATTCACGCGGTCTCCTCTGAACAGTTGATGTTGAGATGTGTCTGTTACTTGATCTCTGTGAAGCCTTTATTTGGGCTGGAATTTCTGAGGCTGGTAACTCTAATGAACTTATCCTCTGCAGCAGAGGTAACTCTGGGTCTTCCTTTCCTGTGGCGGTGCTCATGAGAGCCAGTTTCATCATAGTGCTTGATGGTTTTTGCGACTGCACTTCCGGATTGACTGACCTTCATGTCTTAAAGTAATGATGGACTGTCATTTCTCTTTGCTTATTTGCACTGTTTTTGCTATAATATGGACTTGGTCTTTTAGCAAATAGGGCTATCTTCTGTATACCACCCCTACCTTGTCACAACACAACCGATTAGTTCAAATGCATTAAGGAAATAAATTCCACAAACTATCTTTTAACAAGGCACACCTGTTAATCAAAATGCATTCCAGGTGACTACCTCATTTATTTTACTAGGCAAGTCAGTTAAGAACATATTCTTATTTTCAATGACAGCCTAGGAACAGTGGGTTAACTGCCTTGTTCAGGGGCAGAACGACAGATTTTTACCTTTGTCAGTTCGGGGATTTGATCCAGCAACCTTTCGGTTATGGGCCCAACACTCTAACCACTGGGCTACCTGCCGCCTCATGAAGCTGGTTGAGAGAATGCCAAGAGTGTGCAAAGCTGTTAGCTACTTTGAAGAATCTCAAATATAAAATATATTTTAATTTGTTTAAAACTTTTTTGGTTACTGCATGATTCTATGTTTTTAAAATTAAATAAAGGTTAAATGAAAAAATAAAAATGTTTTATTTAATAGTTTTGATGTCTTCACTATTATTCTACAATGTAGAAAATAGTAAAAATAAAGAAAAAACCTTGGAATGAGTAGGTGTGTCAAAACATTTTGACTGGTACTGTACGTATCTGCCATGCATTAGCTATTTAGCCATCATCTATGCATAATCTATGCGTCAGCTATGTATTAGCAAGGTATCAGATGCAGTATCAGCTGCCAGTATGTATCAAGCCGTAGAGAGACAAAGCGATCCAGGTCATTACTGATTCTCAGGTCAATAGAGACAGTGCTTTGGCACCTCTCAGTCTGGAGAGAGAGTATGATCCTTTATCTTAACAATCCCCTAATGTGAGAGAGGATGAGCTAGGATATGCATATCACTGGAGAGGTGAGGTGTTGGATATATGGGGAATTAAAATTAAGCGCCTGTTTCATCAGCTTGCCAAGGGCATTTGATGTGTTAATGGGAAGCTTAATAAACCAGCCAAACACACCGGCAAAGGAAAAGATTCAGACTTATGTTGTTGACCTGAAATAAACAATTCAGCATGCAGGCTGGGAATAAAACAAGTTCACGTTGATTTGCTAATCAAGCCTAAGATCATAAAGATGGCAAGATGTTCTTATGCTTATACCTTATTCTGATTAAAGGGACCATCATCACATATGTTAGAAATCTCCGTTAGATTTGAGAAGTATATACAATAATTTGTATTTATTATATATACAGTATATATATATATATATATATAAATATATATATATAAATATAAAATATATATATAAATATATATAAATATATATATAAGAATATTCAAAGCATATATATTACTATTATCAGTCACTCCTTCATAATTCAAAATTAGTTAGAAAATGCAACACCGACCAAATACTACTTTCATACAAAGTCTTTGCAAAGGATTTTGGCTCATATTTTGGCTAGCTAGTAGCTAAACACTCATAATATTACATGTATAATACATTCAGAGGGGTCAGATTTAGAGGTTAGGCTGAGGATAGGAGATGAGACGGGAATGTTACCTTCTGACCTGTTCTTCAGTGCATCTGTCAGTTCTGTCAGAGCCACAGAGGTGTCTCCTCACACACCATGCCTCCTTAAAAAACAGAAGTCAACTACTCTTGTTTAATTCTACCCATTCTACTTTTTTATTACCAAATGTTGCTCTAATGCGGAGTGCGGGCATTATATTTGTAGTCACTGTAGAAACGAATAAGAGCCATTGGTTGTGTTGCTGTGAGACAAGCTATGTATGTGTGTGTGTGTGTTTATACGTGTGTGTATTCTGGCCATGTTTTAGGTCTCATCATCACAGCTCTACACCTATGAGGGAAGGATATAAATGTGACACTCTCTTCTGTGGGAACATTCTCTTATGACCAGCTCCACAACCACTGCAATCCACACACCCGGGGTGGGAAAGGTAGAGGTGCCAAATAGCACCTCAAGCCCAGAAAAACAGCTAAGACCACAAAACCACAATGTTATTTCTGTGCACGGGGTTTATGAATCTGGAAAAGGAGTTAGAGATTGTTTATGATAAAATGACTCTTTCCAAAAGTTATTATTAGAGCTTAGTTTCAGGTTTTGTATGGAAAAAATACTACAGACTAGTTTTCACCCACATGTGTGATATCACATTGAGATATCCCAGACAATTATTTCACTACAAGTGTCTCTTTTTGCATCCAGTGACTAATTTAATTGCTGCATAGAAGGTCATCCATCACCTTGATCTTGGCAGAGCCAATCTCTTCAGAATAACAACAACTCACCATCATTTGTGATACGACATTTAATGTATGAAGGGAGAAAAAAAAGAACAATATGGATGGTAAATAATAGACGAAACAGCTGTATTCCCTCTATTTCCCAAGGCAGTGTAGGAGTTGTCTGCTTGTCTAAACAGAGGAGTGGTGTGAATTTCACACATTACAGCTGGCACACTTCTTTTACCAGTGAGGGCTGCTGAGAGCCAGGCTGCTGAGAGCCATGGGACTATTGGTCATTGAGAATGATAAGATTCTGGTGAAGACCGGCATTGTGTTGAGTTATGTAGAAATAGAATAGGATAGTATTTGGGTGTTTATAGTTATTTGCATAATCTGCATTCAAAAATCAAATATAATAATTTATTTGTAACAGTCCCCACAAACTGGGCACAGACGTCAGTTCATCGTCTAGTGTTGATTTACATTTGGTTGCGTTGTCAAATAATTTCACTGTGAAATCAACAAAAAATAATACAGTACAATAATCTCTCCCACCCTGAATTCTTGAACTTGATGCAGATTTAATTATAATCTGCCTGCCACCTAACACCTGGCTCTAGGAGGGTGTTTCCCAGGGACCCCGTGTGTCTGGTGTGATCTGTCCTTGGGCACTTTGAAGTCCAGGCACCCTGAGGTGACCACTGAAGGTGCCATATCACACCTGCCTGTAGGATAAATTGAGGAGCAGCTCTGGGGTCCTCCAGTACTCATCACAACCTCTCCAAGGACAGACAGACTGAAGATCTTCATAGCTCAGAAAACACTGCAGTAATGGACTCTGTTGATTTCTCTAAACTCTTGTTTCTTCAGGCTGGAGGGCATCTGCTGGACAGTGATGGCTTGCTGGAACCTAGCTGTCCCAGCTCCGACCCTGGTTATTACAGTGCCTGTAGTAGCCTGTCACCTGCCTCCTCCATTGAGTCCTTCTGCCTCTCTCCCCCTTGTTTCCAGTGGGGAGATGGTCAGGAGAAGGAAGCTTCCAACACTTCAGGCTGCATCAGCCAAGATGCCAAAAGACAGAGGATAGAAGAACTCCCAGCTCAGGAGAAGAGAAGGTCTAGGTCCAAGTTCCCTGGGAAGAAGCGGGAGAGCGCCAGCGAGAGGGAGAAGCTAAGGATGAGAGACCTGACCAAAGCCCTCAACCACCTCAGGACTTACCTGCCCCCCTCTGTGGCTCCGGCAGGACAGACTCTGACCAAGATCGAGACCCTGCGCCTCACCATTGGCTACATCTCCCACCTATCGGCCCAGCTAGAGCTCAGCCAAGAGGAGCCATGCCTGAAAAAAGAGATGGAAACCACACCACACCAGTATATGCCACAATGCCCTCAGGGAAGCTCCATGTCTGGACAGAGGTATCAGGAGAGACTACAGGGGAACATCCAGAGCAATGATCAATACGGTCTGCCACTGGTCACATCATGCACCAACAACACAGAGCCACAACTGGAACCAGACTTCCTGATGTCAGCAGTCTCCTATCACGACATGACCTTATATCAGGTAAATATGCCTCTAGATCACCTCTATAATAGTGTCTGTAATCTTTTCATTTGCATTATCCAATAGCAAACCATTACTTCTGTTGAGAAAGAGCAATATATAAAGCAGATATTTTGTATTCCATGTCCATTTTGTATGAAACTGAAAGAATGTACTCTTTTCTACAGATGCACAACCATGTGTTCCAGAGTGACATCAAGTCATTTGATCTGGCCTATTTCCAATGAGAGAGGAGGTGAAAATACCTGAAGATACAGTGCCTAGATCAGAGACAAAAAAATTACCTAAATATCTATTTATAAACTGTGATACAAACAATTGTTGATTGTTTCAATGAAAGTGATGATATGTATATAGCTATTTATAACATTATATTTTTCTAAATCTAATTTATGTGTCTTGGATTATATATTTTTTATAAAAATTCATATACAATAATATTGCTTTGTGTATTTTATGAATTGAATTATTAAACAACCTCAATCATGTTTTGGCCTTCAGTAAGCCAAATTACAATTTGTGAAATATTTCCCTTGACTGAAGAATATGATTTAAAACGTTGCTACCTTAGTGAGATTAGTAAATAGGTCTACAACATTGTTTGTTTCAACTTTGTAAACAAGTTTATTTAACTTTTATTTATACAGGGAATCACCATTGAGACCAGGGTCTCATTCACAAGGGAGCCCTGTGCACAAAATACATGAAATAGACACAAATAAAATAAATATACAATATACATTTAAGAAAAACAGTCACATTCAACCACACATTGACATTCCCAATCAATAATTTAAAATGCCCCAAGGGCACCAAAACATCGAGCTGCAGGGAGCTCTGCAGCCTATTCCAGTAGTGAGATGCAAAGAAACTAAAAGCAGATTTCCCCAGTTCTGTGGGTCACCAGCGTTAACCATCCCTGAGAGCGGGTTTTGTGATTTGTACATCTAAAATGAATTAATGTATCTGCATTACTGCTTTATTTAAAAAAAAATCACAAGAAGATGCTGCTCTCTCCTTGCACACAGAGAGACCCAACCCACCTTTTGATATAAGGTACAGTGGTGAGTTCTATAACCACAACCAGTGATAAACCTAAGAGCACAATGGAAAACAGCATGCAGAGGTTTGAATGTTGAGGCAGCTGCATGCATGTAGACAACATCCCGTAATAGATAGATAGATAGATAGATAGGTACTTTATTGATCCACCGGGGGGGAAATTTCATTATCAAGCAGCTACAACAAAAACACAGGGCAGGTGCAAAATGCCACAACGAAAGTACACAAAAGACAGATACACGGTACATGATACATAGAGCGGCAGTATGAAAAAGTATAGAAATACAGGATATCTGGAGTGCAAAAAAAAGCTATAAAAGGACATTGCATAGTATGAGTGGTTGGCTGAATATGTACACTATACATTGGTGGATGTTGGATGGTTAACTATACTATACAGGTTGATGGCAGAGAAATACTTCAGTAGCTAATGCGTATGATATGAGCGAGGGTAATAATAGTTTACTTAATAGACAGACTGGGTAAATGAACAGGTAGGTGAAAATTTTGCATGGTTAAATTAGCTGTACAGTTAGGTATACAGTTATATTTACAGATAAGTGAATACTTGCATGTTTACACAAACTGTACAGGTAAATGACAGGAAGAGATACTTTAATAGCTAAATGTGTGTATGATATCATTGGGGTAATAATAGTAATTCCCTTAAAATACAGTCCTTAGTGCGCAGGGTTTAATTACAGACAACTGCACTTATTGCACATTTGATATACTAAAAGCAATGAGAAAAGGTGCAACTGGCAGGATACTAATATGCATTCCTGAGTGAATGCCTAGGTCCAATAATTACTTACAATATTGCATGTGATATAATATAACAACTGTACATGGGTATGTATATACAGACCTGTATGAATACGTATGGCCTGAGTGGATGAGTGCTGACGGAACAGAGTTACTCACGGATGGATGCATAATTATTAAACTAGGTCCTAGCACCCCAACAGTTCCAGATCTATGTTGCCGACGGCACGGCACCCCGGTGAGGCATTATATAGTCTCATAGCCGCCGGCAGGAAGGACCTCCTGTAGCGCTCTCTGGCACACCGTGGTGGGATCAGTCTGTGACTGAAAGAGCTCCTCTGCGTCATAACCATAGCGTGCAGAGGGTGGGTGACGTTGTCCATGATGGCCAGCAGTTTGGCCAGGATCCGTCTCTCCGCCACCTCCTCTAGAGTGTCAAGGCTCATCCCCAGGACAGAGCTAGCCTTCCTGATCAGCTTATTTACCCGAGAAGCATCACCGGCTTTGATGTTTGCTCCCCAGCACACCACTGCAAAAAAGATGGCACTGGCCACCACAGACTGGTAGAAGGTATGCAGTAGTTTACTGCACACGTTGAAGGACCTGAGCCTCCTCAGAAAGTAGAGTCGGCTCTGGCCCTTTTTGTACAGGGCCCCGGTGTTACCAGCCCATTCCAGTCTGTTGTCCATATGGACACCCAAGAACTTGTATGACTCAACCATTTCCACATCCATCCCCTTTATAGGGACTGCAGTCAGTTGTGCCTTGGTTCTCCTGAAGTCCACCACCATCTCCTTAGTTTTGCTGATGTTGAGCTGAAGGTGGTTCTGCTCACACCACAACACAAAGTCACTGATTGTGCTCCTGTACTCCTCCTCCTGCCCACCCCTGATGCACCCTACAATAGCAGAGTCATCCGAGAACTTCTGTAGGTGGCATGTTTCAGAGTTATATCTGAAGTCTGAGGTGTAGAGGGTGAACAGGAAGGGGGACAGGACCGTACCCTGGGGGGCCCCTGTGTTGCTAACTGCCCGTTCTGACACACAGCTCTGTAGTCGCACAAATTGTGGCCTACCGGTCAGGTAGTCCGTGACCCAGGAGACTAAGGGTCCTTCCACTTTCATCCTCCTCATCTTCTCACCCAGTAGCAGGGGCTGAATGGTATTGAAGGCACTGGAGAAGTCAAAAAACATGACCCTCACAGTGCAACCTGCGTTGTCCAGGTGAGAGTAGGCCCTCTGCAGAAGGTAGATGATTGCATCATCCACCCCGATGTTGCGCTGGTATGCAAACTGCAGGGGGTCCATTGATGAACACACCAGGGGTCTGAGGTGAGCGAGGACTAACCTTTCCAGGGTCTTCATGATGTGGGATGTTAGCGCTACAGGTCTGAAGTCATTCAGGACAGTGGGGTGTGCCTTCTTGGGCACTGGGACGAGGCAGGATGTTTTCCACAGCACAGGGACCCTTTCTAGGCTCAGGCTAAGGTTGAAAAGACGCTGGAGTATTCCACACAGTTGGTCAGCACAGACCCTCAGCACCCTTGGGCTGATGCCATCAGGGCCCGCCGCTTTCCACTGGTGTAGTCTCTCCAGCTCTCTCTTCACTTGGTTGGTGGTGAAAGCCAGCCCAGGTAGGGAGGTGGGGGGAAGGGGGGTGTTGAGGATCAGTCCAGGGGGGGCAGGGGCGGAGGTGGGGTCACTGATTGTCTCAGCAGAGGTGCTGTGAGCAAAGTGGGGGTGGGATAGCCGTGAGGGTGTGTGGTCTGGGGAGCTGGAGGGGAGGTGGACAGGGCCAGTATCGAACCTGTTAAAAAATTGGTTCAGCTCATTGGCTCTGTCCTGGGTCCCCTCCGTCTGCCCACTGTTTGACTTTTTGAAGCCAGTGATATTTCTCATACCCTTCCACACCTCTCTCACCTGGCTCTGCCTCAGCTTGTCCTCCATCTTCTCCTTATACACTCTCTTCCCCTCAGCAATCCGCAACTTCAGCTCCCTCTGGACGCATTTCAATTTGTCCTTGTCCTTCTCCTTGAAGGCCCTCTTGAAGGCCCTAATCTAAAATGGGCATAAAAGTCACCTGGACAATTTCCTTCATGCTTGCAGAAGCTAGGCAGGATTTGTTTCTGTAAAGGAAACCAATCCTGACTTTCAACTTCTTCACAAGTTCAGTTACATGCATTTTAAATGTCAATTTATCATCAAGCCAGATACCAAGATATTTATAGGAAGGAACTTGTTCAATTTGAGTAAAATTTTAACTAATAGTTATAAAAGCATTCATATCTGACTTGTGAGACCTAGACAACGACATGTATTTTGTTTTGTTTGCATTTAACACCAACTTAAGATCATAAAGTGACTTCTGTAATGCTAAAAAGTCAGACTGAAGATGTGCAACAGCTTGATCATCCGATGGAGCAATGAAATACAACACTGTATCATCAGCATACAAATGAATTTACAGTACCTTACAGCTTCATCAATGTTATATACCTTGAACCTTGATGCAAATGCTTGATGATGACGACAGAACATCATATAAACTAAACTCTTACACATTAGGCAACCAATCCGTGCAAGGACTAACCTAAAGTAAGCACAAATATTATGTAATTTGTAATCGTATCACCTGTTTTTGACTTGGCATCCCTGAATCATCCTGCATCGCCAAACAACCTTCGCGCTCAGCTCACCTCAGTTCCGCACAATCAACAAAAAAATATATAATTTTTACGAGTTGGGTAGTATTTGACAAATATTACTGTAGCATAATATTCGATCAAAAGTATTGTCTTCCATCCTGCTTTCTCAATAGATTGTATTATTTAGGACATATATGATTTTCGTTGCCAACCAGAGATGAGATGACCACCAGTGCATCACCCAACTTCATCTGAATTCAGCAGATATGCTGAAGAATGCTTATTTTATACAGTATGCCATATTCCTATTTTATACAGTATGCCATATTCCTATTGCATCCGACGAAAAAATACAAAAAGGCGGCCACTGCGGCCAGTAAGATAACGATAAACTTGAGTGACCTATCTTTTTTTTTTTACCATTATGTAACTAGGCAAGTCAGTTAAGAACAAATTAGTATTTACAATGACGGCCTAACCCTGACAAACCTGGGCCAATTGTACGCCGCCCTACGGGTCTCCCAATCACGGCCAGAATTGATACAGCAGGATTGGAACCATGGAATGTAGTGACGCCTCGTGCACTGAGATGCAGTGCCTTAGACCGCTGCGCCACTCGGGAGCACCTACATTTTGATAAAGATTTTTACAAAAATATATACAGGTCGCATACTGTAACCTAACCTAACGTAGCAGTCGCTAAAGAAAACTCCAGAGCGAAGTTTCCACATTTGGTTTTCAGCGGAAAAGAAACATAGGTTGAATTAGCCGTATCCCTGAAAATTATTCTTATGTGGGTTTTATGGCGGACTACAACCCAAAAAGGTGTATTGCCGCCACCAACTGGACGGGTTGAAACCAAAAAAATAAAATCCATAATTAATAGGGAAACTAACTTCCACCCAAATAAAAATCGTACATTGACAAAACAAAACTCCCATTTCTCCCTTCTCAGGCTCTAAGACCTGAGAGGGTGGTACGCAGGAGCGGACTGAAACAATAATTCAGGCCGGGAATTTGACTCCATCCCAGGCCACCCTGTTCACGTAATTTTGTAGGCTAACCCTATTTGTTGATGTAACGGGTACCAAACTAGTTATACATTTGGCCACTATGTTCATCTGGGAAGAAAGTTATCCACATTACAAAATACAAACCTTTGGGACTGACCAACAAGTAGCCTATCTGAACACTGAGTTCCCAAGGTATGCTATGGCTATGGCTGCACCCTCAAAAACTCACTAGGAATACACCAATCATAGCACATACAAATGTACAAGGCTAGACACAAAACAATTAGCCTACACTTTTTAAAAAGAGAATGAGATATACAGAATTAGCTCAAATGTTCAAATTATTATCTTTATATTCAAGCATCAAGCATATCAAAAGTATCAAAAAACTTCACACACAAACATTCACTGAACTTGAACATAAGCTACAACAATGTAAGTAAGTATAATACAAAAGTCGGAAAAGCACTCCTCCACAAAAAAATGTAGATAACAATGTTCACTCACTGGTATCCATAAAGCAAACAGCACAAAAATAAACACATATATACACTGAGTCAATGAAATTCAACATTGGCTACATAACTGCAAGTGTAATATGAAAGTCCAAAAAACATGCCTCTGTACAAAAGCTTTAACTCAAAGCTAATTTTCTGTTCATAGCATAGCTACATTAGAGTAACCAGTAAGAAATTACCACTAGTAAACCAGTAGGTGGTGCAGTTACTCACTGCTCTCTGCCATCTTGTCAATTATGTAATCTTTCTTAAAAGGAACGCTTCAAGGTTCTCTTGAGTGAGGGTGGTTCTTAGGCGTTTCTTCACGAATTTCAGGGTGGAGGTCCTCTCACAAGCCACCTGAGTGATGGATAGGGTGAAGAGGAACTGGTAGCCCAAACCAATGATGTGATACGCATCCGTGAGCAGATTGTACTGAGACAGGAGAAGATAGCAGCATATCGGGCAGTTTTTACATGTGTAACAACTTCTGCTCTCACCAACTCCACATCTTCATCAGGATCCTCAAAGCCTTCCCCTGATTCATCACTGGCGGCGGTGGCCCTGGTGTTGTACTCCTCCAATGCCAGTCTTCTGCCCTCTTTACACCCTCAAAGTCTCGGGCACACTTTCTCAGGTTATCCTCCGTTCCTGTCACCAAGTGCTGTGCTGTTACAATATCCATGGCACTTGTTTGCAAGTATTTAGAGAGAGGGGACGTCTGCTCAAAGTATGGTTTCATACTTAAAGGAGAGCATCCTTGTACCCTTGGGCCTTGCTTCGGATGGCAGGTTTTATGGTCACATCTTTTTCAATTCTTTCCATAGTGATGACCACATCCATGTAAATTGCACGGCCAGGCTTTGCAAAGCTTCCAAATACTTTCCTCAAGGCTTTGTCTTTGGCCCACCAGAGTGTTTCACCAATTACATCAAGCCGTCTGTGTCTGCTTTCCTCACTGGTTTCCTCCCATAGCTTCATGCGCTTGTAGGAATCTCGAACGAACACTGCAATGTCATTCAGTAGTGAGAAAAGGGATTCACTTGCCACAACAACCCCAGTGGTGTCAGTTAGCACAAGGTTGAGGACATGTGAGTAACACCATATGTGTACTTGGTTAGGAGACTCTCCTGTGAGCAATGCACAGAAGCCCCTGTATTGTCCCTGCATATTAGCTGCTCCGTCTGTTGCATTACCAACACACTTTTGATATCTATGGCCATCTTCTCAAGGGTCTGTTTCACAAGGTCCACAAAGTACTGTCCAGTCGATGACTTAGAGCAATGACCGCAATGAGTCTCTCGTGGACAACATCAGTGACATATTGCAGAACTACTTGATGTTAAATCCTGTGTTGTGTCCATTTGTATTGAGAACATCCCTGCCTTTCTCACTTCAACAGCAATTGTCTGCTGAATCAACATTCTGATGACTTCAATTACTTTATTTGCTGTTGTTTTGGACATCATAGTTACCAAGGACCCTCTTCCTTTAATTCCCATCTGCTTCTTGCTCGTCTCAATGCAATCACTAACATGCTCTTGTAGGCAGACATCATATTTGCTTAGAAACAATATAAGCTCAAGAAACTTGCCATGATTGAAGGCCATGTTTTCCAAGTTATATGCAGCTTCGTGTCTGTCCACCGGGAAATGTCTGTGTCCACCGGGAAATGTCTCGGTGCTCCTGACGGCCAGTCCGCCACTTGTGGTACGGCTTGTGACAATATTCCATGTAACTACTTCGCCGAGAAATCTTTCAGCCCCAGAAGCCGCCCCGCCGCATCCACAATGATTTCTATCTTTCTGGACCTTCTCTCCACCTTGGCGGTGCCATTAATTACCATAGCTATAAAGGCCACAAAGTCCACCTTCTTAACCTTTTAAATGTCAGGATCCTGTTGGTGAAAGGCAACCCCTGCAGCCTGCAGTGAAGGCCTGTCCACCTCCATGGACTCTAGGTGCACCATTCAAACCCTCAACCCTTTCAACAGCTGCTGCATATGAAATGCTCTGGACAGCCCTGACTTTGGTCAGCTCATTCTCTTTCACCCTTGTGGGGCAATCGAAAGACGTGGCTTTATGGTATATTTTCATCACTTTTATAACACATTATATGATCTTTTCCACAACTTGGGCATCTCGTCTTCTCCTTTTGGCAAACACTTGAAACGTGACCAAAAGCTTTACAATGATCATACTGCATTGGTCTTGGGATAAATGCTCTGACTCTGTAGTTAATATACCCTAACTGCACATAAGCAGGGAGAGACTCCAGATCAAAAAACAAAAGAACTGATACTCATCACTTTCTCGTAATTCACCACAAGATTCATCCTACGTGCATCAATCACTCCAGGAATATGTTTAATCTCTTCAACATGGCCTTCCCACTATGCATCAATCACTCCAGGAATATGTTTAATCTCTTCAACATGGCCTTCCCACTATGCATCAATCACTCCAGGAATATGTTTAATCTCTTCAACATGGCCTTCCCACTAGACCAGATATAACCCCCTTGAGGGGTGCCCTGTTCCTAAACGACACACACAACACTTCAAACTTATCAAATTGGGTGAGACTCAAGACACGTTTCTCCTCAAAAGCACAACAAATATAAACAATCCCGCCTCTCGTGATCCTCACAGCCTTCACTCTACCCAGCAGTCTCCACCAGTTTGGATATCTCAAATGCTCCTCATTTACAAACAGTACTCCCACAAGATATGCATTTACATTCTCATCACTGTATACTACTTTGCTCCGTTTTCCATTATTTTGGACAATATTCAAATTCTCCTTGATTCTACCTCCATTAGATTTGGAATCCACTTCATAATCTGCTTCGTGCATCTTTTTCCCAAATGCCCGACCAACCACAGGTAGTCCACTCTTGTTTTCCGCCTCTCTCCACAGGACATCAGTGGACGAATAAATTATGGCCTAATGACAATCTCGAAATGTCATTACACTTTTTGGTATTTTCCCATTCATCACTGTTTGGCGACTGGAAATATGTTGCGAGTGGATGGAGGCTGGAAATATGTTGCGAGTGGATAAACGTGCGCGGGTAGCCTAGTAAAGGAGCCTAGATAAATACACGTTAAATAAATAAAATAAAGGAGCCCTTTGGCTTTGAAGTGACTGTTTGACAATCAGATGAAAACATAATGACTGGTTGTGTGTTTATGCCACAATAAAAGTTAATACATTTAAAAAGTGAAATAACAAATCTTTAATACTAGGCCCACAGAGATCCTATTGAATGAAAAGTGATTATATGTAATTCTATGATTAGGCTCACATTTTTTGGGCGCGTGCACACGAGGTCCTATAACGGGATTTAATCAAATGTACTTTCATCCATGGTGTGAAGTTTTGTGGTAGGCTCGCGTGCCTGGTTTTTGGCTCACCTGACTAGTTCATCACTGTCATTATTATACTGAACAAAAATATAAACGCAACATCAACATTTTCATTGATTTTACTGAGTTACAGTTCATATGAGGAAATCAGTCAATTTAAATAAATCCATTAGACCCAAATCTATTGATTTTATTTGTATTTGTATAAAAGCATAAATGCTCTCAAGCAGGATGTAAACACATTTGTGGCCAACATTTGAGAGAAATAAGCTTTTTGTGCATATGTAACATTTCTGGGATCTTTTCTTTCAGCTCATGAAACATGGGACCAACACTTGACATGTTGCATTTATATTTTTGTTCAGTGTATAACCACATATGGATAAGGTTTATGTAAAATATAATCTTCACATCACACCATCAATCATTAAGTGATGGAAGGGGATATGCTCTATTTCAACAGATTGTCCGTTTATAATGTAAAGAAGAATTGATACAACATTGATGCATTGCTAAAACAGTAAGTGTGGTGGACAGGCATTATTTTCTATGATGAATGTGGGTGAATGTGACTTAAATAGCCTAAAAACATGAAACATTTCTGTCCTTCCATTTTTATTCAGATATGAGAAGCAATACGAGAGTGGATAATTATGGGGCGAAATAAAATAAAAATGTAACAGCTTTTTAATGAAAAAATACATGACTCTTAGTTTAGCTCAGCGTTTCCCGTACTTGGTCCTTGAGACCCCAAGGGGTGCACGTTTTGGTTTCTGCCCTAGTACTATTACAGCTTGAAAGAAATCTAAGCTTGATGATTAGTTGATTATTTGAATCAGTTCTGTGGTGCTAGGGAAAAAACCAAATCATGCACCCCTTAGCTGAACATCTTGCGAATGTCGATATGATCACTTTATTGAAATCCTCCATTCATCTTCTTTGTGGGTTGATGCTGTACAGGTGGAGGTGGGTGCTCTCTCCCTTCTCAGTTTATTTCTGTTGGTTCAAATGTTTTCCAGTAATTTCATCAGGAACCCCGCCTCCTAACAATTTTACAAATGAAATAAAAATACATCATGTTGTTAGGTCAACACGAAATACACAAGATAAATTAGGACGCAGCATGTGCCTGCGACCAGCGTGGCATGAGGCTGATATAGGCAGAAACGGTAATTAATATACTCTCTGTAGGTAGGCTACACAAACATACAGTATAGGCTACTACTTGCACATAAATGTATCGTATGGAATGTGATGCGTTTACAATAAGAACCCAACATCAACATACACCATTCACTTAGATACATTAAACCCCTTCTAACTCACCCGATCTAAAGCCCCGTTTCTGCCGAGTCTGTAGAGCCCTTTTCAGTACCTCATCTATTAACAGCTCTGTCAAACTCTCTGCGTTGCGCTCAGGGTTGACAGACTGAACTCCAAAAGGGATCTTTCCATCCCCGAAGGAAGATTCCAAAAACGAACTATCCACACTTTTCTTGCCCATGAAATGACCTAAGGGCAAAACATACATTTTAAAATGTTATCAATATATGACTAATTACAAATAGTAAACGGAATTATTCAGAGTTAGCTCACTAAACTAAACCAACATATTATGGTGATATTATAACATGACATCAAAATTAAATTGTTAAGTAATAAATTGCTCTAGCCTCAATTTTGAAATAATCACTGACATTTTCTAAATGACAAGAACTTACCAGTTGCCCATAGACTTCCCCTCTGATTTACCTTGATGTTTGAAACTTTATTTCTAAGTTCATTTAAATCGAGACCCATCGAAGACGTCATACCTATGTATGATATTAGAATAAAGCAAGAAAGAAGTCCCAATTTGCAGATCCTTGTCAATGTGTCTCTCGTCATAATTTTTATAAAACTATAGTCTTTGTGTACAGAATATGGCAGGCTACTTTTCCAGGATAAAACCGCCCTTTGCTCTGCTCTTGGGCATTTCGTCTTCTCGTGTCACAGCACCAGCATTTATATGATCACGCGCCGGCTATTGAAATGAGATTAAGTCATTCATTGTCAAAACTGCTTACTGCTTGACTGGGACTGGATTTAGCGCATCATATTGTTCAGTCGGTTGGAGAGACTGGAGGAGATACTAGCCATATTACTGGAGGAGATACTAGCCATATTACTGGAGGAGATACTAGCCATATTACTGGAGGAGATACTAGCCATATTGGTTTGACCCGAGGCCAAACAAGCTCTATTCTTTCCCAGCACACTGTCATCAGAGAAGGGATATCAGCCATAACAGAAGGGATCATTTCAGGACAAAGGATGCTTATGCTGACATGTTTACGTTTATTTGCAGTTATTTGATGTAAACATTACAGCAAGGCACAATGGCCGATGCAGGTTGAATAGATATGTGATGGCTTAAGAAATGCTGCAAATATAAAGGGTTCATTAGATATTATGTACATGGGTTAGCTTACAAGTCTTAATATTGAACATATCAAAAGTACAAAGTTTCTCTTGACAGGCTATATAAAAACACTGCAATGTGAAATGTCATATCAGATACTGAGTTTTAACAGTGGATCTGTGTAAAGGATGAACACTGACTATCAAATAACCACTAGAAAATGAACAGTTCAGACAGCACTTAAATAGAAAGTTCACAAGATAAGTCAATGTGACTATAAATATCAATCTCCAAAGTAATTTATAAAATTTAATATTGTGGGAGATAATATACATTTTGAGAATAATAACAATTACATTTTACATTGCTTGCAACACAAAGGTGAAATCTCCCAAAACATCCCAAGTTTACCAATCACTGCCATATACCATGTACTGAAGGTAAAAACAGCTGCACAGGTATCCATCTTCAGCTTACTTCAAAACGTTCACATGCAATCAGACATGCTCTAACCCTTTACATTTAAATCACTGCTATTTTATTTGCCTTAGAACACTGCTGGCAATGAGACACTTTCAACACCCTGCATTATCTTGCAAAACAGATGCTTTCTCACACTCACTTAAGATTACAATTAACCAAGAAAACCATCTAAGACATCGCTATGACAAGTCACCACTACTCTAAACATAGATATAATAGCATTTTAAATGAATCAAAGCTCACTTTAATCAAACTACAAAAGTAGTAAAAAAAAAGTGTAATATGTTTTAGCAAGGCATTTAACTTCCAACACCTGTATTTGATCTTGTAGAAAAGTGCTATTAGGGTAGTTTAGCCGGCTTTCATAATACATGAATGTGAAACTATTTTTGGTATGGAATTGTTGTAAAATATATATTCTGTGCTAAATGGTACCTAGGTCAGAGTAAATATTTCATACAGTATGATAGAAGTTGTAATACTGTTACATAACATCAGTATAACAACACGACCTGCTAGCCATTATGAAGCGCTATCCATTATGTATTTTGTAAGGCCAAAAATATTAAACCAAGTATATGATATGGCTGCCATAAACTAAAGCAAAGTCTATAGCAAAGTCATTATGTTATGAAACTAAATGTGAGGTAAGCCTGAGGGACAGATCCTTGACGTAACTGGGGTCACTAGAGAATACTGACGAACCAAACCATGTGCCTTTACAGGTGGGTGTGGTTATGTACCAGCAGCTCTTAAAGACATGTAATACAATACAAACCATGTGCCTTTACAGGTGGGTGTGGTTATGTACCAGCAGCTCTTAAAGACATGTAATACAATACAAACCATGTGCCTTTACAGGTGGGTGTGGTTATGTACCAGCAGCTCTTAAAGACATGTAATACAATACAAAACATGCACGCTTCAAAAGGTAAAAGAAAAGTAAATAAAGTCATGCTAATCATTGCCCAAAATTAAAGTAATCTTCTCAGTTGATGTGGAACATCTGCCAGTCCCAAGGACTTGAGAAACATAAAAAGCATTTAGTTTAAAGGGGAAAAAAAGAAGGGTAGCACTTTAGTGCAGAATGTCAAGCATCTGAAGTTAAACTACTTTTACCCAAGGAAATGTAGATCATAGGTTTTATGAATTTCAAAATTGCTGTCATTGATTCTATTTTGCCTGCTGAAGACACTATCCATGAATCTCTAGGTGAGAGCTGTATGTTGATTTACAGTCGGTTCTACTGCAGGCTCACAGTGCAACCTGGTGGTGGCAAGTCCTCTCTCTCATTCACACCCACTGCTTTCCCCACGTCCTCTTCCTGCTTCTTCTTTCTGCTCTCGTACTCCATGTCCATCCTTTCTTTCTTCTCTTCTTCTGGCTCTTTGACTTTGTGCACAATAAACAGGTGTCTGTTGAGAGATAGCTGTGATGCAAAACATAATCCACAGTGCAGGCATTGGGGAGTGTTTTCATCAGTTTTATGCTGAGGTATGTGCTTCTGGAACTGTGTGCCATCTTCTGTGGTGAAGCCACACTTTGAGCAGCGAAAATAATGTTTCAGACGCTTGGCGGGGGAGCCTTCTAGGGCAGCAACTTCCTGCCCCTCTACCTCAGACTCCACAGCAGGTCTCTTTGAAACAGGCCCCTGCATATCAAAGTTAAAGATGATTCTATTTAAAGTGTATTTTTTTTATCATGTGTAAAATGCTGAACAAATTAAAATATGACAGATCATACATTTTGGTATTACTTTTAAAAGAACAATCACCTCTCCTAAGGCTTTGCTGCTATCCAGAGGGGCTGATTTGAACAGACTGAAGTCTGGATTTTTGATCCCATGCATCAAACTGATGTGGTTCTTCAACATGATGTTTGTGGTGAATGTTGTCCTCTCATCTGTGCAATACCTGCACAATAAGAATAAATTATATCATACTAAAAATAGTCATAAAATGTGGTAATCACCATTTTGTTTTTACATGTTTGTCCATTTATTGTAGAGCCACCCAGGGGCCAATAGGTGTGAGTTATTCCCCAATCTTTCAGGGAGTAAAATACTGGGCACGGTTAGCCTCACGGTTAGCCTCAAAAGCATCTTAAGGCTAAGTTAATCTTAGAACAATAGGATCCTATGGCTCCAACAATGAACTTAGCTTAAGATGCTTTTTCATCCTGTAATGTAGATTTCAGGATGAAACTCTCACCAGCAGATGAATGTCTTCTTCTTTCCATCGTGGTCATTGCGAATGTGCCTTCTCAAACTTGTAGAGGAATTGAAAGACCTCTCACACTGCCGGCATGGATAACTCTTCAATGACTACAGAAAGCACAAAGAGCAGATTTACTTAATTTAGGGTTGAGCTGACTTGGGAATTATTTCATTTCATTAAGGGCCTGAAGGTTGGTCCCTATATTATAATCTGTCCTATAGTATAAATGCTACAGCTAATTTGTTTGAATGCACAATATAATTACAAAGTTGCTTCTCACCCTCCCATGGTTGTTCTTCATGTGAGAGACATAGGCTTCTCGGTCAGGCAGCCAATGTAGGCACTCTCCACAGGTCCAGCCAGCATTCTTGAGATTGGGTTTGCTGTCTCGAGCGGGCAAGTTGGCCCTTTTTCTGGTTCCATCTGAGTGTTTTATGGGAGTGTTTACCTTTGGCTGGTGGAATCCTGAGATAACATCTTGCTGCTGTGCAGTCATCTCTGGTGGTTTTGTGTTTTTTTCCACCTCCTCTTTGAAGATTCCTCCATGCACCCCCTGTAATATAGACAGACAGCTTTTAAAAAGACAGATATAAAAACTGAGCATTATGTGCCCCATGTTACGTCAATGTGGCTAGGTTGAAGACGAGGATGATGCCATACCTTGAAATGCTGCATTAACGGCTGCTTTTGGGTGAAGATTGTAGTGCACTCAGGGCACTTGAACACACAGGTAGCCCGGTTTTTGGCGTTCTGATAGAAGTGCTGAAGCAATAACTGTTTTTTCTTGAACACTGTCTCACAAGAACACTTGAAGATTAACCTGGAACAGAAAAACAACCCAATTAAAACAGAAATAGCATTGAAAATAATCATGTCATACTTCAAGATGGGTTAGCAAATATGCCCATTTCAGAACATACATTTAGTTACACAAACTCACTGAGGGGACACTTTGCTGGCATTGTGCTTAGTTGTCAAATGCATTTGACATCCATCAGAAGACTTGAAAGCAACAGGACAGACGGTGCACTTATAGAAGACTTCACAGTGTTTCTCCTCAATGTGACTCTTCTGCACATTAAATGACATGAAAACCATATCACAATGAAGACACCTAGAAGAAAAAGGATTTACAAAACGTTATAAGAACACTTGTGTTATGTATGCACCGAGTCCCATTCAAGGTTGTAACAAAAACATATACTTCAGTATTGACTTACTTATAGCCAGCCTTGCGTGAATAGTGAAGACAGTTCTCCTTCACATGCTTCTGTATATCCACGGAGCGACTCAGCGCACCACACTCAGGGCAGCAATAAGGGGACTTGTGGGCATGAATACGCTGGTGAGCCCGGTAGCTGCACTTGTTGGGTAGCAGCATTGAGCACACCTTACACATCTATACATGACAAAAGAACACAGATCAAAACATATATAAATACTCTCATTATTACCTGGCCTGTGAGAGTGAACATTTCAGCAATTATCATTATTTTCAATTTAACCATTACTCACCAGTCCCTCCATTTCTTCCGACAGCCTCTGGTAATGGCCTGCGAGACCTCTGTAGTCTGAAAGCTGCTTGTTACACTCCAGGCAGCGGAGTCTGTGGCGGATGACCTTGTCTGGATAGAGGGGCATGACTGGTTGGCTTTTAGGTGAGGATAATGGGGGCACATGTGAGCCCACATGTACAGAGGATTCAGCAATCAAAGGTGCAAACATCTGTTTCTCTGCTATGGGCTTCATGGAGAGCTGTGTGCACTGCATCACCACACCTTTGTTCTTATGTTCCCGCGCATGTGCCAGCAGGGCACACTTGTTGAAGAATACCATGGTCTTAGCACAGTGGGTGCATGCTACTTCAATGTGCACACTCCTCCTGCCATAATGATAAGCAAGACTCCTCTCTACCCCAAAGGAGTCCCCACACTCCAGGCAGCAATATCCACGTGGTGGCAAGTTGATGTTGCTCTCAGGTGGTGGGTTTAGGTTGGGTACATATGTGGGTACAGGATTGGCATTATTTAACAGTCTGTTTAAGGTTCCTGCTGCTGTGCTAGGAATGGCAGCACGTGGATTAGGGGCAGCTTTTTTCACTTGGTGTACCAACGGAACAGTGCTGCACACCATAGAAGAAGAAAGTGTATGTTGTTGGCTCTGTTGATGGGAGGTGGAGCGTGCAGCGACTGAGGCAGCAACACTGTGAGGGACTAGGTTCAGGTTAGCTAAGTGCATTGCCTTGGGAAGGAAGCTTGTATTGGGCGAGTTGCCTGTTTGAACTGATGAAATCCTCTTTTGTGTAGAAGGCCCATGCTGGGCAACTGGCATAGACCTCATAACAGGACTACTTGTATTATGAAAAATAGTTGGGGACTGCATTGGTGCTGGCCTCTTGGAGTTCCCCTCTAATTTAATATCAGTAACCTTTGATGGCAGAGTACCAACTGGTGTACTTTTGATAGGCATATCAACAATATCACTTATCACATCATGAGAGGGATAGGGAGACAAACTAGGGTAGGCATCCTCGACAATCATACTCTGGGATGGAGAGGACTCAATAGAGTGAACCTCTTCGTTTTCTGAATCAGGTACTACACTGGTAACCGTGCGCTGGATTTTCCCAGTCGTGGTTTTAATGGTCTTTATTCTGACCCTTGGTATGGCTGGGGGTGAGCCAGATGCCAGTGCTGGGGATCCCTTGCCACTGCTGTTACTGCAAATGCTTACAGGACTGTCAGGTGGTTTCATTAACCGCTTCACAGCTTCAAGAGGACTCCTGGGACTTCGTGGTGACAAGGGCACTTTTGGACTAACCTTTATGGTGTCATCATGAGCCACTGATAAGTCTCTAGAGTTTGGTTGTTCACTGGGATCCTTTCTGGCATTCAGAGCCACTAACGCTTCAAGGCATGATGATAGTTTGGATGTTGGAGTTTTGACACATGGATTAGTGGTGGGCATATTAGACGCCACCACTATATTAACGTTACTGCTTGACTCAATATTGTTATGATCATTTGTAGGGAGCATTGCACTACTATGACAATCTCCCTTTTCCTTCTGGTCACTGACATTACAGTCAGGCTTCTCCGTCCTGGTATCCTCTGCTTTGATAGATTCTCCTTTGCCCCTCTGAAGGTTCTCAGGTGCGTCACAGTCTACTTTATGGCACTTGTCAAACATGCTGTAAGACAGATGTTTTTTCTGATTGTCTGACATTGGGAGTTCTCCAGACATAAATATAGAGGCAGCAGGGAAGTAAGGTCTCTCCTGTTTTGGACGGACATCAACTCCATTGCTTCGGCTGTCTTCAGATTCTGGACTAGAGATGGGGCTGAACTGGGAAAAGGACTGGGAGAAGGATGCCATTCCTTCAGGTTTGTGCTGAATGGGGGTCTTCCCTAAGAGTCCTCTTGTGCCATCCCCATTCAAAGCTGACACAAAATACTTAGAACCACTGTGGTATATCTGATGAGACTCCATGGCGGCCTCTGACCCGCTGAAACCATTTTGCAATGGGTGTCCAAAGTGTGGGCCCTCTCTCTCTCCACCACTATCAGACGACTCCTGGCGACTTGTGTTCTTCACTATTACACTGACAGCAGGTACATCAGATGCACCCACAGCTTGGTGAACAGATAAGCTGTCATCCATACACATCCCTGTGTGTTTCAGCTGACCTTCTGCCTCATCGTGACTCTCCTGGATGGTCTCTTTGGCATCCAAACTGGTGGCATCAGGGATGTCAAAGGCAGCCAAAAGATCATCAAAATCAGGGGTCTTCATGTCACCCATGTTTGAATGCTTGCAAAACCTGAGTAAAACAGAGTTAAAACATAAGCACATACACTTACAAGACCTTACAAGATATATGGCATATTCCCTGACGACAGTGACGAGTTATTTACCATTTGGCTCTTGTTTATGTTTGTTGATAAAATTCTGCAAGGTTGTCAGTTGGTGTCCTTATGGGCTGCTCCCTCTGTGCAGATACCTGAGATCAATTAATAGGAATTAGGTTTACTTTAAAAAGTGCACTAGCTAGCTAGCTAGCTTGTAATGCTAAACATTTTTGGCTCACTAACGTCAGCAAGCTAGCTGTCAAATAACTTCGCCTAGCCCTTGTCTTGAGCTAAGTGGCTAGCTAGCTAACGTTAAAACATATCTAGCAAAGTGTAGATAATTGAAGTTTAACATCAAAATAGATAGCTAGCTATAATATAATCACCAAACAACGTATTGTACTGCTAAAAGTCAGCATATGTGAATACAGTCCAGTTAGCTGTTAGTTAGCCAGTTAGCAAGCTAGATACTCGAAAGTAACGTTAGGTGTAACGTTAACGTAAGCTAGCTCGGTTATTTGGCACTTGACTTGCAGCTCTAACGTAGCTAACGTTAACTAAATGACAAGCTAAAACATCTATCTATAAGGCTAAATATACATTCGAGCATATAATGAGTACAAAAGTAGAGTTCACCTATCTATCGATTAGCTACCGGCGTTTATTCCATAATCCCCCCCCAGGCCTCGTTCTTTTCGGGTGGACTTCTTCCTTTGCAACAAAACAGCTAACATTAGCTAGCTGGTTGCTCTCTTATTGATTGCTTGCTAGATAACCAGCGGGAGCTAACATGTCCTGTTATCTCGCGAGCGTGTAGTAAAACTGTACTGATCAGTCACAAAATGCTGAAATATTGGAAGCTATCAACGTGATAGGCTTCAGTAATTGCTATGTGAAAAAGCAGTTAAACCCTTCGCCACCAGACCAGTGTGTTGTGAACAACATTAGCGTGAGCAACAAAAGTGAAATTGGAGGATCGCCTTCAAAACAAAAGTCCTCCATTTAAACTCATACAAAATGATAGAAACTGTGGAATCATGCCATAATGGAACTAGATAATGCTAAATAAGGTTTGAATGTTGTTATTTAAATTCAACAAAAGACAATAATTAGTTAATTTGACACAAAAAAGTAAAGAATCAGTTGAAATTGCACTTCAGAATTGCATTGGGGGCACACTTATAGCCAGGGGCGCAACTTTCACTGGGGACGGGGGAATTGCATTTTTGTCCGCCTCTGAGAGTACAAAAAGCTTTTGTTGTCTAAACATTTGGGGCTGCTTTTGTTGTTTGGAAGAATCATGCAGCTAAGTGTAAAAATGTTTTTTTTACAAATTGTTGCCTTTTAATTGAGACTTGAATTGAGTTGGTTATCCAGTTGAATTTAGGACCGGGTGGACACCACAGAGCGGGCTGACAGGCTGTGTGAAGGCACAGCTTCTGGAAGGCTGGCTGGACCAGCAAGGGGGAGTTGAGCATAGTTCAGTGTGTATGTTTTGCGCTCTTTCACAGAGTTGTAAAAGCAAGCAGAGCAGAAACTGGCTACTCTTTAGTTAACTGATGTAGCTGGCAAAGTAACTGCTGTTTAATTTAACAGAATAAAAACTAAACTAGTGTTTATTGGCAGTGCTGAGCTAGTATTGTAAGTGACATGTAACGTTAACTAATGTTTCATCCCCTCTTGACTGAGTTGAATGAATAAGCTACGCTAGCTACTCACTACCACAGCCAGGTCAGCTCTAGCCTCTAGTTATCTGTCAGATAGCGATATGATAATAATAGGTGGCTATTATTGCTATCTAACAGCTGTTGTTTGTACGGAACTGTTTTGTAGCCTTTGTTTTGTCCCATTTCAGAAGTAAACTTGGCTACCACTAGAGAGAGAGCTGGCCAAAAGTTGGCTAACGTTAGCAATTTCTTTGCCTCAATCACACTAGATCTGAATCAAATGATGAAACCATTGGCCAAATGAAGATTGAAATTCTGACGTTTTTTTTCAGTGCAATGTGAGTTTTATTAATCAGTATGGCAATAAGTTAAATTACCAGAGATTCTCACATGGCCCTTATTACTGGGCTATATCAGTCAATATGCCAGATGTAGTTTGAAGAGAGCAGAGTTGGAGAGACTTGCACTTTTTCTTGAGATGTTTTTATAGCCTACCTTTAAGTAGTGGGAAGATTTTCAGATTGAGAAATATGGGTGATCAACATTTAGGCCTATTTCTAGGCAATGTAGTAAACTATAGCCTAATCACATGCCTATTTAGATAACTGCCCCGTGCCTACACTATTTAATTAAGACCACACTTGCACCTGATCTCACAGGTATGGCTACTGAACGCAGCAAGAATGATGACAGCGACACTTGCTATGTTTTGCATGGGCCTATAAGATATAGCCTACCTTTTAGGACGACGATTTGCAGGCAGAGACAAATAATATTTATTGAAAATGAAATGGTGCAACGCTCGTTCACCATAGTAGCCTAACCTATGGTCACCATAGTAACCTAACCTATGTGCACGTTGTGCCTTTTCCTTTTCAACAATGATTAACATTTTTGATTGCACTTCGACTCAAGTTGGTTGAGCACCCTCCACTTCTTTCCATTATCAATATTTATTTACAGACACTTTAGTAAACTAACAGTCTAATCATATTTAAGTTAATTTCATATTCAAGTTAACTGCCACTTGATTCTCCGCCCATGTCAAAAGAAAAGTAGTGGGCGTGTGGAAAGGAGTGGGTGTGTCGAAAGGAAAGTAGTGGGTGTGTCGAAAGCGCTCTCCTATAGGTTGGGTTTTGATTGAGCGGTGGTGTTTTTCTTCCATTTCTTACCAGGAAACTCCCTTTCAGTGAGTTATCATACTGCAAGTCGCATACTGCGTATTTCACTGTTAGTTTAACAAAAATAATTATACATTTTCAGTTGTAAAACTGATGATTGTTTCCAGGTGTTTGATGCCATTCCATTTGCTTCGTTCCGGGCATTATTATGAGCCGATACCTTAATTAAAAAAAAAATTTATTTCAGATAAGCCACCTCCAACATAATTTTAGAGAATTGGCAGTATGTTCAATCGGCCTCACAACCGCAGACCACGTGTAACCACACCAGCCACTCGGACAACTGTTGAAACTGTGGGTTTGCACAACCGAATAATTTCTGCACAAACTGTCAGAAACAGTCTCAGAGAAGCTCATCTACGTGCTCGTTGTCCTCATCAAGGTCTTGGCCATACTGCAATTCGTCATCGTAACCGACTTCAGTGGGCAAGTGTTTACCTTCGATGGCCACTGGCACGCTGGAGAAGTGTGCTCTTGGATGAATCCCGGTTTCAACTGTACTGGGCAGATGGCAGACAGCGTGCATGGCGTTGTGTGGGCGAGTGGTTTGTGGTTGGCATTGTTGTGAACAGAGTGCCTCTGTGGGGTTATGGTATGGGCAGGCATAAGCTACAGACAACGAACACAATTGCATTTTATCGATGGCAATTTGAATGCAGAGAGATACCGGACAAGATCCTGAGGCACATTGTCGTGCCATTCATCTGCAGCCATCGCCTCATGTTTCAACATGATAATGCACAGCCACATGTCGCAAGGATCTGTACACAATTCCTGGAAGCTGAAAATGTCCCAGTTCTTCCATGGCCTGCATACTCAACAGACATGTCACCCATTGAGCATGTTTGGTTAAGCTCTGGATCGGCGTATACAACAGTGTTTTCCAGCTCCCGCCAATATACAGCAACAGCCATTGAAGAGGAGTGGGACAACATTCCACAGGCCACAATCAACAGCCTGATCGAGTACATTTATGTTAAGGAGATGTGTCGTGCTGCATGAGGCAAATGGTGGACACACCAGATACTGACTGGTTTTCTGATCCACGCCCCTACCTTTTCTTTAAGGTATCTGTGACCTCCACTGCGGCTCATAATAATGTCCGGAACGAAGCAAATGGAATGGCATCAAACACCTGGAAACCATGTGTTTGATGTATTTGAAACCATTCTACTGATTCCGCTCCAGTCGTTAGCAACAAGGCTGTTCTCCTCAATTAAGGTGACACCAACCTCCTGTGCAACAGATGCATATCCGTATTATGCATATAAACGCAACATGCAACAATTTTTAAAACTTTACTGAGTTACAGTTCATTTAAGGAAATCAATCAATTGAAATAAATTCATTAGGCCCTAATCCAGAGATTCCCAAACTCAGTCCTCGGGACCCCAAAGGGTGCACGTTTAGTTTTTTGCCGAAGTCAAATTATCAAATCTTGATGATTAGTTGAGTATTTGAATCAGCTGTGTACTGCTAGGGCAAAAAACAAAGCTTGCATCCCTTCGGGTCCCAAGAACCGAGTTTGGGAATCTCTGGATAAGGGCCTAATGAATTTATTTCAATTGATTGATTTCCTTATATGAACTGTAACTCAGTAAAGTTTTTTAAATTTTTGCATGTTGCGTTTATATTTTTGTTCAGTGTATAAGATTTTCACCTTCCTTTATAACTTTAAAATACATATTTATGTGCATATTTTCTAAAGGTCTCTCTTGATCAAAACATTTATTTTATTTTAAACAATTTAACCTTTATTTAACTAGGTGAGTCAGTTAAGAACAAAT
Organism: Thymallus thymallus; assembly: GCA_023634145.1. NCBI lineage: Eukaryota > Metazoa > Chordata > Actinopteri > Salmoniformes > Salmonidae > Thymallus > Thymallus thymallus. Next base: position 23,825,785 of record CM042413.1, read on the forward strand.
TCTTTGAAAAAAAAAATCGTTGAAAAATTATTTGAAAAAAAACGACATCCACTACTCATTCACTCAACACTCGACTCATCTGACGTCCAAAACTATAGACCTGTATCCCTTCTTTCTTTTCTTTCCAAAACACTTGTTTGCTGTCTCTGACCAACTCTCTCACTATCTCTCTCAGAACGGCCTTCTTGACCCTAACCAGTCAGGCTTCAAGACGGGTCACTCAACCGAGACTGCTCTTCTCTGTGTCACGGAGGCTCTCCGTACTGCCAAAACAGACTCTCTCTCCTCTGTTCTCATTCTCCTATATCGAAATGCTGCCTTTGACACGTGAACCATCAGATCCTTCGCTCCACTCTCTCAGGGCTGGGCGACTCAGGCTATTCACACTCTTGGATTGCATCCTACCTAGCAGGCTGCTCCTACCAGGTGACGTGGAGAGGATCTGTGTCTGCACCACATACTCTCACTACTGGTGTCCCCCAGGGCTCGGTTCTAGGCCCTCTCCTCTTCTCTCTATACACCAAATCACTCAGCTCCATCATATCCTCACATGGTCTCTCCTATCATTGCTATGCGGATGAAACTCAACTACTTTTCTCCTTCCCCCCTTCTGACACCCAGGCTGCGTGCCTGGCATATATCTCAACTTGGATGTCGTCCCACCACCTCAAGCTCAACCTCGACAAGACGGGGGAAGGCCTGCCCGCTCAAAGACCTCTCTATCACGGTTGACAACTCAACAGTGTCGCCCTCCCAGAGTGCAAAGATCCTTGGCGTTACCCTGGACAACACCCTGTCTTTCTCTGCAAACATCAGAGCAGTGACCCGCTCCTGCAGGGTCATGCTCTACAACATCCGTAGAGTAGGACCCTACCTCACACAGGAAGTGGCGCAGGTCATAATCCAGGCACTTGTCCTCTCCCGTCTGGACTACTGCAACTCACTGTAGGCTGGGCTCCCCGCTTTTGCCATCAAACCCCTGCAACTTATACATAGTGCAGCAGCCCTCCTGGTTTTCAACCTTCCCAAGTTCTCTCATGTCACCCCGCTCCTCCCAACACTCCACTGGCTTCCAGGTGAAGCTCACATCCACTACAAGACCGCGATGCTTTCCTACAGAGCAGCAAGAGGAACTGCCCCTCCCTACCGTCAGGTCATGCTCCAACCCTTTACTTATGCTCAAACCCCCCCCCCCCCCCCCCTAAAAAAACCACTTAACCAGCACTTGCACTTGCACTGACTCTACTGACAGCTATGTTATTGAGGAAAAATGTACTTATGTCTGTGATACGTGGTTGTCCCACCTAGCTATCTTAAGATGAGCGTCTACTAAATTACTAAAGTGTAAAGACAATGCAGACTCCTGTGTCCGTGAGAATCAGGGCTACCTCTCAAAGCAAGCCATTTCGATCTACGATGTCCACAAATAGATTTATAAGCAAAAATGCTGGTCGTGCCATCTGAAGAAAACTGGAAAAATATGTGTAGTGTCTTAAAACAGCCAAGGTGTGCAACATCATAAGTTGTCTTAAAATCTGAAAACGTTGGTGGAAAATTGTGTTTTATTAGCCACAGCAAACTTGGCTTATCCCCCTTGGTGAAAAAATGGACAACTTCAATAGTGCTGCCCAGGCTTTCACAGATGCTATAATGGCACAGATACAAAAATCTGTCCTCTATCTATCTCTATGAGTATATTTTTTACACTGCATTGTGTGACAGGGTAGGACAAGGATAGGAATCACAATTTTGGTCAGTGTTTCCCATAGGACCCTAAATAGCAGATTTATATTTAATATAAACCCCTTTTTACATCAGCAGATGTCACAAAGTGCTTATACAGAAAACCAGACTAAGGCTCCAATCAGCAAGCAATGCAGATGTAGATGCACGGTTTAGAGGGAGGGAGAGAGACAGAGTGAAATGGAGAAAGAGGGTCGAAAACAGCAAGTCTGAACAGCTGAAACTGGAGCAGCAGCACGTCAAGGTAGCACGTCTGGTGAAAAGGTTAGGTCAGGGTTCCATAGCCACAGGCTAAACAGCAGAAGCTGGACTGTGGACGGGGACAGGCATACTTAAATTCACATAGGACACCAGATAAGACAGGAGAATTTCACCAGATAGGACAGACTGACCCTAGCCCCCCGGCACGTAGACTAGCAGTATAGATACTGGAGGCTGAGATAAGGGGGGTCTGGGGACACGAGGGGGCACAAAACCGGACAGGAAGATCACGTCAGTGACTCAACCCACTCAAGTCGAGTATAGAGAAAAAAGCCTGGCACAACGTGGCGCACCCCTCCTAGTGATGGCATGGAAGAGCACTAGTAAGCCAGTGACTCAGCCCACGCAATAGGGGCAGAGGCAGAGAATCCAAGTGCAGAGAGGGGAGCCAGCCAGGCAGAGACAGGAAGGGCGGTTCGTCACTCCAATGCCTTGCCGTTCACCCTTGCACCCCTGGGCCAGACTACACTCAATCATAGGACCTACTGAAGAGATGAGTCTTCAGTAAAGACTTAAAAGTCGAGACCAAGTCTGCGTCTCTCGCATGGATAGGCTGACCATTCCATAAAAATGTAGCTCTATAGGAGAAAGCCCTGCCTCCAGCTGTTTGCTTAGAAATTCTAGGGACAATAAGAAGGCCTACATCTTGTGACCGTAGCGTACGTGTAGGTACTGTATGTACGGCAGGACCAAATCAGAGAGTTAGGTAGGAGCAAGTCCATGTAATGCTAGGTTAGCAGTAAAACCTTGAAATCAGCCCTAGCCTTAACAGGAAGCCAGAGGCTAGCACTGGAGTAATTATGATCATTTTTTGGTTATAGTCAAAATTCTAGCAGCCGTATTTAGCAATTACTGAAGTCTATTTAGTGCTTTATTCGGGTAGCCGGAAAGTAGAGCATTGCAGTAGTCTAATCTAGAAGTGAAAAACGTATGGATTAGCTTTTCTGCATCATTTACCTGAAGGTCAGTCCTTCTGCAGTATTGCTGTGTCTGTTTGGCTTGAAGGCAATTGTTTGTTTATGGTCGACTGTGCTCAGAAAGTAGGCCTATGTTTGTTACTTCAACTCTATCAGTGTATGTTTGTTCACTTTTGACAGAATCCAAATGTGTATTACTTTGAAAGGTATCACTGTTACATTGTCCTTTGTTTTCACTTTTTTGCAGATTAGGACTACGCTGTGTGGAGAGGCTTTGGGGGTCCAAGCAGATAGAGGAAACCGCTACATTAATGTGATCATTTAAGTTGATGTACTGTGTTTGCATTTCCATTTATATTCACTGTTTATTTGTATATTAACTGTTCTCTTTCTTTCATCAGAAGTTTTGTCACTGTTTTTGGTTTGTTTTTGTGATCGTCAGCTATTTAGCCTACTAGTAGCCTAATCTCTGTGAAAGCACTGTTGTAGTCCTATAGGCTTCTGTAGAAACTCGTCACTTGTATACTCGCGTTAATGTGTTTTACTATTAATCTGTCTCAAACAAGTAAATGTAAACCTGAAGCCTTTCACAAACTTCGCCTTTTCTTTTTTGAGGAGTATTTTGCTTGGAGACTGTCTTTGGGTATTGCCTTTGTTGGTCCACTGTTGGTGCAGCCCCGGAGAGTTGTCCGTGTCGTTGAACTCGTTTTTGGGATGTGGTGCTCTGAGCGGGAAACCTTGGGTCTCATGATGATGCAGAATACATTGTTGTGTGGGTTTTGGATTTTAGCTGGGGGTGTTTGTCTTGGGTCTGGGTTGCTGGTGTGTGTTGTAAATCTCTATGTGACATCTGGTTAAATAAATAATTCAAATAAATAATATCTATGCCCTTTGATTGTTTCCTATAGGCTAAATGGGCCTAGAATCTTTGGTTTGAATGGATGTTCCAATTGTGTGAAATCTCAGCTGTTTTGAATAGGTCTCTGGGTATCCTATCCAGGCTGCTAAAGCCCAGAGGATGTAGATTCTTTATGAATAACATTCTGTTGGTGTCTTTTGACCAATCCATGCAAGGATCTGACTTTCAGTAGATGAACACTAATCAGTCTTATTAAAATTCTTGTCGCTTACACATTTTTGAGGGTGAATTAACATTTTTGATAGCATAACTGCATTAGACATTAGATGCTAAGCTCCATAACGGCTTCTGTGAACACTGAGCACATTGAACACACCCTGGGCCTCATAATAGATGGGCAATGGGCAACTGAATTTGCCAGACCAATTCTGGTTATTGGAAAGCTTTTACTACACAAGGTGCTATGCTTTGCGATACATTTCAAACGGGACAGCATTTTTCTACAATGGCTACTATGTCATCACATTTAGCTTCTAATACATTGAAAACAGGACCGTTACATCAGTGAATAGAGCCTATAGAAAAATGTGTCAAATCATGCTGTTAATTAATGTATTGTTTAAAAATGGATCTATAAACCATACAAGGAAACGGTATGAATCATACGCTATTCACTTGGAATCATTTGCTAAAGGACACTTAGGTGAGACCAAATCAGTGACTCATTTCATTCTCAATTTAATTGCAGCAAAATCCATAAATGTGGTCATTAACACCTGTTAATACATTTAATTCTTCAAATATGGCTTAATAGCCAGTGAACATCACCAGAGCTTACTTTTAAATAACCAGTAATGTGTTCTCAATTTCTTATCCTCCTCTGGAATGGACTGAAGGTCCGTTGCTTTTTATGCGGTTCAGCTAGATTGTCTCCATTTCCCTTTGTCACTTTGTCACTTTGTCTCATGTCTGAGACTGTTTTAGATGTGAACAGTAATGAGTAGAACAAATAGCTGTCATTAGATGCACTCATGGAACTGGTTTTCTCCTTCTCTGCTTCTTTCAAATGTGAAATGTATGTATCCATCATTCCAAACAACTTATGAATAATAAAAGGATACTTTGGGATTTTGGTAATGGGATTTTATCTACTCTCCAAGAGTCAGATGAACTGGATGGATACCATTTTTGTCTCTGTCCAGTATGAAGGAAGTTAAAGGTAGTTCTGTGAGCCAATGCTAACTAGCGTTAGCGCAATGACTGGGAGTCTATGGGTATCTACTAGCATACTAGCAGTTACCCATAGACTTCCAGTCATTGCACTAATGCTAAATAGCAATTGTACTAGCACTAGTTAGAAACTTCCTTCAAACTGCATGCAGAGATAAATATGGTATCCACATTGCCTACATTATGCTAATCTTCTTATCGATGAAACATTTGATCTCAATACAGTTTTCTGTTCCCAAAACTAGAATCTGTTACGAATAGAGTGGACTAAGTTATGTAGATAAAAAAAAGTTCGAAAATGTGCTGTTTAGGAGTGCAAGGGCAAATGGAGTTACTGCAGAATGCCTTGCCTTTCCTAATGAAAATATAAAAATGTATGCTAGAACGAGCCTATAGGATCTCGCTAGCTCGTCCTTGGCTCTGCCCCCCTCCTTGCTTGTTCTGCCCACTATGACTAATTTGTTCCCATTGGAAATGACAGGCTGTTGTCTCTCTTGGGTTAAGTTATAAAACATATTTGGTTATACTGTCCACACAAACCAACATAGCAGAATTTGTATTGTGCAACACTGGCATCTTGTGTACAGAAAGCAAGTAGCACTGCGCTTGTGACTTGAAAAAAATAGGCAATCTTTTAGACTACATTTTTAAGTAAATATTTGTCGAAACATTTTTAAATGTCACATATATTTTCAAAGACCACTTTTATGAGACATGTAAAATGTATGTTATGGTTGTACTTGGAAAAAAAGGTTTAGGTCTGCTGTTTTTTCATAATAATATAGAGGATAGGGTGGAAGGTTTACCAGATAGATCTTGTATGATAATCCACTATACTGTACGGACTTTTTAGTAGGAATTTAACCCTAAAAAAGTCAGTTATGTATAATCAACCATTGCATATTGGTTGTTATTACATGGTTAGGCCTGTGTCAAAAATTGTATATGTTATTTATTTTATCTGAAATGACAAAGTGGAGTGTTTGCTTTCCAAAGTAAACAGAATGCCCCTAATCTAATATTGCTTTTAAATGGTCTATCAATTACTATAAATCAATCCCAAAACTTGCCACATGCATGCCTAGGTTAAGGACTGCCTGAGAAACTGATTAAAGCTTCTCTTGAACTTCTCTGTTAATTAATGATAAGATTTCCCAAGGAGGGCAGAGTATATTTCCCAGCAGAGTATTTTACAACATAGCATTTGTCCCACAGACTATGAGCACACACAATGAGTAAGCTATTGGCATTCCTGTTTTCCTGAATTGAATGATTGTTTAAAGCAGTTTTGAATAGAACATGTGTTTTTGAGGACTGTTTTCCACAAGATGACCATGAGGATAGTGTGGGAATGCTTTCACCCTCCCTGGGTGCTAACATCTCAATGTGTTTCACAGAGGAAATACAGACTTAAACTGTGACGTTTTTGGCTCCACTGAGTGTGGTGAAAACATTGTTTTTCAAACAGCTGATACAAATGACTAAACATTGCCTCTCTTTTTCAGCGGAAACCACTGGTATAGCGCTTAAAGTTGTGTCTGATGGCAATGGACCTGGGGTGGTCAATCAGGGATTTGAAACACAGGTATGTAAAGAAGAAATTGCATGGTTACATTTTTCAACATGTGAATTGATAAATAAACATACACTTCATTCCTCTCAGGAGGATGACATTTCAGACAGTAACAGAAGCAGTATCAAAGAGAAGCAGTCAAGAAAAGGATTGGGATTATATTTAAGGTATGCCAATCAAACTAAAGAGCTAACGTTTGTAGTGTTTATTGTGGTGCACACGCATCAGTATAATGTTTTGAATGTTGATTCTGAGAAACACATTTAATCAACACCTCGTTGCAGGGATGTAGAACACAATTACACTACAGTACTTCACAGCAAAAGTTTAACTCAAATCAAAATGAGTTTCATTTTTGTCTCACCCACTCAATAACGTGGTGTTATTGGTATCAGTAAATGCTCTGTACATTGTGTAGAGCGAGAGAGACAATATGATTTTTCTGCAATGTGTTTGTTTGATTGAATTCCAGCCACAGACTATCTTCTTGTCCCTGCTTGTTTCTTGAGCTAAAATATTTCATGAAGTCCTCTTCATGTTTATGAACTGATAAGAGAAAACTCCCATTATACTGTACACACAAGGCAGCGTAGTCCATTACCTGACATCACGTCAAGCTATTGTGCAGAAGAGAAAGACCAAGCTGTAATGTCTTTGTTGGTTATTAGATCAATATAACAATGGTTGTTTGTAATATGCCGTGGTAACTAACCTGTTCTTTGATTGGTTCTTTAGTAAGGTTTCCACGCCTATTAATGCCGCAGAAGATTACTTTAAAGCTCACGCCAAAACCATCAAATACATTGTGCTGGGCTTGCTCGGAGCAGGTATTTTATTTTAATTTAACCCTAACAAATGGACATATTGGCCTGCTAATTAACATAAAGCATGGCTAATAACAAAATAAAAACCAGACTGAATGAGAAAATTGTACAGTATCCAAGGAATTATCCTATGAAAGTTAAATGTTCTTAGAATCAATCTCCTGCCAATTGCTTATCACAACATTGTGATGCTCTTTTTTGATATTACCTTTGTCTCCTATATCACAGGCTATGTGGCATACTTCATCGCAGCCTGCGTATTGGACTTTGAGAGGGCCATTGCCCTTGTGGTCCTCACCAGTTTGGCAGTTGTCTCCAAAGCCTATGACCTTGTGAAGACATACAAGGGAGATAGCATAACCCAATGTTTCATACCTGCTCAAAGATGCTTCAACAATTTCCGGGGATGGATAATAGGGTAAGCAGCTTTTTCATATGGACACTTTAGATGGTCTGAGAAAATGAATTAATTGGACGAGTGTCTATTTCTCTGTTGACTGAGAGTCTGTTGTGGGTTCTTTAGAGTTTTCGTTGTTGCCGTGCTGGCCCTGCTAGTGACTTGGCTCGTTGTGGACACAAGCAAGCGACCAGAGCAGCTCATCTCATTTGGAGGGGTCTGCATGTTCATTCTAGTCATTTTCATCTTCTCAGCCCACAGGACAGCGGTAAGCATAACATCACAGTAGATCACAGGGTGAGAGTGGCCAGGCTTTCCCATAATGCCCACCCATAATGTCCACCTATAATGATGTGATTGGTTATAACCTCTTATCTATGACTGTTGTCTTTAGACTTTGAATTTCTTCTGGACTTCTTTGACCTTGTGTGTCTTTTAGCATTTACACCTAGTAATTCCTTCCAGTGACTCACCGTTTTATGGAGAATCCCTTGTTAAACAATAATGCATATCCAAACATTGTTTGAAGAGTATGTCAAGTGTGTTTGTCTCTGTTTCAGGTGGCATGGAGGTCAGTTTTTTGGGGTCTTGGTTTACAATTCTGTATTGGACTGTTTGTCATAAGGACAGAGCCAGGACTTACAGCTTTCCAATGGCTTGGAGAACAAGTGCAGGTATCCTTGTTACTCCTTATCTTAAAGAAGTAATCCTTGACTACCTGGAAATTGTCATTGTATCTGGGAGGTCCCTCTTTTCTGAGGCACAGTGTAATCTCACGGATGGCCCATAAAGCTATATACAACCACTTGCAGACTCTTCTCTAATCTAAAACTGATATTTTGTTTTAGCCATTGATATGAGACAGTATTATGTAAGTCCCAATTGTAGCTAGTTGCATGGAATTACAAACTTTCGTCCTCATTGTTGACATACTTTTGTTTTTTTGTTTCAGACATTCTTGAACTACACAGAAAAGGGGTCATCATTTGTTTTTGGAACACTAGTATCCGACATCTTCGCATTTCAGGTCAGTGAGCAATAGTTCAGTAGATATACTAAAAACATTGATTTCTTTTATAATGAATCCAGGATTGATCAATCTATTTCCCTGTTCCTTCTCCAGTCTTTGCCCATTGTAATATTCTTTAGCAGTGTGATGTCAGTCCTTTATTTCCTCGGAATAATGCAATGGCTCATCATTAAGGTAAGAGACCTTCAAACATTAAGCCCTATACGAAGATTCTGTGTTAGGTTTGGGCAGAGTCATATACTGTACATGTGGCTCTAGGTTTGTGTGTGTACTGTATGATTTATGTTTACAAAAAGCCATGTGTTTTTCCCCTTTCAGATCGCATGGGTCATGCAAATAACGATGGGAACCTCACCCACTGAGACCTTGAGTGTTGCTGGCAACATATTTGTTGGACAGGTAGGTACATTTGACTGTTTGTAGTCGAGGGTATTTCAGTTCCTACTTCAATATAATAATTACTGGAGGATACATATACTTAAGATAACACCACTGTAGTAATTATACTAAGTGATGTTTACACTGTCTTACAAAGTTATATTAATGAGGATTAGGCCATACAAAGTTGACTTACTGTTTAACGGATTTCATTTTTTGAAAAGTGAGGCGAGCGAATGTAAAATGTATGAAAAAATACAATACAATTTGTAAAAATACTAAACAACCTTTTAACAACACCTAGTGACCTTACCAATTGAACTCATGGGCCACAGCTGGATCAAATAAATGCAATCCCGACGCTCTGTAACGTTTAGAAACCTTAGTAATCCTCGCTTGCAATTCGGTTTTGTAAAATGTTTGGAACTTAACTTTCACATCAGGGAGAAAGAATCTTTTAAGTACAAAATATGCACTTACTGTATGTAGATCCCAGAAATGTTCCATACGCACAAAAAGGTTATTTCTCTCAATTTTTGTGCACAAATTTGTTTACATCCCTGTTAGTGAGCATTTCTCCATTGCCAAGATAATCCATCCACTTGACACGTGTGGCATATTAAGAAGCTCATTAAACAGCATGATCATTACACAGGTGCACCTTGTGCTGTGGATAATAAGAGGCCACTCTAAAATGTGCAGTTTTGTCACACAACACAATGACACAGATGTCTCAAATGGTGTCCACTAGAGCTGTTGTCAGAGAATTTAATGTTAATTTCTCTACCATAAGCCGCCTCCAACATTGTTTTCGAGAATTTGGCAGTACATCCAACCAACCTCCATATCAGGTTTCTTCACCTGCTGTATTGTCTGAGACCAGCCACTCAGACAGCTGATGAAACTGTGGGTTTGCACAACCAAAGAATTTCTGCACCAGAAACCGTCTCAGGGAAGCTCATCTGCTTGCTCGTCGTCCTCACCAGGATCTTGACCTGACTGCAGTTCGGAGTCGCAACCAACTTCAGTGGGCAAATGCTCACCTTCTATGACCACTGGCATGCTGCAGAAGTGTGCTCTTCACGGATTATTCCTGGTTTCAACTGTACCGGGCAAATGGCAGATAGCGTTGTGTGGGCGAGCGGTTTACTGATGTCAACGTTGTAAACAGAGTGGCCCATGGTGGCGGTGGGGTTATGGTGTGGGCAAGCTACTGACAACAAACACAATTGGATTTTATCAATGGCAATTTGACTGCACAGAGATACCGTGACGAGATCCTGAGGCCCATTGTCATGCCATTCAACCACCTCCATCACCTCATGTTTCAGCATGATAATGCATGGTCCGATGTCACAAGGATCTGTACACAATTCCTGGAAGCTGAAAATGTCCCAGTTCTTCCATGGCCTGCATACTCAGACATGTCACCCATTTAGCATGTTTGTGATACTCCGGATCGACGTGTACAACAGCGTGTTTCAGTTCCCGCCAATATCTAGCAACAGCCATTGAAGAGGAGTGGGACAACATTCCACCGGCCGCAATCAACAGCCTGATCAACTCTATGCGAAGGAGATGTGTAGGCAAAATTACATGAGGCAAATGATGGTCACACCAGATACTGACTGGTTTTCGGATCCACGCCCCTACCTTTATAAAAAAGAGATGCATATCTAGATTATGGCCTAATCAATTTATTTAAATGTATAGATTTCCTTATATGAACTGTAACTCAGTAAAATCTTTGAAATTGTTGCAAGTTGAGTTTATATATATATATATATAATTTTTTTAATTTAATTTTTTTTTTTTTTATTGATTTGATAATCGTGAACAGTCATTTTAGGAAAACAATATTTAGCTAGCCTTCGTTTTGGATTATGTGGCTGTGAAACTTGTTTTGTAGATACTTCAAGTTGATTTGGGAATTCAATTTATGGGACATTGCAAATCAATAAATGCTAGTCAGCCAGTGCAAAGTAAACACTTATAAGGTAAGATAAATATGACAAAACTATAAAAGGTACATTTCCTGAAGAAAATGTGTGTGCTTACTTCAGCTGTGTAAAAATATTTATATGGTAATATGGTTTGTTTCATCAAAGAATTGTGTAAAATAATCGATTCATGTGAATCAAATGAATCGATCCAATTGTTATTTTAAAACAAAATGTGAAGCGGGGCATCCGTTAAACATTAAATCAACTTTGTTAGGCTTAGCTGATTATATCCACCTGCTGTGTAGAATTCTTTATTAAAGCATTTCTCTTTAAAATGTTTTCTTCATCAGACTGAAGCACCATTGCTGATTCGCCCCTATTTGATGGACATGACCAAATCTGAAGTGCATGCTGTCATGGTTGGAGGCTTTGCCACCATTGCAGGAAGTGTGATGGGTGCATTCATCTCATTTGGGGTAAGACCAAAGAGAATATCAAGACACAACTGACTTTACCCAGGTGTTGTCTGGCAAAAGTCAGTTGTGTCTTGATATTCTTTTTTTGAGAGCAGAGGCTTCTTCCTTCCTGACCTCTCATGTAGGCCAAGTTAATGCAGTCTCTTTCTGACAGTGTACCCATGCACTTCAACATTGATTGCGGCAAGAGAGGCCTGTAGATCCCTTGATGTTACCCTGGGGTTCTTAGAGACTTCTATGAGCATCTTTCAGTCAGCTCCTGTCCTAGGTAGTTTGCCAGTGGTCTGTAATTTTCGTTGGACAGTGGAATGATGTACTTCAAATTGCTTGAAAATGGAATGATGTACTTCGAATTGCTTGGTAATGGATTTGTAACTCCTCTCAGACTCATGGGCATCATTAACCTTTCTTCTGAGTTCCTCAGTAGGTCTTTTGATCTTTGAATGATGTGTTACCACACACCCATATGGTTAAGACCAAACCAGACCAGTGTTCTTATCTTTCTAATCATTTGCATTTGTTTTGGTGCACCTAATTCTAATTTTAGCCATTTTATGTGATGGCAAAGGTAGGGGTGTACTAACTTTTTCCCCATAAGGAAAATAAATTTTTGCATAACATTTTCAATGTTTTTTTTTTTTTTGTGTGTGATTTGTTAAATTGGGTAACCTATAACTGTCAATAGTGTTGAAGTGAAGATTACATATCCATCTGTCCAAATATAAAAAAATTAAAAAATAAAAAGATAACTTTCCACATGACTGTATGTGAGATTGAGATTGCTCATTGCCCCACAGATTGATGCATCCTCTCTGATATCTGCCTCTGTAATGGCTGCCCCATGTGCCTTGGCTATCGCCAAGCTGTCCTATCCAGAGACAGAGGAGAGCAAATTTACATCAGAGGAAAATATCAAAGTGGCTTGTGGGTATGTTTTTATGTTTTGTATCTGTGTGTATGTGTTTGCCATTTACCGATTCTATACATTCCTCTGCATTTTGTTGTATACTGTATATAATATACTTTCTGACTTTCATATTGGGCTGTCTTAACTCCCCAGTGATGAACAGAACATTTTGGAAGCAGCTAGCAGTGGAGCATCTGCATCAATAGGCCTTGTTGCTAATATAGCTGCCAACTTGATAGCATTCCTTGCAATACTGGCATTCATCAATGCATCTCTTGGTTGGCTGGGAGGCCTGGTGGGATTTCCCTCTATCACATTTGAGGTATGCTCCAGGCAGCTCCACATACCTTTATCCAATCTCACATTCAAAGATCCCTTTGTCTTGACTTGACACCCGTGACTTACCCAAGTACTTTGTGATGAGTGATGAACACGCTTTGGCATTTTTTTTATTTAACAGCATGAATAATTGTGCACATCACAAAATAAGATAAGATTATTATTTCAATGTGCCATGGTAAAATGTCCTAATCATCGAAATGTGTAAAATTATTCAGATTAGAATATCTAAAGTTTATACTTTATAGACTGGAAACTATCAACCCCATTATGCTGTACTTTGCACCCATAGATTATCTGTTCCTATGTGTTCATGCCTGTGGCTTTCATGATGGGGATACCATTTGAAGAGAGTTTCACAGTAGCAGAACTCATCGGCACCAAGCTCTTCCTCAATGAGTTTATTGCTTATCAGAAGCTGTCAGAAATGAAGAGAAACAGAGTCAACGGTCTGGATGAAATTATTGACGATGAGAGGCAATGGATCTCAGTGCGTATGCTTTTCCCACTCTTATAATTGGTTCACAAATACTGTATGTGCTTATTGGAAATTATGTGCATAAAAGCAGAAATACTACTGCATGTGCATACTGTAGTATTACTGATTACTCCCAAAACATGTGGATGTGGACATGTGTACATTCCTCCACGTGTAAGACCTGTGTATTGACCTGTATATTGACCTGTGTATTGACCTGTGTATTATGGAAGTGGCTTTGTTTCTCTGTAAGTGTATCTTACGTTTTAGTCATTTATCAGACGCTTTTATCCAGAGCGACTTACAGTTAGAGCATTCATCTTAAGATCGCTAGGTGAGACAATCACATCATAGTCGTAGCACGATCTTCTAACACACTGTTCTCACATTTACAGGTCAGATCAGAGATCATCTGCACTTATGCTCTGTGTGGATTTGCCAATTTCAGCTCACTGGGGATTGTAATTGGAGGCCTTTGTGAGTATAAGATTCCACACTTTGTAGCACCTTATCTTTCTCCATGTGTTGCCATCCATCAAAATGTATTTTTAACAATTTCCATATCTTGTGATGTTACTTTATAGCCTCCATATGCCCATCCAGAAGAGCCGACATCTCCTCTTTAGTGTTGAGAGCCCTGTTCACTGGGACCTGTGTGTCTCTGATTAATGCCTGTATTGCAGGTCTGTGCTTATTTTCACTTCAAAACTATTCTTGATATCAGTTTCCCCATCATCTGACCTCTCCGAGGTGTATCATCTCACACGTTTATTTTTAGATGAGTATGTGCAGGAGTGCGGGAGCATCATGCTTGCTTTGTTTCTTTGTGACCTGTCCAGGTATTCTCTTTGTTCCTCCTCCTCTTTACTGTTTGGATGTTTTCAATACCTCCTTTTTCAACACCACAAATATAGACCTACAAACCTGCTGTACTGATCTCTTTGGAAGGTAGGTTTGAACAATTACAGCAGTAAAATAGGGGTTAAGAGCTGGATTCAAATCAGATATCAGGATATAACATGTTTCTCTACAGATCATTCTCCAAATCTAACCTAATACTTTGTTGCAGCACTGTGAACAATGGGACCATCTCATTCGAGGGCTCCTGGAGCACGGTGACCAATGCCACTTTGTACTTTACGAACTGCTGTGGTCTCTTTGATAATGCATTTTGTAACTAGGTCCTCCTGTAAGTCCTTTCAGATGTTGATTACCAGTGAGTCGATAGACTTATTCAGCTTTTTGTATGTATATATTATGTTTCATAACTTTTTTTCACATTTGATTATATATATTTATATTATAAATAATGTAGATTAAACTCTGTCCAGAGATTACAAAAATTAACATAAAGCATTTACAGATAAAACAAGTCCTTTAACAGGTTGTCTTTTTAATTTTATTTATGATATTTAGTTCTAAAGATTCAGCCTTTCATTCATAGAGTCAGAGGATAGATATTATGGAAATCAATGCAAAGAAATGCTGAAATGTGCTATATAATGATTGTGGATTATTTTTTTGCTTTGAGTAAATCTGAAAGTAAAATTCTGTATTGTATCTAAATAAACAGTATGTAAAAATATGAATATGAACATTTGACAAGAATTATATGTACACTTTTATTTTACAAAATCAGTTGGCACAACATAACATACCAAGTATTTTACCTTTATTTTACTAGGCAAGTCAGTTAAGAACAAATTCTTATTTTCAATGATGGCCTAGGAACAGTGGGTTAACTGCCTTGTTCAGGGGCAGAACGACAGATTTTTACCTTGTCAGCTCGGGGATTCGATCCAGCAACCTTTTGGTTACAGGCCCAACACTCTAGCCACTGGGCTACCTGCCGCCCCACGTATTACAGTGTCATGGACATTAATTTCAGTAGCATTCTGCCAACATATCAAGCACTCTTAATCCCTCTTGCACGCTCTCACACACTTACATACTTACACACACACATAGCTCACTCACTCACTCAGTCACTCCCAGAAGTACATATGCTTCAAACTAGTGACAATACCCCCCCCCCCCCCCCCCCCAAAGAAGTGTGAATGGTGTGAATTCATATAATTTTCAGTTACAAAAATCGGCTGGAGGTGAACTACTATTTTACTGTGATCCTGGGCCAGGTCCAAAGCAGTTTGTACATGGTTCTCATATTATAGCTCTAATTCTTTCACTTTGTGAGTTGACCCATTTTGTTAAATGGCACCAAACATGTACATTCCAAAGTTAAAGCGTTTATTTCTGTAATCCCCTTACTGCTCTTCAACACTCAAGGCTTTGTCAGCTAAATATCACGACAAGAGCCAATCGTTTGAAGAACCAGGTTAAGGGGATCGGTGAACAGTAAGGGGACCGGTGTACTGTACTGTTCAGATTTAAGCATGTGCACATGTTCTTTTCCAATGAACAGATTACAGGGTTTGAACAAAGATCAACAAAAATGAACTGGACCTCAAAAACCTGGCAGTTTTCAAAAGGCAAGAAAGCATTGGCAAAAAACATACTGTATTTGTAAATTATGTCTGAATGTTGGAGTGTGCCCCTGCCTGTCCGTAATTCAAAATAATACGAAAATCATGCCGTCTGGTTTGCTTAATATAAGGAATTTGATGTATAGAATATACTTTTACTTTGTACTTTTACTCAAGTATGACAATTTAGTACTTTTTGTACCACCGTACTTACAGTAAGTACAATTAAAACCAGATACATTTAGACTTTTACTCAAGTAGTATTTTACTGGGTAACTTTGACTTGAGTTATTTTCTGTTAAGGTATCTTTACTTTACACAAGTATGACAATTGAGTACTTTTTCCACCACTGAGTGTTTGGAAGACTTCAATGCATAGTTTTAGGACATAATACAGCCATAACAGAAAAACGTAGAGCATGCTATACCACCAACAGTAACAAGATCCAATTACTGATCAACCAAATCAATATCAATGACCAAGACATATACATCCCAGATGTACAAGGCAGTTGGTGCACTCCTCTCCGCTTGCATCTGCGTCAAGCTATTAGAGCTCTGCTTACGGCCACAGCTTTGTATCCAGCACCATTGTTTCAACCACTTCATAAGTCTCTTCTTTTGAAGAGGACAGTACTGGACGTGAGGTAAAACTGTGTCCCATTTCCTTAGTGCTGGAAGTTTTCTTAAAGGTACTGTACCTCCTCCACTCAGTTAAACCGTTTCAGCAGTAATCTGGAGAAAGGGGAGTATCTTACTACTACTGATGGTTATTGAGAAATTCACAGTAATGTTATATAACCATCCTATAGGGTAGGTCATTGACCTATTCCCTAGATTTGAAACTAATCTCCCTGTTTGTCTCGCCTTCTTGGATGAAGACTTTTCAGGCACAAGCTCTGTAACATTTTGTTCAAGGCCATGCTGGTCGTCCTAGCTTCAACCCAACTAAACACAGCAATGGGTGAAAGGAAAACATAAAAAATCTGAACGTTTGCGTGGATGAAAAGGGAAGCTGCTTTGATATGTATTCCCTTTTGATGTTGCTACCTCATACCACAACTCTGAGACTCTCCTCAGCCTTGGGTTTGGCTTTGGACTGGTTGTCTTCTGTCTCCCCAGTCTTTCCAGGCACCTTTGGGCTGGAGATGGCCTTTCTGGCTGTCAGGGGGCTGTTCAGTCCTTTTCTCTGCAGCTGCGGGCTGGATGTGCCCAACTTCCTATTGTGCTGAGGGCTGGACGAGCCCAACTTCCTGCCAAGCAGGGGGCTCCGGGAGCCTTTTATCTTGGGGGGCTGCTGTAGGGTGTCCATGGGCTTCAGGGTTCTCAGGCTGAGGAGCCCACAGTAGTAGTTACACTGATGCTGGGTCAGGAACTGCTCAAACACCTTAGGAGAACCATCATCTGTAAGGCCTTGATACCTGCAATGCAGAAGTAATTTCATAACTAAGAGTTGGATAAGATGGTGTGGACCAACTGGTAAAACATTAGCACAGTATAGGCCTACTTCAAATAATAGCATCAATAGGTATTTCCATATGACAACCTAAATATATTATCGTGATATTTCGATATACAAACCCCTTTGATTTTGTGACGATTCTAACTTTAGTGATCTTCGGTCCAACACCTGAAAGAAACAAAGCACATGGATCATACTGCTATTTGAACTGACTTTGCAGATTTTTTTTCTTTTGAGAATGACCTTTTCTGCTATTCTTTCTTACCCTCCAACCCAGTAACCAGTAAGTTGCCGTTGGTCCATTGGTGTATCCAATGCTGGAAGGAGCAGCATTTCATTTCCACTTCTGAGGTGGCTCTGGTGATCAGCCTGCCTTTGGCATCCATCATACAGTACTTGAGGAAGATGCCCTTAAGGTCAACCTCCACAGTGGCGTAAGGAACAGAGTTGGCAGGGCGGTACACCAGGTATAGATGGCTCACTCTGTGTAAAGATGCAGCAAAACAAAGGCGTTAACACGTGCAGGGAAAGAATGACATAATCATACTCTGTTGTTTTTTGTCCTCTCATACTATTGTGTATTGATAATGATCATCGATAAGTGTATTCATAAAAATTATTCATAATCAAAATATACATCACAGTCATTATATTACTTACTCCAGTGAAAAGCCAAAGTTTTCAATCACCCTCGCCTCAGCTGCAAAGATTTTGCAATACTCTCGAACTGTGTTTTGGATTTTGCACTCCTGGTGAGACAAAATGTGAAGATGCATTGTATTTTCTTTTTGCCATATGCTTTTTCTCTACACTGAGGCTACACCCATCAAATCCAGTTATGCATTGGTATGAACCCTGGACTCAGTCTCTGACTTAGTACCTGAATGCTATTATACATATTCATTAAGGCACACCATAGCAAAACGTTTTGCAATGGAAAACTACAATTCAGGTAGTCCCTTCCCTCCCTGTTTCAGTCCGTTTTACTTCCTATGTTGCAATACCAAACAACAGCTGACCAATTTTGTAAAATTTTGCAAGCTTTACATAGAAATGCTGAGTCAGAGCAATACATAACTCTATAGGACAGCTGTCCTTGTGATGAAATGTACTGTACATACATGTACAATAAGACTCACTTGCTTAGTAATTTCCATGTTTCTCTCTGCAAGGTTGCTCTCCTGTTTGGTCCCATAGGCGATGGGGCTTTGTACTTTAATGATACAGGTGGTTCCGGACTCAAACACAGGGTCTAGGCCATAGATAACCTTCGCCCTGCAGGCCTTGTGTGCACAGCCCTCTCCCAGGTGGGCCTCCTGTGTCATAATGCGCCCAAAGAACTTATCCCCCCAGTAGCCCGGGTCTGCTAGGCCTTTGGTGAATAGCAATGGAGTCATTTCTATCTCTTCTCCAACTGTAGAGGACAGAATATGAATCTCAGAAACTCTCCACAGGAGCAGTAACACTGTTAGAACAATTGCCATAAGGTATTCAACAATAAAGAAGGCAAATAGACGTTATTACTGTATACACCTCTCAGTGCCTGTGAGGCTTACCTTCTAAATCCTCACGTAGGAAGTACTCTGAAAGTACTGCAGAAAAAGAGAAAACAATCACAAAAGGTAACTCACATAAACAAATTGTTGAAATAATATTGTGGGATTTCAGAATGATTTTTGTGTTGATATAATTTACGGTCTACGCTGAGAAGGAAGTCAGTGGAATCTGTCCCAAATTCATTCTTGATCGAGCAGCCATACACCCCACAATCTCGACTGGATGTCTGGACGATGGCCAGCGCCACTTGGCTTTCATCTCCTCCACTGGGAAATAAAGGAAAATGAACAGGTTAACGTGACACAAGGCACATGCTCACGGCATATTTAATATTGTATTCACCTCTACAAGAGGTCACTGTGAGACTGAGACAGAAAGTAGTGCTGCGTGCCGTGCTTGTGTGAGGGAAGTTTTTGCTGACCCAGCAGCCAATAGAACAGATCTAGACTTTAATGCCCCCTGGGGATTGCGAAATAGAGTGTCTCAGTTTACAGAGGCTGTGTCTGGCCAAAGCTTCACCTTGCGTCACAGCAAGGCTCAGAGCTGTGTGGGCTCCCTGGTCACATGAGTTGGATATCTCTCAGAGTGAGAATGAGAGAATGGCATGGCTGTGTGATGGACACGCTGGTATAACTAAAGGCTGTTCATCTTTACAACATTAGTCCTTCATATATAGCACAGATTAACCAGTCTATTGGGCTATTCATGAATGTTTACAGTATCACCGTACAAAGCAACTGTTTTCAGAGGTCAGGTGTCTAACACTCTAACTACATGATGGCTTTGATCAGATTGAGTATCAATGAGATTTCAAGAAGATACTGTAAACTCTGGGATGGGAGTTTGCCTAGGGATTTACCTTCTTTTCACCTCCACTATCTCTTCCTCGTCCCTGCACCACTTGATGGTGGAGTCACTGAGCACGTTGAAGAACTGGCACCAGAGCTTCAAGTGTCCTGAGGCATCTGGGAAGGGTTCTCCCCTGATCTTACGGATAACCTGAGGAGCTGATGGGAGAGGGAGGTGGGACAACAAAGTAAAGATATACTGTACTTGATACTCTCTAACGTTTTCACTTCCTCCAATGGAAGCTTCCTGATCAGCCCATCCTGATAGGAGACGCGTGTCTCCAGTACACTCCCTGAGGTACCAAAACCAAGAGATGAGAAAAACAAACTATATTGGGTTAATGTAAACAACTAACTAACCTAAAATCAAACAAAATCTCATACTTTTCCTATTTTATTGTTTTACCTTTGAAGGGGTTCCGCTTCTCCTTCTCAGGAGGTTTGACCACAGTCTTGGGGCTCTCTGGATCCTCTGTGCTGATCTCCTCCACAACTTTGGGCACCTCCAGGGTGGCCTTCCTACGGCTCAGCAGAGGGGAGCGTCTCTCCAGCGGTGGGGTCTGTGAACCTGCTGGGGCCTGCAGGAACGCTGCCCTGCGAGCTTGACTGGGTGACATATATGGAGCCTCCTTCTTGACCTGGGTATCCAGTGGACTACCACCCACACCCAGCGCCACCACTACCCCAACCCCTTCTCCCTCCCTGGGGATGAAGATCTTGCGGCGAGCTCCAGAGGCCAGCTCTTCGGGCGTGGCAGAGCGGATGAGGGTCAGACTGTCCCTTCTTTTCAGCCTGGGGCTGCTCTCACAGGACAGGGAGGACGTTGGGGTGTCTCCACCACTCTGCTCCGATACTGCCTTCTCACTGTTAGGAGGGTCATCCACGGTGATGGCAGGGGGAGTCCTTGACGTGAACCTGCGCAGACTGCTGGGACTCCTGGGTGGTGTTGGGGGTTTGACAGCAAGCCTTTCAATAGGGTTTCTTTCTCTTGGTTCATCGCCAATGATGTAAGACTCTATCCTTGACTCTTTGAGTGGTTTTCCTTTTTCAGTTTCAGTAAAACTGATGTCCACAGCTTTTTGCATTGTTGTTACTTCTGTTGGCATAAAGGCTTTATGTGACACAGAGGGGGTGTTGTCTATCACACTGTGTTCCTTTGTTTCTGTAGGCTGTTTCTGTGGATCACTGTGGGGTTTGTCAGACTCAGAGGTAGTATCATTTTCTAAATCACTCTTGACCCCCCTGAGCATATCCACCAATGATTCTGAATCTTTATTTTGATTTTTAGGGAGCTCTTTGCTTTCAGAAATAGGAGGGACCACACACAGAGGCACTTTGGGTGCTTCCTTTGGCTTTCCTCTATTTAAGACAGGGGGATTGATATTTGGATGCTCATGATCTATTTTCCTGAGTTTACTGTCATTAGCATAAGAAACATTTATTGATGGAATTAATGTCTTTGTGAGCCACTCACTCTTTATGTTAGTTGGCTGCTCTGCCGTAGGCGTTTTTGCCTCTTCAACTGGTTGTGAAACTTCCTGCACTTTCTCTGTTGGTCGGATGATATCATCATTCCACATGTGTGTGGGTGTCACATCTATAACCACTGGAGTAAAAGCTGCACTATTTCCTGTCATAATTTTGTCTGCCACATCATTTGCACCATGCTTTTGGAAAATGTCTGTCTCTGATTTAGTTTCATTGGGTGTAATAGATATTAATGGCTGTGTAGGCTCTTTGACTTCTGGTTCCATAATCTCTATATTTGGTATAATCATTTGCTCTTCTTTTATCTGTTGTTCTGGCACAATTATTTTGATTTCTGGGATATTAAGCACAGAATCTACCATTCTAATATCTGGTACATTTCCAAAGTATCCACCCAGATGAGTGGAATTAGCCTGTGGACCGGTAACTGATGCTGTCACTGGTGGCTCATGGGACACAATGGCAGAGCCTTTCACAGGCTGGGTCTCTGGGTGGATCTTAGATTCATTCACCTTTATTTCAGTCACCTTTTCTTCTGTTTCAACCTGTCCCTCAATAGTGCGGGTCGGCACTTCATTTCTCTCTAAGCTCACATCCTGTTCCTCAGACTTTTTCTGCACAGTAGGTGCCACCTGTTCTTGTATTGTCAGGTTGCCAAATGAACTGTCCACTAAACTTTTCTCCAAAGCAGGAGTATATTCCACTTTTAATGCACTTTCAACACTTTCCTCCAAAGCTAAGGTAGAGTTCTCTTTTATGTTTAGATAATGGTCCTCCCCTGCCACAGGAGGGTATTCCTCTGGTATTTTTAGACCATCATTCTCTGGACTCTCTGGGAGCAAACTTTTCAAATGGATCTCCTTCTTATGTATCTTCTCTCTCCTCTCCTCTAAAACACTCACATTTAAAGTGGGACATGGTTGATTCTCTGCTTTGACATCTCCTTTCTCCTCGAAAGCACAACAACATTTCTCTTGTGTCTCATAGACACTTCCAATGCCCTTCTCATCCACATGCATTACCTTCTCTTTCTCACTTTCTGTGGTCACTGTCATAGGGTCCAGGTTGACTGTGGGTGAGACATTATTGTTAGGAGCACTTTCGCTGTCACCCATACTAGAGAGGTTTGACATATGGGGACCTGCTCCACTGCTGGGGTCTGGGCTCCGTGGAGAGTCAGATGGACCCTGTTTGTGTAAATCTTCAGTTTTGTCATCATGTCTTGTCACCTGATCAGTCCCTGAAGAAAACATTTGGGTGTTTGGCTCCTGTGGGGCTGACACAACCACATGGGGGACAGGGTCTGCCTGGGTCTGGTCCATGGTTGCCTTGAGGCAAAAACAAACACAGATGTTTAGTACCACAAAACATCAACACAATAATTAGTAATTTGGTCCCTTTCCCCCTCATAATTTAGCCTACTGTTCTGATTTGGTGGTGCACATGTAGCCTATAGCCTGTTTTAGAGAAAGCTTTCATTGTCTGCTTATATTCTCCCTTTATTTATCCTATGGTTCTGACTTGGGTTACAGGGAGAATACTGTAAGAACAGCCCATGTTCTGAATTCTGTCGCTGTACATTTCAAAGTGCTATGTGTTATGTAGTGGCTTTGTTGGTATACATATAAACATTTAAATGTTTTACATGCCAAAATCGCCACTGTGTATACAATCATAATTTATTGGGACTGTGAATCTTCATCTACACTTTGGGGAAGTACCACAATCCACTAATGATTAACTGCAATGGAGAGCTGTTTCAAATCATTGACAAACTATTTGTTGTGGCCAACCACATGATAAATAATATAAAGTATATGCCATTTAGCAGATGATTTATCCAAAGCGATTGACAGTCATGATCAAGGACCAGTAGGCTGACCTTTGACTATTTGACACTTTGTGCTTCTTTTGGACTGACGGAAGTTGTTTCCCATAATAAATAAGCTTTTAAGGATGACCACAGATATACTATAATGCCAGAACATCTAAAGATCCCTATACAGTATCAGAGTTTTCAACATATGTGAACTGTATAACCTTTGTTATACAGTTCACATATGTATCAGCAAGTGTTTACGTGGTGTTTGTTTGACCACGGACAATATATTTACTCATGAACTCACCTTTACCATATTGAGTAGGCTAGAGGTTAGTTGAAACCAGGATTTGGCAAATGTCAAGAGTGTTTCAAAACAGACAGCTTTGTCTACACAATATAAGGTTAACAGCTCCTCTTTTTTCCACACAAGGAAACTACTTGTAATCAACTACCTGTAATTCATCCCACCTCAAGTGACTCATGCTCAAAGTAATTTGCTGTTGCCCAACACATGCCCAGAAAATTCAGTTGTTGATGGGGAAATAGGGACACATAAAAGTCATATATGATATTTGTGTCAACATGTTTCCAGTTTTGACTGAGCCTTTTAAAAGTAACAATGCCTGAGGCAGAAGCAATTCCCATCTTAATTAAAACAAATGTTTCAGACGTTTTTATTTGAATGCAACCTTCTTTTTTCTGGATTACAGGTTTGTTTGAAGAGCACTATGTGGTTTAGATAATAACATTTATCATTTTGAGGAATCTATGTCAGTCCTATCTTCAACTTTCCCTGACTTTTTTTTTCTTAAGTCATTAATGATACATCACTTTCACGTGCTACTGACGGAAACCAGCCACGTGCAGTTCCATGACAACATGTTAAAACAGAAGAGCCCATAAAATAGAAGTTGTGGTTAATGGAGAGGAACTGGTGTCACGATCAATCTAAAAATTGAGCTCTGGCAAGAACTAGGCCTCTTTATTTCACAGAAGTTTCACTCTTGTGTGCAAGCCAAAGATCTGACGAATGTTATGAGTTCGTCCAATTGATTTGCCCCAACGCCTAACATTAACTTGCCACAACAGAAAAGGGGAGTTGCAGTTCCACATTATGGAGAAACCTGTCCATAAAACCCCTGCTTGCCAGGTGTGTGTGTGTGTGTGAAGAGTGGAGAGCAGCTCCCCTTACTGCACATTGTTCTAATCCAATACAAACACACTGGACAGAAGACTTGGAGGTTAATGAAATTAGCACCATAGGGGACTAATATAATCTGTGTCATCATGTGTCACTGGCATTTAGAGAGATGGGGATTGTAGTTTCATTACTGAGACAATCTGTCAGCATTTCAGCTAGAAGGGAAGTAAAGCCCTCAAACAGAATCATATCTGTTTGCCAGATTAATCCATGATGAGCTATACTGTTGCATAGTCTACAGTATAACATGAAATTGAACAATGCTAGTAAGTCATGTGGGCAGGATTACAACAACTATTACATCATCCATTGATGAAATGTAATCATATTTCATGGTCACAACATAATGGTAGACCTAGTGGTTAGAGTGTTGGGCCCGTAACCGAAAGGTTGCTGGATCGAATCCCCGAGCTGACAAGGTAAAAATCTGTCGTTCTGCCCCTGAACAAGGCAGGTAACCCACTGTTCCTAGGCCGTCATTGAAAATAAGAATTTGTTCTTAACTGACTTGCCTAGTAAAATAAAGGTAAAATAAAAAATAAAAATCTTATTGTCTTCAGTACATGCAAACAAATGCTATTACAACCCTGAGAGCTTGACAGTGAGATAGAAGCACTAGTGCCCAGTCACTTTACGTATGGAGAGGCTTCCTCCATTAAAGAAGAGGAAGAGGTTTATTTTAAGAAGAGGGTGACAGCAAGGAATGTGTCCAATGTGAAGAGGTCCTACTCTCATGCTAGGGCCTGCCTCAGAGATATCTACATACTGATCACAAGACCCTGAGACCCTGTGTCTACACGCTCAGCCCTCTTTGGAATGTTGGTCCAATTTTGACAAGTGGTTTATGGTTACAATCAAAGCACAGTGGAAACAGTACACAGAGAATCACAATATTTGTTTCATCAGTGCAATTTCTAGGAGTTTTTGTAAGGACACATCCAATCTCCCTGAGAATTATTTGTATTAGTCAAGAGCAGACTGCCCCTACAGTTTCCTTCTTTTATACAAGTTGGCGTGTTTATGTTGTTTTCATCACTACATTGTGCAAGGTGCTGCTCTCGAGTGATACTAATGCACTGAAACTTACACCCTCAACAGTCTAGATGGTGTGACAGAGCCTGGCTGACTTGTCACCTTGTTGCTGATAGTTTCCTTAAAGGGCTAGTGTGTTCTGTCTGCTCCAGAGCATAGGTGGTGCCTACAAACACAGAACAAACCCATAGTCTCTGATACCATTCATCTGCATCCACCATGTCCTCTGTAGTCTGGACTCTGGACTTGATCTGTCTATTTGCTGTGGCTTAATCATTTGTACAGTTTTGTCTGCTGACCTGGTGTGGTTAGATTCAAGTCGTGTTGCACAAATGTACAATCTATAAATAACCCGGCCTACTGCAGTGTGAGACTGAGACTGAGCGGTCAAGATGATCTCAGAAGCAATAAGGTACTTACCTCACTGAGGGCTGGAGGGCCAGATGTGGGCACTGTCTCTGTACTGCTGCTGATCATCACCTCCGGACATACCTCCTTCTGCTCAACATGCTCCAGTGAATCAAGCACAATCTCTGGTGCTCTTTTGGGACCTGGCGGGGGTTCTTCTGAGTGTGAAACAATAAATCCATGCTTGTGTTCAGCTGGGTTCAACCTCTCAAATGACACTAGCTGCTTGTGTGGTACCACAGTTTTTGGTGCTTCCTGTGGCCTATCTACCGCCATGGGCACTGTCTCCTCTGTGGGGGTTTTATACACCTCTGGGTGACCATCCGGCTCCTGTGGATGGGGAGGGATAGGATAAGGCTGTGTTGGGGCAACTGGATGACCTCTGTCCCTCTCCTGACCTTTCACATGATGATCAGAAGAAGCATGATCCTTCTTACTCTTACCAAAGAAAAAGTCTTTGACTGAGTGGAGCACATTGGAAAGAGTTTCCTGAATGTGGTGGTAATCGTGAGGATCTCCCTCCTTATGGGCATGCGTCTTAGCCTCCATTCTGACCTCTGCATCTCTTGCTCTTTGTTTTTCTCTCTCAATTGAAATGTTATCTCTTTCCTGTTCTTCTCCAGGTATCCTCTCTCTCGCCACCATTCCTCTTTCTGCCCTCTCTCTCCCCTTCTCCTCCCTCTCTTTCTGTTTTTCTGCATCTGTTTTAGGATCTGCAGTAGTAGCATCCATTGCCTCCACTGCCACAGTTTCCTCCACTCGTGCAGGGATATTCTTTTCTTCAATAGTCTGTGAATGAAGGGTCTCTGCCAGAAATTGAGCCAAACTTATTCCTCCATCATATGCATTTTCACTGGTGCCCGGTCCTGTTTGACTACTGTTACTGCTGACAACCCTAGAATTTACACCATTTGAGATCTTTATCTTCTTTTTGGCAAAGGTTTCTGTGTTTTGGGGCTTGGTGGTGACAATATCCACGTTGTCAAAGTCATTGTTGGGAGTTTTGCTCCCATTCTCTGTAGTCGTCACTGGGGCCGGTTCACTGACTTCAGCACTGGCCCCATTAGGTTCTACAACAGCCACAGCCGCTGCCCCCTGGCTGACTGTGTTCTCTTCCCCATCCGGTGGTGAAGAGGGGGCACTTGGGGTCCGGCGCTTCCTCTGAGGGGGGATCGGGCTGCTTTGGAGAGGCTTTTGTTCCTGAGGCTCCTTCTGGACATTCTCCTTGCCCCTTCTCCTGCTCTCTTCCAACTCCCTCTTCTTGTTCTCTGCCTTCTGTTTCAGCTTGCCAAAAAATCTCTGGTGGATCTTGAACTCGCTCATGGTGCCCACCTCCAGAACCCCAGAGCAGGAGACAATGCCTTTGCTGTTCCTGGCTGAAGCCTGATAGATGGCTGCATCATCCACCGTGCAGCTGCAAAGAGAGAGACTCAAATAATTTTGGGAACAGTGCAGGCACCATTGAACACAATAATACACATATTCTAGACCCAAATTGTAATTTTTGTGGTGTAAATGGTGTATGGTATTCTCATTGTCTTACATACTTGTAAATTTGGAGTGTGTGGGTTTTTCCATTGCGGCCAATTTCATATTTTGGAAGACCGCAGTATCGGTCTAACTCCATGTCATCTCTGTACCACGTCAGTTCTGGGGCTGGGTTTCCTGTGGACATCACATGGAGATGGTACATCACATACATACAGTGTAGTATAATGTCCTGGTTAAATACTCTAAAAATCTATTTTTGATTAGATATACACTACCAGTCAAAGGTTTTATAACACCTACTGACTCAAGGGTTTTTCTTAATTTTTTACTATTTTCTACATTGCAGAATAATAGTGAATACATCAAAACTATAAAATAACACATACGGAATCATGTAGTGAGCAAAAAAGTGTTAAACAAATGAGAATATATTTTATATTTGAGATTCTTCAAATAGCCACCCTTTGCCTTGATGACAGCTTTTCACACTCTTCGCATACTCTCAACCAGCTTCATGAGGTAGTCACCTGGAATTTAGAATTTCTTTCCTTCTTAATGCGTTTGAGCCAGTTGTGTTGTGACAAGGTAGGGGTGGCATACAAAAGATAGCCCTATTTCGTAAAATACCAAGTCCATATTATGATAAGAACAGCTCAAATAATCAAAGAGAAACAACAGTCCATCATGACTTTAGACATGAAGGTCAGTCAATCCGGAAAATGTCAAGAACTTTGAAAGTTTCTTCAAGTGCAGTGGCAAAAGCCATCAAGCGCTATGATGAAACTGACTCTCACGAGGACCGCCACAGGAATGGAAACCCAGAGTTACCTCTGCTGCAGAGGTTAAGTTCATTAGAGTTACCAGCCTCAGAAATTGCAGCCTAAACAAATGATTCACAGAGTTCAAGTAACAGACAAATCTCAACATCAACTGTTAAGAGGAGACTGTGTGAATCAGGCCTTCATGGTCAAACTGCTGCTAAGAAACCACTACTAAAGGACTCCAATACTAAAGGAGTCCAAATTGGAGATTTTTGGTTCCAACCGCCGTGTCTTTGTGAGATGCGATGTGGGTGAACAGATGATCTCTGCATGTGTATTTCCCACCGTAAAGCATGGAGGATAAGGTGTTATGGTGTGGGGTTGCTTTCCTGGTGACACTGTCTGTGATTTATTTAGAATTCAAGGCACACTTAACCAGCATGGCTACCACAGCATTCTACAGCGATACGCCATCCCATCTGGTTTGGGCTTAGTGGGTCTACCATTTGTTTTTCAACAGGACAATGACCCAACACACCTCCAGGCTGTGTAAAGGTTATTTTACAATCAGGAGAGTGATGGAGTGCTGCATCAGATGACCTGGCCTCTACAATCCCCCAACCTCAACCAAATTGAGATGGTTTGGGATGAGTCGGACCGCAGAGTAAAGGAAAAGCAGCCAACAAGTGCTCAGCATATGTGGGAACTCCTTCAAGACTGTTGGAAAAGCATTCCAGGTGAAGCTGGTTGAGAGAATGCCAAGATTGAGAAAAGTTGTCATCAAGGCAAAGGGTGGCTATTTGAAGAATCT
The DNA here is from genome assembly GCA_023634145.1 of Thymallus thymallus. Lineage (NCBI taxonomy): Eukaryota > Metazoa > Chordata > Actinopteri > Salmoniformes > Salmonidae > Thymallus > Thymallus thymallus. The sequence continues at coordinate 23,854,504 of CM042413.1, forward strand.
CAAATATAAAATATGTTTTGATTTGTTTAACACTTTTTTGGTTACCCCATGTGTTATTTATTTCATAGTTTTGATGTCTTTACTATTATTCTACAATGTAGAAAATAGTAAAGATAAACAAAATGTACAACATGTATTGTAGTGTAGTTTCATGTTTATCTCTCATTAAGATTATGCCTCTTATGATCATTATTTTTATTTTCAGGTTACCCTTGAGGTACGAACACAGTAGACATTGGTTGTTTTTTCATGCATCTTATGAATGAATTAGTCAGCAAAAAAACAAACGGAACAGAAAGCTTTTAAAAGAAATTGTATCAAGAACCAATGCCTGTCTCGGAGTGTAGCAGTGTGCAAGGCCACAAGTTCTACTGCTGTGGTTGAGATAAGGGCCAACTCACATGCCGGGGGGAAGGCAATAGCAAAACCCGCTAAGATGTTCAACCTATTTATGTCTTGCCTCTCTGTGCAATCATTATGCCATTGCTAATTTAGTCTCATCTGCCTTTACATTTGAACAGTTTTCTTTTCTTTTCGCGCTAATGAATAAGCTATAGAAGAAAACATAAAAATAAGTCATAAGGATTTTAAAGTAACTTGTCTCTTTGTATTGTCTTCAATCAACGTTTATACATGTATCGCCCTTCTTAATTCATGTTTGCATCGCTGTTCAGAAGTAGGTTATTTTCTCTGCTTGATTTCAAACTAACCACAGAATGACTAGTACCATTGCCTCAACTCATAACTATCTAACGCATTCCAACACACATACACAAATGCCAGTAGGTATGTGAGTGTGGGCCTACCTGTAACCACACATGTTAACTTCACATTACAGTTGTCTGACACGGCCTTGGATTTTAAGGTGGTCTCAAATACAGGCTGGGTGTCCTCAGTCAGCTGAGCCATCACACCAAACAATGTACTCCTGGAGAGAGAAAGGATCCTTCAGCTTTTGTTCCTGTTCTGCAGGGCATGTGCTGAAGTACTTTCCAATGAGAAAGCCAATATCTCAAGGATCTTTTAGCCAACCATTATTCATTCTATTGTACACTTCCCACTGGGCACATAGCAGTTGAATCAACGTTGTTTTCTCGTCATTTTTATAAAATTACGCTAAACCAATGTGGAATAGACGTTGAATAGATGTCTTTGCCCAGTGGGTTGTTTATTCCAGGGAGGGGAAGAAGGCTGTTAATCATTACTGATTGTGAAGGGAGATTGAGAATCCTCTCTCAAACAGTTGACATTTCTTAGCAGTATAAAAAGTGACATGGTAACAGTACCTATAACGTTGTTGAAAATATCTATAACTTTGTATGAATTAAATTGTATATCAATAACATCAAAGAAGTCAGTATACCATATTCACTTAAAGCATTGTTAGAAACAGGTGAATATTTGCTCTTTCACTCTTAGGGGTAAACCAGGATGTGTGGTTAAGATGTTAGTTAGAATGGATGTTTTAAAAGAATGCATGACCTGATTTGAGAATACCTTGAGTAGTTATGGGACTCAGTTGTATTTATAAAGTAGGCTACAAATAAAAGTTGTGCTTTTCTTCAGAATGCTGAAATACTGTTGCATTGTTATTACTGGCCATGTGACATTTGACTTTTGGACTAAAAAAGCCTCCACAGATATGTTGAGATGGCCAAAATATATAACGGATGTGTGTCGTGGACAGAGTCACACTGAAATGCCTAGCGTCACAATGAAACAAGGAAGAAGAGATTGATCTACCTGTTTTCAGGCCTGACATTGGAGAGGTAGTTGCAGCTCTCTGAGCGGCCATTCGAAGAGCTGACCTCCTCCACATTGTAGCTGCCGCCGGACCTCCCATTGCCAGAGTAAGAACGGGTCATTGGTCTTCTGGAAGTCATTGTCCACTCAACAGATTTTCCCTCAAATATAAAGGAAAAGTGTCCACTACAGAAGACTGGTCCTTGAGTGAAAAATGTTCAGCTTGTCATGGATCAATGCCCCAGTTTCAAGTTGCAGTATCTTACTGGTGTAAGAGTTGCTGGAAAAGAAAGGAGAAAACAGCTGTGAACACAGTTAAATCTTGATCTAGATTAGGATTTGGGAAACCTTTCAACCATTCAAATGGATCCTCTTTCTCCTTTCTCAAGCAATGTAACAATTATTCAACTCAAATGTAATTCAGACAGTGGTAACTGCTTTCCTTTGACCAAACTAAGCAGTTGCAATGGAGAACGTTATAAATAGGAGCTGCTATCAGGCTCTACAAGGGTTGTTAGGAGGAGTCAAACGTAATCCTTAGACATTCTTTTACAATTCAGATATCAACATCGAACTCAAACATTTCTTGGTTGAAAGAAAAGTTTATAATATTGTGAACTTACCATTTATAAGCCTTTCAGTGTCCTTTGGAGCCTGATTCCCAGTGGCAAAGCTCTGTCTGCAACTGTCAATCATAGACGTGCTTGTGGTGCCATCAGGACACTATTTATAGCAGGCCTACAAATAGCTGCAAGTGCACATCACATTTTCCCAAGCTAGCCTTCAGACATACAGTATATTCAACAAGAGAAGGCTAAAGGTAGTCTCTGAGGAAAAATCTATAAATTCCCAAATTAGAAGAAAGTATGTCAAATAAAAATCACAAGAGATCATTATACACTATCATTATACACTATCATAGTTGACCAAGTAAGGTCATGTTAAAAACACAACCGCTTAACATGTCGACAGCAGTGAGTATGGACTCATATCTAGGTGGGACACTGTTGGTGGCAGACCTGCTGCAACACACTGATGTGTTATGCATCCAGAGATACTTGGGGATTTGTAAGTGTGCTTGGTTCTTACTCAGGGACAGCCCCCATTTAATACTGCCTGCCACTAAAGAGTTCTTCCAAAACACCCTTGAGAATGCGGGTTGTAAATTCAGCCATCTGATCACATTGCTTAATTTTCCATTGCCTGCTTAGGTTTCACGCTAAGGGAAAGGGAAGGGGCACAGAGGACTACCAGCAAAGTGGTAGTAAATGTACTATATTGCGATTTAATTCAGTCCCAATTTAAACTAATAATCACAAGTAATTTCATAAAACCAAAATACGGTTCAAATAACAATAAAAAGTCATATGCCTATTTATTTCAAAAGTAAGAAGGTGAGAGCATTGTTGAGCATTTTGAGAGACTTGAAAAGTTAAATCAAATTGAATCCACCTTTTTGGTGGCTGTGCTATGTAATCTTCGTCCACGTGTGACTGTGGATCTTGTAGTGGATAACCATTTCTCTCATTTAATTGCGATAATATTTTGCATAAGATATTTTATAAGACTGGGCTCATATACTACATATACTACGGTAAAGGGCGGGTGTCATTGTTCCGGGAAAAGGGATGTCCTTTTATTTTTTTGATTGAGATTTTAAAGAGAGGTTAAATTCTCTACTATAGTTTGTTTGAGGCAATCGAATGAATGCTGTTACAGTGTTGCGTTTACATGGTGTTTGGTCGCAGTTCAGGTATGTACAAAACATTGATACAGGTAGCCTACACAATAATAACCCTCTCTAGTCATAGAAATGTGTTGGGTGGATCACTTTTTCTAGACTCATACCATTAGCGTGTTTGTTTAGATTGTTCCCCTTCGTGTTTACCATATACTTCTATATTTCATTGAATGTAAGCATACCTCTCACAATTACAACAATTATCATAGGCCTAGTGATTTTTTTTTTCTATGAAAATAATTCAATAAAATATTATCAAACACTAATAGTTGTACAACATATTAATGTATCTTGCTTTTCAAGAGTTTAAACACTTCAACACAGCACATTATGGGATGAGTGTGCAGACAGAAATATGTGGTGGTGATTATTAGCATACCATATAACTAACAATTTTTAGCTGTAGACTAGTAGAGGACATTATTTGTCCCTAATTGTACAGCCATTAAACTGTAGAACTGTACAGCATATTGATAGTATCATATAATTGTTACTACTCTGTAATAAGCAATTTTCAGGAAGATGATGATGGACAACTGTCCAGATTCGGCCGGCCAACACAGATTGTGTTGCAAATATGCTAGCCTACCAGTCTCAATTTCTCTGGAAATATATTCATTGTCTTATGGTGATTGTCACATGCACAGTTGTAAAATGGGAGTGGGAAGAAAATCTACTAGTCACACTTGCCTATTTGTTCCATTTGGTCCACAAACATAGTCATGACATCATCTCTATGAAATGTGTTGGTTGATACCCAGTTCATTCACCTCCGGCACAACTCTGATGCCATATTTGGTATTTTTTTCCCCCTCTAACAGGCAGCACAGTGCAGGAATGCCCAGAACTGACTATACTTGAGGTTTAGAAGCTCCTATTCCACACTGAAGTGATGAAAAACATGATCAGAGGTGTGAATTTCCCCCATTTATTGTGCAAATCAACTATGTTCTGTGATCTTTGATCAGTACACTGACATAACATTATTTTGTTTTGAATAACAATTCTGTAATATAATGTTATCACGTTCCATTTTCAGACATTGTCATTGTGCAGCATCCCGTTTCTGTGTGTGTACCGTTGAACTATAAGGTGACTCTGAGTGTGAGAGCAGAGGGGACAGGTGTCCTGAACTACCAGTGGTTCAAATCTGATGAAGAGGAGGTATGGGGTTTTTGAGGATTTTTGTCATTCTTGTCTGACACAGTATTATGTTGTCAATTCATAGAGTAACACAGTGTATAACCAATGAAATGGCTCATGTTTTTTTAGGTATTTGGTGCGACCAGAGCAGATCTGACTGTCACAGCGCAGAGGTCTCAGCTCTATATTTGCCGCGTGAATGACCAGTTCTGCAACTGTGTGTTCAGTGAATGGGTGAAAGTAAAGGTCCTGGACATTGCTAAACCAGGTATATGAATCGTCTATATTAGTTACTAGTTATAAGATAATATGTTTGCAATGCAGATGTTGAAAACGTATTTGATCAATGCAGAGCACTATTTTGAGTATAATGTATTGCTATTGCATTTTTTTTTTTCTTTAGGTCTCCCAGTAGCATGGCGAGGGGAGCTCCATATCGCTGTACACCCTGCACCTCAGACTGTCAGACAGGGGCAGAGACTCACCCTCAGCTGCTCTGCCTTTGGTATTCCCATCCCACACTACCAGTGGTACAGAAATGGACATCCTCTGCTGGACAAAACCACTGACACACTGCAGGTAACTCCAGTGTTTATTTACTCCTGCACTGAGGTCATCATATTTACTCTGTCTTGACATTTGATCTGGCCGAGAGCCAAAAGTGCTTCAGCAGTCCTATGTAAACATAAGGTTTGATTTCTAGAATAGTCTTAAGACATGAGTAGAGCCAAACATGAATGGGAATGTGTTTGTCTCCCTTGCAGATACAGAATGCAGAGGCAGACCATAGAGGAACATATCTCTGCTCTGTGTCCAATGTTGAAGAAGAAAGATGGACAGAGCCAGCTGATGTTGATATAGGTAAATAGAAAAGTGATGGAGATCGAAGGGCATCTGAGCAAATAATTAGAAAGGAATGTTGTTGTTTTTAGGAAGTCACCCCACTGTGAATGAAGTTGTAAAATTGCGGAGTCTACCTTTTGTGAATGTGGCTCTGTAATTCTAAACATACGTCCCATTCGCACATGACATGACACTAGCAACAGTTATTTGTTCAGAGGTTGAGCTTTACTATTAGCATTTTCTATTTTTCCTGACAAAGTCTACCACATAATTCACTGCTTTCTGCATATGCCTCTTTGTACAAAACTGTCAAGTGGGACTTTCCATTCTGCTGAGGATTTAAGGTACTTTCCCTTTGTTAAAGACAAGGAAATGGTAAGAAGTTGTCTGGCTCTGAACAGTGGGCAGGGCTGTATAGACAACAGCTAAATTACTTGAAATGAAACTAGCCTTTGGATGTAGGTTCCCCTTTTGCATTTGTATGTGCTTTCTACATTTTGACTAAACCACTTTGAAGAAAGACTGAGGCACTTTGTTCTTGTTTGTTGTGTTAACAGATTGTGTGATCTGTGAGGTTATGCACTGATTTTTTTCTTATTTTTTTCTTTCTTTTTCCCGTTTCGTTCAGAGCCATCTAATCAACTCAAAGTCGCAGCTCCAAAACTCACAGGTATAGCTCAGTGTAAATAAAGTATCCGCTTGAGTTATTTTTAGAATGCAGTTTGAGCATTTTCTCATTGAAGAGGGGAACAGTATTTTTGGATATATGCAGTTTCATGTTTCTATAGTATAATTAGCTGTTTTCGTTGTACGGTAAATTAACCCTGATTCCACTATGGTCTTTCCGTCCAGCGACTGACAAAGTGGCCCTGCTTATTGGTAACCTCCACTACTCCCACCACCCGGACCTGATGGCCCCCACTATGGATGTCCATGAGCTGGCCAACCTGCTGCAGCAGCTGGGCTTCAGAGTGGTGTCTCTACTGGACCTCACAAGGGAGGAGATGCTGGAAGCCATTGACAAGTTCATTCTTCTGCTTGACAGGGGCGTGTATGGTGAGTTCAATACTGTACAGTATTCTGGTGGTTACATTACAAAGGAGAATGTATTTTGAATTGAGGGTTTTTCAGAGACTCTAAAAAGCTAAAGATGACAGTTCACACTGTGTTTACAGGCACTGAGCCATACACAATACATTTTATTTGGGATGTAAATATTTTTAAGAATGTATAACTTTCTGCCTCATCTAATAGCCCATGCGTGTGTATTGTTGGCTGTTATAGAAAACGAGGTCAGCTTAGTGTGAAACTAAAAAACAATCTAAAAAGTAACCACCTGGCTTTCTAGGACCTTTTAGGACCTGCACAGCTTACCTGATTCCGCTGGACAATAATACATAGAAACCAAGCAACATAATGTTTTGTTGATGAAGGACAGGGTCAGTGTTGTGTGATATTCTACACAGTATATGATTGCTAAAATGAAACCGGCTAAACATGGAGCCTTGTTTGACAGATGCATAAAGAGTGTGAAACATGTAGCTACTGCGGCTTTGCTATGTCCTACTTTCACTGGCCTGAAAGCTTCTGACTTTTTTCATGTGCGATTTCACTATTCTTGCTTATCTGTACCTCTCTCTGAACTGGAGTATACACTGAGTGTACAAAACATTAGGAACAACTTCCTAATATTGGGCTGCACCTCCTTTTTCCCTCAGAACAGCATCAATTCGTTGGGACATGGCCTCTACAAGGTGTCGAAAGCGTTCCACAGGGAAGCTGGCCCATGTTGACTCCAATGCTTCCCACAGTTGTGTCAAGTTGACTGGATGTCCTTTGGGGGTGGTGGACCATTCTTGATACACACAGGAAACTGTTGAGCATGATAGACCCAGCAGCGTTGCAGTTCTTGACAGAATCTAATCGGTGCGCCTTGCACCTACTACAATACCCCGTTCAAACGCACTTAAATCTTCTTGCCCAGTCACAATCCATGTCTCAAGTGTCTCAAGGCTTCATCTACACTGATTGAAGTGGATTTAACAAGTGACATCAATAAGGGATCATAGCATTCACCTGTTCAGTCTATGTCATGGAAAGAGAAGGTGTTCATAATGTTTTATACACTCGGTGTACTCTTCTTGTGCTCCGAATGTACTATTTTAAACCTATGAGAGACTTTGCTTTCCTGTGTTCATCTGATGAAGTAACAGTGATCAATGGTAACTAACTCTAAATAGTCATTTTGGTGTATCACTGAAATACATACAAAAATACCAGTAACGTTATGCTATCCCCCATAGCCCTGTTCTACTATGCTGGTCATGGGTACGAACGTTCAGGGAGGAATTATCTGGTGGCCATAGACGCTCCACAGCCCTACCGTCCAGAGAACTGTGTCTGTGTACAGAGGGTTATGCGCAAGATGCAGGAGAGACGGACTGCTTTGAGTGTGGTCTTACTAGACACCTGCAGAACATGGTAGGCCTCCTGATGGACACCTCATGTTACTGTTGGTTGCTCTATGTCTTGTCCAACTTTTGAACAAACAGTATTATGATTGTGGAAGGACTAAAACAAGTGTTAAGTTGTATATTTGTGTTAAGTTGTATAATTGTATTTTCAGGTACAACCAAGATTGCATAGCTTCTGAAATCAGGCCCTTGGTACCCATGGGAAACACAGTGTATGGATATGCCACGTATGTATTTTTTGTGTATGTAACAACAACTTATTTTATGAGTGTTCATTCATGGCCTGAAACCTAAATGACCTCCTTCCGCCTTAAAAGATGTGAAGATGCAGAGGCGTATGAAGTGCAGGACGGAGGGAAGAGCACTGGGATCTTCACCAAGTACCTGAACAAGCACATTCTGCAGCCGGAGAAGGTCACTCACGTCCTGGAGCAGGTCTCTGAGGGTCAGTGTTATTGTATGATAGGCTTTGCTCTTACAGTATAACGGTGGCTTTGTTAATAGTACTTCCCTCAGTCTTTGTGACTTTGGAATTTCAGGATAGATGTTTTGACATACTGTTAACACCAATCCATGACTCACATGGGAAAGACTAAATTCCCTGCTAATGAACGCAGATTAACCTCTTTTTAGGTGACTTTGGGTTCTATAGCTCCTCTACAGGAGATGCACAGTAGTGTCTGTATACATGGTCAGTGTGGAACTTGTTGTTTGATGGAGCACACACATGTTCACATCCAATGCAGTTTTTATCTCAATATCAAATCATTTCTGGGTAACAATTAAGTACCTTACTGTGATTGTTTTCAATTAAATGCTGAAAAAAAAAATATATATTCAATTTCTCAAGCAAGAATTTTGCTAGGACTGTCTGAGAGTGGTCTGAGAGGGGAGGGGAAAACTGAAAACTAGCTGTTATTGGCAGAGAGGTTTGGAGCTCTTACTTATGGGTCTGTTAACTAATTTACCACCTGGTGATGTCACCATGGAAGGCCAAAACTCCATCCCACCAAAACAGGATGAAATTTCAGGCAGTCTTTTCAAACAGCTCTTACACTAAAAGAGCATTATCATAATGTTCACAGTATTATTCCAACCTCAGTGTGGAAATATATATAAAACACAGGAAATTGTCGCTAATGGCCTTTAGCGTTCCTCTATCACTGGCTACTCCCCCTGGTGCAGCAGGTAGCAGTGGGCGGCGCTTGGAGGGGTGCGCATGCTGTCCTCGCTGTGTACTTGTTTTATTGTTTGTTACATTCTCCAGTACGAAACCAAGTTGTCGCTGAAACAGAAGGGGGAACTAACAAAGAGTCACTGACTCATGGGGGGTGTCCACTGAATGTTGACTAGCAACAACAACTGGAACCTAAAAGACACCAACCAGGAGCGCCCACAAAAATTTGCCCAAGAAGAGGCAAACAAAAGAAAAACCCACACCAAACTTAAAGACAGGACGCAAAGCAAAAAGGTGGAGCAAAACTAAATCAGACAAATGTTTGTTTAGAAATCAAATCGGGAGAGACAACTAAAGGTGTTGACCCTCCACATCTCTCAAGACCTTGAGCACTGGGCCAGCCACTTTTAAATAGCACCTGGGCCAGCACAGGTGAAACACCTTCCCACTAACGAGATGGCAAACCAGCACAGGGGTGACACATACTGAAGTCCAACCTCAAAACATACATAGAAAAAACGAAACCTGTAACATGTTTGATGAGTCTCACTGGTAACATGACTTTGTGGGACAGAGCTGCATTAGCATGTGACCTCATTCTCTGGAAATTCACACTGTTGGTCGGAGCACAGCAGGAAACCTGAGAGCAGTAGAGTTAAAGACAGCTGCTCTGGCGTGTGTGTGTGTACCACCGCTCTCCTGTGGTCAATCAGCTCCAGCTCCAGTGAACCTGCATAGCTTAACACAGCCCATCCAAGGTGGTGGTACAGTACTGTGTAGGTTGACAGCTGAAATACATTTCTGAACGTGTAATCATGAATGAATCGTGAATAATGATGAGTTAGAAAGTTACAGAGGCATAAAGATGATACCCCCCCCAAAAAAAGCTAACCTTGTCCTGTTGTTGGTAATGGTGAGTTAGCATGTTTTGGGGGTGTGATTTTTGTGCATGTGTAACTTTCATTCATTCATGGTTATCTGTAATCATGGTAGCATCCACATTAATATAGAAGTGTTCAGAAGCATATTCTATTCTTATTTACAATAAAAATGACACAATACATTATTTACCATTGATTTCTATTGGGCACAAAATAATCTGAAACACAACCAAAACAAACAGCAAATGCAGCAAACATGTTTGTAGAGTCACAAGCTTGAGGTAGTCAATGCGTGATAGGAGTATGGAACAAAATACTAAACTTTTGACTAAATTTAAAAACCACCATGCCAGTTGGGGAACCCTGCTGTACTGTCACCTCATATAAAACATTTGATCTCAAATCCAAAATGCTGGAGTATAGAGCCAAATTAAACGTTTTAGCTTCACTGTCCAAATAAATACATAAGGGAGTGTATATGCAAAGGAGGCAGATATCATGTTCTTTATTTGATCACAAAGTATGAACAAAAATACCTGATATAAAATATATATATACGTGCCAGTACAATGTTTTATGTGCTATAATTCAGTCAATATATGATGGATCTAAAATAATCTAAAAGTGTGGATTATCTTCATCCATTGTCTACTGTTGCATTTATCCTATTTTAAACCTTATAACAATTTTGACAACCACTGCTAATTCATGTCTAGGAAATAATATTCACTGAAGTGACAGATCATGAGACCATGTTCCCAGAACCTCATTTGAAGAGTTATGATCGATGTCCTGCTTGTCTTGGAGTTATTTATTAATGGAAAAATAGTTGATGATGAACTGCTGTCCACTCAACTCTAATGGAAACATGACGAAGACAGCATGCTTAAAATATGTACTAAAGCCAAATCCTCTGCAGGGCTAAGAGTAAGCCTGTATCCAGGGCCCTGAATAGGGTTTCAGTGTATCAGTTGAATAGGGTTTCAGTGTATCAGTTGAATAGGCTTTCAGTGTATCAGTTGAATAGGCTTTCAGTGTAACAGTTGAATAGGGTTTCAGTGTATCAGTTGAATAGAGTTTCAGTGTATCAGTTGAATAGGTTTTCAGTGTTTCAGTTGAATAGGGTTTCAGTGTATCAGTTGTCCCTTTCCTCGTCTGGCCAACAATGCCTTATACATGCCTGTCACCTAAACATTTCACTCTTATTGTCCACATGTTTATAATTTCAGTCAGTCAAATAGTATTATTATTTTAATTTCAGCCCTACTATTGAACCTTCCTTAAGAAAAGCTGTTATCTTGGCAGCATAGGCTAACCTTTAACCTTTGTCCTGTTCCACAGATCTAGGCAGAGACCCTCTGGTCACAGGCAAGCAGGCGGTAGAGATCAAACACACGCTGAAGGAGCCTCGCTCCCTCACAGATCCGGTCAGGACCACCGGCCACACTAGGGAGCTACGTCTGAGAGATGCCTGCTGGAGACAGGCCAACGGTACGTTCTCACCACAATATCCACATTCCAGACCCTTTTTCACAATAAATTGAAATCTAAAGACACTATTGACTCATTATTGTATGTATGTCAAGTGATGTTCTTATTTGAGATACATTAGCTATTGTTTTGTGTTTCTTTTGCTATGAAATACTGTAAAGTAATGTTCTTGCTCTAAGCTAGTCTTATCAAGAAAGAGGAAATGCAACATGTTCCCTCCTCCCTACACACCCTCCAGTTCTGCATGTGATATGGATGTGGCTGTTAAAGACTGTGTGGTTTGGCATGAGTCATGTCCATCACACCGCCATTCAATAGTTTACTGTTTATTTGTGGTGATAACAGACAGGGAACCTGTTTGTATATTTAAAGTCAATCATAAGCTTTCACTCACAGTATATCATTTTTATGCATAACAGAATATACTTTTGTAGTCCCCGTCACATAAAAACGTGCTTATTCTGTGTTATTTATTCAGATAGAATGTTGTCATCACTGAAGTTCTTGAAAATCCCCATGTATATTTTAGGCTCAGATTTTAAAGAACAAACTCAAACTGTAACCTTTTTTAAGGACAAGGGGACTTCTGATAAAAGCAACTTTTATGATAATATGCCCGGCCAATTCTCTTATCTAGTCTTCTGATATCATCCCGCACAGAGCTACCACGTCAGAAGCGGCTTATTTTCCCCTGTGGAGTTGAGGTGGAGGTCAGCTTCTCAGCCTTGTTCTCCAACGTCATGGTTGCCTTCGGCACAGTGAAAACCACTGGCCCCAGAGCCCAGGACTGCACTGTTACTCTGAGGAGCACACCTGTGAGTCACCTTTTCACCTTACTTGTTGATACTGGCCACATCATGTAGAGGGCAGGGTGTGGTGAACAAACAGCCCTTAATAAGCATTTTGATTTAGTTGCATATCTTCCCATGACACTGCAGATACATATATGATTGACAGGACTTTATAACTCCTTGTGTGACCCTAGAAATGTATGCATACCGTCATGTGAAAAAGTAAGTACACCCCCTGGAAAGTTCTCTTTTTTTTTTGTAATCTTCACTTCAACACTATTGACAGATAAAGGTTACCCAATTCAACAAATCACACAAAAATAAATAAATACATTGAGAATGTTATACAATTAAAATACACAAAAAATAATTTTCCTTATGAGGAAAAAGTTAGTACACCCCTACCTTTGCCATCACATAACATGAGTTAGAATTAGGTGTATCAAAACAAGTGCAAATGATTAGAAAACATTAGAGAGAAATTTAGGAGGGTCCAGCCTTCCAAAAAGATAAGAAAATTGGTCTGTATGTCTGTATGTGAATCCATCTGTAGGCAACCCTCACAACAAAACTGAAAACAGAAGGTTAAGAAAATATGTTTAGGAGAAGGTTCTAAGAGTGGCTTCTGTACATGGTGTCTGAACTATTTCCGTTTGTGGTTACAGATATATTATCCGAACCTGACACAGCATTACTCTTTGTAATTTTGAATATTTATTGCTCATAAAACAACTTTATGTATGTAGAGAACATGAAGGTACAAAGGTTGTCAAGAGTGCAAAAATCATCCCCTCTTTCCTCTGTAGACTCAAGGGCATATCTTAAGCACAGCACACAATTTGGCATAGTTCTGCCTTATGTGGCATATGTCCTCTCGGCTTTCACAACAGCGGTAACACCTAAAGGGTTATCAGTCATTGAATGATGTTTCCCATTTACAAGAATGTTGTGCTCATATATAGAGTTCCTAGCTGTAATAAATGGCCGAAGTGAGAAACAAGAGCAGGAAATTGGGGCACAACTGCTTATCAAGCTTCTGCTTCTGTGGCGTAATAACTCCTTGGAGCATACTGACACCTAGTGGTTCAATGCATTATGTTCTCCCTACACAGTCTCCAGTACATATAAAACCAATACACCATGTATAATTTGTAAATTAATTAGAAGTGGGTATGACAGGTTTTGATTTAATTGTATTTTATTCCCAACCTCTGTCTAGGCAATGGAGGATATCTTCTCTAGTCCTGGCAGGTCAGGTGAAATGGACTCTCTCTTGATAAACAACTTGGTTGCTGAAAACCCTGACTCTAGCCTCAGACTTTGTGGCCTTCAAAAGCTCCAGGTATGCTTACTATTTCTGCGTCCTCATATTTAACATAGCTATTGCAATCTAGCGTTTATTCAATGGTAAACTAAACGTGTGAATAAAAACCTGTATTTAGTTTTTTTTCTCTCTGTTCCAAAGGGATCCTTAGTGATAAAGGTGGACCTACACTATACTCACACGGGCAGCAAGCTGCGGCTGCAAGAGAGCAAACAGCTGGACATAGGAAAGCCTTTGGTAGCATCCAGTGATCTGTACAGGGGACAGCAAGCAGTGGTGGCCCAGAGACAAGAAGTTGCCCCTGCCCAGAGTATGGGCCACGTTTCACACAGCAAGCAGCCGCCACGTCAGACACCGGGCCAGCCAGGTCGCCCCTTCACCAGGAAGGCAGAGTGTGCCGCCAAAGTCCCCACTGCAAGGAGCAATGAACCAGAGGAGAATGATGAGACTGAACCTCAAGACTTTACCATTTGATTTCCGCTCTCCACGTCTTCAGAAAGAGGATAGTTTAGTAGTAGTGACTAGTGTAGTCAATAGGATATTTGCTGTTTAGGTTTAAAGCAATAATAAAATCAGCATGACATTCCATTTCTCTGGTTAGGCTACGTTTCATCAGTTTTAATGATGGTTGTGAGGTTTGTGTGTGTCAGTGTGTGTATATATGCGTGCATGTTATGTTTATGTTCCTCTCTTAAAGCACTATTCGGTTCTCAGTTCTCAGCATGACACTCGAGCAATATTTATTCTTAAATGACTACAGAATGAAAGAAGATGACTTTTCTACATGCTTGTGAATAATAACATTAATAATGCACATTTCAACTCTTATGTACCTGTATGTAACGATTATAATGAATTAAATACAATTTTGATTAATGTATTAGTGTATAAAGATTATGATTAACACAGAATTTGTGGTTTTATATTTTAACGACTTAAAACCATATTTAGGGGAGAGTGGGGTGATTTGTGCCAGGGGGGCAGTTGATCCACCCCTTGTTTCTGGAAAACCATAGAAGAAATTGGTCATGTGACCACATAATTTTGAAAAGCCATCCATTTTACTCATCCTCCAAAGAAGAGGGACACATGGCATGAGAGGTAAGCACATTTTAGCTAAAAAAAATGTGTCCTTTCAAAGTAAAATTTCTATGATTAAGGTTTTTGGATTGTAGTGTCTGAACAATTATAGACAAGTTTGAAAACATTTCACACATGTTTTAGTGCTTTAGCAGGCTACACAATGAGTCTATAGAGTTAGCATGATGTTAGCTCTTAACTGCTGGATCATGCTAGTTTTTCAAACTTGTGGGTCTGGGGTGATTTGTGCCAAAGGGCCCAGTGGCACAACTCACCCCCACTTATGATTATTTTCAACATATTATTAGTTTGTAATTGTACATTGTACTCTTACGTTTTAGCACTTAAACTATGTGACATTCTTAATTTTAGACCAAAACCCATCATGCCACGGACTTATAAACAGAAGACAGACAGGGCTTCAACTCCTCTTGTGGAGTTGGACAGAGCAGTGAAAGAGGTGCAACAGGGAAAGACCATACGTCAGGTGGCAAGGGAGATGAAGATCTGACCTTGAAAAGATTCATGGAGAAGAAAAAGATAGGAGAAGTAACAAAGACAGGGTATAAGAGAACAGGACTTGCCAACCAAGTCTTCAAAGAATACATGGAGACAGAGCTGGCAGACCATATAAAGGCACTAGCAGCAATGTTGCACAACTTACTCTGCACCATATTTGTGAAACAATTTTATTTCAGATCCAAAGTCATTGTTCTCAGGGATGCACCACATCCTGAAATATATGTACATCCTTAAGTTGAAGGCATTACTGTCATGGCCTCACTTTAAAGTCACTTTGAGTAAAAACTGGCACAACTCACCCCACTTTCCCCTATATATAGCCTATTTTAACCGTATTAACGATAAGCCTACAATTCATTACAATTTCCGTACATTTAAATAAAAAATAAAATAATTCAGACAAAAGACAAGAAAGGCAAGCTAAAATAAACATCATATAAGCAGACATGATGAGCAGATGAGGAACCAGAGGATATTAGCTAGCTAATTCAATTTTCACATTTGCCAAACAATAAGAATCCTAAACATTTATGACTGATATGTACGAAACAATTCATTTCAATGAATTCAATTCATAGCTAAATAAAAAAAATCATATTCGTTTTTAAACATGGTGTCACATCTTCAGATTCAGTGAATCTGGATAGTTTACTAAATATATCATTCGACATTTGAAAGGTCTATAACATACAGAAAACAAGACTATCATTACCTATTAAAGAATAATGTAACGTTAGCTAGCTCACTAGACACAGATTCATCGATATGACTAACTACCATTGCGCGAATGTACTGGGCTTACTGAGGTATAACAAGAATATCTCCCCTTCTGCAACAAGCCCTGGTAGCTCGCCGTGATCGTATAGTGGTTAGTACTCTGCGTTGTGGCCGCAGCAACCCCGGTTCGAATCCGGGTCACGGCATTGCAAACACAATGTCACGGCAAAAGGGTAATTTCTTTTCTCCTGGTTTTTCTTCTTTCTTTTTTTTTTTTATTCCAAATGTTATTATAAATTGTCCTCGTTAATTCATTGCTGTAGTCATTCACATTCAATGTGTTAGATATCCGCTAGGGGGTGGAAGAGTCACTATACGGTAATTGTTTTGCTGAGACTTGTGCGAAGAGCCTTCAATCAAGTCTATTTATAAAGCAGTTGCCACTAAGTCCTTATACAGAAACCCAGCTAAAAACCCCAAAGAGCAAGCAATGCAGACGTAGAAAAACTCCCTAGAAATGCAGGAAACCTAGGAGGATATTATAAGAGTACATGGCCATTAAGACCAGATCGTTCTTCAAGATGTTCAAATGTTCATAGATGAACAGCAGTGTAAAAAAACAATCACAGTGGTTATAGAGGTCAGTACCATCCTCAGGAGTAAATATCTATTGGCTTTTCATAGCTGAGCATTCAGAGGTCGAGACAGCAGTTGTGGTAGAGGGAGAGAGAGAGAGGGATATATTAAATGCAAATGATCATATTCTGAATAAAAGGCATCATGAAAACATGTATTCATACCTGCCCACAGATTGAAATCGATGTAGCCAAGGCTGGGCCTATTATTGGGCACATCACCAACAAACTATCATGGTCCAAACACACCAAGACAGTCGTGAAGAGGGCACGACAAAGCCTATTCCCCCTCAGGAGACTGAAAAGATTTGGCATGGGTCCTCAGATCTTCAAAAAGTTCTACAGCTGCTCCATCGAGAGCACCCTGACTGGTTGCATCGCTGCCTGGTATGGCAACTGCTCGGCATCTGACCACAAGGCACTACAGAGGGTAGTGCGTACGGCCAGGACCGGTGCGTGCATTTCTGCCGCTCTAGGCGAAACACAATTGTGCCGCCCCTCTATTTTCAACGTACAATAAACCAACAACACGCATCCAATACAAGCCATAAGCAAAAAACAGCAACACAAATGCCAATATATACACATCACGCAACGCACAAATGTCAATTTCAACTAATATTGAAAATATTTATATAAAAAACCTTGTCACACGGACACACACACATATGCGCAGCAAGGCGCATATCATCAGCAGTCTTAAAACCACTAGACAAAAACGCTTATCTTGCCTTTCAGAAGTGTACACGGCGGGCTTTCATGGCTGCAAAGGTCTTCACTGCATCCTCCATTTTGATCATCTGTGCCAGTTCATGTTCAATAGAGATTGTTGCCAGTCCATTCAATCTCTCTTGTTTCATTGTACTCCGAAGGTAGTTTTTTATTAGTTTCAACTTTGAGAAACTCCGTTCTCCTGAAGCAACTGAAACAGGGAGGGTAAGAAGCACCCGTAAAGCTATGAAATCATTATGGAAAACTGATTCCATCTTATTGTCACAGATACATTTGAGTGCGTCAAGTGGTTTAGTTCCAGCTGCTACGCGTCTGCTCAAAGCCGTTAACTCCGCAAAAAATTCTTGCCCATCGACATCTCTGAAGTTGTGTGTCAGGGCCTTTTCCAGTGCTGTGCATTTTTGCAGAACATCAAAAGCGTTTTTCTATTTGATGGATGCAATGTC
Source organism: Thymallus thymallus (assembly GCA_023634145.1). Lineage (NCBI taxonomy): Eukaryota > Metazoa > Chordata > Actinopteri > Salmoniformes > Salmonidae > Thymallus > Thymallus thymallus. Next base: position 23,872,244 of record CM042413.1, read on the forward strand.
ATACAACACCCCAAATATGTCACCATGCTCCTGCTGCTGAGAAAACCGCTCCTCCACAGCATTGATAGCGCAGTTCAGTATGGTGTTGAAGATAAACATCCCTGGGGAAATCAATTCCTTTTACCTGATATGGTCCTCTCTCTGTCAACACGTCTAATAGTTCTTGCTTGATTGGTGTTGGCCATTTGCTGGGATCTTTCATATCCTCCTCACCTTGTCCGTGTACCGGTAGTAGCGACGCTACATGTTCAGCGGCTCTTGTGGCTCCGCCGGTCTCTGGTGGTAGGGGAGGCGTGTCATCATCGCTAGCCGGGCAGCTAGCAACGGCGGTAGAGCTGTTCACGTCAGTCTCCGGGGTTCTGGAAGGGCCAGCATTCTCCTTTTTATTCCCACTTGGTCCGGGATCAATATATTTCAAAAAAATTATTATTTTGTTTTTGGAGCGCTTGCTCCTTTGCTAATTTTATTTTTTGTACCCACAACCCGACAGTTTTGGTCGTTTAGACATGGTTTAACAGTGTACTGTTGCGAGCTCGGCAAGAAGAAGATGGCATGAGACAGAGATTGATTTGACAGAGAGTTCCTGTGCCCCATACACCGCACGACCCCAGGAATGTCACACTTTATTATCCTCCTTCAGCTTTTGACAACGAACCTAACCTCCGGCCATGCAAGGCTCGGTTACGGTAGGCACTGTAACATTCTCCCTCCCCCAATAACCTGAACTCAGACAACTTAAGAACACATAACCACATAACATTAGCTGACCTCGTGAGACGGGGAGGGGGACGGGTTGGGACGGATTGGTGATTTTGATTGACAGACACACATTCCTCACCAATGGACTACAAGAGGCGTTTCGGTTTTTATTTATTTTTTAAGCCCACATTTTGCCACCTTTCCAAAGTGCCGCTATAGGCCGTCGCATAGTCTGCCTATACACACGCTCCGGCCCTGCGTACGGCCCAGTACATCACTGGGGCCAAGTTTCCTGCCATCCAGGACCTCTATACCAGGCAGTGTCAGAGGAAGGCCCTAAAAATTGTCAAAGACTCCAGCCACGCTGGTCATAGACTGTTCTCTCTGCTACTGCATGGCAAGCACCAAGTCTAGTTCCTAAAGGCTTCATAACAGCTTCTACCCCCAAGCCATAAGACTGCTGAACCATTTATTTGCATTGACACCCCACTTTTTTACGCTATTGCTACTCACTGTTTACTATCACTTTACCCCTACCTATATGTACATTTTTATCTCAATTACCTCAACTAACCTGTGCCCCTGCACATTGACTCTGTACCGGTACCCCCTGTATATGGCTTGTAAGTGAACATTTCGCGGTAAGGTTGTATATGGGGCATTTGAATTATGAGAAGATGCCCAATCATGTAAACCCAAAAAATGTTTGGTATAAAAAAGTGGATAAATGTAGTTTCATGACTGCTCTCGCTATGTTCATTCTGAGTCATACAATTGGTCAATAAAATCGGATGAGGGATAGATATCCCGGACGCAAGATGGCGGTACAATTCCTTTTAAGTCCTTTGTCATAAACGACGTAGCCTAAAATGAATAATACCGCCATCTTGCGTCCGGTTTGGCTACCCCTCATCCGTTTGACTTTAGGCGCTAAACATTCATAAACATGGAATTCATAGGAGACTGAAAACCCCACATTTTGACCGCATAGTAAAAAATTTAAGGATGAAATATTAATTTGTGGTATTATTTATTTAGGGCTGTTGCCCATTTTGTGGACATCGCTCCCGTTGGTTCTCATTGACGTCTGTCTATTCTAAGGGATCCGCCCTCTAGCTCAAGTTGCAAGTGGTGAATGGTGAATGGTCACCCATCGTTCGGCCACGGGTATTGCTCCTGGATCTTGATGTGAGCGTCATTTCAATGATTCCGCACTGTGGCCAGTCTCTGTGTTGTGCTAACTTCATGGGATAGACAATGCTGCGTCTTGGCAGTAGAATCTTCAACTGCTGCTGGTCTGGTTGATCGGAAAATGTAGTCATTCAGTGACATTGCTTACATGCTGTGTTTAGTTTATTGTTCTGGTCCTAGACGCAGACCAGCAATTCTGTGAGAAGATGTTGAGCCGAATAATGAGTGGCAGCATCAGGAATCTGGATAGAGAATATGACTGCACCGTCAGACTCCTGGATGACACGGAATACACATGCACAATTCAGGTCAGTCACGTGTACTATATTCCTACAATAACTGTTTATATTCCCTCCGCAGAGCATATGGCAAGGCAAGTGCTGCAATTGTCTCCATATAGAAAAGCACGCACAGTGTTTCAGGATGCTACTACCGCAAGGGTCCGCGCTATCCGGTATCCCTGGGACATCCCTACCCCATTGAAGTTAACGTTTAAAATTGTTAAGGTAAGGGCTAAGGTTAGGGTTAGAGTTTACGGTATGGACGTCCCAAGTATTCCGGATAGCACTGACCCTTAAGCAAGTGCCCGCATTCTGCACGTCCCGCGATAGACATGATCTGAATCTATTGCTGTGTGAATAACTTGTTTTCTAACACATTTTTGCCATAGCCTATGCCAGGGATCATCAACGTGGCCCGATTTTCTCTTGAGCGCATGGTCGGGACGCAGGAACATAATTACAAATTACAATTTGTAGACTGCAAATTGACCGCAAGAAGCCCAAACATAAATAATATTTGACTAACCTTGCTTACTTTTGTATATGATCATGTATCTCTATTATGCGTGAGAATACTTGGGAGCAGATTTCTTAAATAAAAATCACTCGAAGCTGAGTTCCTGTTGTTTTTCCAGTCTATTATATCCAACAATAACACACATAAAATCCAAATAAAACCACCCGGGGGTCAAATTTGGGGAACCCTGCTCTATGCCATCTGTACCATCTGCACGTAGAAGACGTCCTATAGGCAACTGCACGTCCGATGAATAGACTGGGTGCTCCAGTCTGTATGATAATCCACCAGCCACAGGACCTTATCAGCGTTTTTGTTGCTGAACATGGCAAACATAATCTGGCAAACTATTGGAATTGTTATTATTCACCCCCATGACACCGCTGGAAGTGGGGGTTTGAAAAGTGATCAACAGTTTTCCGGTTTTATACTTGAATCTGTCAACTGTTTTAATAGAGTTCCATGTTATTTTTACTCTAATTGAATTTTATTGTTAATCAAGAGCAATTCGTTTACTGAAACTGTTATGAGCCTTTATATAGTTCACTACTATACATAGACATAGAATAATAATACAAAAACGTATGTTTTGTAGAAAGTAAAGTGAGATAGATTTCCTCTAGAGGAAGATAGGAAGGAATAAGATGCTTGTTTCTTTTTATTTGGTTTGCTGCTAGTCTTGCTTTGATGTAGCCTTAGTTTTATCTTCAGCCTGAAATACAGGTAGGGGAGAGGGCAGATCACAATCAATTACAGTAAGTTTGTGTGTGTGTGTGTGTGTGTGTGTGTGTATTCATCTGTGGATCATCATTCCTCAGAAGTTAGTAGGGGGAGCTGTCTCCTGGACTGAGGAAATCCCTAGAGAGACCCTAATCATTTTTAACACATTGAGACATTCAACAAATCTTGTAGAAGGAACATTTCTAAAGGTTTAGGGACACCTGTATGATGCAATGAAATGTTAAAGCTGTAGTCCTTGTTTCTGTTGTTTTCTAAAACATTTCCCTTTTGGATGCATGCATTTCTGTTGGAGATATATCTTTCCTCTAGAGTTGATGATATGAGGTAGAATCTCAGAGCTCCAGGAGAATTAGAGTGATTCCAGAAGGCCCATGTTGTAAACAGGGCGTATTAACAGCCCTTGTATTCCTGCTAGTGCCTTGAGGCTGAACTGAAGTCATGGGGATGAGGAGTGATGAAGCAGAGCGTGTCTGCCTATTCTCTGCTCTTGCAGTCTGGACAGGAGTATTGGCTCTCTCTCTCGCTCGACCTGACTGCAGTTCGGTGTCGTTACCAACTTCAGTGGGCAAATGCTCTTCGATGGCCACTGGCACGCTGGAGAAGTGTGCTCTTCACAGATGAATCTCGGTTTCAACTGTACAGGGCAGATGGCAGACTGCGTGTATGGCTTTGTGTGGGCGAGCGGTTTGCTGATGTCAATGTTGTGAACAGAGTGCCCCATGGTGGCGGTGGAGTTATGGTATGGGCAGGCGTAAGGACAACGAACACAATTGCATTTTATGATGGCAATTTGAATGCACAGAGATACCGTGATCTTATCATTCTCGTGATCATTGTCGAGATCATGTTGAGATCATGGTCCATTGTCTCGCCATTCATCTGCCACCATCACCTCATGTTTCAGCATGATAATGCATGGCCCCATGTTGCAAGGACCTGTACACAATTCCTGGAAGCTGAGAATGTCACAGTTCTTCCATGGCCTGCATACTCACCAAACATGTCACCCATTGAGCATGTTTGGGATGCTCTGGATCGACGTGTACAACAGCTTGTTCCAGTTCCCGCCAATATCCAGCAACTTCAAACAGCCGTTGAAGAGGAGTCGGACAACATTCCACAAGCCACAATCAACAGCAGAACTGGGCAAAGGCTGGCCCAGGGGGCCGTATGCGGCCCGCGATCTGATTCAAAACGGACCGCGGAATCATACTCAGATCACATAAAGAATTTGCAATAGTAAAGTTTTGTCTTTCAAATTAAAAGCGCAATGAATACTCATCTTTGTATAATGATTTAACTCCCACAGATTGTGTGACATTTATGTTTAAGGCACATATACAGTGGGGAGAACAAGTATTTGATACACTGCCGATTTTGCAGGTTTTCCCACTTACAAAGCATGTAGAAGTCTGTAATTTTTTATCATAGGTACTCTTCAGCTGTGAGTAACGGAATCTAAAACAAAAATCCAGAAAATCACATTGTATGATTTTTAAGTAATTAATTTGCATTTTATTGCATGACATAAGTATTTGATACATCAGAAAAGCAGAACTTAATATTTGGTACAGAAACCTTTGTTTGCAATTACAGAGATCAAACGTTTCCTGTAGTTCTTGACCAGGTTTGCACACACTGCAGCAGGGATTTTGGCCCACTCCTCCATACAGATCCTTCAGGTTTCGGGGCTGTCGCTGGGCAATACGGACTTTCAGCTCCCTCCAAAGATTTTCTATTGGGTTCAGGTCTGGAGACTGGCTAGGCCACTCCAGGACCTTGAGATGCTTCTTACGGAGCCACTCCTTAATTGCCCTGGCTGTGTGTTTCGGGTCGTTGTCATGCTGGAAGACCCAGCCACGACCCATCTTCAATGCTCTTACTGAGGGAAGGAGGTTGTTGGCCAAGATCTCGCGATACATGGCCCCATCCATCCTCCCCTCAATACGGTGCAGTCGTCCTGTCCCCTTTGCAGAAAAGCATCCCCAAAGAATGATGTTTCCACCTCCATGCTTTACGGTTGGGATGGTGTTCTTGGGGTTGTACTCATCCTTCTTCTTCCTCCAAACACGGCGAGTGGAGTTTAGACCAAAAAGCTCTATTTTTGTCTCATCAGACCACATGACCTTCTCCCATTCCTCCTCTGGATCATCCAGATGGTCATTGGCAAACTTCAGACGGGCCTGGACATGCGCTGGCTTGAGCAAGGGGACCTTGCGTGCGCTGCAGGATTTTAATCCATGACGGCGTAGTGTGTTACTAATGGTTTTCTTTGAGACTGTGGTCCCAGCTCTCTTCAGGTCATTGACCAGGTCCTGCCGTGTAGTTCTGGGCTGATCCCTCACCTTCCTCATGATCATTGATGCCCCACGAGGTGAGATCTTGCATGGTGCCCCAGACCGAGGGAGATTGACCGTCATCTTGAACTTCTTCCATTTTCTAATAATTGCGCCAACAGTTGTTGCCTTCTCACCAAGCTGCTTGCCTATTGTCCTGTAGCCCATCCCAGCCTTGTGCAGGTCTACAATTTTATCCCTGATGTCCTTACACAGCTCTCTGGTCTTGGCCATTGTGGAGAGGTTGGAGTCTGTTTGATTGAGTGTGTGGACAGGTGTCATTTATACAGGTAATGAGTTCAAACAGGTGCAGTTAATACAGGTAATGAGTGGAGAACAGGAGGGCTTCTTAAAGAAAAACTAACAGGTCTGTGAGAGCCGGAATTCTTACTGGTTGGTAGGTGATCAAATACTTATGTCATGCAATAAAATGTAAATTAATTATTTAAAAATCATACAATGTGATTTTCTGGATTTTTGTTTTAGATTCCATCTCTCACAGTTGAAGTGTACCTATGATAAAAATTACAGACCTCTACATGCTTTGTAAGTAGGAAAACCTGCAAAATCAGTAGTGTATCAAATACTTGTTCTCCCCACTGTAAATAACAACTGCACAAGGACAGACAGTGACTGACAGGCTGACATACACGTCACACTTAGTAGCTAGCTAGAAATTGCGCAAAAATGAGAAGAAATGGAAAGTAGACAATTAATGTAGGGTGTTCCAGCAAGAGTAGACATCAAAATATTTCTTTATTGAGGTATCAAGGAAAGCTGTGTGCTTAGTGTGCAAAGAGAGCATCGCTGTCTTGAAAGAATACAACATGTCCCGACACTTCCAAACGAAGCATGCAGAGAAATATAGGAATATGTCTTCTGAGCAGAGGGCAAGTGCATCAAAAGAGTTGCTTTCTCAGTTGCAAAAGCAGCAAGGAATTTTCACAAAATTGCATTCAGCAAATGACAGAATTATGAGAGCTAATTCGGAAGTTTACATACACTAGGTTGATGTCATTAAAACTAATTTTTCAACCACTCCACAGATTTAATGTTAACAAACTATAGTTTTGGCAAGTCGGTTAGGACATCTACTTTGTTCATAACACAAGGAATTCTTCCAACAATTGTTTACAGACAGATTATTTCACTTATAATTCACTATATCACAATTCCAGTGGGTTAGAAGTTTACATACACTAAGTTGACTGTGCCTTTAAAAAGCTTGGAAAATTCCAGAAAATTATGTCATGGCTTTAGAAGCTTCTGATAGGCTAATTGACATCATTTGAGTCAATTGGAGGTGTACCTGTGAAGGTATTTAAAGGCCTACCTTCAAACTCAGTGCCTCTTTGCGCGACATCATGGGAAAATCAAAAGAAATCAGCCAAGCAAAAAAAAGTCTGGTTCATCCTTGGGAGCAATTTCCAAACACCTGAAGGTAACACGTTCATCTGTACAAACAATTGTACGCAAGTATAAACACCATGGGACCATGCAGCCGCCATACTGCTCAGGAAGGAGACGCGTTCTGTCTCCTAGAGATGAATGTGCTTTGGTGCGAAAAGTGCAAATCAATCCCAGAACAACAGCAAAGGACCTTGTGAAGATGCTGGAGGAAACCAGTACAAAAGTATCTATATCCACTGTTAAACAAGTCCTATATCGACATGACCTGAAAGGGCGCTCAGCAAGGAAGAAGCCACTGCTCCAAAACTGCCATAAAAAAGCCAGACTATGGTTTGCAATTGCACATGGGGACAAAGATCATACTTTCTGGAGAAATGTCCTCTGGTCTGATGAAACAAAAATATAACTGTTTGGCCAGAATGACCATTGTTATATTTGGAGGAAAAAGGGGAGGCTTGCAAGCCGAAGAACACCATCCCAACCATGAAGCACGGGGGTGGCAGCATCATGTTGTGGGGGTGCTTTGCTGCAGGAGGGACTGGTGCACTTCACAAAATAGATGGCATCATGAGGAAGGAAAATTATGTGGACATATTGAAGACATCAGTCAGGAAGTTAAAGCTTGGTCGCAAATGGGTCTTCCAAATGGACAATGACCCCAAGCATACTTCCAAAGTTGGCTTAAGGACAAAAAAGTCAAGGTATTGGAGTAGCCATCACAAAGCCCTGACCTCAATCCAATAGAACATTTGTGGGCAGAACTGGAAAAGCGTGTGCGAGCAAGGAGGCATACAAACCTGACTCAGTTACACCAGTTCTGTCAGGAGGAATGGGCCAAAATTCACCCAACTTATTGTGGGAAGTTTGTGGAAGGCTACCTGAAACGTTTGACCCAAGTAAACAATTTACAGGCAATGCTACCAAATACTAATTGTGTGTATGTAAACTTCTGGCCCACTGGGAATGTGATGAAAGAAATAAAAGCTGAAATGAATCATTCTCTCTACTATTATTCTGACATTTCACATTCTTAAAATAAAGTGGTGAACCTAACTGACCTAAGACAGGGATTTTTTACTAGGACAAAATTGCTAAACATAGCAAGCCATTCGCTGAGGGCGAATTCATTAAAGAATGTTTAATTGACTCTGCAGCAGTACTTTGCCCCGACAAGAAGGAGCTGTTTGAAAATGTTTCCCTGTCAAGACGAACAGTGACACGGCGTGTTGAGGACGTCGCAGAGGATGTAGAACAACAGTTGAAAGACAAGGTAAAGGATTTCAACTATTTCTCCTTGGCCCTGGATGATAGCAGTGATGCACGTGCAGTTGTTGATATTCTTACGAGGCATAACCCCAGACTTTGAAATTACAGAGGAGCTTGCTTCAGTGCAGTCAATGAAGAGCACAACCACAGGGAAATATTAATAAGTGTGTGGCAAAGCAGGGACTGAGTTTTAAAAAGGTATCCAGTGTGACCACTGATGGGTGCCAAACATGACAGGAAAAAACTTTGGCCTTTTGAAAAGGATACAAGATCAAGTAGCTGAGCTGAACCCAGATCAGAAAAGTATTTTCCTGCATTGCATTATTCATCAGGAGGTGCTCTGTAAATGTGTTCTGAAAATGAGACATGTTGTGGATACAGTCACTAAAGTGGTAAACTTCATAAGAGCAAAATCTTTAGGCAGTTTGTCTCACTGTTGGAAGAGCGAGTCGGGTCATGCAGATCTCCCCTACCACACAAACATGAGATGGCTGATTTTGGGGAAGGTTCTTAAAAGGGTGTGGGACCTGAAGTCAGAGATTGCTGAGTTTTTGCAAATGAAAGGAAAATATGTGGATTTCCCTCAACTGCAAGATAAAGAATGGTTGGCAGATTTTTCCTACATTGTGGACATCATGACCCTCATGAATGAACACATGAATTCCAAACTACAAGGGAAGGGCCTTTTTGCACATCAGATGTACAGCCTTGTCAAGGGAAGCCAACAAGTAGAAGCCAACAATCTCACCCACCCACCGACACAACTAGTCTGTTCCCTATCAGATGACCAGTGGGAGAAGTATACATCGCTGCTGCGTGCTTTGAACGGTGAGTTTTCTCGTCATTTTTGAGGATTTCAAAGTGTTGGAAAATTACATGCTGTTGGTTTTCTCTCCTTTCACCTTCAATGTGGATAACGCTCCCACTGACCTGCAACTTGAGCTTATCGATCTTCAGTCTGATGCAGTGATTGGAGAACTATTCAAAACAATGTCACTGACGAGGTTCAATACATCTCTCGATGAACAAATCTTTCCAAAGATTAGGAGTCATGCTCAGAAGATGTTTGTACTGTTTGGGTCAACCTATCTATGAGAACAGACATTTTCAGTGATGAAATATAACAAGTCAAGGCACAGATCATCTCTTACATAGCGACGTCAGAAACGATACCTGACTTCACTGCTCTAGTCAATGCCCATCAGAGACTTCACTCCTCACACTGATTGAGTTGTTTCAATGTAATGTTGAGCTCTCTCTCTTTCTTGTGTTTTTGTGCATACCCGTTAACAAGAGTTCTGTCCGTGGTGCTGAATGCACAGTGTACTTTTCCCTCTGTGTAGTTCATTGCATGTTTAATAATGAAAATACCTACCAAAAGGAGAACATAGATGTGGTTTATTTCTGTGAATATTAAAAAGTAAAATAAGTAGCATATCTGGACGTGATTTACAGTAGATATATCTGTCAACACAGTCATACACATGATGTATAATCCTGTAATATGATTCTGGCCCGCAATGGCAAAAATATATTCTAATGTGGCCCTCCATGGAAAATAATTGGCCAGGTCTGATCAACAGCCTGATCAATTCTATGCGAAGACGATGTCGCACTGCATAAGACATATTTCAGTTGACTGGTTTCCTTATATGAACTGTAATTCAGTAAAATCTTTAAAATGATTAGATGGCCAATAAATATATTTTTGCACTGCAGAATGTGCGTGGACCCCCTTCAGAGAATGTTTTTATAACTTACCTGCAGTATGGTAACGGTATGACAATCAGGGAGACAGATGTGATTTATTTCCCGACATTCACCAAAAATAGCAGTTAAAAAATGACTCGTGATGATGTGATTAGGGCAGGGGTTCCCAAACTTTTTTTGATATCTGAAAATTCTCTCAACTCACCGTTACAAACTTTTAATGTGGGGCTATGACAGTCAATCGCAAATTAGTCTGACAATAATGTCTCTTATCCCACCCACTAATTTGAAAGGTGTGCTTGATGCGTGTCGCGTCGGAGCTTCTCAAAGTCAGGCGGCGTGGTCGACAGTGCGCAATTAATCTCTTCTGTCACATCTCACCTGGATCGATATTTGGTTTTAATGCAGAGAGAGAGAGCACTGAATCAAGCTTCACACAGATATGAGCTGGCAAAAGGTAGCATGAGTTTTATGGTGCTTTCAAGACAACTGGGAACTCAGTCAGCAGTGGTGGAAAAAGTACCCAATTGTCATACTTAAGTAAAAGGAAAGATACCTTAATAGAAAATGACTCGTGTCCTGCTAAGCATTCAAAATGTAAAGAGTACATTTGGGTGTCAGGGAAAATGTATGGAGTAAAAAGTACACAATTTTCTTTAGGAATGTAGTGAAGTAAAATTAAAAGTTGTCAAAAATATAAATAGTAAAGTAAAGTCCAGATACCCCCAAAAAACTACTTAAGTAGCACTTTAGTGAGTGGGCTCCCGTGTGGCACAGGGGTCTAAGGCACTGCATCTCAGTGCAAGAGGCGTCACTGCAGTCTCTGTTTCGAATCCAGGCTGCACCACATCTGGCCGTGATTGGGAGTCCCATAGGGTGGTACACAATTGGCCCAGCGTCGTACAGGTTTGGCCGGGGTAGGCCCGTCATTATAAATAAGAGTTTGTTCTTAACTGACTTGCCTAGTTCAATAAAGGTTTAAAAAAAACGTAAGTATTTTTACTTAAGTACTTTACAGCCGTGTCAGTTAGTGATCTTCAGGTCGGGAAGTAGGAGCTCTAGAAAAAGGCCCAAGTTCACTCAAAACGATTTTTCCCAGTCGGAGCTACTTCCTAGTTGTCTTGAACGCACTGAAGTTGGAAGTCAGAGATTTCCGAGTTCCCAGTTGTTTTAAAACGCAGCATTAATGCACAGAAGGAGAAGGCATGGTATTATTCAGTCATTATTCAGTGTATTATTCAGTGATCGAACTGTCAGAAACCAAAACTCCTCCATCGTGACCCGTGAATGTGTTTTCTGCATCATTTTCTGTCACATGACAGCTCGATCAGCTGTTCGTTTTCATTTACCGGCATGAATTCTGAGCCAGAATCACAGTCAAATGGATTGGGAAGTAGGTCCCAAAGTTATTTTCCAAGCATTGGAGGTGAGCAGTCATGCCTTGTGTGGGCATTTTTTATATTTGTATTTTTTCCAGATTTTGGGAATTCTCCAGGGACCCCATTTTCATATCAGGTGACCCTCGCAACCCCTAGTTTGGTAACCACTGGGCTAGGGAGTAATACACCTGACTTGACATGCCAGTGGAGGTCCAGAGAGCATGTTCCTCATTTCATTCTTCCTCTGCCCTTTCTCCCAGGCTGCTAGCCTGCCAAAGACACCCGGGATTCCAGGACACCTAGACTGGAATCAGTAAGCAGTGAAAGGCGTAACTAGGTCACTCTCTCTCTCTCTCTCTTTCTCTCTCTTACCCGCTCACCCGCTCACTTTTGCTCATACCCTATTCCTACTGTGTGTTGCGATTCCCCTGGGGACCTGCTTTCATTACACTCTGATCTCTACCCTAAACCGTTTAACAAATTCAGGGCTTCCTCTGGCACAGGATGGCCTCCTTCCTTTAACATCTACAAAGCACAGGTGGGCCATTACAGCCTTCAATATCTTTATCTTCAGAAATTATAGTGCCAAAACCAGGGAGGAGAAAGTCCTTAAAACATAGACAGGAAAGTACTGTATCTGTCTTAATGCATGACCTTAAGTTTTACTCCAATGAATGAGGATTCTTTCCTCTATATTTGTGGGATGAGAAAGTAAGTGGTCAACATTATGCACCCTGTAGTTTGAATGAAGCCGCTGCCATCCCCCTTCCCCAGGGTCTGGCTTCAATGACAGACTCTTTAGGCATAGAGAAACTACGTCACTGACCCGGGGTGCAACTGTCCCCGCCACATTTTGAAATTGCATTTTTGTCCCCCACAATATTATCATTGGAATGTGATACAAAACGAGGCAACAGTATGCTTTTAATTTATTATTATTTTTATTTAACTAGGCAAGTCAGTTAAGAACAAATTCTTATTTACAATGACGGCCTACACCGGCCAAACTCAGGCGACGCTGGGCCGCCCAATGGGACTCCCAATCACGGCCTGTTGTGATACAGTCTGGATTAGAACCAGGTTGTCTGTAGTGACGCTTTAGGACCATGCGGACGCCTCCGAGCATCGGGTAGGCTGTTTGGAGTTTTTATCTAACTGGATAAATAAAAAATACACAAGCTGTATGTGAAAGTAAATTCGGAGTGAGGTTGGGTTTATGTAGGCTACATTGACGTCCGATTTGTTGTGTGTAGCTAGGTATACTATCATTCATCCATGGTTGATTGGATCTTTGGAAGTCTCGACAAACCATTTCTGTATGGACCTCGCTTTGTGCACAGGGGCATTGCCAAATTGTTGCCACAAAGTTGGAAGCACAGAATCGTCTAGAATGTCATTGTATGCTGTAGCGTTAAGATTTCCCTTCACTGGAACTAAGGGGCCTAGCCCGAACCATGAAAAACAGCCCCAGAACATTATTCCTCCTCCTCCAAACTTTACAGTTGGCACTATGCATTGGGTCAGGTAGAGTTCTCCTAGCATTTGCCAAACCCAGATTTGTCAGTCGGACTGCCAGATGGTGAAGCGTGATTCATCACTCCAGAGAACACGTTTCCAATGCCCCAGAGTCCAATGGTGGCAAGCTTTACACCACTCCAGCCGACGCTTGGCATTGCGCATGGTGTTATTAGGCTTGTTTGTGGCTGTTCGACCATGGAAACCCATTTCATGAAACTCCTGACGAAAAGTTATTGTGCTGATGTTGCTTCTAGAGGCAGTTTGGAACTCAGTAGTGTTGTAACCGAGGACGGACGATTTTGACATGCTACGCGCTTCAGCACTCAGTGATCACATTCTGTGAGCTTGTGTGGCCCAACACTTCGCGGCTGAGCAGTTGTTGATCCTAGACTTTTCTACTTCACAATAACAGCACTTACAGTTTACCGGGGAAATTTGACAACCTGACGTGTTGGAAAGGTGGCATCCTATGATGGTGCCACGTTGAAAGTAAATGAGCTCTTCAGTACGGGCCACTCTAATACCAATCCTTGTCTATGGAGATTGCATGGCTGTGTGCTCGATTTTATACACCTGGCAGCAACAGGTGTGGCTGAAATAGTCAAATCCACTAATTTGAAGGAATGTCCACATTCTTTTGTATATATAGTGTACCATTTTACTATCAACATTGAAACAATGTTAAATAAAATATGTCTAATCAAATATGAAATTCAACATAATTTCAACCACCCCTGAGTGTACAAAACAGACTGACCAGGTGAATCCAGGTGAAAGCTGTGATCCCTTATGGATATCACAAATCCACTTCAATCAGTGTAGATGAAGGGGGGGGGACAGGTTAGAGAAGGATTTTTAAGCCTTGAGACAATCATGGATTGTGTATGTACCATTCAGAGGGTGAAAGGGCAAGCCAAAATATTTAAGTGCCTTTGGAAAGGGTATGGTATTAGGTGCCAGGCGAACCGGTTTGAGTGTGATAAAACTGCAATGCTACTGTGCTTTTCACGCTCAACAGTTTCCCATGTGCATCAATAATGATCCACCACCCAAAGGGCATCCAGCCAACCTGACACAACTGTTGGAAGCATTGGAGTCAACATGGGCCAGCATCCCTTTGGAACGCTTTCAAAACCTTGTAGAGTCCAGGCTGAAGTAATTTTGCATAAGAGAGAATTAGAAATGGCAAGGTAGACCGCTGTATGTGGACTGTGTATGTATAAGACAGACAGGCACAGTAATAATTACATAAATACACAAGAGTGTTCTTCCAGGGTTTTTCTCTGTTCAAACAACCTCTCTTGATGAACACACAGTTGAAAGGGCGTTGTGTTTCATTTTACACCCTGGAGCTGTTTAAATGGGAGTCGTTTCTTTTTTGTCCTGAATGATAGAAGTAGTGAAAGTAGGCCTTTTCTAGACCATGTGTTCCCTGTACCATCATCACAAGCTCTCTGACCTCTCATTGCATGTTTGTAAAGCCCCAGTTTTTTGCTGCTACATTAGTGACTCAATCTTCTCATTGTGTTCGGCTACACTCTCCGTTTTGTTACTCCAACAAAACACATTTGAGTGCAGTGAGGTGCGTTGAAGGTGGATTTCTAATTGTAAACCAATAGCTATCTCTGTCTATGTGTTTTTCTGTTTAATCCTTAGAACACCTTGTATTGCTGTATTGGAAAGGTGTCGTGTCATAGTGTGCTGTTTGCTGGTAAAAATCAACACATCCCAGGAGAATAGTTGTACAGATGGAGCTAGTCTCAGCGTTGAGGGAGGACTCGCTACAGCACAGAGCGAAGGCACTTTACTGAGCTGCAATAAAATCAAAGCAGTGTCTTCAGGTCGAAAGCAAGACTCGAACATTATTCTAATTTAGTCCTGTCCAATATATTATTTAAGATCATGAATGGGATTTCTTTGCTCAGGCTGTGTATTCTGTTTGCTGTCCTTTTAAAAGTTTTGTCAAGCCCCTAGGTAAATCTGCATGGCAACACAAAAGCCTTGAGTGCATGTTGCATCGCTGCATCTACAGACTCTGTCCCTCCTTGACGCTCGATGGGACTGCTATACCAGCTGAGCACGTAAAGAACCAAGAAATGAAGGCTGGAAGTAGTTATTATTGTTATAAAACACAGTGCTGATGTGCTTTTTCCTGAGTAAGGTGCAGCTACTTGGCTGTCAATGGTATAAATGCCAAGATGCAATAGATTGTGTTGAATATGCAGCATACTGTATGCATTCAACCAAATCCAGGGAGTGTGTGCAGGCTTAAGGCTAAATGTGTTTGTGCATGCGTGTGGGGGTTTGTGATAATAGCCAGCTGGCATTATTTTGATTTTTAAGAAACTTTATTTCTCAAAGCTCAGGTTTTTCATAGAATAAAAGTAGGATGTGCTTTCCACAGTTACCTGTGCTTTTCAGCCTCATCACTACTCATGAGCTGCATTTAAGAAAGAAGATGTAATTTTGTGGTAAACTGCAAAGAATAGCACTTTAAAGTCATATCAGAATACTGCATTTCTTAGCCCACATAGAGAAGTGTTTACAGTAACATTGCTCATCATTTAGTCACAGTTTAGAGTAAAGAGATCATGTGAGATTGATAGATAGATAGATAGATAGATAGATAGATAGATAGATACTTTATTGATCCCAGAGGGGAAATGTACATATACGTTCTATATGTACATATAGAACGTATATGTACACTATACATTGTTACACAGTGTTAGGTGAAAAAAAAAAAATATATATTGCAAGTTGATATAGATAAATAAGGAATATTTGCATGGTTAACTATACTATACAGGTCGATGGCAGAGAAATACTTAAATAGCTAAATGTGCGTATGATATATGTGAGGGTAATAATAGTTTACTTAATATACAGTCTGTTTAAATGAATAGGTAAGTGAATTCTTTGGGGGGGTTAAATTAACTGTACTGTGAGGGTTTGGCTGTGGTTAGACCTTACTCCCAATAAGGGGAGTGGTAGAACCACAGTCGAGCCCTCACACCCTAACTAGGGGAGGTATGATCCTCAATCAGAGACAGCTGTACAGGGTTGTCTCTGATTGGGGATTGCATTTAGGCACCACTCACAGCCACCTGTGTGTGGGTCATTATATTCTCCAGTCGCGTCACAGTAAGTGTGTTTTCCGTTCTTGTTCATTGCCTTTTGTTTATATAGTTCGTGACATTTGTTTATCATTTAATAAACAATGTCGAACTATCGCTGCGCTGCTCCTTGGTCTCTCTCTACACCCACTCGTGACATGTACAAGTAAATGTACAGTTAAATGCACAGGTAAGTGAATATTTGCAAGGTTACATTAACTGTACAGGTAAATGACAGGAAGAGATTTTTAAATAGCTAAATGTGCGTATTATATAATTTAGGGTAATAATAATAAGTAAGTTCAGTCCAAGAATTACTTTCTGTTGTAGCCTGGTCCTAGGAAGTAACTTAGTATTAAATGATTAAGTTCAAAGTAATTTCTTGGACATTTCTGCTGACAAATCCCATAGAGCATATACTGTATATTTGTTTGTGTCTTTTGTACTTCCATCTGAAATCAGAAACAACTATCCATCATGTTGTTCATCTGCAGGTTCACTGATTTCTGCAAAGCAAAGGTGGCCAGCGCAGGGACAGAAGGACAGAGCAGCATTGACTCATTCTTGACCACCACAGGTGTCCATGTGTACAGCCAGGGCCACTCCAGGCAGGCCATATAACATAACAATACTGCTAGACCTGATCATTTCCTGCAACCTGCCTATGTCCTTAGTGGATAACCCTCACTTTAGGCATTTCATGTCAGTGGTAGATGACAAATATAGACCAGGAAGTAGGCCCACGTTGACCAGGCGCCTGCATGACTTAACACTGAACAAAGAGGCTACAAAAGTGTCCTATAGAATCAGTGTCTGTCACTGTAGATATATGGACTGACAGGACCATGAGGGGCTTCATGGGAGTAACGAACCATTACATGGCCATGGAAGAGAAACACTCCCAGACTGGAGTTCGTTCTGTTGAGATGTGATAGATTCACAGGGTCACACACTGGTTAAAGAATCAGTGATAATTTGAAGTAATGTGATAATTTTGTGATAAGTAATATGTGATAACGCTGCAAATATGAAAAAGGCCTTCACAGTTTGTTTCCCCAAAGCAAGCATCATCAATGATGATGTGGATAACCCCAGCCTATGAAAATAATTTGGTGAAGAGTACAATGCTGATGTTGAAGCTATCCAAACCAACTACAGGCAACAGCACTTACAGTGATTTAGAGATGGACTAAAGGAAACCAAAATCATAAACAGTGTGGTTGCTAAGGTAACTAAACCTGGCAGCTTTACTACATACTACCTGTGGTCTGAAAGAAGCATTTGAAGCTGAGTTCGGAGCCAATCATAGTATCCCTGCTGCTGTGTCTACCAGATGGAATTCCACCCTCCGGCTTGTTAAAGCAGCCCCCAATCTGAATCAACAAAGCCTCAATACTCTACTTGAGGCCCAAGGACACAAGGAGCTCTGCTTATCACCAAGGGAATGGAGCCAGCTATTGGAGGTAGTGGACATTTTGGATCCTTTTGTCCAGGCCCACCAACCTTACCCGGGCTATGTTCCATAGCCCGGATATTCAGTATACTTTGCAACTATCATCTGCAAAGTATACTGAGCACAAGTCGTCAGTCTAGTAAAAGCACTGCAGCAGTCACTCAAACGCTGATTCCAGGGTGTGAATGTCAGAATGGAGCACTCGGATGAACAGGCATCAACTTCCATTTGGTGACAATGTACACTACTGTTCAAAAGTTTGGGGTTACTTAGAATTGTCCTTGTTTTGAAAAAAGCAATTTTTTCATTAAAATAACATCAAATTGATCAGAAATACAGTGTAGACATTGTTAATGTTGTAAATGACTATTGTAGCTGGAAATGACATACATAGGCCCATTATCAGCAACCATCACTCCTGTGTTCCAATGGCATGTTGTGTTAGCTAATCCATGTTTATAATTTTAAAAGGCTAATTGATCATTAGAAAACCCTCTTGCAATTATGTTAGCACAGCTGAAAACTGTTGTGCTGATTAAAGAAGCAATGAAACTGGCCTTCTTTAGGCTAGTTGAGTATCTGGAGCATCAGCATTTGTGGGTTCGATTACAGGCTCAAAATGGCCAGAACAAAGAACTTTCTTCTGAAACTCGTCAGTCTATTCTTGTTCTGAGAAATGAAGGCTATTCCATGCAAGAAATTGCCAAGAAACCTCGTACAACGCTGTGTACTACTCCCTTCACAGAACAGTGCAAACTGTCTCTAACCAGAATAGGAAGAGGAGTGGGAGGTCCCGGTGCACAACTGAGCAAGAGGACAAGTACATTGGAGTGTCTAATATGCCTCACGTCCTCAACTGCCTGTTCTGGCTTGATCATGATGTCCTTATACCACATGAAGATAAAGCTGAATCTGATTGGTAGGTACAATGCATTGCAACATGCAACATTTTCTATGTCACTTGTATTCAAATAATAGTGTTTTTCTTTCATGTATACTGTTATTTTCTTGATCATATACATCATTTAATGAATTTTTTTCAGACCTTGTTTTGGCTGAGGCAGGGGAAATCACCGTTACGGAGATCAGTAGTGGAGAAGAAGAAGAATCACCTGCCAAAACCTCCAGACTGTTCTCTACCGCAACAAGATCAGCAAGAAGAAAGGAGACAAAGTCATCTGTCAGAGCAGAGATTATTCACTACATTAAAATATCTTCTGATGAAGTTGATTGCTTGGATTGGATTTTTTGAATCCATGCAAAAGACTTTCCAAGGCTCAAGCAGGTAGCAATGACGGTGTTGGCTGTGCCTCATCATGCGCCCTCATCGTGCCAGACTCGCTGACTAACTTGATATATCTGAATTGTAACCTGTCTGCAACATAAACATTCTCTGTCTTAGGGCACAGGGCTTAATTTGCTACTTGTTACAGGAAATTGTATTTCTGTTAAGTGTCCAGATCAGTAAATATATTTTGGAGATTAAGGTCATTACGTTTGATATATAGGACACGTTAGTAGTGCAGTTATTGAACAGTCAGTCATTTTGGTTTACATTCTTCCCTCACCTACAGATTTTCTGTTTGTGTGACAGAATGAAGTGAAATATAGACATCTGCCACAAAATACCATGCACTTTGTTTGCTTTTTTCATATTGGGTACAAATACTTTTATTATTGTAAACTGTCTACATTTTAAAAGGACATTTATTTTGATTTAAATAGTGCCTGATGTGTTTTATTTCATACAAGTATGGACTAATTAACAAGGGAGTCTCTTCAAATAATTTACAAGGTTTATAGACCTAACCCACAACAGGCAGAAAGCCATTGCCAAAAGGGACTTGAGACTTGACTTAGACTTGGCTCTAAAAGACTTGAGACTTGACTTGGACTCTACCTCAAAGACTTGTGAACATCTCTGGGTGCTGCACACCTTCCCACATCAATAGCTAATTATACAGTGTGTGTTAGTCCTGGTGTTATAGTATATTTTTTGTGTTGCCTTACATGAGCTTTCAGACCAGAATGTGTTTAAAAGCAACTATATATTATCTAATTTAAACCAATGTGGTTCGGGTTGGAGTCTGATAATGTGTTGGGAATAGTTTTTAAAGAATGTGAACTGCTGAAGGAAATATTGAATAGACATCCATGGAGGATAATTGAGATAGATACTCTCATTTTCAGGTCAATGGATGTTTAAATTGGACCCTTTCAGAATTCCCATAAAGATCATTAGATTCAGGGAAACTAATTTAGGTTATGCCTTAGTATTTTATTCAGAGATATTTTAAGCGTCCCAAGCAATGTCATGCTGAGATCTTATCAGCATTACCTTGCAAATGTGGTATATTTACTGTAACTAGCACTGAAGAATCCTGTAAGCATGTGGGGAGACAATATTGGATGATAGATGATTCCATGCAAAAACTACTCTGTAAAGAGAAGCATTGGATTACATTCTAATGAAAAGCAGGACTGAAAGGTTTGGGAACATTTTCACAAGAGGGTGCTGCACAGCCTGTCCTGGGGTCTGTCTCCTTGGTGATACGGCAGGCAGGGGGACAGGGGGTTTGCGTTTAAACATTGTGGCACTGCCAGCCAGGGTCTAAGCTGTTGCTACAGTGACTTCTAACACTGCCAAAATGTGAGATCACTTTAGTCAAGATATCCCAAGGCAATGCAGAAGCCCCAACAATGGACAAACTGTAGCTGCACACAGTGTTACAGAGAAGATAAAATAAGGTTATTTATTCCCTGAATGTTATTGGAGCATACTGGTGATGAGGTCACTAATCCCACTTACTACTACACCCCAGTCCTGACCCACTGTTCCCCTGACCCAGTTTTCCAGTTCCCCTCTCCCCCACAATGCTGTTCTCAATTTAGAAGCTTTTATGTATCATACTGTGACACACAGCTTTTATAGACTTGCACTGCTACCTGACCTGACATTTGCTAATGTGGTAATCATAATCCAGGATGCATTTCACAACATAAGATTAGCTCGATTCAGCTTGAGCTCTTAACATGGTAGAGAAAGGTTAAACCATAAAGAATTAGCATTTTGCATTGTCATCATCACAGAACTGGTACATCACACCAGGCGCCTTATCAGTGAGTTCCAGTTTTGAAATTGTGGTAACTTCCTCTCTAGACAGTCTCCCACTGTGGCAATCCCTGGTGACTTCAGCCATCCCAGGCCTCTCTCTTAAACCTCTCTTAGGTCTCTCCAGCTCAGCCCTCTCCCAGGTCTCTCTTCAGCCCTCTCTCAGGCCTGTCTCTTCCAGGCCTCTCCCATGCTGCCTATGCTGCAATGCTGAAACACACTGCTTTCTCTCTCTCTCTCTCTCTCTCTCTCTCTCTCTCTCTCTCTGATACAGCGCTCTGCCAGATAGTCATGTGTCAGCCAGCGATGAATGAGCAGCCGCCTATGCCATCTATTAGGCTATGCTGCCTATTAAAGATTCAAATGTTTGCTAGGCCTGAATGTTTTATGAGAAATTACCTCGGGAGTACGTTGCCACTGTTTACCAGCGTCACGGCGCAGCAGTGCTCTGATTAGCTAGCTGCACGCTGCGTGGCTGCCGCGCTCAATGATTACATCACATGGAAATCCAGTAGAGCAGCACACTGAAGGCAAATCATCCCAGCTCTCTGGATCACTTTCATGTGTTTTATCTAGGAAAGAAGCCACTTGCCGTCATCACTGTCTGGTTCATAATGAAATCCTCTGTGATGCAGCTTTCAAAGGTTAGGAGGCATCCTTTTTATGGCTGTCTTTGGATGGGATACCTAACCTCCTTAGGATTTATCACAGTTCCATAGCCCGGATATTCCACTGACTGACCGATATTGGGTTTCCGGAATTCAATAAAAAGGGCTTTGTGTGGCGGACAAGCTGCTCAACTAGTCTGTCCCAAATTCACACACTCACAAAAATGACAGCTGCCTCTATTTACACTCATAGCCAGGCTTGGTACCACTGTGTGGGTGAGTGTTTGTGTGTTTTTGGGTGGGTGGCTGAGAGTCTTCTCCCTAGTCCCCAGTGTCTCTTTGTGTGTATATGTGTGGGCTGGACAGACAGCATGCGAGCAGTCTGGGCTGTATTGAGTAAGAGCGAAATCTGAGAGGGACCAGAGGTGATGCTCCAGCTGGGGCTATGAATACTGAACCTAAAGCTCCCCGGCTCTACACAGGCCAATGGAACATACCACTATGACCACTATGATGACCTATGGAGACAGAGAGAGAAGGGAAGAGGACCATAGCAGGGCACATCGAGTAAAAGGAGAGAGCCTGTGGCTATGGCAGAGATAACAGATTGCACATCTTGATGGAGATGTTTATATGCTCCAGTGGCATCATAAATGACTTAACACGCTGCACTGGAAGACTCTGAGGGGAAAGGGAGAGCGAGAGCAGCCTCCACTCCTGAGGAGAAACAGTATGTAAAGAATCGTGGCTGATGATTATCTGCAGTGAAAATATACAAACGTAGATGATCTTTATCTACTGTAGAATGTGCTGCCTCAAGCGAGGTAACCTACCAGATCTAAACTTCAAAAGCTGACCTGAAACAGGCTGTGAATCGCCTCTGGTCTCAAACACAATTATAGCTGAAATGTTATAGACTCAACATTTCTGCTACAATGGGATTAGGTTTCTTGTTCTGATTTGACACATGGTTCAAATATGGCAAAGTAGTCTTTGTCTCATGTCTTTTTAGTCTATTCACGCGCTGTATTATCCTGCATGTGTGAACGTTAGTGCTATCTGCCTGTTAGTCTCCCTGTGTATGCCCAGGCAGAGGATTTAGGGCTGATGAATGTGTTGGCAGACTGTACCATAGTGTTGCACGGTAATACTGAAACTTCGGTACTTTGATACTAGAATACTTTCGGTACTTCTGTCAAATGTGTCTAATGGAACAACCCTGTCTATCAGCGCAGCCGGCCATTTATTATAGCGCGCACCGTGCCTGCTCCACTTACTCATTGCTAGCCTGCACTGGATGTCATGTTAGCTCCCCACTCATGCTGCACAGCAATGGACACGGTCTTGAATAATACAACATGGAGAAATGTTGAAACTGTTAATTACTGTTCGCAAAATAATGTCCATACAGGCTAGAACACTTTACAATGGAAGAAGATAGAGGTAGCTTCCAGCTTTGTAGGCTAACTTTTTTTGCTAGCTGACAGCTAAAGCTAACTTCAGTTCACTACCCTAGTACTTTGTTTGTGATAATGTGCTGACCAAGAATATTCTGATTTCAAAGCTGATAGCCACCAAAAACGTTATTCATTCACTTAAAGCTGATATATTTATGCGGCAAGAGGTGTGCAATTGCAGAGCCTCCTTAGGCTTGCGAAGGCCAAATCAAGATGGAAGAAGAAGTTTGCAACCACCAAGACTCTTCCTAGAGCTGGCCGCCCTCTGAATCAGAGAGGTGCGGGGGGGTGCCTTAATCGACATCCACTGCGCCAGGGGAACAGTGGGCTAACTGCCTTGTTCAGGGGAAGACCAACAGTTTTACTTGTAATCAAAAAGGGTTCTACCTGGAACCAAAAAGGGTTTTCCAAAGGGTTCTCCTATGGGGACAGCCAAAGAACCCTTTTAGGTTCTAGATAGCACCGTGTGTTCTAAGAGTGTTCGGTGAAGCATGGTGGTGGCATCATCAGACTGTGGGGATGTTTTTCAGCAGGGACTGGGAGACTAGTCAGGATCGAGGGAAAGATGAACAGAGCAAAGTACGGAGAGATCCTTGATGAAAACCTGCTCCAGATTGCTCAGGAACTCAGACTGGGGCAAAGGTTCACCTTCCAGGACAACGACACTAAGCACACAGCCAAGATAACGCAGGAGTGGCTTTGGGACAAGTCTCTGAATGTCCTTGAGTGGCCCAGCCAGAGCCTGGATTTAAAACTGATCAAACATCTCTGGGGAGACCTTAAAACAGCTGCAGAGAATAATGGGAGAAACTCCCCAAATACAGGTGTGCCAAGCTTGTAGCGTCATACCCAAGAAGACTTGAGGCTGTAATCGCTGCCAGAAGTGCTTCAACAAAGTACTGAATAAAGGGTATGAATACTTATGTAAATATTTCACTATTGATCACAAACACAAATCTGTATATGAACTTTTATTATATTTTTAGCCTAGCGCTGAATGACTTCTAACATGCATCACGTTGCCATGTGAGCCCAGCAGTCTCAGAGTCACTAACTAGCCCCCTCTCCTCTGCTCCTCTCACTCTTTCTCTTTTGCTCCACGGGTTACTTCTGTACAGAATGTCTCTCCCTCCGCCATGGTCCCACTCCTCTGCAAAGTTCTTCAGATAATGAGCCCCCTCTCCCTTTACACTTCTGCTATCTCTCTTATCCTTCATTTCCCTAGGTCCTCTGCCAATCTTATTTGCTTCTCTGCTGCTGATTTGATGTGCCTCCGTCCTCTCTGGGCTTTCATATAGTCACTAGTGTTCTGGAGGAGAAAGCTAAATCACTTAACATGCTGTTCTGCTCATTTCAGCGTTTCCCTCCACGTGTCTCACTGCTGCTGATGGTTAATGACAGAATTTGACAGAAGACAGCCCCTTTCTGTCTGTCACAGAGCCTCACACACCTCTCCCCTCCATGCTGTCACCTCCCTCTCCCCCTGGAAGCACACACCCGCCTGCACACACACACACACACACACACACACACACACACACACACGAACACATTTATTGGAATGAAACAATTGATGTGTTCTTTAACAGACATGGCCTCCTCCTTAGGCTATTTCTCTCTTATCTATTTGCAACTCCATCCTACCCTCCCCCCATTCACCAGGAGCAGAGGCCATTGTTCTCATCCCTAGCCTGGGAACACTGCATGGCCATGGCTTTCCCTGGGAGCTACTCTAGCCATGGTCATGACTGGTAGACTGATCACTTCACTTTTCATATGGATTGGTTTGAAGCTCCATTGATTTTAATTAATCAGGCTCATTCAAGAGGGCAGCTTCATTCATGTTCTCATCCCTCACGAGGCCCTGTGTTCATTACAAAGCTAAACGGGCCTTCAGGTCTCCATGGTAGGATTATACAGTGGGGAGAACAAGTATTTGATACACTGCCGATTTTGCAGGTTTTCCTACTTACAAAGCATGTAGAAGTCTGTAATTTTTATCATAGGTACTCTTCAATCCAGAAAATCACATTGTATGATTTTTAAGTAATTAATTTGTATTTTATTGCATGACATAAGTATTTGATACATCAGAAAAGCAGAACTTAATGTCTGGTACAGAAACCTTTGTTTGCAAATTACAGAGATCATACGTTTCCTGTAGTTCTTGACCAGGTTTGCACACACTGCAGCAGGGATTTTGGCCCACTCCTCCATACAGATCCTTCAGGTTTCGGGGCTGTCGCTGGGCAATACGGACTTTCAGCTCCCTCCAAAGATTGTCTATTGGGTTCAGGTCTGGAGACTGGCTAGGCCACTCCAGGACCTTGAGATGCTTCTTATGGAGCCACTCCTTAGTTGCCCTGGCTGTGTGTTTCGGGTCATTGTCATGCTGGAAGACCCAGCCACGACCCATCTTCAATGCTCTTACTGAGGGAAGGAGGTTGTTGGCTAGGATCTCGCGATACATGGCCCCATCCATCCTCCCCTCAATACGGTGCAGTCGTCCTGTCCCCTTTGCAGAAAAGCATCCCCAAAGAATGATGTTTCCACCTCCATGCTTCACGGTTGGGATGGTGTTCTTGGGGCTGTACTCATCCTTCTTCTTCCTCCAAACACGGCGAGTGGAGTTTAGACCAAAAAGCTCTATTTTTGTCTCGTCAGACCACATGACCTTCTCCCATTCCTCCTCTGGATCATCCAGATGGTCATTGGCAAACTTCAGACGGGCCTGGACATGCGCTGGCTTGAGCAGGGGGACCTTGCGTGTTCTGCAGGATTTTAATCCATGACGGCGTAGTGTGTTACTAATGGTTTTCTTTGAGAATGTGGTCCCAGCTCTCTTCAGGTCATTGACCAGGTCCTGCCGTGTAGTTCTGGGCTGATCCCTCACCTTCCTCATGATCATTGATGCCCCACGAGGTGAGATCTTGCATGGTGCCCCAGACCGAGGGAGATTGACCGTCATCTTAAACTTCTTCCATTTTCTAATAATTGCGCCAACAGTTGTTGCCTTCTCACCAAGCTGCTTGCCTATTGTCCTGTAGCCCATCCCAGCCTTGTGCAGGTCTACAATTTTATCCCTGATGTCCTTACACAGCTCTCTGGTCTTGGCCATTGTGGAGAGGTTGGAGTCTGTTTGACTGAGTGTGTGGACAGTTGTCTTTTATACAGGTAACGAGTTCAAACAGGTGCAGTTAATACAGGTAATGAGTGGAGAACAGGAGGGCTTCTTAAAGAAAAACTAACAGGTCTGTGAGAGCCGGAATTCTTACTGGTTGGTAGGTGATCAAATACTTATGTCATGCAATAAAATGCAAATTAATTACTTAAAAATCATACAATGTGATTTTCTGAATTTTTGTTTTAGATTCCGTCACTCACAGTTGAAGAGTACCTATGATAAAAATTACAGACTTCTACATACTTTGTAAGTCTGAAAACCTGCAAAATCGGCAGTGTATCAAATACTTGTTCTCCCCACTGTATATATATTTTTGAAGGACAGTATTGTAGCAACCCGCTTGGACAGTTATGTGCCTGTGTGTTGATACTCTGTTGATGTGTGGTTATTAGGGTACGTTTCTCAGTTAGCTCTGGGTTTTGTGGGGTCCAGCATGCCAGTTCCCTTTCTGTCTGCCAATCAAGGGAATTCCTGGAATGTGTCAGTGCCAGCCGTCCTTGTGGTTGGTGCAACAGCGGGTGGGCTGGGCACTACATGTCTGTTATATTGCCATGCTTGCATTGTTCACGCTCCGACAGTGAGTTAAATACCTGTTATTGTTATAGCAGATGTATTTGGCGTAGGCTACGGCCAGACAGTAGCCCTTGTGAGTTCTTGGTTCAATTCGAGGTCATTACAATATTACAGTCTATGCTGTGACCAGTGAATAGCTCTCTGTGAGTAGCAGGTAAGAGTTGACAAATGGAACTTTATAGGATTCAGCATGTTAACAAGTAGATGTGAATATGAATAGAAATGATTCTCTAATTTGTCCTCTGTCACACACAATGGAGAAAGGACTTGGGTTTAGTTACAGCACATCCAAGCTCTTCATTTTCAGAACTGAAATGATACACAAGGTTAACCAATTCTGAAGTTTGAAATAGCCTACCTTTCATATGCGGCTCTTGAAAATCATGGCTTATGGAAGTAGCAAGTGAGGGGTATTTTATTAAATTGCTTCTTGAAGTGTTTTTGTTGGTGTTCTGTACTTTGTCTATTTGACATGGTGAAGAGGTGAAGGTTTTCTCCACTGAAACACTCAGGATTACTATAGCAGGATGTGACTTTCAGGCTTGTGTTTACTACTTATGTGGTGGGTCGCTAGCAGGCTACTGAGAGTTGGCACTGAGAAAAGCCATCTGCACTTCTCCAAATGAGTGTCTAGCTCGCAGAGAGAAATAAGACTGTGTCATAATTGTGCATATAGAGCCAGTGTGTAAAGAGGACTACTTGAACTGCGGTGAGAGGATTGTGTCTGTTCGCTTTCTTTGGATCTCTCCCTCACTCTCACTGTCTTTCATCTTGGAGTTGAAAGGAGTGACAAAGCTCTCTTTCTCTCAGGTGTGCCACGGCTCACAGTTGAACCAATTCTCTTATGAAAACTGAGAGAAGCAGAGAGTGAGAGCTCGAAGAGATGTGTGTTTTGTTTCGGCACGGCACAAAGTCGGGTTTGTTTTCAGAGTTAAAAGTCTCCCATTTAATTACTAATTCATAAGTCTAATTTGCTGCTCCCATCTGGCAGTTCTCCACCAGAGTGTAATTTTGGTTTTCCGCTGGGTGGATTGATGAATGGAATCCAGAATGTGTCTCTGTCTGTGTTTTTCTGTGTATGTGCACACGCATTCTTGTGTGTGTGTTTTTGTGTGTTACATCAGCCATGAGCCTGGATTGGCTCATAATATGTATTTATTCCATCTTACTCACAAATGAAGCCTCCAGTGGTGATTGCTGATTGGATACCTTCTCTTTTCACACGTGTGGCTGAGCCTGTAGATTGCACCGACAGCAATTAATTCACGCAATCGGGCTCCTTCCTTTTTGTGTGTGTCAGTGCAGAAGTCAGAGGAGATGAGGCTCTGCTGAGGATCAGGCAATAGAGGAAACAAAGAGGCAGGCTATAGTCCAAAGACCAATGAGGTACACTGTATGTTATATGACAACCAAAATAACAACCACCTTAGTACAGTAGTGATACAAGTTCTAAATGCACAATGACAAAGATGCAAGGCCAGAGGGGGTGTGGTATATGGCCTTATTGCTATTATAAACTGGTTACCAACTTAATTAAAGCAGTACAAATAAACGTTTTGTCGTACCTATGGTATACGGTCTGATATACCATGGCTTTCAGACAATTATCTTTCAGGGCTCAAACCACCCAGGACTCAAACCGTTAATGATGTGTGTCTGGCAACGTCTGAGATAGACACAACCAGCCAATGAAGGCCTCTTGTCTGCTATGTAAGAGTGTCTGACATACACCCCTCCCCTCCTGTCCCCTCTCCACCTGCCTCCCCCTCCACCCACTGTCTCTGCCTGCAGTCAGTCTTTGTCCTCAGAGTTAGCAGCAGCAGTAGGGGAGGGGGACTGGGAGAGAGAGAGTTACCTCAGGCCTGCACTGCACACTGCACGCCTCACTAGCTATAATAGTAGATAGGGGGCAGAGAGGACTCAATCACAATGCAAAATGCACTCTTGCATCTTTTTCAGTTAATTTAATCTGCAACACTAGTTTCTATAATGATGATTTAGCATTATGTATTTAATGAATGTACACACCAGACTATCACAGTAAAAGTGAATACATGCTTAGACCTGAGCTAGTGAAATGGTCTTAATGGTAAAGATTGGGCACTCATTGCTTATTTGTTCAATATCTTTAAATATAATTCTGTATTTTTGGTCAGCATGTCCCAGACCTGAACCCAGACGTCAGCCGATGTGTAGTTAAAAGGGTTATATGGGTAACAGGGATGTGTCTGTGTGTGTGGTTGTATTTGTGTGTGGTTGTATTTGTGTGTGTGTGCGTCTGTGTGTCGGCGGTCTCTTGGGAGTGACTGTTCTGTGACGCCACAGAGCATCTGACGTGTACAAAAGAAGCCAGGTGCGCTGCCCCTCAGCCAAAACAAAAAAGGCTGTTTAATTTAAGAGCAATACATTGTTTCATGCTCATACTAATAATTTGCTTAGTGCTGAAATTAAATGTATTGTTATTGGATAAATCAATTGGACTTTTGGGAAATTGAAGTCAAAGGCCAATGTGATGTGTGATTAGTACATGGGTCTGTGAGACTGAGAATTTGGACACAACCAGATGGACAGATGTCTCTCTCTGAGTGGAGTGGCAAGATGAAAGCAGGGCTACATGGCTGGTTCTGATCCAGTGATCTGAACTATATCACCTGATGAAAGAGAGTGGGCTCCAAGGGCCAGGGCCTGACCTCCTCTCTGAGAGTGTTTGTGTATGAAGGAGGTCTCTGAGCCCCTAGCGTCCAACCCCTACGTAGGAGGGGCTGCAAGGCCTTAGCCATAGGATGTGTCTGTTTTCACACCCTCCACTCAGATATTCTCATATTATTATGTAGTAGCAAGTAAAAAACCCTTCCTGGATCTCTCCAGCACACATCATACCACTGGACCAGAAAAGCTCAGCTCCCAAAGTCTCAAGAAGACACTTGTTTTTTCAGGTCTTAGGAAAGGTGATGTCACAACCATAGAAATAGAATGAATTGCAGTGCTGTGGTCACAGCACATGGCTATGCTAGCTACAGCAAGCTTACCTCTGCAGCACGTACACAGTTACACACACACAACCCACTGGGCTGAAGAGGGCAATCATCACTCAGTCACTGTTGGTATCTTATCACGTGTGTGTGGCTTGACGGCAGTTTTGTGTCTGCAGTGTTGTGCTGTTTAGCTGTGTAGAGAGACAGAGCAGAGGTGTGTCATATGGCAGAAGAAAGGGTGAGGATTGGTTCAACAGCAGCTAAAGCGCTCTCCCCCGCTTCCTCTTATTGGATAGAGCTCCCCAGGGCTGCAGAGAGCTACCCTCCCTGTTGCACACCGATCTCTCCCAGTCATATGGAAGAAAGGAGTGATTGTTTGACTCAGGCCTTTCTGTTAGGTCTACAGTCATCCTAGTTGCAAAAAGGCTATTCAATATAAAAAGTGTTTAAGGAATTATAGGGAGGATAGTAGGAATACACTGTCTTTTCTTTTTTCTAAAATATGATTATAATTTTTTCCCTTGTAGTTAGAATGCATACATTAACATAAATAACAATGTAGATTGTTTTCCGGTGCCATTTTAGACAAGGATCCAGAGAGCCGCTGATGCTTTCTTTATTGGAATTCAATTCAAGTAGATCAGTCCTATCCATACAGAAATCAATAGTCCCTGGGCAGGCAGTATGAATGCTGATGCCATGCTGCAATCTAGTTTGTGGTGGTGGGGAGCTATATTTAGCCTGAGTAGATCTCCAAAGTGCAGGTGTAGAGATTAAACCCAGCCACGCCTAGACGACCCAGCCACGCCTCATCCATCATCGGCATGCTGCCTCAAGCTCAACACCAAAATCATGAATCACAATTTAGACATTTATACTCATATTATGGTCCGATCTGTGTAGCTCTGTGTCCCTCTCTAACACTTTTTTGATGCATCATATCAACCTGGTCTCAGGGCATTTCATATTATTCTTTACGTAAATCCGAGACATTCCATTTAGCATGATATGTTATGTTTCGAATGGTATGCATTCATTTGTGGATGTCCATCACCTATTTCGTATGATATGTTACAAATTACATTACGTATTGTATGTTACAAATCTGCAAAACGTACAATATGTTACCAATTTGCAAAACATAGTATATGTTAAGAATTTGTCAAACGTATGATATGTTACGAATTCTTGCTAGTTGGCTAACGTTCGCTAGCTGTCTAACATTAGCTAGGCTAAGAGTTAGGGTTAGGGATTAGGGCTAAGGTTAGGGTTAAGTTTAGGAGTTAGGTTAAAGGGTTAAGGTTAGGATTATGGGAAGGGTTAGCTAAAAGGGTTAGGTTTAGGGTTAGGGGAAGGGTTAGCTAACATGCTAAGTAGTTGCAAAGTGGCTAAAAAGTAGTACGTAGTAAAAACGTTGCTTATTAGCCAAAATGCTAAGGCCGCAATAAGATTCAAACTCACAACCTTTCTAGAAGTTTGCGTTATACTCTCACCCATCCACCCCGATCAACCACCCTACTTTCGTTTTTGCCTTAAGTTACTATCTGTCTTATGTACCAAACCAAACATAACATATAATTCTAATTTGAGTGTCCCAGATTTATATTTACTATGTTACATCTATGACGCAGGGCTGTATCTCTCCATCCCTCGTTTTGAGGGAGTGTGCAATTGGCATGCTGCAGGAATATCCAACAGGGCTGTTGCTAGATAATTTTATGTTAATTTCTCCACCATAAACCACGTCCAACTTCGGTTGGGAGAATTTGGCAGTATGTCCAACTATCCTCACAACCGCAGAACACGTGTAACCACGCCAGCCCAGGACCTCCACGAACCTCCACATCCGGCTTCTTCACCTGCGGGATCATCTGAGACCAGCCACCCAGACAGCTAATGAAACAGTAGGTTTGCACAACCAAATAATTTCTGCACAACTGTCAGAAACCATCTCCTCACCAGGGCCTTGACCTGACTGCAGTTTGGCGTTGTAACCGACTTCAGTGGGCAAATGCTCACCTCCACTGGCATGCTGGATGAATCTCACTTTCAACTATACCGGGCAGATGAAAGACAGCGTTTATGGTGTTGTGTGGGCGAGCGGTTTGCTGATGTCAACGTTGTGAATAGAGTGCCCCATGGTGGCGGTGGGGTTATGGTATGGGCAGGCATAAGCTACGGACAATGAACACAATTGCATTTTATCGATGGCAATTTGAATGCAGAGATACCGTGACAAGATCCTGAGGCCAATTGTCGTGCCGTCTATCAACTCATGTTTCAGAATGATAATGCACTGCCCCATGTCGTACACAATTCCTGGAAGCTGAAAATGTCCCATACTCACCAGACATGTCACCCATTGAGCATGTTTGGGCTGCTCTGGATCTATGTGTAGGATAGCGTGTTCCAGTTCCCGCCAATATCCAGAACCTTGGAACAGCCATTGAAGAGGAGTAGGACAACATTCCATAGTCAACAATCCACAGCCTGATCAACTTTATGCGAAGGAGATGTGTCGCGCTGCATGAGGTAAATGGTGGTCACACCAGATACTGACTGGTTTTCTGATCCACACCCCTACCTTTTTTTGGTAAGGTATCTGTGACCAACAGATGCATATCTGTATACCCAGTCATGTGAAATCCATAGATTACGGACTGATGACTTTCAATTGACTGATTTATTTATATGAACTGTAACTTTGTAAAATCTTAGAAAATGTTGCATGTTGCATATATATATATTTCTGTTCAGTATATTTCTGAGGCTGACCCGCTGTGCTATTCTAAACAACGTTAGTCATTTTACTGAGGCACCGGCGTCTTCTGTCAGTTGTGCTGAGGCGATGGAGGGATGAAAGTAGAGCTGCATTGTTCAAACCCCTAGCCTCAGGGAGGGAGCTCAGCCTGGAGTGGTAGTGAGGTGGAAGGGCAGGGGGATGATGACTCAGACACCAGGCCCACTCTCTGACTCATGGTCTCCAGGAATCTGCCATTCCACTCATTTTCAGGGTATTTGCACTCTTTAAATTGTAACTTTGACTTTATTGACTGAACTGTATTTGTTACACTGCTTGTTTACCTCATCAGTAGGATGATGGATATCAATCTGAAGTATTGTACCTAACATTTTGAAATATGTCTCCTCTCCTGTTGTCAGTACAGTGCAGGGGAGTTTCAGGCACGATTTGGTTCTTATTGGCTTACACTTGTTTACATGAACAACTCATTGTGCTTATTCCATCAGAATACACAGACCTACTTTGAGAAAGTACCTCACATTCTAAACCTTTCAAGTCAACTGAAGTGGCTTTCATTGAATGCAGGTTGTATTTCAGTGACAACCTCAATGGTTCCAAGTGAACTGTGTCATGTTCTGCTGTAGCGTTGCACTTCTCTCCTTGACCAGTGTCCTCCTCCCTGCCTCCCTTCCTCCAGTGGCTCTCCTGAGAGGCCTCTCATACTGCAAGCTCAATTATTAATGAGAGTGGCTAACAGAGGTATGGCTGCACAGATTTGTGGAAAGCCCCCAGGAGTGTCCTTCAGGATCTGTCCCATTACCTACCCCCTCCCTCCATCTCAGGTGGGACCAGCCTCTGACTGGTGCTCCAGTAATCTGATCTATGATGTCAGTTACAGAGGATCCGTTTTTTAAGTCTATGCACTGGACATTTCCACAAGAAGAGGAAATGCAAGACTAATTACATTGATAATCAACTGCAATTAGTTATTGACCCCTTAGGGTATAGTCTTGTTGATGACAACATACTATACGCCATGTGGTTTTTGACCTCTCAATTAGCTGGTGTCATCTAATGCTTCTGGTATGATATTTTCATTTCTGTAGGGAGTGGAATAGTTATTAATCTAAATCTTGAAAATGAGGACTTGTGTATAGAGACTTAGTCTAGTGGGATTCACAGCATCAAAGGAAACAAAAACATTCCCGGAGGGAAAGTCGCCATAGAGCCCCAAGGGCAGTGGTGGAAAAAATACCCAATTGTCATACTTGAGTAAAAGTAATGATACCTTAATAGGAAATGACTCAAGTAAAAGTGAAAGTCACCCAGTAAAATACTACTTGAGTAAAAGTCTAAATGTATTTGGATTTAAATATACTTAAGTATCAAAAGTAAATGTAATTGCTAAAATGTACTTAAGTATCAAAAGTAAAAGTATAGATAATTTCAAATTCCTTATATTAAGCAAACCAGACGGCACCATCTTCTTGTTTTTTAAATTTACGGATAGCTAGTGTCACTCCAACACTCAAGACATAATTTACAAACAAAACATTTGTGTTTAGTGAATCCATCAGATCAGGTAGTAGGGATGACCAGGGATGTTCTCTTGATAAGTTTGTGAATTGGACCATTTACCTGTCCTGCTAAGCATTCAAAATGTAACAAGTACTTTTGGGTGTCAGGGAAACTGTATGGAGTAAAAAGTACATTATTTTCTTTAGGAATGTAGTGAAGTAAAAGTAAAAGTTGTCAAAAATATAAAAACTACTTAAGTAGTACTTGAAAGTATTTTTACTTAAATGCTTAACACCACTGCACAAGGGTGGAAGTGATCAAGGAACAGTACATCAATATTATTGAGTGCCACACTAGTATACTGTACCAGACTAATTATTACATGATTGCAATTTTCCTCCGTTTCTCAAAGTTGCAGGCTAGTTTCTTGAATAATAGATCAATGAAAATAGTATTAATTATATATGTGATTGGACAAGGTAACAGTGATTTCAGGGTGCAGAATTTGAATATGCTAACTATGAAGTTGACAATCTGACTTTTAATGCCAGACATCTTTGTCCTTATTAAGAGTTAGTGTTGGGGATAGCATAGGACATAGGTTGTCAAAATCAACATATTGCCTATGTGTCTGCGACCTTTGATCGACTTAACCGCTAATCCTTTACTTGTATAAAAAGCTGTTTGAAATGGAGTGTAGGCAGAATATGGCTCCAGAAGCCACTAGGCCAGTGTCAGGCTCTGGCCATAGAGAAGCCTTTGGCTCATCTATTTAGCCATGGTCAGAGCCTGACAGATCTAGTTTATCTAGTTCTGTGTGGTGTTTTGTGTTGGGTCCCCAATTAGAGGCAGCTGCTATGTGTTGTCTCTAATTGGGGAGCCTACTTATGTTTGTATGTCCCACACCTTTGTGTGGGTCATTGTTGACCATGTCAGTCTGTAGAGTAAGTGTATTTCCGTTTGTTCTAAGTTGTTCTTGTTTGTAATAGTTCTCATTAAAGATGTCGAACTACTACTGTGCTGAACCTTGGTCTGGTTACACACCCAGTCGTGACAGCCAGACTATACTTCAGTGGCCAGTTCATTCAGACCATCCACAATCACATGGCTCCCAGGCCATGACACAGTCACAGGTCCAGATATCAAACTACACATGTCAGAGGAGGTCTGCGGAGTATACTTTTACATTGATTTATGTATTTGCCTGTTGCCTATTGTTCTGCTTGCAATCATTGAATGGTAGAGGCCTTGTTATGCCAACTGCTAACTGTTCCACTCATTACTTCACCCTGGGTAGTTTCTTGGTGGTATTTGGTACAGACAGGTTTGTTTATATGCTGTCCTTTCTCTATCACGTCTCACATTCAATCAATTTAGTCCATTTGCTTTCTGTAGTGAGTTAGCTTACACTCAGATGTACTTCATTTTAAAAGCCACCATTAAAGAGAATGTTCTAGCCTGCAGATAAGGTCATCGTCAGCTACGTCATCGTGAACTTTCATAGAAGTTCCATTAGAACTTGACCGCTGGCTGGTCTAGTGTCAGGGTAGGGGCCAAATAAGACATGGCCTCCAGAGTTGTCAAAGGGAATTGGGCAGCATTGACTTAGTAACTCATTGTTCAACGTTCAGACATCGATCTACTCAAGCCCCTGAAGCAAATTAGGGTTAAGTTTTTTTTTCACCTTGTCAGCTCGGTTAATCAAACCAGCAACCTTTTGGTTACTGGTCCAATGCTCTAACCACTAGGCTACCTGCCGCCCATATCCCTCTGTGTTGTTTTTCTTGGTGTGTTTGGCCTTATCTATTAACAAAAATAATATACTAATCTCTCTTGTCTCAGTACATCAACAGAGGCGCTGATAGTTCAATCAGGCTTTCTGCCTTGGCGTGGAGACGTTTCAGAGCATTACCAGAATGCTGATGGCTCATCCTTACATTAGTTGTTGATGTCTGCGTCTAAGGAGACAATTTGTGCAGAAAAAGAATGCTCCCTAACCCTAACCCTAACCCTAACCCTTTTTGGGGTGGTTGATTACGGACATTTGCTCAAAGTTATCAATATATACGCTGCAAATAAACAGGATAACATTTGCTTTACTTACAATCTGTGCTGCTTTTGATATTTTAGCACGGCACTTACAGAGCACTAACACTGACTATCAGCATTACATGCAGTACAACCTCAAAAAATGTGCTCTCCCTCCAGACTTGTTTGACATCAGCATGTTTCTTCTGTCCCATTCATAGTGGGGTAGATTATGTTTCTTTATTTTTTATTATGATATCCGTGCTGAACATTGTATTCTTCCCCCAGGACAGCACTTGGCAGATTGCTCAGCTCTACTTCCCTTCATATGCATAGTTGTGACTGCTACTGTAGTGGTAGTGTTGTTTTTCATTCTGACACTGATGCACTATTCAGTTAACTATTCAGTGCCTTCAGAAAGTATTTCTACCCTTGACTTATTCCACATTTTGTTGTGTTACAGCCTGAATTCAAAATTGATTAAATCATTGTTTTTCTATCATCAACACACAACATGTTTTTAGACATTTTTGCACTTTTATTGAAAATGAAATACAGAAATATCTAATTTACATAAGTACAATCCAATACATCTGGATTGTACAATATTAGCACATTATTATTAAAAACATTCTTCAAGCTCTGTCAAGTTGGTGTTGATCATTGCTAGACAGCCATTTTCAAGTCTTGCCATAGATTTTCATTGTGAAATCCCTGAGCAATTTCCTTACTCTCCGGCAACTGAGTTAGGAAGGACACCTGTACATTTGTAGTGACTGGGTGTATTGATTTTATTTAACCTTTATTTAACTAGGCAAGTCATTTAAGAACAAATTCTTATGTACAATGACGGCCTGCCTACAGGGTCAGCCATAGTAGTACAGCACCGCTGGAGCAAATTAGGGTTAAGTGCCTTGCTCAAGGACATATTAACAGTTTTTTTCACCTTGTCGGCTCTGGTATTTGAACCAGCAACCTTTCGGATTGTCAGGCTCTGGCAATAGAGAAGCTTTGCTTCTCTATATTTCTATGGTCAGAGTCTGGCAGATCTAGTATTTCTACGTCTGTGTGGTGTTGTGTGTGGGATCCCTAATTAGAGGCAGCTGCATTGCATTACCTCTAATTAGGGATCCTACTTATATGTCTGTGTTCCACTCCCTTGGCGTGGTTCATTGTTATATGTTGTCCCGTGTTCGTGCTACGTGTGTTTCATCTTTATATTGTATTTGTTATTTTGTATGGTTCGCATCCAGTCGAGTTTATTAGTTCAATAAACGATGTCGAACTATCGCTACGCTGCGCCTTGGTCTCTCTACACACCCGAACGTGACACGGATTCTGGCCCAATGCTCTAACTGCTAGGCTACCATCCACCATCCAAAGTGTAATTAATAACTTCACCATGGTCAAAGGGATATTCAATGTTTTTTTGTGTGTTTTTTTACACATTTATCAATAGTTGCCCTTCTTTACAAGGCACTGGAAAACCTCCCTGGTATTTGTGGTTGAATCTGTGTTTGAAATTCAGTGCGACTGAGGGACCTTACAGATAATTGTATGTGTGGGATAAAGAGATGAGGTAGTCATTCAAAAATCATGTTAAACACTATTATTGTACACAGAGTGAGTTCATGCAACTTATTATGTGACTTGTTAAGCACATTTTAAAAACGTATTTATGCTTGCCATAACAAAGGGGTGGAATACTTATTGACTCAATGCCCTGATGCATCTAACGGTCTGTTGAGTGTAGAATATCCACATCTCAGGAAATCGTCGAGCATTGATGATTGATTGCCCGAATGTCTGGCGAATATCGAAACTCAAGCCAATTTTACCACGTTTTTTTAACAAGCTTTTCTCTTCGGACGTTTTTTTAAAAATCTGCTCTACCACGCACCTTTCGGATAAGGTTGAACGATTCCTCTCCTACTCAGCCTCCCGAAAAAAGCTTATCCCAAGCAGGTGTTACCCATCTGCCCTGGCCTGTATCCCCTGTCTGGTACAGGTACCCCCGCCACACTCCCCCCTCTCTCCCGAGCTTTCGCTCGCCTCCAGCACATACGCACATACACACACACTGCAGACTTTGGACTGATCTGAATTTTATGTAGGCTAATTAACTTGGGAAGTTTATTATGTGAGATTACTCACATTTAATCTCAAACCTTTATAGCCGACTGGACTCAGAGAGCTACTCTCTCAAGTTATCTTGTTGGGGCGAGTGACTCTGAATTTAGAATGGCTAGCCCCAAGTCGTTTTATGCTATTTGCCCCATGACTCATGCGTGCTTTGTTGACTATGAACTTACTCGTTTAACCGACAGTGGGAACTGTTTGTTTGTTCCTACACTTGCAACAATCTATTTATTACACAGACATTTGGCTTCCCATCCTATTCTAACCACCTCTTGCCGGCTTTGTATTCATGTTACCTGATGAAATTGCTGTACAATATGATCTTGTTGCCATCTGATGCACATTCAAATGTCATAAAAACCACTGCGGAGTTCTCTCTGTCCTCTGCCTTGTCCTGATTGTTTTACTGCTAGTGATATCTGGAAATGTACATGTACACCCTGGCCAATCTACTGTTGCTAGCCCCAATTCTGACTTGTGCTCTGATTTCTGCTTCACGGATTTCTGCTCTCGTAAAGCCTGGGTTTTCTGCACGTTAACACTTAAAGCTGATTACCTAAAATGTATCAATTGAAAGTGTGGATTCACAGCTCCAATCCAGATGTGTTGGTCGTTACTGAGACGTGGTTAAGAAAGAGTGTTTTGAACACTGATGTTAACAGGGTTGGGTTGGTTACTTTCTAAATGTAATCCGTTACAGGTACAAGTTACCTGTCCAAAATTGTAATCACTAACGTAACTTTTGGATTACCCAAACTCAGTAACGTAATCTGATTACATTCAGATTACTTTCCCCTTAAGAGGCATTAGAAGAAGACAAAAATGGATGTTACCAATTGAACGATATCTTTTGCATGATAAATCAATGTTAAAGTTTACATAGCTGTCCATATATGGATGTTAAATGTTACTTTATGGGTTGCTTATGTAGGCTTCTTCTAACCCATCGCTTTCTAGTACATATAATAATATGATTAATATGATCTTTTTACATTAAAAAACAAAGTCTATCAGAATTCCAGTCATTCCAATAAATGTTATACCCCTTGATCTTCAAGAATAGGACTTGGAAATATGGAAGTATAGATTAGCCAAATTGTTTTACCTGAGCATGACCCCAAAACTAAGGACTTATTAGCCAGCCCTACTCTGTTGTTTATTTTGTTATCATGGAGGACTGATTGGGCTTATTGATTCAAGTTGAAAATGCTGCGTTCATGGAATGGCATGCTTTGCCAAGAGTATGCAAAGCTGTCATCTAGGCAAAGGGTGGCTACTTTGAATAATCTAAAATAAAACATATATTTAGATTTGTTAAACTTTTTTTTGGTTACTAAATTATTCCTTGTGTGTTATTTCATAGTTTTGATGTCTTCACTATTATTCTACAATGTAGAAAATAGTAAAAAAAAAAAAAAAAAAAAATTGAATGAGTACGTGTGTCCAAACTTTTGACTGGTACTGTATATATACTGTAGTTGCTACATCCAAAAATGGATGTAGCAACTACAGATTGCCCCTTTAAGTCTATCAAAATGTTTTAGCAATAAAGGCCCCACTTTTATTCCATAGGCTTGGATCCGCATTATGCAGCTTTTGCAAGAGCGCATTTTTCACTGCTGTCCACTAGTTTAAAAAACAATGATAGATAGGCAGCTTAAACTTCATGAATTCAACCATTATTTGGTTCAAATACACATTTAGATTTGTGTACAGCCATCCACAACAACCACAATCCGTAAGGCGCAAATAGCTAAATGATAGAGCAGCAGTGTGATTCACATCAATGCGCTAAGTAGATCAATAATAAGTGATATCCGTATCGCCGTCCTCCTTACCTCGAAGTGTTTATTCAAGTTGGATAATCTTTGGATGCTGACTTCAGTCGCACCATTGGAAGACATAGCTTGGACTGTAGCCTACAAAAGCATATTCCTGCTCTTTTCCTGCGATCCATCAAACAAATTTGGTGTCATCATAGTGGTCTCTGATTTGTGGTCAAACTCGCTCAGGTGGAACTTAAATGTGCGCCTTTTTTCAATGCAGATTTTTCCGCAAACATCCTTTCTGAATTTAAAAGTCCAGTGTAGCTCAGTTGGTAGAGGTTGTGGGTTTGATGGGGGACCAGTATGAAAATAATTATCAAAGTGTAAGCATTAATCCCAGCCCCCGTCCCGCATGAGGCCTTTTGCCTTTTGGTAGGCCATCATTGTAAATAAGAATTTGTTCTTAACTGACTTGCCTAGTTAAATAAATGTTAAATACAATTAAATAATAAAATCAAGACATTTCAGCTTTTAATGTTTTTATTAATTTATAGACATTTCTAAAAACATAATTCCACCTTGACATTATCTGGTATTGTGTGTAGGCCAGTGACACAACATCTCAATATAATCAATTTTAAATTCAGGCCGTAACACAACTAAATGTACAAAAATGTCAAGAGGTGTGAATACTTTCTGAAGGCACTATAAAAAAAACACATCTGATGACCTCTGTCTTGTTAGTTTTACTTTGTTGTATCTAGACAGTAAATCCAGTTGATTTACTACCTGAACAGGTACAGCGTCTAATAGGCCAGTTCCAAAATGCTCTGTAAATTTGAGCTGTCTGTCCACTTTGATACTGGACCATCAAGGTCATTCATCAAAGAGGTAGCCTACTATCTCTGCAAAGAGCAGTTTCTGATTCAAACTCAAACTCTGAGTGTGCACAGTATGAGAGAGAGCGACCGTGTGGCATGTGTGAAATATGTCAAATCTGTAGGCCACATTACCAAACATAAACTGAAATAGTCTCAGGCTCTGTCTCAAATATGTCAGGATGTCAACATCAGAGAGGATGGGTGGATGCCTGAAAATAGTCCTATTAAAGCAGGTCATTTAAGAAAACACAACTAAAAGTCAGACAGAATGAAATATGTATCACGTTAAGCCATGCCAGGCAGATAAAATAGGAGTTTTAAAACTGATCTTAGTTATTGGTCGTTCGGTCAATCTAGTCCAACCAACCAAGTAATTAGCTTCGGCAGGTAAGGAAACGTCAGTTCCTATGTGACAGCATAACGGATCACAGCACTTTTGCAGATTGAATCCAGGTTTTCTCTGTATCTTCTAACTCTCTGCTTTATTGAAATCTATAACTTTGCTCTCTCCCTCACAGTCTATCATGCTAGCGATCGTCCATGTAGGTTTATTTCATTCGGACCCCGTTTAATATCCTGTCTTGGATTATTATTATTGCCCCTCAAATAAAATGTGTTATGTAACCACAGGAGAGGATTATGCATACAGTAATTCAGCATAGAGTCCACTGTGAACTTACTGTATCTTTCTAGTTTTGACATGTTGCTTGTGACATACTGTATCAACATGATTTCCAATCTGTTCAATGCATAGGCTAAATGTTTGCTGGGTGTTGAGCCAGATGTGACAATGATTAAGTACAGTAGTACACAGTATCCTGAAATGTTCTCATTTTGTTAACATCAGAACATAATCACTTCTGCTTGAACCACATAAAGAAGTGCTAGGTCCCACTTGAAATTAGCACACAATAAAATAGGTTAATGAAACTCGCTCTCCGGGTCATTTCCATATGTTTGGTGTCCCCCAAAACAGCTGTGATTGTGCCACTTCGTCTCCATGGTAACACTTCATTCTGACATGATGCCTTAACTCTCTCAGCTCAGTTCTAAGGGCAGGACCATTAACACCTCTGGTTACACCTCAGATCCCATTCAGTAAACTATTACTATAACATTGAATTAGCTTGCTCATGCTCAGAACTTAGTAAAACAGTCTCAACATGAAAATGTTCTCTGCTGTAGTAAGGCGCTCACTTTAGTTTTTTCCCACATTTCCTTACCTGTGTAAGTCATCCACAGCATTGAGATACAAGATTATATACTTCTGAGTCAGGCACTCAAGTGCTCCCAATGTGGTCCTTTCCACTGTAAAGGGTATCAGAGCTGTCATACCTAATGTTCTCATCTCGGCTTCCTCAGCAACCATCTGATTCACTTCCTGTATTTACTAGCAAATATACACTGAGGCAAATCCGGCGCCCAGAACGAATCAGTTGGACGGGCCTTTGATTTCCACATGCAGGCCTATTTTTTCACGGGACCTCCTATGTGTGCACGCACTTACGGGTGTAATAGTTAAGACCATAAGCAAGTTTGGGGAAGCTTACAATTTCTACTGATCTGCGTGACACTTATGATTATTTTTATAACTGGGCAACATATAAGCTAGAACCACCACTGTGTACAGTACATAGTGAGAAATAAGACATATGCATGCAGTCTGTAGAGAGACATATCTTCGCCACACATCCCCTCCCCTTCTTCTTGATGCAGCATTATAAATTATACTCAAGACACATTATCTTCACACTGCCCAAATTGCAGGCTTCCCAGACACACTTGTGATTTTAAACAATCCACAGCTATTTGTTTTTAAGCTAATGATTCTCTGTGGCTAAGTCATGTTTTGAAAGATTTATTTATTTAGACAGGACTCAGGAGTTATTATATAATTTTGGCGAAACATATATTTACTTTAGGGTAATCATGTCAGCATCCTAACCGTGCACTGTGCACCTGCTGACTTTCCTTTCCAATTCGCAAGAGGCTGAAACCAGAGATGTGTATATAATGACAATATGCTCATGTCTCATGTCTCTGCCCTAACAATGGAAGGCAGGGAGGTAC
Source organism: Thymallus thymallus (assembly GCA_023634145.1). Classification (NCBI taxonomy): domain Eukaryota; kingdom Metazoa; phylum Chordata; class Actinopteri; order Salmoniformes; family Salmonidae; genus Thymallus; species Thymallus thymallus. Next base: position 23,914,915 of record CM042413.1, read on the forward strand.
GGTAGGGTGCCCTGGCCCGCCCATAATGCCAGCCCTGCACTGAGGAACTGCAAGTGGCATACACTCCAGTGTGAGAAATGCAGCTTGCAGATTAAATCACTCGCTCTCTCGTAGCATATCCTGCTAATCCGGGTGCTTGTGCTCCAGCAAAGCCTGTCTTTCTATCTGTCTATCTACTGAGGCTGGCTGGGCCTGGGAGAGCAGAGCCGTACTGCTGGGTCCCAGAGGGCCGGAATTGTGAAGTGATCACAGGCAGTCTGAAGGAGCTGCGGCTCATTTCAAAGGCTGATTGCACGTTGCTAATGGGATCAGTGTTTTGGGTTCAAGGTTGGTAGTTTGGTTGCTCTTTCTGTTCTATGCTGTTCCTGATATGCTGGCAGATTGGTTAGAGGATTCTTCAATCTTAAAGACCTCAGTCCTGACATGGGTGTTTGTTCTCTGGGGATGTTAACAGTAAAACATATTGTTGTTCTCGTAATGGTGTGTGATATTACCTGTTGATTAATTGTCTCCTGCAAATTATAACTGGTGTTAGTCATGGGCGTCATGGAAGTACTTGAGATATGCCTCTTTAGTCTGTAGCCTAGTTTAGCTCTTGTCTGGGGGAAGGTCAGGACTTAAATGATCTGTTTTTGTCACTGGGCCAGCAGTGGTCCTCCTCCCTGCAGACAGACTGTGTGTGTGTCTGTGGGTTAGCGGGCGGTGTGTGTGTGTGAGAATGTTTCTGTATTTAAGTGTGTGCATGTTCATGCACGTGTGTGTTCTAATCTACTCTAACTGCTGCTTCAGTGAACCAAACACATCCATATGGCCTGTTTTCTCTGGTCGCATCTGACTCCTCACAGCACAGATACAGTATGTGTATCATTATGTAACAACTAATACATCTAGGCTTATGCATGGCATGAGGAATATTGTCGTCTGGCAAGGTTTGTGCTCATGGTGTGGAATTGTTGTTCCTTGGTTTCCGACAAATAGAATTAAAATCATTAAACATGAATGAGTGGTGATATACTCTACTGTAGATCATTCAGAAACAGAAACAGGCCTCCAATGACTCATCATATTTGAGCTTCTCCTTCCAGCCCAGAGCAGGGATTAAGATTTGATTAGACATATTTGTCAAGAAGGGATGTAACAGGAAAGTTCAATGGAAGCAAGAGCCTCATTTGGCAGGATTAAACCAGATTTACTAGCAGGCTTGTTTCTCCGCTTTCATTAAATTTGGTATTCCTTATGGTAAGCTAAACAGACTTTCCTCTGAAGGAATTCAGGTAGAGGGGGTATTATATGTGCAGCAATGAGCAGCTCAGGCTGCGTTTACACAGGCAGCCCAATTTGGTCTTTTGACCAATCAGATCCGCTCTGAAACATATCTGATGTGAAAAGATCTGATGTGATTGGTCAAAATACCAATTAGTGGAAAAATATCAGAATTGGGCTGCCTGTGTAAACGCAGCCTAAGTTTAACCTTACCCGTCTGGTGGACAGGACGACCTTACAGCTTGACTGAACCCCTCACTATCCATATGTCATTTAAGTGGCCATACATGACAACCTGAGAGAGAACCTATGGGACTGTATAGAAGAGCACTTAGTGCTGAGTGGACAGATTGAAGGACGATGGAGACCATTTGAATATATTTTCCGAGCAGCCCTGAGCTGAGTACAGATGTAAATGTGAACCCTAACCTTGCTCTTAGAGATGGTGAGAAGCCAGACAGATAGACCCTGGAGGCTGCCCCTGTCCTGTCCCTACCCTAGTTAGTTAAGCCTTGAAACTGTCTGTGTAGAACCTTAAAATAAATATGGCTATCATGTCAGCATGCAGGACTGCATGCAGCGGTGAAAGGTATGAAAATGCAACGTTTTGACATTTACTGAGTTAAGGTGGGGAAGGGAAGGGAGGTCTTGAATTCAGGCACCTCAGCTCACTCTCCTTGTCTCTAACTCTCCCCATATCTAACTCTCCCCATATCTAACTCTCCCTGTATCTAACTCTGCCTCTCAATTTCTCGGAGTAGAGTGAAACATTTAGACCTGAACGGCAGAGCACAGAGCACAGAGCACAGAGCACACACAGAGAGAGATAAACCTTTATTAGCTTTTTCTGTCAGCATTACCTCCTGACTTCCATCTGAAAAAGGACAGCAGACATTTATTACCCTCTTATGATGCAGTCATCCTGTGAATCTTTTGTTCATGGGTACATTATGGAAAGTCGATGAAACACCTTGTTTCATGAACCACAAAAAGCCAAACTATAATCTCTCGTATCATGATGAGCTAAATGTTGATTCCATTGTCCAACAGGGCTGGAATCACATCATGAGCATCAGGAAAACGATTTCTAACAACGTCACCCCTGTAATTGTTTATATGTAAATGTATATTTTATTTGCAGAAGCCATGTTCTCTCCTGCAGTAGTTTAGCTTCAGTCAGACTAATTTCGCAGCTGTAGCTTGGCTTTGCTGAGTGGGGCTGTTTAGTGCTCAGCTCCCTATGAGCTGCAAGGTTTTCACTTTACAACCACTTCCATCTCGTCCTTGGTGGCAGTAAGTGAAGAAGAACATGATGGTGTTGAGACACAGGCTTCCTTCTGGGACCAGCTCTCTCTCTCTCTGTCCATGTCTCAGCTGTCCTATACCACTGCACCATGCACAGCTTCATACACTGAATACAAATCTAAACGCAACATGCAACAATTTCAAAGATTTTACTGAGTTACAGTTCATATAAAGAAATCAGTCAATTCAAATAAAGTCATTAGGCCCTAATCTATGGATTTCACGTGACTGGGAATACAGATATGCATCTGTTGGTTACAGATACCTTTAAAAAAAAAAGGTAGGGGTGTGGATCAGAAAACCAGTCAGTATCTGGTGTGATCACCATTTGCCTCATGCAGCACGACACATTTCCTTTGCATAGAGTTGATCAGGTTGTTGATTGTGGCCTGTGGAATGTTGTCCCACTCCTCTTCAATGGCTGTGCGAAGTTGCTTGACGACTGCCAAATTCTCTAAAACAATGTTGGAGGTGGCTTATGGTAGAGACATTAACATTCAATTCTCTGGCAACAGCGTTGGTGGAAATTCTTGCAGTCAGCATGCCAATGGCATGTTCCTGTGACACTGCACATTTTAGAGTGGCATTTTATTGTCCCAAACACAAGGTGCACCTGTGTAATGAGCAGGCTGTTTAATCAGCTTCTTAATATGCCACACCTGTCAGGTGGATGGATTATTTTGTCAGGAGAGGAGAAATGCTCACTAACAGGGTTATAACAGCGATATAAGCTTTTTGGGATATTTCATTTCAGCTCATGAAACATGGGACCAACACTTGCGTTCATATTTTTGTTCAGTATATATTATTTGTGTAACTTCAAATATGAAACCGTCTGAATGTTGGACATTTCTGACTGGATTGATAGAATAAAGAATTCCCCCCTTAGACTTCCAGGTAATGACTTTCTATTTATAGAACTGCAAGGCTAATTGATTCCTGAGGATTCTCCAGAGTGGTTGGCGATAGGACATGGAATGACATGAAGCAAAAAAATGATCTCATTATAAACTGATAATAATAACAATATACATTTACTATCTGCATATTTCAATACATGGCATATGAGGGTGCGTTGAGATACTCACTGGGTAGGACTGTACTTTTCTCATTAATCATTTTGAAAAAACGTTTGTTTAAGAACTGGAACTCAAGTTATCCTCCGTCGTTGGGACGGTGGAAGAATCAAATGCATTATTATTTGAATATTGAAAGGGTGTGGGCGACAGAGAAGGGCAGAGTGGCACAGTTTGAGGTCAGGTGCTGGAGATGGAGGTGGAGGGAGCATGTGGATCTGGTTAGGTGTGATGTTGTTGATATTTGTGTGAGTCTGTCTGTTGTCTTTTGTCTGTGTATGTTTATATTGTTTGAAAAGTTTAATCAAATCTATAAAAATAAATATATTTATAATAAGTAAAAAACAAACAGGATAACATTTACATCTTAAAAAAGCAACATGTTGTTTAAAAAAATGCTAAAAGTCCAATGCAGCCGCGTTTTTATCTCAATATCAAATAATTTCTGGGTAACAAGTAAGTACCTTACTGTGATTGTTTTCAATTAAAATTGTCAAAAAGAAACAAAAATAGCTTCTTAGCAAAGAGCCATTTCTCAAGCAAGAATTTAGCTAGGACTGTCTGGGAGTGGTCTGAGTGGCGAGGGGAAACAGAAAATGTGCTGTTATTGGCAGAGGGGTTTGGAAATCTTTCTTATTGGTCTATTAACTAATTTACTGCATGGTGATGTCACCATGGAAGGCCAAAACTCCATCCCACCAAAACATCATGAAATGTCAGGTAGTCTTTTCAAACAGCTCTTACACTAAAGTGGCGTTATCCTAATTTTCACAATTTCACAGTATTATTCCAACCTCATAGTGTGGAAATATACAGTATATTCAACACAGGAAAATCACATTTTTGATTGCACTAGGCCTTTAATTATTATTATTTTTTAATCTCAGAGCTCACTGTGCAGAGACAGAACAGTGAGGCTCCCCACTCTGCAGAACTACATGACATCACAGCTTCCACAGCCTCCAGGTCCTTGGCTGAGAGGAGGTTGGAAAGATGGAGTCAAGGGCTTGCAGCGAAAAGCACATCCTCATTCCCACACCACCCAGTCAGAGAGAGTCCCAGTCTGACTGACCATACAGTATGCAGCCCAGGCCAGTGCAGCCAAATCAGGCAACTCCCGCTCCCCCCAGTAGAAACAAAGCGCCCTTTCAGGCCCTTCTCTATAACCATGAAGCAATCTGTTCCTCTTGGCTGCTTCCTGTGAAGTGAGCCGGCATTTCTACGTTGCCCTGTTTCTGCTTTGTGTAACGCTCGACCAGCCAGGCCGATTTCACTGTTTGATTTCCCTCCCTGCTTGGTCCATCTCAGAAAAGGGCACGGAGGCATAGCTGAATTTATCCACCCAAGTGTCTGCAGCAATGCATCAACCATGCTCTGTAGTCTTGTGAACAAGAGGGAAGCAAAGATCACAAAGGGAGGTATACTGTGAGTTAACTACCCCATCAGATTACAAAACCACTTCAGAAGTCTAGTTATGGACTTTGCCAGAGAAGGGCCCCTTGGCGCTCCAGTGGAAACAAGGACTTGGTGATGTTGATGCTCACAGAGATGAGACATGATTACAGGAAGGGTTGAGAAAGCTCATTGGCAGTGTTGCGTGTACATCACAGGCAGCTAGTGGCACCTTACATGGGGAGGACGTGCTCTGTGTAATGGCTGGAATTAAATACATTGAATGGTATAAAACACATCAAATGTTTTCCATGTGTTTGATACCATTCCATTCACTCATCCCATCATTTATTATGAGCCGTCCTCCCCTCACCAGCTTCCTGTGGTGTACATTCTGACCCTACTCTGATTGCCTGAGCAGCTCCAGGGGCCCGTGCTGTCTGGCTGCTGTGTTGGTGACTAATGAGGGCCAACGAGGGCTACCTGGACCTGCATTCACCTGCGCTCCACTCAGCCTGCTCAACTGATGTCACATCCATTACCTGTCAGACGACCACCTCCCTGCCCTCCTGTCGCTCAACTCCATTGGCCTAATTCAGTCACTCTTGTCTTGTCACAATCTCAGGCGATCAGATGTCCTTATGTCACTTTTACCTGCATACACATTCACAGCCTCTGAATACCTCAAGACGGTTAACTCTATGTCCACAGATGGAGTCTTGTTTCGGGATTAACAAAACTTTACATTTAAATTGATGTTCTGAGCTGAACTGAGAACATTATGGGGCCATAAACAGACATGGGGACCCCAGGCCTGTAACGAGGAGTTCATTGTCAGGGAACATGTGTGTACTTAGTTCTATGTGAAAGGTTTTATTACTTATAGACTTTATATAATTGACTCGTACAAGTCAGTAAACCGAGCAGATGGGATTTGTTGAAAGCTTTATTAGAATAGACATAAAGGAGATAAATTAACACAGGTTTAACCAACTGGTTCAAGGGCAGGTAAAAAAAAAAACTTTTGAAGAGTCGCTCAGTTGAATTTATCCTCCAACTTTAGAAGACTATATAATTGTTCTGGTTTAGTAGGTATTGTAATGTAAAGAGATATCTCTCTTGTTCCAGTAAGTCTGTGAATCCTCCTCGTTGGTAAGAGTAAGGCAATAGCTGTGTACTATGTATCTGACAGGGTATTGACTTGCCACGTCCCCTTTTCTCTGAATATCTTCATCAGCAAGGAATCATAGCTTTCATCTGCAAATATAAAGAAAGCCCTGACTTGGCCCAATGCAAATTTTAGCCTGAGCCTTTTTGCTAAGTATTGATGATTATGAATATTATAAATCAGGATGGATGCTGTAATAAATTAGTTATGGGTACTTCGCAATTTGTATGAATGAAGTCTGTGGAGGATGAGGTAGTTTGATTTGATCTGGGGCAGATTTTACTTTATACATCCCCAAGGGCTCAAATATAGTGCCCACAGTCCAGTAATGCAGTTCCTCCATTATATTTTTATTTGGCTTATTTAAAGCTGCTTATCACAGCTTCTCATCTGAATTAAGAAAAATTGTTAAAGAGCTTCCAATTTTCTATTTATGTTAGGGCTATAAATTCATAGGGAACCTTGACCCAATGGGAATCAGTTTGTTGGTTACATACTGTACTGTAGAGTAAGTATGTTCCTGGGACTTCTCTGGTACTTGTGGAGACTGAACCCGCTAAGATTAAACCTCTCCACACAGAGAAGGAAGGTGGAAGTGGAACCAGACAGGGGCAAGGGGACACAGAGCAGCTCTCTATCTGGAAGAGCTTAGGTTTATTAGCTGAGTGTCACATCTCTGATCCCCCGCCTCCACTCCAGTGTGTTTGGACTGTGGAGCTGCATCCACAGAATCTCATTACATCCATTGGAGTGGATGTTGCGGCTCTCCATTCCTCTTGAGACAGATGGAGGAGCTGACACAGCTGCCGATGCACAGACGTAATTAAGAATGTAAGATTAAGCCCACTCTGACAAATATTTAGAGGTTCAAAACTCATTTGGAAAGGAATAATTAGGTACTTTATATGTGCAAATGCAGCTGTCAGTGGCTGTGTTGGTTGTAAATAAACACAGGGTTTAACAGTTGTCCCTCTGATATGATGACTATGATCATGACTACCGATTTCCGTTGATATAGGGATGCAGTCCTTGCCACTGTGTCTTGAATGTCACATTTAGTCTGCATCTTCACATGTAAATACTTATAAATAATTCTTTACAAATGATTTGGTAAAACATGTCTGCCAAGGATGGTTGCACAACTTGACCAAATGACATAGCATACTTCTTAATCAATGCCTTATATAAACTGTGTGGGAGACAGGGGCAGGTGTCTTTGAGTCTCTGTTGCTTTGAGTCAGGCCAGTGCTATACTTTGTGTGTGTTCTGAGGGCATGTTTTGATGAGTGAGGATGCTGCGTGTGTTTCTTTGAAGATTCTCCATAGGCAGGACTGAGAGTGAAGCCTCTCAATTCAATTCAATTTAAGGGCTTTTTTGGCATGGAAAACATATGTTTACATTGCCAAAGAAAGTGAAATAGATAATAAACAAAAGTGAAATAAACAATAAAAAATGCACAGTAAACATTACACTCACAAAGGTTCCAAAAGAGTAAAGACATTTCAAGTGTCACTTTATGTATATATAAAGTGTTATAATGATGTGCAAATAGTTTAGTACAAAAAGGAAAATAAATAAATATTTACAATGGTGTTTGTTCTTCACTCGTTGCCCTTTTCTTGTGGCAACAGCTCACAAATCTTTGTGGGTCTGTGTAATCTGAGGTAAGTGGGTGTCTCTAATATGGTCATACATTTGGCAGGAAGTTAGGAAGTGCAGCCCATAGCCTGTCTTCTCTTGAGAGCCAGGTCTGTCTACGGCAGCCTTTCTCAATAGCAAGGCTATGCTCACTGAGTATGTACATAGTCAAAGAGTTCCTTAATTTTGGGTCAGTCACAGTGGTCAGGTATTCTGCCACTGTGTACTCTCTCTCATTCTCTCTCTCTCTCTCTCTCTCTCTCTCTCTCTCTCTCTCTCTCTCTCTCTCTCTCTCTCTCTCTCTCTCTCTCTCTCTCTCTCTCTCTCTCTCTCCAGCTCTGTCTCTCTCTCTCTTTATCCTTTCTCTCTCTCTTTCTTTCTCAGTGAGAGACAAATATTTGTACAGATAGTGTATCAGTGAGAGAAAAGGCCAGATCCGCCCCTCTGGGTTTGTGATTGGTTGATATGAGGTTCAGAGAAGGAGTTTAAGGTACATGCTCAGGGTTCCACTGATTGGTTTGGAAATGTCGCCGCCTCTCTGTTGGGAAGAGCATAGTTCTAAGGTCACATGACAGAGTGTGTTTGTTGGACTGGTTCTGTTTGAGACAGGAGGACACTCTCAGTCTTGTGAAGGTGATGATGAGTCTCTTCCCACCTGCTCAGCACCCCTGGGCCGTCCTCTCTCTGAGTCTCTGTGTCCCACTGGGTCTCTGACAGGCAAATGTCAAACACGCTTTTATGTGAGTACACAGGCTAGCCTATACATTCTAAATCTGTATATTTTAAGGTAGGCACTGTAACTTCTGCCCTATGCCTATGGGACAATGGGTCAATGGGACAGTAGTCACTGCTGTTCTAGAGATCAAATTGAAAATCTCCTAAAATAATAATAACAATTTTAGAATTGCCTTTTTCTGCCCTTTTTGGCTTCTATTTTAAGAGGATTAAATTATATTAGCTCTATAATAAGATTGGAGAAGGTTAACCTCACTACAGAGGCATCATGCTCCCAGGCTGCCTTCTCCTAGTACTCAGGTTTATAGCCCACTCAGGTTTTATGTACAGCAGATTGGTACAACACATCTTTCTATGCTAATCTGCCTGTGTGACTGGATTTCATGTCATCGGAAACTCTTGTCAAGCATGTCTGTCACGCCACTCTCTCACAGTGTCACTGGCTGTCTCTCTGAGTTGTGTACTGACCATAGTGGATGCAGGATTATAGTGTCATGACCTAGTGAAGGGACAGAGACAGTGGTCCAGAGGTAAAGTATAGGTTATCTTGCCTCCCTTTAGTGTTGTTTCAGTGTCACTTTCCCTACATATTTTATAAGATTAGCCTTCATGTCTGTGTCGATTTCATGGATTACATTTTGTCCACTAGGCTATGTTTGAAAGATCTTTGTGTGAACAACACTCATTACATTCTGCTTGTTAGTTTGATGTTTGAATGTTTTTCATAGAGAGAGAATTCCAGGTTAGCTGAGGCTGAAATGTGATTACATTGAATAAATAGCCTAGATTAATAATACCATATATTTGGTGGAAATGTTTGCACAGCCGAGTTTGCACCGCAGAAACAAATAATGGAAAGCAAAGCAGCCATCTGAGGATATACTGTAGGTTTTCAAAGGACTGAGTCTCATCTTCAATGCAGATGAACATCTTCCATTCAGAAGGCTTTACCTCTCCTACCATGACAATGCTGTTCTCTGCTTTGATAGAGGATATTTATTTGAGCTCAGCAATTTCTATTCGATAAGTAGATGCCTTAATAAAGTATTTTTTATTGTGCAAGTAGAGGATGTACTTACTTTTGTTTGGGGTCAATCAAGTTAGAACATCCTGAGTTCAGTTATGTAGTTATTTTATTAAGGCTAAGCATTTTACAGCAAACTGTTTTCATTTTAATCTGTCCCCCAAGTATAGGTTTATCTTTGTGTCAGCCAGAGATCAAGCAATATACTTCCTTAAAGCATCATAAGTGACACCAAAGTAAATCGCTCAAAGGGGCTGTCACTCCAATGCCCACCAACCAACTCAAAAGCACTGTTCGGCTTGTTCTTACTGGGCATTTGATTATGACGTAGAGAGCAATGCGAGGCATCCTTACAAGAGAGCAGTTAGTCCCCTCGCCTACTTGCTCACACCATTCATGTCTGTCACACCGCATCAACAACATGAATAGAATGGTCTTAAAAGAAATAATTTTACCCTCAATGTCCTCTAAGCTTGCAGAGAATTAAGTACTTGAAGATTGACAGAAAGCAATTTTGCGCCCAATCCAAGTCCCTAACTGTCCCAAGCTGTCAAAGTGGCATGTAGTCGATCCTGTGGAGAGTAGCCAAGGATTATGTAATTTCAGATTATATTAAACTATGAGGGTTTACAGATTTGATGTTATTATGTGAATGGATTACTTTTGAGAGGCGTTACCCTGGTTTCTGGACCTCCGGTTCTAGTGACTCCTTTATAAAAATCATGTAAGTCTTTGTGTTTACTGGCAAATATACATTTCACTTCTAGAATTGTTTTGTAATATTTATTGGTTTATTCATTTTTGAGTGCATGGTGGAATAAAACCATTTTGCTTTAGTGTTTTCTGCAACAGAGACACTGCATGCTAAGCTGCAGTGACCTTGTGATTTGGGAGAGGCCTAATGTTATGAAGCAGATGACAAATCGTGTTGCATTTGCACTGGGCCACCCTGTCACTTATAATTTAATGACTTGACACAAATGTCCTTTGGTGGTTATCAAAGGGGGCATAGTTTTACAGGGCACTGGAAAACCAAGAAGGCATTGAAGTGGTCCTTTGTTTCACTGCAGTGAATCCCTTGGTGTGTGCCCAGTAGGATAATTTCTTAATTTCCCAGCGTAGAGAAAGCAGGCAGCCATCTGAATGTAAAGCTTGTCCCTAGGGAGAGTAGCTGACTGCTAAAGGTCACTGTATCTCAAGTCAAGCCCCAAACAACACAGAGAGAATTAACCTCTGTTGTTGCAACAGAACATCCATGAAAACATGAGAGGAATGTCAACCTGTTTCAACCCCCCATACAGTATTTCATCTAGTAAATAGCATTTGACTTTACTGCACAATCCTGAGAATATGAAGGTCTGGAAGTTCCATTCATCTCTTTGTTTTGTTTACCAGTAACAAGGTTTCTATTGTGACATTTCCTCTGTAAAATGTTTCACACCTCATTAAATTTAGTGTCCACCTAGTGGCTTGTGTTGATGTTGTTTCCTTGAGCAAAAGCATTTCAGTTTGTGTGCATGCGTGCGTGCGAGAGTGCATGTGTGTTCCCTCCAGTCAGTAGTATACCCTTCATGCTGAAGGTCAGAAGCAGGGCTGTCACCTCATCACACTGGGGGACGTACAGACTCTAGTCCAGCCTGCTGGTCGCTGTTCTGTCTCATTCAGCAGTCAATCTCTGTGGGAATGATAGAACATGAGGCTACTCGCTACTACAGCAGCATGGTTTGATACGCACCCATTAAAAAGCCTTGCTCTCTCATGTCCCTCATGTTTGCTCTTTATGCAAAGGCTCTGCACATATGGGTATTTCTATAAACTAGAGTATGAGTGAGGATTTACTATGCTGGACAACTTGTTACAGCTTTTGATAAGTTATTGATAATAATGAGCTAATTTGATTAATGTCATTCATTAAGATATAAGAGGGGATTATAGCTATATTCAATGAAAATCACAAGTTGATTTAAAACCTGTTTAACCCTTTCTCATGTTTGGTGTCTTGACGGATTTTTCCAAAATCGTGTGACATAAAACATTCTGTCCATGCATTTATGGCAGTGCAAGTTGTCATTATATAATATATTAAGCATTAATCACTTAAATTAGGTATCGAACTTGAACCCTGTAAGAATCCTGGATCTAGCAGTCTGACAGTTTTTTGTATAGAGATCTCCCAAATCAAATACAATCAAATGATGTATTTATAAAGCCCTTTTTACATCAGCCGATGTCACAAAGTGCTATACAGAAACCCAACCTAAAACCCCAAACAGCAAGCAATGCATATGTAGAAGCATTGGACACCAACTACGTAACATTTCATGTCTCCTTATGTTTCACGGTGAAAACCATTTTCATGGGCACACAAATCCCCCCAAAATGTATGAGATTGCAAAATCAAATGCTTCTAACCGAGAATCACCTTACCTTGATACTTAAAACCTAAGTCGATACTGTCATTAACGTGGTTCTTCAAATATTATGCATAATACTTGTTGGATGCTCATTTGGTGTCGAGCTGTTTAATTATGCCATGATATTTTCACAAATCATCATCTGATCCAGGAAGAAATGTTCTGAATGACAATCAAGTGACAAGCAGCTGTTGTGAGGAATGTCCAGAATATTTTGATCTCATTCATTACGCCAGTGAAGACAGTTTAGCCTGGATCCATGGTGGATCTAATATCACTAGCGAATAGATTTAACAGAGAAAGAATCAAGGTTGTTTTTGTGCCTCGGATTGGACACCAAGTTTACTGTGCGCAATTGTACAGGATAGACTATTGCGCATCACCCAACGCTATTGCTATTAATTATTCTGGACACAATGAAAACAAATTACATAGCCTAGTGGGGCTTATTCACAATATGATCTGGTAATTTAATAACTTGACAAATACATTTTGGTTACCATGTTAGACCTGTAATTTTAAACAATACAATAAGCCCCCTACAAACAGCTTTACATGACTCTGTTTAGTGCTATCTTCTCGATTGCTCTGAAGGCTCAGTGAAGGTCTGGTGTGGGCGTGATGAGACATACACCACTGGATATTGTGGAAAATGGAAAATAGTTGTTATTTTAATGCAACTTGTAGTGTGGTAACACATTAGATCAGGCCCTGCTTTATGATGAGGAATGTTGCCACTCCAGCTTTTTGTGTTTTTGGAAATGTGCCAATGCCTAGAGTGTGGCACCTGTCATTGAAGGCATATTTTGGTGGCCCATTTATCTTGCTGCTAAACTCACTCAGACTAAATGCATTAGTTGGGGTTGGAGTTACGCTTCTACTGTACAATAGGTAATTTTGCTCAGTAAGAAAATGTAGCAGAACAGAATAAATGCCACACAATTGGTGTCATATGGAGGATTAGCATAGAAACAATAACTAATTATTTGGCATCTGCACAGGCCTGATAGTGATACGCTAGTCAGTCTCGGCTCACACAACACAACGTGGAGTCAGGCTGTCTGTGGGGCAATGACTCGATGTCTCTAGACTGCATCATCAGCCCTCAAGAGCTGATATTTATTTTGTTTTAGTACTGCCTTTTATCTTGCCGCGGATCACTCTGATGGAGACTCCCACAGCCCATATTATCATAACACTTCTATGTTTGGCCTAAAGACTTGTGTTTTAGCCTGACCTCACATCACCAGTGGAGTACATCATCATAGCCGGCAATATCTCTTTCACACACTGAACAATGCTTTCTTGGCATTTATTTTTGCAATACCCATAAGCCTGCTGATTGCAGACACTACTTTATCATTGGATAAAGGCTGTTATGTGCCCCTGAGCCTGTTTAAGAGTTTTCTCTCGCCTTGCTCCATTTCATATGGCCTTTTAAGATATCCCTAGTAGGTACACCTTAACCTGCTCCAAGCCTTCCTCCATTCCAGAGCAGCTGTGGTCTATAGCCACTCCTCTTCACTGGCCCATAGAATTTGGCCTGTTGTTTGTAAAATATGCATTGATACCCACTGTGGCTATTTGTTACAGTTCTATTGCACACTCTGTTTTGCATAACTGCCACTGGCACTGAGCAGATAACATGATAACCCCCTGTGAGAGGTGCCTGCATTTCCAATCCTCCTGCTTCTTCTTCTCTCGGCCCAGCTTTGTTGATGAGCCCTGTTCAGGAACAGGTTATCTGAATGTTTCATTGGAGCTTTTCTTTACATTTAAAATGTTCTATGTATTATTTCCAACACCGGTTTGCTTGTAAAACGGTCCCTTTGGTTGCCACTTTAAGAGTTTGCTGACACAAATAAATCAACTGGTGAAGGTATTGTGTGTCTTCCTCAATAAACCTGAGACGTCAGATCTCACAAAGTAAAAAAGAGCACACAGGAAGCAGGGCAGCAAGAAGAGCTTTCTGAAGAACGAGGGCATTCACTGGGAAATTGTTATCTTTTGACTCTAAAAACGTAATTTCCCTCTTGAATGTATGGTATTTTTTAGTAAAGTCAGTACCATTATTGTATATTTAATTGATTGGCCACAGGAGAATAGAAAAGTGTGAATGTGCATTTTGACAGTTAACTCTTCTTACATACAGAGGTGGGTGGAAGGCTCAAGGCCAACTGATGTGTGAATATGGAGACATATATACTGTAGCTCTGGTTTATATTATAACTACATCCTGAAGACAAATCAAATCCTATGGAAACATTTTTTTGATCCACCTCCACCTCCGGCTTTTCTCTAAAAACTGGTTTCCATGGCTGCATTTACCAAGTTACTTCACAAGCAGAGCTGTGCATCTTTGTGGCTTTCCCATGGTGTCTCAGATGGTATATACCCTGGGCTCCATACAGTCTTGATGTGAAGTGCAGATAGAAGATGTGAAGAGCAGAGGACTGAGAGAAACAGTTCTTTTATGTGTTCTGGGCCTGTGTGAGGAGACTTCAGAGGCAGTTTGGCTCCCTCCGATAGACATGGTCCTCTTGATTCCTCCCTCCTACAGATCTTATATGGCCTCTCCCCTGTCATATAAAGTTAACCAACACAGCCTCAACACCTTCTCCAAAATAGATCTGCCCAGAGCCTGGCCATGGTGATGAACAGAGGAGTGATGACAGAGGCATCACCTACTCTGTGCTGTTTGATGAATCGTTTTTTTTTTTTTATGGAGATAAGACAGTCCCAATACCAAAGACACCTCCTGTCTATGAGCAGTCTGTTACAGTATATAAAGCACAGTGTGTACACTACATCTCTGGCAGTTCCCTGAGCCAATCAGAGAGCTTGTTGTGTTCATCCGATTCAGGCCTGGTGTTGGCTGCCTCCCTGATGTGGTGTCTGTATCCTCTAGGATGTCACCAGTCTGTGCTGCTCACTGGGGTCAAAGTAGGAGGCTCTCTTCCTTTTTGCATAGTTAAGAGATTTTGAGCAGCTCCGGCTATTTTAATACCTCTGTGGGTGCCATGCCAATGCATGCCTCACAGAGTGGAATTTAAGTCTTCCTACACCTCATCCATGTAAGGTGCACTTTGCCAGATACACATGTACATGTCTCTTGAACCTTGCAGCTGCTGAAGTCATTTCTCTAACGTTCTCTTCACAGCAACTGTACACACACAGCACACACAGCACACACAGCACACACAGCACACACAGCACAGAGACCCCACTAGTCAACATCTACTGAGTGCTGCTGCCTCAACTGGCTCGACCTCACACTGTGATCCAATGCATTATTTTATAGCACATCCAGCTCAACATAATACAAGTACACTGATTGTTGCTGTCAGTGCTGTTTCTCAGGGATGAAATACTGTTATTGCTGTAACCAAAAGAAGGGAAAAAACATTCACTGGAGAGAAAAGTGCAGTCTCCTGGTAGTGAGGGGCGGAATGCTTGATTCTCTATCTACGTTTGTCACCTCTTCCTTACACGAGGTCAGCTCGACAGATCCACTGTTCTCCCTGTGAAACTCTGTGAATTGGCCCTAACGGACAGAAATAGCTGTTAAGGTTATATACTGACAACTCTTACCTTGCTGAGGTAATGCTTAGTCTTTTTATGTAATTGTGGACGGTTATACTGTTACAAACTGTATTATATGAATCTACCAGTACCCACAGGTGGCAATCTGATTGAATCTATCTATCTATCTATCTATCTTCTCTGCCACTGAGCTCCATATTTTCAGATGTCATTTTGAAGGCTTGAAAACTGAAATTCAGGGTTTTATGTACCTATTGGTGGCAGACGAACAGCAAAGATATGTGGTTCAGGCTCACTGGAGAAGGGGAGTGGTGCACTCCTAGGTTTCTTCAGATGTCCCCATAGGAAAACCCTTTGAAGAACCCTTTTTGGTTCCAGGTAGAACCCTTTTGGTTGGATTAGAACCATTTTGGGTTCCATGCAGAACTCTTTCCACTGAGGGTTCTACATGGAACCAAAAAAGGTCTCATATGGGGACAGCCGAATAACCCTTTTGGAACCCTTTTTCTAAGAGTGTGGAGTGGTATGCAATACATCACAGTACAGCTCCTGCCACAGGACTGAAGTTCCGTTGGCTACCCCAGCCCTTCCATGTTGAGAGGCAGGGGGTTCCATGGTGCCACTTTAGCCCCACCATTGTTTCCCAAGCACCAGGAGAGATCACTTACCACTGATGAATCCAGCCATGAAAATGCAGAAAGCTGTTTGGCCCTGGAGACTGGCTCCCTGTGCATGCAGGCATGAGAGGCGCACCGCGGCTTCGCATGTCAACGCTTTAATGGAGGCCAGAGGAGCCGCAATCTCAATAAATGATTCAGACAGACCAGGCTCTCTCTCACAGAGTCTACTGAGTTATGACCAGGGCAAATCTGGCCCACACTAGGTTAGGCCCCTGCCTCCAGTACTCTCCCACTCCCTCCTCCTGATTGTTGGAATTGATGGCTTCATTCATCCAAGTTGTGCGTACTTAATAAGACATTCCAGAAAGGGTGGACATGAGGATACTGACAAGGATGGTACAGGATGTTATTAGGACTTGATTGATGACTTCTATACATGTCCTTGTTTTAATCTGACTGGATGGATTACATGAGTCTGGTATTCAACACAAAGTCTGTATGTTTGTCATAGATATACTGTAAGTAATACATACATTAATTTGTGTATTTAATGAATGACTTGTTTATGAAAGCGGTTATCATAGAGCTTTGACACACTTGTTAATTATGCATCATTATTGAACTTGAAGCAATTGAGCACTGAAAGTTTACCTCTGGCATTTAGGTAGTGTGGATCCTCTCTCCCTGAAGGGTTTATTTAACATGTGTGTTCTGCACATGCCAACTCGCATTCCATATACAGCTACATTTAATATTCTGCTCAACTGAGCATGCAAAAGCTTCTATGGACACTCATGCTAGCTATTATGTGTGGTTTATATTACATGTACATGTAGTCTCTCTGTTGCTTTCAGTCTGTCCCTACTCCCCAGCTTCTGTTGCTTTGCTTATTTTTCTGGTTCTTCCTGTTTCTGGGGCAAATCCATACTCTGCCTCATTCCTATCGTATTTTGATGGCCCACTTTCTGCCTGGTGAGTGTGAACGGCTTGCTATTTCTCCAGGCACAGCATCATGCTGCTGGTGGGTGCTGCTAGGAAGCTGCAGGAATTAGTTCCTGGACAATACAATCTGATTCTCTCAGCATGCAACAGCTTTCTGGAGGTTCCTGTACATGTAGACACAGTAAGCTCTGACGAAGGCCAAGAGGCCGACACGTAAGCTTCAATAAAAAAGTCTTACTAGCAAGAGCAGTGTGCAGGTTTGTGTTTTCTTTAACAGTAAGTTAATGCATTGATCCCATGCAACTGCAACAAGATACACAAAATAGCCAAAGGTATGTGGACACATGCATGTCGAACATCTCATTCCAAAATCATGGGCATTAATATGGAGTTGGTCCCCCCTTTGCTGCTATAACAGCCTCCACTCTTCTGGGAAGGCTTTCCACTAGATGTTGGAACATTGCTGTGGGGACTTGCTTCCATTCAGCCACAAGCATTAGTGAGGTCGGGCACTGATGTTGGGCGATTAGGCCTGGCTCGCAGTCGGCGTTCCAATTCATCCCAAAGGTGTTCGATGGGGTTGAGGTCAGGGCTCTGTGCAGCTCAGTCAAGTTCTTCCACACAACTCTCGACAAACCATTTCTGTATGGACCTCGCTTTGTGCACAGGGGCATTGTCATGCTGAAACAGGAAAGGGCCTTGCCTAAACTTTTGCCATGAAGCACATAATCGTCTAGAATGTCGTTGTAAAAATCGAATCAAATAAAATTGTATTGGTCATATACACGTGTTATTGCGGGTGTAGCAAAATGCTTGTGCTTCTAGCTCCGACAGTGCAGTAATATCTAACAAGTAATTTCACAATATATACCCAATACACACAAATCTAAGAAAGGAATGAATTAAGAATATATACATATATGGGCGAGCGATGTCAGAGCGGCATGGACTAAGATACAGTAGAATAGTATAGAATACAGTATATACATATGAGATGAGTAATGCAAGATATGTAAACATTATTAAAGTGACTAGTGTTCCATTTCTTAAACTGGCCAGTGATTTCTAGTCTATAGGCAGCAGCCTCTAATGTGCTAGTGATGGCTGTTTAACAGTCTGATGGCCTTAGAAGAAGATAGAAGCTGTTTTTCAGTCTCTCGGCCCCAGCTTTGATGCACCTGTACTGACTTCACCTTCTGGATGATAGTGGGGTGAACAGGCAGTGTCTCAGGTGGTTGATGTCCTTGGCCTTCCTGTGACATCGGTTGCTGTAGGTGTCCTGGAGGCAGGTAGTTTGCCCCCGGTAATGCGTTGGGCAGACCGCACCACCCTTTGGAGAGCCTTACGGTTGCGGGCGGTGCATTTGCCGTACCAGGCAGTGATACAGCCTGACAGGATGCACTCATTTGTGCATCTGTAAATGTTTGTGAGGGTTTTAGGTGCCAAGACCAAAAATGATTTAGCCTCCTGAGATTGAAGAGGCTCTGTTGCGCCTTCTTCACCACACTGTCTGTGTGGGTGGTCCATTTCGGTTTGTCAGTGACGTGTTCTCCACAGCGTTCCTGTCGATGTGGATAAGGGGGTGCACCCTCTGCTGTTTCCTGAATTCCACGATAATCTCCTTTGTTTTATTGACGTTGAGGTTATTTTCCTGGCCCCACACTCCCAAAGCCCTCATCTCCTCCCTGTAGGCTGTCTCGTCATTGTTGGTAATCAAGCCTACTACTGTTGTGTCATCTGCAAACTTGATGATTTGAGTTGGAGGCGTGCTTGGCCACGCAGTCATGGATGAACAGGGAGTACAGGAGTGGGCTGAGCACACACCCTTGTGGGGCCCCAGTGTTGAGGATCAGCGAAGTGGAGGTGTTGTTTCCTACTTTGACCTGCTGGGGGCGACCCGTCAGGAAGTCCAGGACCCAGTTGCACAGGGCGGGGTTCAGATCCAGGGCCTCAAGCTTAATGATGAGCTTGGAGAGTACTACGGTGTTGAATGCTGAGCTATAGTCAATGAACAGCATTCTTACATAGTTATTCCTCTTGTCCAGATGTGATAGGGCTGTGTGCAGAGTGATGGCGATTGCATCGTCTGTGGATCTATTGGGGCAGTAAGCAAATTGATGTGGGTCTAGGGTGGCAGGTAAGGTAGATGTGATATGATCCTTGACTAGTCTCTCAAAGCACTTCATGATGACAGAGGTGAGTGCCAGGGGGCGATAGTCATTTAGTTCAGTTACCTTTGCTTTCTTGGGTACAGGAACAATGGTGGCCATATTGAAGCATGTGGGGAGAGCAGACTGGGATAGGGAGAGATTGAATATGCCCGTAAACACACCAGCCAGCGGTAGCTTGTATGCTGTTGCTTTAATATTTCCCTTCAGTGGAACTAAGGGGCCTAGCCCGATCCATGAAAAAAATCAATTTTTCCTCCTCCACCACATTTTACAGTTGGCAGTATTAATTGGGGCAGCAAGCGTTCTCCTGGCATCTGCCAATCCCAGATTTGTCCGTCGAACTGCCAGATGTTGAAGCATGATTCATCACTCTAGAGAGTCCAATGGCAGCGAGCTTTACACCACTCCAGCTGACCCTTGGCATTGCGCATGGTGATCTTAGGCTTGTGTGCGGCTGCTCGGCCTCCCAACGAACAGTTCTTGTGCTGATGTTGCTTCCTGAGGCAGATTGGAACTCGGTAGTGAGTGTTGCAACCGAGGACAGATGATTTTTACGAGCTACGCTTTTCAGCACTTCGTTATTGTGGCCTACCACGCCGACGTCACGTAAAATAAAATGTTTATACAAAACTACAACTACGATTTCAGCACCCAAAGAATAGCCCGCATTTACACATGACATTGCCCCGGTTATTGGTCAGAACCTATATATAAGCATGTATTAGTCCGTTTGCAAACAATGTAATTGTAAAAACAAACACTGTCTGGTCTCAAAACATGGTTAAAACTATAATTTTGGTCTCATACTGTAGATGGTCAGTCCTTGCATCCATATCTCTGTCTAGGAATTTGAGATTTCATCAGCCCCATCCTTTAGCCATTTACCAAAATCGAGGTGGGGTGACCACTTTATTATTGTTTGAAATTCAGATTTCTCCTTTAAGTTTTATGTGAGCATTAGATATCAAATCGACAAATAGAAATGAACACTTAGGATATCATGAGTGATCAGAGTGTGAATAGGATGGAGGGTCGGCAGATCACACACATTAAGTCATTATACCACTCACTATCTCTGGTTCCTTTCACTGCCCTGCTAACTGTGCTGCTCTGGCATCATGTACTACAGTACTTAAGCATTCCAGCCACACCAAGGAGAGATCATATCTGCAGAGAGCTTCGATAGTTTTGGTCATTTCCATGTAAAAGGACCCATAGGAGCATATCAAATTGGTTGTCAAATGAAAGCAAAGTCTATTTTTTTTAAATGAAGGCAGGGGTTCCTAATGTTTGGTATTGTCGTGACTTGACTTTAACATTAATCTGATGACTGTTATTTATCTAATCAACTAACTATGTTTAATTGTTACCCAATTAAATTTATCATGTATCAATTAACTCATTAGGAACTGGGGCACCACGAGAGCGATTCTTTAAAGAGTTACCATCTCCCGAATTTTACTCTAAATTTTACTCTTTACCTATCACATCTATAAACAGTCAACGTATTAATCATAACCTTGTATCATATCATCATTCTGAACAGTCGTAACCTCTTTGTAAAAACCTGAGCCTTACTTATGATTCAGTACTACACAAACTGGTTAAATTATTTATTTACTAGCTAATTAAATGGGAACACAGGATCAAACACACACACACTGTACCGGTTATTGACTGGAAACTTAATAAGATGAAAACAGGTCCCTAGTGGAACGACAACAACATTGATGCTTGTTAAAGAAGAGATGGAGAAGGTGAGAGACACAACATTGCCACATTCAGAAACTACTCTCCTCTACAGTAACCATATACTTTGCACACGAACCGCCAACCTTTTTGAGTAAGAAATCATGAATGTATTTGCCTGAAATGCCAAGTTTGTCGTATACATGTTTCTCTCTCGGTGGAGAGGGCCACCTTGGAAAGGGAGTTGGGCCTTTTCGCGGCACACTTGTAAGGCTCTGATTGTCCAAAAGGGTTCCAACAAGTCTTCTACTGTTGTTCTCCTTTGTAGTTGTCTGATCTCTGGTAACTTGTCATGTAGTCCTGAACAGAAGTACAGAATTGATTTTCCTTCCATTCGCTCTTGAAGTTGCTTCTTTGAAGATAGGATGGTCAGCCGTAACGATGGTTCCCCCAGTGGGGTGATGAGAGTAGCGTAATACGGTAGTTTGAGCAGAGTAGCAGAGGATGGTCCTACTTAAATTCGCTTTCGAATATACTTTACTTACGACAGCTAATCAGTCTAACCAGTGATTGTCAGGGAGGAGTTTTGTTCTCCACCGCGTGTTGCAATTCAGAGTTCAAACCACTTTAAACATGCAGCTGCAGGGAGATAGGAACCTCTAGCTTCAAGGATTTTCGCAATTAGTTCCAGTCATTGGCAGCAGAGAACTGGAAGGAATGGCGGCCAAAGGAGGTGTTGGCTTTGGGGGTGGCCAGTGAGATATACCTGCTGGAGCACATGCTACGAGTAGGTGTTGCTATGGTGACCAACGAGCTGAGATAAGGCGGGGATTTACCTAATAAAGACTTATAGATGACCTGGAGCCAGTGGGTTTGGCGATGAATATGTAGTGAGGGCCAGCCAACGAGAGAATACAGGTCGCAGTAGTGGGTAGTATATGGGGCTTTGGTAACAAAACAGATGGCACTGTGATAGACTACATCCAATTTGCTGAGTAGAGTGTTGGAGGCTATTTTGTAAATGACATCGCCGAAGTCAAGGATCGGTAGGATGGTAAGTTTTACAAGGGCATGTTTGGCAGCATGAGTGAAGGAGGCTTTGTTGCGAAATAGGAAGCCGATTCTAGATTTAATTTTGGATTGGAGATGGTTAATGTGAGTCTGGAAGTTGAGTTTACAGTCTAACCAGACGCCTAGGTATTTGTAGTTGTCCACATATTCTAAGTCAGACCCGTCGAGGGTAGTGATGATAGTCCGGTGGGCGGGTGCGGACAATGTTCTATTGAAGAGCATGCATTTAGTCTTACTAGCATTTAAGAGCAGTTGGAGGCCACGGAAGGAGTGTTGTATGGCATTGAAGCTTGTTTGAAGGTTACTTAGCACAGTGTCCTAAGAGGGGCCAGATGTATACAGAATGGTGTCGTCTGCGTAGAGATGGATCAGAGAGTCACCAGCAGCGAGAGCGACATCGTTGATGTATATAGAGAATAGGGTTGGCCCAAGAATTGAACCCTGTGGCATGGGGAGGGAAGATAATGAAAGTTCACAGAAGTGGTAGGCTTATCAATAACTGTTTTTACTGATATCAATTTTGTTTATGAATTATTAAGTGATTATAACTTGAAATCCATTACCAAATCGGTAACGAAATGCAAAACAATTGTTAACAATGGGAAATGATAGTAGTCACAAACCATAGTTTTGGACCAATTCTGGACAGCACAGTATAGCACAGCACAATACAGTTGTCACGTGTGCTCCCTCTCCGGCCTCTAGGTCACCAGACTGCTGACTATTACTTACACCTGTCACTCGCACCAGCGCTTATTGACACTCACCTGGACTCCATCACCTCCTTGATTACCTGCCCTATTTATGTCACTCCCTTTGGTTCCTTCCCAGGCGTTATTGTTTCTGGTTCTGTTTCTGGTTCTCTTCCTGACTCTCAGCGTAATCGTTACAACAGTAGAGTAAAGCACAGTAGAGTACAGTAAAGTGAAGAAAAGTGGAGTATAGTTCAGTACAGTAAAGTAGAGTAGATTTCAGTACAGTACATAGTACACTGGCCCAGTGCAGGTGGAAGGTTTAGAGGGAGTCTATGGCCTTGTTTCCAGACGTGTGTCTTCCATACATTACAGTATAAACTTGGCAGGCGAGGCTATGGGAAAGTGTGAAGTTGCTGAGTGGAGAATTTGCTCTGTATCCCTGATGCCTAACATTACCATAACAGTAGAACACAGCAGATCTCTGGAGGGCACTCTAAGGGATCAATAAAGCTTAACTGCTAAATAATGCATTTCATAAATCTACCTCATAATGATCTGCTCTATACGACTGTCTGAGGTTATGTTCTCTGTTTAAAAGAACCTATAGATTTCCTGGGTGTTAATCGTTCTCTACATTACACTGCTTTTACATGGCCTGAGAAATTGATTGTTGATTTTCCATTCCAAGCAGAACTGTTTGTGTACTGTATGGCCCCAGACCCCAGGCTGTGATGCTGCTGTTGCTGTTGACTGGTTGAGGTGGCAGGGCCTGAGCTTGAACCTCACACAGGCTTAGTGGCGGAGTGGGCCTGCTATACATTAACCACGGAATTATTCACACGCCCCAGGCCCTGGAGCTAATGAAAGTAATCTGCTAATGAAACCAGAGGAATTATCCCAGTGCTCTACCGCTCCTGGTCCTCTCAGTGCTTTACACACACACACACACACACACACACACACACACACACACACACACACACACACACACACACACACACACACACACACACACACACACACACACACACACACACACACACACACACACACACACATGAGCCAACAGCATTGTGTTTCCCTTCCCCTCGCTATAAAACAAGTCCATTTAAGTGATTCATCTGAAAGGAAAGTGGGACGTTTGGGAAATAGTGGAGCAATGATGCTGTTTTAGGCCTGGGGATTATTTTATTTTTGTCATTCTATCATTCAGCATACTGAACCCATACGCTGTAGGCCGATGGCTACCTGCTCCATTCAGATATCTGGCTGCATTTCCATCAACTTTGTGTCGTGTGGGTGTGCCTTATGCCCTGCAGGACCTCTGGGTTTCTTTTTGGACACACAAGCATGACACAGAATGGGATTAATGTTTTGTCACTTAAACAGCCCAACCATTTACAAGGAAACACGTTATGGGTATCTCATGGAAAATATTTTATTGTAGGCGCAGCATTCCCTCCAGGGTGAGCAGTAAATGACAGTTTAATGACAAAATGAAGACTGCTGCCAACAGAGAAAACCCATGAGAAGAAAATGCTTATAAAGCAGTTTGAGATTGAATAGAATTGTCCCACTTTTTCCCTGCTGTGCTACCACTTTTTGCCACAGGTTTAGCCAAATGTGTTTATGATTCATGAATCATCCACTTGATGTCTCTGGAATTATCATTTGTTGAAGGAGGATGCAGTCTGTTTGCATGATGTGTGGAAGGAGGGCTTCCTTACTAGCCTACTGTAAAAGGGGTAACTGAATGCATAGATTTTCACACCACAGAGCTACTGCCACAACAACCGCTGCATATCCCTGTTCACACGAAGCAATCTTTATCAGAGATGCTATTTGGTTAGTCAATGGTCAGACCAGTAGATTCAATTGGCAGTTCAGTCAGACACCCTTAAACAATCCGTGGCCAACCCAGCTGAAGAGACGCTGCATTAGTTTTAATTAGGAATTCACCAGCACTATTCATTAGAACCTTTATTCCCGCCTCACAATCACGCAGATCCTGTAATTACAGAGTCTGTTGGAGGGGAATAATAGAGCTGGGCTCTGTGTGGGGGAGAGAGACGACTCAGGAAGGGAGAGAGAGAGAGGAGAAGGAGAAAAAAAGAGGAATGCTATGGAATACTAACACACTTGCTGTTTGTAACCAAAGCCAGGCTTCCTGTCTGACTCAATGCATCATGGTTCGCCCATATACATCACTGTCTCCCAGCCTTTTTTGCTTTGTCATTGGCTCTCCTTGGCATGGTTTGCTTCCCAGTGATGTTTTTTGAGGCCTGTGCATCACAGATCAATATGTTCTGCTTATTTACTGCTGTTTGTCCAAAAAGCAAAAAAACACTGAATAAAAAGTACTGTAGTGCATTCGGAAAGTATTCAGACCCCTTCTCTTATTCCACATTTTATTACGTTACAGCCTTATTCTCGAAATTAAAATTAAATTAGTTGTTTTCCTCATCAATCTACACACGATACTTCATAATGACAAAGTGAAAACAGGTTTTTAGAAATTATTCAAAATGTATAAATAATAAAAAACAAAAGGGTTGCTATGAGACTTGAAATTGAGCTCAGGTGCATCCTGTTTCCATTGATCATCCTTGATATGTTTCTACAACTTGATTGGAGCCCACCTGTGGTAAATTCAATTGATTGGACATGATTTGGAACGGTACACACCTGTCTAGCTCATACCTGGCACCATCCCTACAGAGAACCCGGGTCGTTTTAGCATCTTGCTGTGGGGATGTTTTTCAGCGGCAGAGACTGGGAGACTAGTCAGGATCAAGGGAAAGATTAATGGAGAAAAGTACAGAAATATCCTTGATGAAAACCTGCTCCAGAGTGCTCAGGACCTCAGACTGGGACAAAGGTTCACCTTCCAACAGGACAACGACCCTAAGCACACATTTACATTTTAGTCATTTAGCAGACGCTATTATCCAGAGCGACTTATAGTTAATTACTGCATATTTGTTCATACTGGTCCCCTGTGGGAATCTAACCCACAACCCTGGCATTGCAAGCTCCATGCTCTACCATCTGAGCTACACAGGACTACAGCCAAGACAACGCAGTAGGGGCTTCTGGACAAGTCTCTGAATGTCCTTGAGTGGCCCAGCCAGAGCCTGGACTTGAACCCGATCTAACATCTCTGGATAGACCTGAAAATAGCTGTGCAGTGACGCTCCCCATCCAACCTGACAAAGCTTGAGAGGATCTGCAGAGAATAATGGGAGAAACTCCCCAAATACAGGTGTACCAAGCTTGTCGCTGCCAAAGAGTAAAGGGTCTGAATACTTATGTAAATGTGATATTTCTGTTTATTTTTAATACATTTGCAAAAACATCTGAAAACCTGTTTTTGCTTTGTCATTATAGGGTATTGTTGCTGATGTGTTTAGAATAAGGCTGAAACATAACAAAATGTGAAAAAAGTCAAGGGGTCTGAATACTTTCCTAATACACTGTATGTAGTTCATAAGGATGCATATACAAGAGTGAGAGACTGTGATTTGTCTTTTTGAGGGATCTTTGTCAATCACTGTATTATCTAATATGCATCCTTGATAAGCCAGTGTGTGTCCTTGCGCAATGCAACAGCCCTGCGCTTCTATTCTTGCAACCCGGGCCCAGTAAGCAGGCTTGTCGGGTTGGTTTGTGAGCTGGCTGTGAGAGAGCAGTCTAGAAGTGACAGTGGCGATCGCCCATGGCGGCCCGGAACCCCTCAGTCTTACTGTGGAAAGGTCAGACTGTGACACCTCGAAGCACCGCTCCCTCACACCGATATTTGTCCGGAGAGTCACGGCTGGCACCCAGTAAGCCTTCTTTGACAGGGCTCTCTGTTAATGAAGTGTGTTATCTGGAGCCTGAGTAATGTCATGGAGGAGACTACTGCTCCCAGGGACACTTCCTCTGCCATCACAGGCCCAATGAGGAGAGAGAGTGACTGAGGCTGACTCTAGCAGTCCAAACTGCCTGGCCTGGCTGGAAGCTCAAAGGTCATACTGTTAATAATTGTGATGGGGAAGGACATGATGCCTTCTTGTCCTCTGGACTGGAGAGATCCATCAAGATCCAATAGCAGCAGCAGCAGCAGCCATCAGGTTGTGTCCAGGCCAACAGTAGCATGTTACCCACGGCAGCATGTTACCCACGCATGGCCAGACAGCCAGACATTCCCAGCAGGCCTCAGTCCCCTCTGTGTCAGGAGCTCATTTAGGGAATCCTCTGCTGTTCACCCACACATCACATTGTGCTTGGCATGCTTTAATCGGATGCAATTAAGGTCCACTGCACCCCATCTGTCAGACTACTAAAAATAGACATGCAGAGCTCTGACTGCACTGAGGGCATCATGAACATCACTGTTTGTTATGCAAATGGAGACAGTGAGAGATGGCAGATACAGTATATGGATGCTGTATTGATAGATATACTGCATTGGAACACAAGCATTTCACTGCACCTACGATAACATCTGCAAAATATGGGTACGTGACTAATACATATATTGTTTTATGATAAACAGACCATTCACATTTATTGCATTATGCTTCAAAGATTACTTTTATTACATTGTTACTTATTCATGATATTCTAATCATTTAGACTGTAGTTGTAACCGCTCTCTCAATATTGTTGTATAGTAATCTGTGAGCTTACAACTACACTAAAACTATTAAGTATAAGAAGAGGGTATTGGCCTCCTGAGTGGTGCAGCGGTCTAAGGCACTGCATCGCAGTGCTAGAGGCGTTACTACAGACCCGGGCTGTGCCACAACCGGCCGTGGCCGGGAGTCCCCTAGGATGGCGCACAATTGGCCCAGCATTGTCCGGGTTAGGGGAGGGTTTGGCCTGTGGGGCTTTACTTGGCTCATCGCGCTCTAGCACCTCCTTGTGGCGGGCCAATTGAACAGTGTTTCCTCTGACACATTGGTGCGGCTGGCTTCCAGGTTAAGCTGGCGGGTGTTAAGAAGTGAGGTTAGGCGGGTCATCTTTCGGAGGACGCATGACTCCACCTTCGCCTCTCCCGAGCCCGTTGGGTAGTTGCAGCGATGAAACAAGATAGAAAAATTTGGGAGAAAAAGGTGATAAAAATAAACATTTTTAAAAAATATAAATGAAAGAAGAGTGTATTGGAACACAGTGCCAGTGTGTCAGAATTAGAGTCTGCCCAGTTCCAGTACACTTGCTCATCACAGGACCAGTGCCATTCGTCTAGACTAGAGTTAGATGACTGACACAGTGTTAAGCTGACAGCCTGGCTGAGCCTTCAGTATAAAACTCCTATGTTGTAGGCTAGGGGGAGAGATGTATTAGTTGCCTGCCTGCTGAATGGATCACCACCTTGTTCCAATGAGCTGTAATCATCCCCTGTGCTTATGCTAATATCAGCAGCCCTCACAAATGCCTGAGGGAAAACAACTTATTATGGTGGTGTGCAATGTTTGTAGGAAATTCAAATAGCTTATATTTCTGGAATTATTCAGTGTGTATATTATTATGGAAAACATTTTAAATGTTAATCAGTGCTGGGAGCTGGATAGGTCTTTCAGCTGTGTGTCAGAGAGTGAGAGAAAGGCTCGTGCTGGTGGGCAGTCTCCTGTCCTCTTCTATCCTCCCCTTAAATGTCTTCCCACTGGGAACAAATGTCAGTTCAATGTCTAGTTTAGATTTTTGAAAAATGTCACCATGTCATGGATTTAGGTTTTTGGGGAAAAAAATACTAAATTACTTTTTTCAAATCAAATCAGTTTTTCCTGTTGATTCAACGTCATCACGTAGATTTTGGGGGGTTGAAATGATGTGGAAACAACGTTGATTCACCAATTTTGCCCAGTGTGAGTTGGATCTCTTTGATCTCCTATTAATGCCTTTAAATAATCATACTTATACTTTGTGATACTTGATGTGCGTTGGTTGGTTACCATAAAGTCTTAAAGAGCCAGTATCATATTACCCTCCCCGTCCCTGAGTCATCTCCCGAGTCATCTCCCAATATCATTAATATTGGATGAATCCTGGATATCTCCACGGGGTCCGGAAAATATGAAGCACATTCTGCTATCAGTAATTACCTCCCTCTTTCCCTCAGTCTCACATTCTCAAACTTTGGCAGTGGTTCTCCCTCGTGTTCCTGGGCTGGGCCGGTCCACTATTTTCTCAAAGTTTCCTGTTTTCCTGGTCTTTTCTTGTGTTCGCTGTGAGTTTCTCATGTTATTGTTTTTCCCTTCTCTTGCAGCGGGACGCTAAAGGACAGTATCTGTTCGACCTCATCTGCCACCACCTGAATCTGCTGGAGAAGGACTACTTCGGCATCAGATATGTGGACCCAGACAAGCAGCGGGTGAGTGTGTGTGTGTGTGTGTGTGACAGTTCAAAGAGATACAGGGCCAGATTGAAGATTTATGTTATTTTCTTTCTTTCTTTCATAACACACACTTTTAGAGAAACACTCATACAATCATCAACAGCAGCAGTAGCAGAGTACAGTGGGTTATTACTTTTTCCTCAGAGATGGCTTGTAGCTGCTTGATTCATGAAAAAGTAACATGTGCTCAGAGTGTGTGTTTTAGCCACAGAGACAAGACAGATCCTGCTGATCCTGCATTTCCAATGCTGCCACTCAGGGCTATTTCAGTGGTTGTTGTTGGAGTGAGGGAATTGATGGATTGAATGTTCCCAGAAGGACGGGGATAAATCAGGGCCTGATATACTGGCAAAACCAGAGTTACCTTCAGAACTGAGCCCAGAGAGCACTGCCACTGCACAGTGTATGCCTGTCTGTTTGTCTGTCTGTCTAGGCAGGCCCAGGCATACTGGTAGATAGATAGATAGATAGATAGATAGATAGATAGATAGATAGATAGATAGATAGATAGATAGATAGATAGATAGATAGATAGATAGATAGATAGATAGATAGATAGATAGATAGATAGATAGATAGATAGATAGATAGATAGATAGATAGATAGATAGATAGATAGATAGATAGATAGATAGATAGATAGATAGGTACGTTTCCCCGAGGGGGAAATTTCTTAAAATGGTGGTGTAGTGTTCTAATTTGAAAGACCATCCATTACTGTCATTTATAGAGAGAGTGGTTGTCTCTGTATGACCTTACTGTTCGATTTGCTTCAGTATGATGAGGATTTAATTATACAAATGAGGAACTGATAGCATTAATTATATGATTCTTGTCAGAATAGAGATGGATGTTGGATCTGAACAGAGAGATGTGTCAGTGTTTTAGGCGTGAAGCTGACATGACATAACACAGGCTTTCACATGTCTTTCGAAGAACTGTCATTCCTGTCTATTGCATTTATAACCTGCTTGGTAGAGTGATGTAGAGTGATATGAGCGTGGTGTCAGCGTTGCAGCAGGATTTAACCTGCTTGGTAGAGTGATGTAGAGTGATATGAGCGTGGTGTCAGCGTTGCAGCAGGATTTAACCTGCTTGGTAGAGTGATGTAGAGTGATATGAGCGTGGTGTCAGCGTTGCAGCAGGATTTAACCTGCTTGGCAGAGTGATGTAGAGTGATATGAGCGTGGTGTCAGCGTTGCAGCAGGATTTAACCTGCTTGGTAGAGTGATGTAGAGTGATATGAGCGTGGTGTCAGCGTTGCAGCAGGATTTTCAGACATTTCACTTTTTGTCACACTTTGATCATATGTCTTTTTGTTGTTGATGCAGCATTGGTTGGAGGTCACGAAGTGTATTGCCAAGCAGATGAAATGTAAGTATTTAGAGTGTCTTCCTCTTCACGCTATGATAATTCTGCTAATTGAGCAATTATAGTTATCATCACCATGGCATCTCTAATGACGCATTATCTTATTTGACTAATGAATGTGCGTTTGAATACAAATGGTAGGAAGTTACTGTGTAAGGATTTCAATAGATCAAGACTTTCCATTTGACTGTGAGGACAGAACTGTATGAACTGTCCCTCATGAAAACTCACATAAGTCCTAGCAGAAGATAATCCACACAAAAGTTCTCTCACCCACTCTCTTGTCTTTTTAAATCATCATGAACTGTGTTTCTTTAATTGTGGATACAGAACTTAAAGCGAAAATCCAGTCCACATCTATCTTTTGGTATTTTTTTCTTTAGTCCACTGTTGATACAGTCCCAAAATGTTTTTCATGTCAGTAGTCAAGTTTTCAAGATATTGGACTTTCAAGAAGCAAAGTGTCACCAGCCATATCATCATGATGATGCAAAATAATGTTCCCTTTAAGTGAGATTCTGTTATGTTAGACTAATCTACAATTTAGTGTGTGATGATATGAAGTAAAGATCGAAGGTAATTTTCATTTACAGTAATCATTTGTCAGTGCCCCCTTCACAGATTGCTTAATTCATGAGTGAATTGAATTGACTAGCCTTTTTAAATTCGAACTCCAGAGTGTCTGAATCAAACACAGGTCAGGTTAGTTCTATGCTAGACACTTTTGCAAGGTGGTACATTTAGAGCATTTTTTCAGTTAATCATTTGAACTGTGACCATGAAATGTTCCTGACTATTTGGTTTTCCATTGCCTTTGTTCCCCAGCCCAGCCTCCGTTCACCATGTGTCTGAGAGTCAAGTTTTACCCCCCTGACCCCGCAGCTCTCAAAGAGGAAATCACCAGGTAGGACTTTGTGTGATTCTCAGCAAAGTAGAAAAATGCCAACAACTACTGTGGGCTCCTCTAATATAAAGAGGATGTCGGGGAAAGCAGACATGAAAGCTTTGTGTATAAAAATCTTCAATAACTTTTGCCTTTTCAAAAGCAGTTTCAAAGCGCCTCCGTTGTTTATCACCTTCTCTCACACTTTTATTTTTATCCAGAAATGTTTGCGTGCTCAACGCACAGACAGTATCTTTTTACAGACATTATTGAAGGGCCTCCATAATAAAAGATGTCAGAGCACTTTGTGTCTAAAAACAGTGCGATAAATAGAAAAAAAAGACAGTGCTGTTTAAAGTTGAGATGTATGTAAAAAGCCTTCCTAAGTAAGCTGGAGAGCGAGCCTGCTCTCTGAAGTAGAATGGCTGCAAAATTGCAAGGCTGTGTAGCTGTGCTCTGCGTTGGTCTCTCTGGCTGGCTGACTGCTGAGGGAAGAAGACGGACTGAGGGTCAATGATGGCTAGCAGACTCCTCTGAATGATACATGATTAGCTCCCAGCTAGCTCAGATTAGAATCACTTATGCACATTTCTTTGCCAGACTCTCATCCCTTGTGCAGTCTGCAATGAGGTCACCCAGAAAAGCCTCTCTGTGCTCTAAAATAGGGCCTTTAAACGCCCTCTGGTATTCTCTGATTTCTACCACCTGATGATGACATCAAAGAAGCAAGTACGTGTGCAATTGAGTACGAGTGTGTTTCTTGTGTCTGCGCATTGGTACACGTGTGTTTGCTTATGTCTATTACAATTGATGTATGTGTTGAAAGGAGGCACACACACCTAGCCTGTTTGTATGAGGTGATTGACAACTCGTATCCAGGGAGTCTACACTCAGGTGTGATGAAATGAACACAGAATGCAGTGCACATAATGAATTGTGTGAATTATGAATGAATGGAGAGAGGAGAGGAGGGGAGAAGGAGAGTGAAGGCTGAGGAAAAGAGAAATATAGAGAGTGAGAGATGTGATGAGAATGTTAGGGCGGGATACCAGAGAGAGGAAGGGGGAAAGGAGAGTAAATAATGACACAGAAGTTTTCTTCAATACAGTTTCCTCATGAATCAAATGCTGAAGGTATACTGTACAATATATGGCACAATGGTTAGACCACACAATGACAGAAGAGAAGGGTCAAATATTCATTTAAATTCACGGCTGTCCTTCACCAAATCTACCGACAACAGAGATGTGAAAGGCAAGGTGAAACGAGAAAAGAAATGTAGGGTAGACAATTGACAGCATACGGCATGAGACATTTAACTGGAGTCACCCAAAGAAAGAATGGGAAATTGCTTTTTTTACCTATGGCTCCTTATGTGACATACTATTATCTGTTGTGGAGCTGTCCATTGTTCGTGTTTCTTGGTCCAAGCAAGTCTCTTCTTATTATTGGTGTCCTTTAGTAGTGGTTTCTTTGCAGCAATTCGACCATGAAGGCCTGATTCACGCAGTCTCCTCTGAACAGTTGATGCTGAGATGTGTCTGTTACTTGAACTCTGTGAAGCATTTATTTGGGCTGCAATTTCTGAGGCTGGTAACTCTAATGAACTTATCCTCTGCAGCAGAGGTAACTCTGGGTCTTCCTTTCCTGTGGCGGTCCTCATGAGAGACAGTTTCATCATAGCGCTTGATGGTTTTTGCGACTGCACTTGAAAAAACTTTCAAAGTTCTTGACATTTTCTGTATTGACTGACCTTCATGTCTTAAAGTAATGATGGACTGTCGTTCCTCTTTGCTTATTTGAGCTGGACTTGGTCTTTTACCAAATAGGGCTATCTTCTGTATACCACCCCTACCTTGTCACAACACAACTGATGGCTACAAAGGGTGGCTACTTTGAAGAATCTCAAATATAACATATATTTTGATTTGTTTAACACTTATTTGGTTACTACATGATTACATATGTGTTTTTTCATTGTTTTGATGTCTTCACAATTATTCTACAATGTAGAAAATAGTAAAAATAAAGAAAAAACCTTGAATGAGTTGGTGTGTCCAACTTTGGAGTGGTGCTGTATATTCTTCACATGCATGGGTTCTCCTGGGCTCATTTTGGGTTGTTTGTGGGAAGTTGGTGTCAGGGGAATCTGGGGTCCGTTGGGTCGTTTCTCACACCATATCTATCACGTTACATTCCTGTAAAGTAACCATTGGTAACAGCTGCATTGTTCCAGGTGTTAGTCTCCGTCTGCAGCCAATGTAGCTTCTGTATCTGTCACGCAGTGCTGCTGTGTTCTGGTTTGCTCTGTTCTTGTATGGATTCTAATCTGGAGGCTTGAACAGAAACACAGTCAGTCGACAATAGCAGCAGTTTGCCTCAGGGCATACCTTACCAAACCCTGTCCCCAACACTCATATTCAAAGCAAAATGTGTTACATCCTTTTGAGATGTATTTGTGGCGATGTCTTGCCACAATTTGTTTTTGCAGTAGATCTAAAAATAACTGTTGTCTGTAATATTGATTAATCTTATTAAATTAGACTGGTGACTGAGAACCATGACCTCTGACCTTCTTCCCCCACTCTGTTCTGGTCCCAGATATTTAGTCTTCCTGCAGATCAAGAGAGATCTGTATCATGGCCGCCTCTTGTGTAAGACGACGGATGCTGCCATGCTGGCTGCCTTCATCCTGCAAGGTACATTGACAGGACCTGACAGTCTGGATTTGCCTGCCCCACTCTCTGCACTGCACTTTCACACGACTTCTCCTCTGCCAGTCACCCCACCATAGAGATGAATACCAGCCGGGGAAAAAACACCTGGATTGTAGTTATCAGTTTGTATTGCAAATTATATGCCCTGAGGGATTCTTACCTCTTATTTGACTGATCTCTACTGTATACTAAAAAGCATAAAATGTAAATGTTCTTGCAGACAACACGTGCACCTCCATACTAACTTACACCGTAAAACCATAGCTGATAAGGAAAGATGGGACAGCTGATAAGTAAGATCAAGGCTTTGAATACATAAACTAGATTGTAAGGCCCTCTGTGTGATTATCAGGCATCTCGTTCTCAGCAGTATCGTTAGCTGTATAAGAATGGTCTACTGCTCACACGCAGTAGATCCTTGAGAGGCAAGCAGGCTGTATGTTTGAAGGGTACGGCTTCGCGAGCCAAAGGCCGCAGAAAGTGCAGTGTTAGGAGGAAGAGAAGGCAGGTCCCTTGGCAGGTGCACTAGCTCTTTTCCTCGCTCGCTGGGATAAATAATTGTCAGAGCCGCCTGAGGGAGCTCAGTGCGGCATTAAGTCACAAATAAACAACAGCAGCCCTAGGCCAGTTTAACCTGTCGTCATTAAGAGCTCTGCTGACATACAGCACAGGCTGCCTGTGAACTAACAACACCTCGGGCATTGTGCCAGTAATGTGTGTGTAGAACTGTGTAAATACTCACCTTAGCCCTAATAATTATTGTTTAAGAGTTCACACTTCGTCTGAAGTTATTTATTACTGCAAACTGAGATTCTGTATCCACTTTTTTTGATGATTTATTGTATGGAATGATGTTGTGGATGTGTAGATATATGACGTTATGTACTGTATGTAACCATGTATGCTTAGACTGTGGTGCTGTGAAATGATAGATCCTTTTTATTAACTGTGTTCCAGCTGAGATTGGGGACTATGACCCTGGGAAGCATCCTGAAGGATACAGTTCTAAATTCCAGTTCTTCCCAAAACATTCCGAGAAGCTGGAGCGACGAATCTCAGACATACACAAGACAGAACTGATGTAAGGACCAATCTACTGTTTCTCTCTAACCTCTCATACACTGCCCCTATAAGATTCATCAAATTGACTGAAAAAGCACTTACTACTGCTGTGAGACTGCTTATTGTCTTGGAAACTAGTTCCTTCAGCCTCTTCTCAAACATTTGTTTAATCAATTGGAAAACCTTCCAATACCTGCAACTAGCAGAAACAGACAGCTGGCTAATGGCTAATGGCTCCGCTGTCATTTCAGGGTGTTGTAGAGACCAGAGGCAAGATGGTGTGATTTTCTTGAGCACAAAAACTACCTTTCATTAGTACAGTCATTATTATGAGGGTCGTGGCCCAAGATCTGTCAGGGAGTGCAGTGCAATACACCTAATGAAGTGAGATAGGGTAGTGTGTGCACATACAAACACGCAAACGCATCAACGCACACACACTCACAGACATACACTACTTTCTCTGCCAGCAGGTTAGCTGATGAAGCATCACTGAGGGTTTATTAATGATGATACACCCCACTGGGCACAAACTGGTTAAATAAACGTTGTTTCAACGTAGTTTGTTAACTTATTGTGACGTGGAATCTATGTGGGAAAATAAATTAGATTCGAAAAAAGTTGTCAACGTTAACTGGGTGAAATTTCAACCACAGGATTACGTCATCATGCTAACAAATCTTCAGCATAAACAAACCTTGTATAAAATATGTTGAATTTGGGCCTCCTGAGTGCCACAGCGGTCTAAGATCCCAGGCTGTGTCGCAGCCGGCCGCGACCGGGAGACCCATTAGGCGGCGCACAATTGGCCCAGTGTCGTCAGGGTTAGGGGAGGGTTTGGCCGGCCGGGATGTCCTTGTCCCATCGCGCTCTAGTGACTCACGTGGCGGGCCAGGTGTACGGTGTTTCCTCCAACACATTGGTGCACTGTCTTCCGGGTTAAGCTCTCGACCTTCGCTTCTCCTGAGTCCGGACGGGAGTTGCAGCGATGGGACAAGACTGTAACTACCAAACGGGGAGAAAAAGGGGTAAAGAAAAATGTATCTATAAAATATGATAAAAAAACAATAGGCTGGGAAGCACCTGCTAGAGAGTTGATCTATCTCCACTTAACATATTCACTGTTGCTCTTGAAGTCATTCCAAAGGGTATATTCAATAGAGCAAATGAAATGTAACCATACTTTATCAATCATATATCATCAATGATGCTATTGAAGCCTATATAGCATTTAGGAAGTCGTCAACAGCTAGTTTAAATTCTGCCCAGTATTCAACAAAAAATAGACTACATTTAGGCCTAGGGTTTCAAGCTTTGATTTATTTAAAATGGAATCTTCAAGTTAATAATACATATGTTGGATTCACGTCTCCATCTCAACCAAAAATATAAGTTAAAGAATAGGATTTAATCAAATCAAACTTTATTTGAAGTGCATTTAAAGTTTCATTTGATTTAGTCCTATTCTTTAACTTAAGATTTTTGGTTGAAATGGAGACATGAATCCAACATATAAATTATTAGTTTGAAGACAAATTGCTATTAAAGCCGTACTCAGTGGCACAGATGGAGCTATCCAAGCAGAAGATGCATCTCCTTCAAATGTTGATATTTGGTTGCGTTGACAACCAAAGACAGTTCAATATCACTTTTGCAATATGGTAAGTAGCATATTAACTTGTCGACAAGGTAAAAAATTATCTACATGTCTACATCTCAACCAAAATATGTTGATATTTGGTTGTCAACCAAACACAATTCAATATTACTTTTGTAATACAGTATATAGCCTAAAGTTATCTTACAAACTAATGTAAAAGTATTTATTTAATAGTAAAATGAGTAACACATCCATGGCCACATTTTGAGGTTACTGTAACAATAAATATATTGTTATCTAATCACAGAAAGTGTGCATGTTCAGTGTTGCAGTATGTGGAAATCTTCACAATTGCTATAATAACCCACACAGAATCTCAAATGGCTTTGATCACTTGCACTATATACTTTAATGTAATCTCACTGCAATTCAGGTTATTTGGTTGTGCTATTAGATCAAGCAGATAACACATTAAGTTGTTGTATACACTACCGTTCAAAGGTTTGGGGTTAGAAATGTCCTTGTTTTTTAAAGAAAAGCACTTTTTTTGTTAATTAAAGTAACATCAAATTGATCAGAAGTACAGTGTAGACAAAGAAAATGCCATATCTCAGACTGGCCAATAAAAATAAAAGATTAAGATGGGCAAAAGAACACAGACACTGGACAGAAGATATGGATTTTTCTTTGCAACTCTGCCTAGAAGGCCAGCATCCTGGAGTCGCTCTTCACTGTTGACGTTGAGACTGGTGTTTTGCGGGTACTATTTAATGAATCTGCCAGTTGAGGACTTCTGAGGCGTCTGTTTCTCAAACTAGACACTCTAATGTAATTGTCCTCTTGCTCAGTTGTGCACCAGGGCCTCCCACTTCTCTTTCTATTCTGGTTAGAGCCAGTTTGCGCTGTTCTGTGAAGGGAGTAGGTCACTGCGTTGTACAAGATCTTCAGTTTCTTGGCAATTTCTCGCATGGAATAGCCTTCATTTCTCAGAACAAGAATAGACTGACGAGTTTCAAAAGAAAGTTCTTTGTTTCTGCCCATTTTGAGTCTGTAATCGAACCCACAAATGCTTCTGCTCCAGATACTCAACTAGTCTAAAGATGGCCAGTTTTATTGCTTCTTTAATCAGCACAACAGTTTTCAGCTGTACTAACATAATTGCAAAATAGTTTTCTAATGATTAATTAGCCTTTTAAAATGATAAACTTGGATTAGCTAACACAACGTGCCATTGGAACACAGGAGTGATGGTTGCTGATAATGGGCCTATGTACGCCTATGTAGATATTCCATAAAAAATCAGCCGTTTAATGGACAAAAAATGTGCTTTTCTTTCAGAAACATAGACATTTCTAAGTGACCCCAAACTTTTGAACGTTAGTTTAAATGAACAAAATACCTGACATTGTATTCCCATTTGAACATTGGTGTGTTTTTAAATCGTTGAAAGCGCAGTGATAACACATTGAGAATTCAACAAACTTGTGGCTGTCTTTTTGAGCAGGTAAAAATAGGTTGGAATCTCATTGATCAACTTATCTACCAAACATTAGCCAATTCTCCACGTTGAAATTACATGGTGTGCCCAGTGGGACAGGCTGTGACAGTCACTTCCCAACATTGATCCTTCACACTCAATCTCAGGCCTCTAAAGGTCATGTGATTGAGGCCACATGGATAATGGTTTAGCCATGTCTGAGCTATTTATCCTCCCACAAGGCACTTTACTTTGTTTAAACCATAATTAGTGTGAGATAATGTGCTCTTCAGAAATTAAAGACATTGAAACATGGATAAGCCATTTTCACATTAGCTCAGAGGGGTTCTTTAATGTTTGTTGCCATTACTGAGTGCTTTGTCTAGTGACCCAGCTCAGTGAACTGGCTATGGCGATTGGACATACTGTATACTGTGGACAGCATGGAGGATGTGACTGAAATGATCATTATAGAGATGATCCTCCGCTGCCCTCTAGTGGGTTGATCACATCTCACCACCAACAAAACCCCTGTCAACATGTCTGGCTGTGTGATCATGGAAAATATCCTTGGAATGCTGAGACAGGTGCCTATTTGGATCATTTGAATACACCAGTAATTCAAGCCTGTAGGGTGACAGGCATCTCTTAATGTTTTTTTTGCATTGATTGTGATGGAGGTCAGGCTTATGCTCACGTTACTCCATTGCTATTGAATGTTGAATGGTTGGTGCTTGATTAAATGTTAATGGGTAAAGGTACAGTATCTAGGATGGTTGATTATCTGTCTGTCTGGCCATCTATTCAGATCTCTCTGGTCTATTCAGCATCCTGCCAGCTCTCTCTGGTGCTCACTCCTCTGTGTAAGGGAAATCATTTTGTCACAGTTAATCTTTTTTTATGCATTTTACCTTTGCTTCTTTCTTTTCATAGACCTGTATTGATGTTAAGTATCTTAATCATACATTGATGCTATATTTGTTTATGCTCTCTCTTAGTGGCCAGACACCTGAAACATCAGAGCTGAATTTTCTCCAGAAAGCCCAGATGCTGGAGACATATGGTGTGGATCCTCATCCATGCAAGGTGGCCAATTCTCACACACTGCAGCTTCAGTTGAAGACATTTGCTTTTAAACACCCTATTTTTCTCTACTTGAGCTTTGAAGTCTCTCTTGGTAGAACGTATAATGCATTGCTAAAGCAAATGGCAGCATACATGCATCTATACCATCATACAGTATGTATGTGTGTATTTGATACAGGTATTATAGTAGGCCTATTGTGTTGTGCCATAACAATGTGAGACACTGTTTTTTTTTGTATGACAGGATGTGTCTGGAAATCCAGCCTTTCTTGCCTTCACCCCGTTTGGATTTGTTGTGCTTCAGGGAAACAAGAGGGTTCATTTTCTCAAGTGGTGAGTAGAATGATTTCTGCTCTAACCCTAAACCTCATACCTCTGCTGGTTTTACATTCACAATCAACAGAGTGTCCAGCTGCCTCTCTCCTCCTGACCAGAGGGCCAGCATGCATACAGATATCCCATTATCTTAGCTAGTCGCTACCATTCTGGACATATGACTTCTCAGGCCTGTATTAGAAATCAACTTGTTTACAGATTGAATGCTTAACGAAAAGACATGTTCTCAACCACATCAAAGAATTGATCATGCATGCAGCACTGGCTGTACGAATCCTCAAAGACATACATCAGTGCTGTGGTAACACACTATTCCATACAGCCCCTCTCATTAAGCCAGTAGCCCACTTTATTGGGTCTGTAATATTTAAATATGAGTTAGCTATTCACTCCTGATATAGAAATCCCACCACCTAATTAGGTACAATATGTTTGCAATACTTACAAATTCTGTCCAAGTAGACAATGTGAATGTTACAATATGTTACAGCATTTACAGCTGCTTTGTTTTTTTGTTTTTTTACCTTCAGCCCATTCTCTCATCCCATGTCTCCAGTTTACCTGGGGTATTATCAGATATGTGTTCTGTTAGCTGAACATGGAGCTCCATTTCTGTTTGTGTGATCTACTAGTGGTTGTGATGATTTTTTTTTGTGGCTCTCAGTGCATTCTGTGTAACTATCCTCTTTCTTGTGTGCAGGAATGAGGTGACCAAACTGAAGTTTGAGGGAAAGATATTCCATATATATGCAAATCAGAAGGAGGTGAGAGCATGAATTGTTGGTGTGTTGGGGGAGTCAAGCATAGAGAGCAGCGCAGCGACTGCGACTGTTCTATAGCCAATACTCTCCGACAACAGGGCCTGGAGATACCATGTTCTAGTCATACCACAGCCCGGTGTGTTCAGTGAACAGCGGTAGTAATAGTAATGAAACTTGAAACTGAGATAAACTGTCAGGTTGTTTTATTTTCCTGCACATTTATTTCTTATGTGCAGGACAAAAAGATAATCTTGACGTACTTTGCACCAACACCTGAGGCCTGCAAACACCTGTGGAAATGTGGAGTGGAGAACCAAGCCTTCTACAAGTAAGTGTTGTTCTTCCTCTAAGTCGTAGCTATACACTTTACTCCAGCACATCTGTGAGAGCTATCTAAAGGGGGCTCCTCTCCTCTCACCTTGAAGTGTCCTGAGAGCAGCACTGTCAGGCTGTTTCTCAGATAGGGAACGAGACATGTGGCAACGGTGACCTTTTGTGAGTTAGTGTGCACTGGGACACACCATTGAATACTCCACAGCTTCTCCAGAGAAATGAGTGCTCCTTCCGTCTCAGCCATGACTGATTGTGTGTCTCCCCCCCACCTCTGGGAGGTGTTAAAAGATCCCCATCCCCTGCAACACTTCAACACAAAGACCGGAGAGAGTCTAGTAATGGATGAGGGTGACAGGGAAGGCTGCATGTGGGTTGAGCGAGTGCTCAGGTGATATCTGGAGACACAGAAAGGGGGAGGGAGAAGGGGGTGGGGGTGGTGGGGATAAATACACACCAAGCCAAGGCTTGTGATGTAGGGTGTTGGTTTTCAGTCCAAGCTGGGCTTAGAGAACCACACACTGTGGATACCATATAAGAGGGCTGGAATAAAGTAGCCCATTGTATGTACTGAAAGTGAGAACAGCTTGTGATGCTGTAGGAGGGAGAAGAGGTCCAGTCCACAGACCTTTTAATGCAGTGGGCTAAATCAGGGTCACACAGTGTTTCTTGGTTCTACTTTGAAACCAAAGTATACACCTCACACACATGGTTATGGGTTAGAGAGTTTAAATATATTCAGTTTTGAGTTTGCATCCCAATATTACAATTGATATACATCACAGAAGACTGAAATATAACAAAAACAGTTTGACATAGAAACAGTAGATTTTCGGCTGTTTAAAAAAAAGTGTATTAATTATGTAATTATGAAAAATATGAATAACATTCTAGTCATGAGGCCACTAGTCATTTGACTGCATGAAAGGGCTACAACATAAAGAGTACAGCTCTTCTCTTTCCCTTTGTCTTCTCCACCTCTCTTCCCCTCCATTAGGCTGGAGAAGTCGAGTCAGGTGCGGACAGTGTCCAGCAGCAACCTATTCTTCAAGGGGAGTCGTTTCCGCTACAGGTACAGTAAATGTTGACAGTGAGTAGAGGCCACTACAGAAAGCCCACAGCTATGCTGGAGAGCTTCTCCCTAAGGAGGGGACCTCAGGGCCCTGCTGTAAACGTCAGCCTACTTTACCTAAGCCATACACCTCACACACTAGGCTAGAGGACACAAAGGGGACAGTGTTTTAGTTGCATTCAGAATAATGTTCCAACATTGATTTAATGTAATTCCTTTCATATCTGTGAACACTGAAGTGCTAGGGGCAGGAAAATAAATTGGCCTGTAAAACCTTTCAAATGACAGATTCTAGTTACTGTTTCACCACAATATGAACTGGAAATCTGAACTTTCAAAGGATTACAGGCGAGTCCAGTATGTTATGATGAAAGGTTGAGTTTGTGTTTTAACCTTTGGTAAAAAAATAGATATTGCAGTGTTGCCTGGAGACAGTGATTATGTTAGAGAGAGTTCACCAGGTTCATCTAATCTCAGTTCTCATGTACTGTACTGATGCTCCTCACTGAACTACTGTCAGTGTAGTGTGTGGCACCAGGGGGTCTGGTATGAGTGTGTAGGCCTGAGCTCTATTATTGTGCTTTATTGTAGTGGACGAGTGGCGAAAGAAGTAATGGAGCAGAGTGCCAAAATCAAACGAGAGCCTCCAGAAATACACAGGTAAGATCGATGCTAATTACCAGATGTCATTGTGGGCAGTGTATCATCTCTGATGACAAATATGAGATGTTTGTATGTGTGCCTCTGTATGTGCGTGCTTGTGTGTGTGTTTGTGTGTCTCCACAGGGCTGGCCTGGTTCCTAGTAGAAGCTGTCCGTCCATCACTCACGGCCCGCGCCTCACCAGTGTTCCACGCACCCGCCGGAGAGCCGTCCACATATCCATCATGGAGGGTAAGCGTTTGACCTGACCCCTGACCAACTACTCCCCTCAGTCAACACTGGCACTCCATAACAATCCCCTCAAGTCATGTTATGGGCAAAGGTGAATCATTGTCCAATAAGAGGCTTCAGGAATGTGGACAGGAGTGACACAGCTCTGTATTGTTGTCTGTATCCAAATGAACACATGCACGGTAATCTGGATAGTTGTGGAAATGGGTCGCCACGCTTTAGTTTGGGTCTGAGGTTTTAAAGGTAATCTGTGGATAATTCAATGGAGGGTGTTAAATCCAAACAGTTTTAAATGGACCAGGTCCTTGCTCCTATTTGGAAGTATTTTATGCCCCCCCCCCCAGAACACACACATACTGTATATACACACACTGTAACCTGAGTTTAGCCATGCCCTGTTTTTGGGAGTGGAGGGCTAAGTCACAGGTGTGTGTGTCACTCAGGCTGCTCTATTTCAGTGCGAGCTATCAGTGTGTGAGAGAGGGGTACAGTGCCAGTACAAAGGCAGCTGGTGCAGCCGTCAGTCAGTCCACCTGCCCTGAACCCTGAACCCTGGGGCCTGCAGGTGGGCCTGCCCTGCTCCTCCTCTTTCACACTGTGTTCTGACCTGCCTCTGTCCTCTGTCCCTGCAGGCTGACTCTGCAGCATGGGCTCAGGTGAACAGGAGCAGCATGACTGAAGGTCATTGGTACCTGTCCTTGAGTCCCTGCCTGCCTCCCAAGTACACAGTACATTATGGTTATACACTCTAGGCTGCTGCAGTAGGGTGGAGAGTGTGAGGGTCTGGTGCTGTATGTATCACTCGTTAACCGTTACCCCCTGCCTGTGCTGACTGGGTGTCTTATAGT
Source organism: Thymallus thymallus (assembly GCA_023634145.1). NCBI lineage: Eukaryota > Metazoa > Chordata > Actinopteri > Salmoniformes > Salmonidae > Thymallus > Thymallus thymallus. The sequence goes on from CM042413.1 coordinate 23,958,477, forward strand.
AGTATTAATACCCCTGCTGAAAATAGCCAGGGCCTTCCTCTCCATGTATGTCACTGCCCTGGGTGGGGCCTGGACAGGGCCAATGCTGGAAGTCTGAACACTGCTACAGCAGGACAGTCGCTCTTGCTAGTCCTCATACTGCCAGCTAAGACTGCAGCCATCGGCCTAACACACAAAGCCAGACCAGCGCACCGCCGGGGCTCTGGGACAGGGACCACCAGGATAGTACACAGACGTGCATGCTTTGAGGTTTTGAAGACACCACCATGGTGAAGTGTCTGATCCGCATCACCACACGGGTGAACGTCCACCTGCGGATGATCAACCATTGCTACCGGGATGTGAAGGTGCGCGTGCTGAGCCTGGGGCCACGGATGCTTGGCAAGGCGCTGGGCGTCCTGCCCCTCTACCCTGCCTTGACTGGGCAGGAGCCTGGCAGCCTCTCCCCCCTGCCTCCCCCCATCTTGCCTGGCACCCCTCTGCCCGACGGCCGGCCCCAGCCCAGCACCCCAACAGGGAGAAATACAGCCGGTATGTTTAAAACTCATCTGCCTGCTTGAACGGCAATAGCTCAGATACACATGAAAACATGAAATGACCCTGGGAATCAATAGAACATCCCTCAGAATGGGTGGATCTTTCCTTTAAAATATGCCTCATGAACAGAAGATGATAAATTAATCCCTCTGCCTCTTGGTGTAATATTTCTGTGGTGGCTGTCTGAGGAATGGAACAGTCAGCGCAAGCTCAACTCTTTCTTACCCGCAGTGACGTCTGTCCTGTAGCTCGTATAAAGAGAATATATACACTGAACAAAAATATAAACGCAACATGTAAAGTGTTGGTCCCATGTTTCCTGAGCTGAAATAAATGTTACATACGCTCAAAAGCTTATTTCTCTCAAATTTTGTGCACAAATTTGTTTACATTCCTGTAATTGAGCATTTCTCCTTTGCCAAGATAATCCATCCATCTGACAGGTGTGGCATATCAAGAAGCGGATTAAACAACATGATCATTACACAGGTGCACCTTGTGCTGGGGACAATAAAAGGCCACTTTAAAATGTGCAGTTTTGTCACACAACACAATGCCACAGATGTATCAAGTTTTGAGGGAGCGTGCAATTGGCACGATGACTGCAGGAATGTCCACCAGAGCTGTTTCCAGAGAATTTATGTTAATTTCTCTACCATAAACTGCCTCCTATGTTGTTTTAGAGAATTTGGCAGTACGTCCAACCGGCCCTCCAAGGCCCACCCATGGCTGCACCATTGCCCAGTCATGTGAAATCCACAGATTAGGACCTAATGAATTTATTTTAATTGACTGATTTCCTTATATGAACTGTAACTCAGTAAAATCTTTGAAATTGTTGCATGTTGCATTTATATTTTTGTTCAGTATAGATACATTTGCGTATCCTTTGTGTATAATGAAAAATGCTGCATTTGCTTTTTTTAGAGTAAGCATGAGCATCACTGTTGAGCTAGCAACATTTAATGCTAAAGCAAAAGGCCACCCCAGAGACCAATAATGTGTCAATAATTATTTAGGAAAACATAAACATGTTTTCTTATTTGAGAATGACGAAATGCTTTATGTGGGGGTTTTATTTATATTTGCCCCTATTTTATTTAATTGTTATATTTACCTCTATGTTGTGGATTATGATATTCTCCCCCTGTTATTGTATGGACCTCACATTTTGTGGGAATTATGAAATTAGGAATACTTAGTGTTATTATTGTCTGAAAGATGAACCTACCCACTGTGACCTTCAAGGTTTATACATGGGAGGGCTCAGAGAGCTGTGGGACTATTGAACAAGCTGATAATCAGAATGGAGCATGTGTTTGTTGAGCTCTCTGCCACTGGACATTGCCCACGCATCAGACCTTCATCTAGAATAAATTAATAGTCCAGTCCGGAGTGATGTTCATATGATCCATCATTAAGCAAATGGATTGCATTATGTTACTGTATAAACACATTGATATGCCCTCACGTGGTTGAAACTCTATCTCTTATTATGTGTTAGCACTGTAGTGTTGTGTAATAGAAACCCCCTCTGAGTCTGTTTCCCTCCCTCCCTCTCTCTCCTCACCCTCCTCGCCCCACTCCCTGCCCTGGACAGGTCTGGAGTCATTACGTGACAGTGCCCACTCTACACCTGTGCGCTCTGTATCCCATGGGGACTCCTTCATGCCGCGCTCCCGGAGCCTGGCCACGGACGCCAGCGAGGGCTCGTCGGTGATCTCCGACGAGGCTTACAGCCCCTCTAACAGCGTGCTGCCCACTCCTGTGGCAGAGCACAGCCTGGAGCTGGCCATGGCACGCCAGGTCAACGGAGCCCCCTGCAGCATCAAGGAGGAGAAGGAGTCGGAGGCAGGAACCCCGTTGGTGGGAGATGCAGGCAACTTGTCAGACAGTAGAGCGGCGGTAGAGGGTGCAGAGGGAGCCTCGTCGCTCAGCGAAGTGGAACAGGTGAATACGTTTGTTTTAAGTGTCCTCCGTTTGCTCCTTGTGACCATTGGACTGCTCTTTGTCTTGCTCCTCCTCCTCATCGTCCTCACTGAATCCGACCTTGACGTTGCATTTTTACGTGATATCCGCCAGACCCCCGAATTTCAGCAGTTCCATTACGAATACTTTTGTCCCCTCAGGCGGTGGTTTGCCTGCAAGCTCCGCTGGGCGGGCAGTTTGCTCATTAACAAATGAGAGAGAGCGTGAGGCCGTAGAGTGTGAAACCCCATTCGGGGTTAGAGAAGACGATTAAAGCTCCGGAGAGATGGAGGGCAGCCCCGTTCCAACCATGAACCCAGCTTCTCTCATGATACTCCCTCTGACATACATGTTGGACCACTCCTGGAATCACTGTGCCAGGAGTTTCTCTCTCTCTCCCTCCATTTTGAGTTACTCTCCCTTTTTTTCTCCCTTTACCGTTTCTTCGTTTTTTACAAACCCAGAAGACATTTTTTTTTTCTTTTGGGAATTTCAGGTCATTTCAGGTATTTTATTTTTTCAAAAAATATAAATGAAAAAATAAGAAACTGAAATTAAAAGAACTGAAGTATTTTTTAACAGGAACGAGACATTTTGTTGCAACAAATGAAAGTTGCCTACATTTACTATGTATTGTTTGGAAAATAAATTGCATTTGCAAGAATATGATGCAAGGATATCAGGGAAGTCATCGAAATGGTTCAGAATTAAGTGAGATAGATACCGTTTTGAAAAGTGTTCAGTGAAGTCGACAGTCATGCCTTTTAAGATGAAGTAACATCCATCCCAATCCATACATCTATAATGGTTTTCATTGATCAGAACACCTTAAATGACAAAAGCTATAGCAATGTGCATTGAGTCTGTCAAAGTGCAAGTGATTGAAATTGAGTAAGTCGGGATGATTACCAAATGCCTTTTATGAAGAAAAAAGTAGATGATATGAAGACCGTTTTGAATTTGTTGGATTGTTTTAAGTTATAATTTAGTGGAAATACAATAGGTGTATAAAGTAGAAGCTGTGAAGTTGAAATCCGTTTGAAGTTTTTTTAAAGGATACAGTTAAATAAACCAGTGACCATGGTGTTATGTGACCCCATAGTGTCAGTAACTGTTATAAGTGTTGATGATCAACGTCTTGGAAACACTCACTAGCACCAATAGAACAAGTCTAGGTAGATGTGCAATACTCTTTAGGTTAAATACTTCAGTACTTTTTAATGTGTGCATTTGTTTTGTCATATTTCTTCATTTTGTTTTATGTACATTTCTTGATTATGTTAAGATCTGATGAAATTGAAGATCTGATGAAATGTAGGATTTATTTCAGTTCCATTTCAACCTTGCTCTTAATTTTGTGTATATCATACTATAATTAATTGTTAGTATAAGAATAACAAATATGTACTTTTTGTACAAAGTAGTTTGTTTCCTAATATATTGACAGTTTTTCCATGTATATTTTAACAGAACTGAAATGATATTTTATTATTGAAGATTAAATTATACCTTTTTTAGCTCTGTGTTTCAAGTAAGGTCTAGTATTTATGGACATATTGGAGAGGGAGTTGACTCAAAAACAGGGCTTTTATCCAGATTCACTCCACATAGATCACACCTCTCTCAATCCACCAGCATGCACACTTTTTAGTTGTCAAGACAACTATTTGAAATGCCCAATGTGGGCCAAGAAGGCACAACAGATGGTGGAGGAAAAATACATATTTTAGAAAGTAGACTGGACTACAGTACCAACAGAAAACATAGTTCTCCAAAGACATGTTTTCATGCCTGTAAACATCACAACAAATGCTGATTGGTCAGTCGTTTTCCACAGTTTGAGAGGTGACTGTGCGGACTATTCTGTCTCATAGCTCAAGGGAGCAATAATTCTGCTGTCATGGCTGATTTAGGGTCAAATGTGTGTGTTGTGTGTCTGTATGTAGGAATGTAACACACTTCAAGCTGATAATGTGAAGTGTTGACAGATAAAAATATAGTCTTATTTTTTAAAAGTGAGAGAAAAACTGAGATATAACAATAAAGAAAGAGAGATTGAAAGAAATAGATTGAATGAGAAAGAGGTAGAGGTACAAGGGACGTCAAAATAAATAAGCCCTGATGAGTCGACCAGCCTCACATTCAAGATGCCGGCACGAGTATAATCAAAGGGGAATGCATATGTGAGCACTCTGTGCTCGTGACTTTTGGTTGTACAGCCATTCCTGTTTTGGCCTGTTATTTAACACCATGATCTCCACACAGCTGCTCCATGCTCTGATCCCTGAGCAGTGCTCCCATGTAACCAGAGCACTGCATCCCCTGGCCCTGAGTGTATTCTGTCCCCCAACAGCACCCTGCTAGTTGATGTAGACCCAGCAAGCAAGACTTCAGCATATACCCATCAGTGCTATGGCTGGGTGTCTACTGTAGTCCCAGCCATTTCAGTTCTTAACCCTCCATCAACAGGGTGGAGCCCAGACATCTGCAGTGTGAAATACCCATGTTTATGGCACAAAAAGCAGCCCTTAGTAGCAAATCTGGTGCAGTAACAGTTACTTTTTTTTTTTTTTTTACTTTATTTAACCAGGTAGGCCAGTTGAGAACAAGTTCTCATTTACAACTGCGACCTGGCCAAGACAAAGCAAAGCAGTGCGACAAAAAACAACAGAGTTACACATGGGAAGTAAACAAACGTACAGTCAATAACACAATAGAAAATCTATATACAGAGTGAGCAAATGTAGTGCAAAATGCAGTAAGGTTACACACCATAGAAAGGCAGAAATTCCTGAGTCAAATATGCATACTCCTTATGCTAGTGTATCATGCATGCACTTCCAATGAGTAGCACATACAAGGATAGAGGATGACTTGAAAGGTTGCATTTGTCTGTACCTGGATGGGAAGTGTTGCTCCAATATGCAAGATAACAGTACTGTTTCATTATTTTATACATTCATATTTCCTATTTATTACTTGCCTATTGCTAAATACTGTAAAGGTCAACGGGACAGTTCTAGACAGTCTGTTAGTGTTACTTCTTAAAGGTCAGGGAACTGGAAGAGCAAAAAGGCAGGAAAGGTCAATTGATGGTCTACGTCCATACACATTATCAGCATTATGCAGCTTTAATGTTCTTTCCAAGCATGCAACAATTAAGGCAGCATCATTCAATAAGCAATAATCAGTCAAATTGAAAAGAGCAAATGGGACATAAAAATTTAAACAGAAGTCTTACACTGGACATTATGCTGTTGTTTTTTGCAGTGTCAAACATCTGTTTACTGTCATTGTACACTACATGGCCAAAGGTATGTGGACATCCCTTCAAATTAGTGGATTGGGCTATTTCAGCCCCACCCAATGATGACAGGTGTATAAAATCGAGGAAACAGCCATGCAATATCCATAGATAAACATTGGCAGTAGAATGGCCCGTATTGAAGAGCTCAGTGATTTTCAACGTGGCACCGTCATAGGATGCCACTTTTCCAAGAAGTAAATTCATCAAATGTTTGTCCTGCTAGAGCTTCCCCGGTCAACTGTAAGTGCTAAATATCATCTGTCCTCGTTCGCAACACTCACTACCGAGTTTGATGCCATCGGACTCTGGAGTAGTGGAAACGCATTCTCTGGAGTAATGAATCACGCTTCACCATCTGGCAGTCCGACGGTCAAATCTGCGTTTGGCGGATGCCAGGAGAACACTACTTGCCCCAATGCATAGAGCCAACTGTAAAGTTTGGTGGAGGAGGAATAATGGTTTGGGCTAGGCCCCTTAGTTCCATTGAAGGGAAATCTTAACGGTACAGCATACAATGACATTCTAGACAATTCTGTGTTTCCAACTTTGTGGCAACAGTTTGGTGAAGGCCCTTTCCTGTTTCAGCATGACAATGCCCCCGTGCACAAAGCAAGGTCCATACAGAAATGGTTTGTCAAGATCGGTGTGGAAGAACTTGACTGGCCTGCACAGAGGCCTGACTTCTACACCTTTGGGATGAATTGGAAAGCCGACTGCGAGCCAGGCCTAATCGCCCAACATCAGTGCCCGACTTCACTAATGCTCTTGCGGCTGAATGGAAGCAATTCCCTTCAGCAATGTTCCAACATCTAGTGGAAAGTCTGTTATAACAGCCGGGGTGGGGGACCAACTCCATATTAATGCCCATGATTTTGGAATGAGATGTTCGACGAGCAGGTGTCCTCATACTTTTTCCATGTAGTGTATCTACACTACCAACAGATTAGAGGTCATTGTACGCTCCTTTTCCTCCTTGATAAAAAAACAGTAATAAAGTGAAGATGAAGAGTTATCATTATTCTTAGTATGTAACACATTTTATAGATGTTTTTTTCCTTCCATTGTTAGAGCCCTTATTGGGATGTTGACCTTCAGCGTTTTGTTCAACAGTACTTCAATGTGACCGAAGGGTCTTTCCCTGTGCCTGGAATCTTTAGTCCTTAATTGCTCTGCATTTTACCAAAGGGGTAAATGAGTGGATGGATATAGACAGATGCAGTGCATCCTCCTCATAATGTATGGACTACCCTATAATTTCACTTAAAAGGGAAAACTGTTTGCTTTGTAGCTGTTGTTAATGTAGGGTGGTGGTTACTGATCCCACGTGATGTTGTATGGTCGGCGCTTACGGCAGTCATTTGTGTATCTGATGGAAAGTTATGTAGTTCTGTCTATCTGTATCCGTCTGAATCTATCTGTACAGGTACGTTGCCTCTGAAAAACCTTGCATCTGTACAGTATAGTTGGCCTGGTGTTGTCATGTTTACATTATTTTCTTTGACTGATCTCACCTGGGAACTGGCTGTAGTACTTGTTTGTCTGGTAGACTCTTGCTGGTAGTACGTAAAACAGTAGGGGATTTCTCTGTTATTTTCGGACATCTGCCATGGTTTACATATAGTATATTGGCAATCATTCTGGAAACCACAGGCTAATACATAACATTGACTGGCCATTACTCTGATAAAAGGAGGTACAAGATATTCTACATATGACTGTTCACCAATGACAAAGATTAAACAGTAGTCAAGTGAAAAGAACAGCTTGAAAAAATAATGTGCCAGCAGATGAGCTAGTTTGACTGCATAAGGTAAATGGCATTGAGCTGTCTTTTCCTAAAGGTCCCCTTTACTCTCACAGTAATACTACTTAACAAGTATAGGGCAGACAGAGAGAGCGCTGAGGGAGTTAATAGAACCAGTCATAATACTGCTTCTGCACCTAGCCAGCTCCCAAGCAAACACTCTCACACAGCTGTGCATATACATGTAAATAAATGTATATGCATAAGTGTCTGTAGACATGTCTTATGTATTCTGCATCTTTCTATCTAGGGAATGAAGGTTGCTGTTTATTTACGTAATATGTGAATATATACAAATGTATGTGCCAAATCCAGTTCTTGTTCAGATCCATTCCGAATCCCATGTTTATACTGTAGGAAACCTTCTGTACAAAACAGTATACAATATTGTTTCTCTCTGATAGTCCCTTGTAACTGGTGCCATTAAACTATTCAAAATAAACATTGAATAAACATTTACATGGGCTTTTTGTGGTTTATGGTTCTTCAATGCAAAGTCACCATGCAATTCAAATGTTATGTTTTTGAAAGCTAATATTATACTGCCATCTACAGGGAACATCTACACATTGCATGCTTTTGGGGTATAAATGGAAGTCAAGTATTAAGGTGGTTGAAAACAAATCAACACCATCTGTCATATGAAAACAGGTTAAAGCAGTATCACATTTAGGATTTATATTATCATGAGCCTTTATTAAAAATGGGAAAACTTTACATCAGAAAGGATAAAATCAGAAGAAATACGGCTAAAGAAGCAAACAGTGATAATCTGAAGGAAAAAAAAAAAAGACTTGAAGACGCTGTACAAAAATACACATTAGTGCAACAGTTAAAATGAAACAAGTAAACAGTAAACTAATTGAATCCCAGTCTCAAATCCTCTACTGACTAGGTGTTTCCTTGCTACTCCACAAAGTCCCTCTGTTAGACTCCAGGTATGGCCAGGAGTTAAACTCCTACAGTGCAGAGAAGGCTGGTTTGAGGAATGGCCGGCTGTTGGTTTGTGGTGTGGGGAGGGCCATGAAGCCGGGCCTCCTCCCCACTGGACCTGCTGCTGAAGGCCTTGAGCCCCGCCCTGCTGTTCCCCGTCCTGCTGCCGACCCCCGGCCTTTAGATCCACCTCTGGAGTTGGACCCTGTCCACGACCCGTTGCTGCTACACCCCGAGACATGAGTGCAGAGAATTAATTGAAATGGGTAAATATAGATGCCAGCTAATCTTCTGAATCAAAGTTTGGAATGACATAACTCAAATCTTCAGTTGCAAGTATATCACTAGTATTCATTTGTAAAAAAGTCAAAAGTTTAGACGCACCTACTCATTCAAGAGTTTCTTTATTTTTACTATTTTCTACATTGTGAAGACATCAAAACTATGAAATAACACATAAAATCATGTAGTAACAAAAAAAAAAAAGTGTTAAACAAATCAAAATATATTTTATTATAGATTATTCAAAGCAGCCAGCCTTTGCCTTGACAGCTTTGCACACTCTTGACATTCTCAACCAGCTTCACCTGGAATGCTTTTCCAACAGTCTTGAAGGAGTTTCCACATATGCTGAGCACTTTGGCTGCTTTTCCTTCACTCTGTGGTCTGACTCATCCCAAACCATCTCAATTGGGTTGAGGTCTGGTGATTTTGGAGGCCAGGTCATCTGATGCAGCACTCCCATCATTCTCCTTCTTGGTCAAATAGCTCTTACACAGCCTGGAGGTGTGTTTTGGGTTATTGTCCTGTTGAAAAACAAATCATAGTCCCACTAAGCCCAAACCAGATGGGATGGCGTATCGCTGCAGAATGATGTGGTATCCATGCTGGTTAAGTGTGCCTTGATTTCTAAATAAATCACTGACAGTGTCACCAGCAAAACACCCCCACACCATCTCCTCCATGCTTCACGGGGGGAACCACACATGCAGAGATCATCCGTTCACCTACTCTGCGTCTCACAAATTCACAGCGGTTGAAAGCAAAATTGCAAATTTGGACTCATCAGACCAAAGGACATATTTCCACCGGTCTAATGTCCATTGCTCAATGTCCATTGCTCGTGTTTCATGGTCAAGCAAGTCTCTTCTTCTTATTGGTAGTGGTTTCTTTGTAGCAAATCGACCATGATTCACAGTCTCCTCTGAACAGTTGATGTTGAGATGTGTCTGTTACTTGAACTCTGCCGATTTCTGAGGCTGGTAACTCTAATGAACTTATCCTCTGCAGCAGAGGTAACTCTTGGTCTTCCGTTCCTGTGGCGGTCCTCATGAGAGCCAGTTTCATCATAGCGCTTGATGGTTTTTGCGACTGCACTTGAAGAAACTTTCAAAGTTCTTGACATTTTCCGTATTGACTGACCTTCATTTCTCTTTGCTTATTTGAGCTGTTCTTGCCATAATATGGACTTGGTATTTTACCAAATAGGGCTATCTTCTGTATACCACCCCTACCTTGTCACAACACAACTGATTGGCTCAAACACATTAAGGAAAGAAATTCCACAAATTAATTTAAGGCACACCTGTTAATTGAAATGCATTCCAGGTGACTACCTCATGAAGCTGGTTGAAAGAATGCAGATTGTGCAAAGCGGTCATCAAGTTAAAGGGTGACTACTGAAGAACCTCAAATATAAAATACTTTTTTGGTTACTACATGATTCCATGTGTTATTTCATAGTTTTGATGTCTTCACTATTACTCTACAAAGTTGAAAATAGTAAAAAATAAAGAGTAGGTGTGTCCAAACTTTTGACTGGTACTGTATATATAAAATGTAGTCCCTTAGATTAAAATGTGAAGACTGTGCTCATAGCAGGTGTGTACTTTCACTAGACACTGTATAAGACCGCATATAGGATTTGACAGACTTGACATTTGAGACATAACACTAACCCTTTAAAGTTAGAGTTTGTATATCCTTTTCTCTTTTTGGATTTCTTGAAGGCAGGGGCCTTCTTCCTCTTCTCTCCTCTGCCGTTATTGTTGAAATAACTGGATGATCCAGCGTCGTCCTCATAATAGTCCTCGTCGTCTCCGCGGCCTCGCGTTGTGTCTATCCATGCCATAGTGGAGCCTCCTTCAGACAGCTCCTCCACTGCAGAGGGGTTCAGTCACAGACACACGTGTCAACACAAACCAACCACATGACGGAGTAGGAACATGAGCAAACAAAATTCTGTTTTATCGAGTTGTGTAGGACATGCTTTCCCCAGTGTGGTCACTCACCAGGTAGCTTCCATTCAGAGTATTTCTGGAGCAGCTCGATGACATCTGCTCCGTACTTCTCCAGTTTGTCCTCCGTCACACCGTCAATCGTCAACAGCACCTCTGGGTTGGCCGACAGAGTCTCTGGGAGAAGGAAACAGTTTTACAACAACGCCTGGTTACTGGAAGTCTACCAATAAAATGTTAGGTAAACGCTTGGTCTAGAAAATGAATATGAACAGGAATGAAATACAATAAGTATAAATAGTGGTGTATGCGCTCAGCACTCACCGGATATCTTCTTCAGTGCGGCAGTGGAGAAGATGTTGTAATAGTGAATGCCAAAGACCTTGCCCAGCCTCTTGCACAGATCAGTGAGCTCCTGTAGACACTTCTGGACCATCTCCTCTCTCTTAGAGACATCTTTAGTCACAGTAGTTTTGTGCTTCCTGATGCTGGAGGCACTCTCAGTCTCATAGAACTCCACCTGGGACAAGAAAAAATAACTATGTTCCCATTTCTACTGCAGGGATCTCACAAACATAACGAATGACACAGCACAGTTCACAACGGTTGTTGACGTATTGAATGAGAACTCAGTTTGACCAGTATGATGCATGTAAGCTCACCTGCATCTGTCCCCCCAGGACATTCATGGCTTTGGGTCCAGCAGAGATGTAGGCCACTGCCTGGCTGTTGGTTGTGATGTACAGGTCCTCCACCAGGAGGTGATCCAGCACCAGCTTCTTGAACAGACGGTCAGCGTTGTGTCTGGAGTAAGCCTTTCCTACCGCAAACATCCCTGACTGGACACGGGCAGTTTTAGTGCCTGTCAGAAAGCATTGTTGAGTTTCTCTCAGAAACACTAAACATAGTCATTTTTTATAATTTGATTGAGTGGTGCTCTAATTTACTGCTTACCCAAGAAAATGTCCACCAGCATGATCAGAGTCAGTCGGTTTTGGTTTGCAGATTTGACGTATCTGGAGCCAACTTTTTCACAATTCTCCTGGACAAAACTCAAAATCTTCTTCACATCTTCAGTCACGTTTCTTGCCTTGTATGGCTGAAAACAAAAAATAACATAACATAAGCAGATTGATTAAATAGAAAACTTTTCAAATTCAAATATGAAACATAACCAGATAGCTGTAAAAATACTCTAGTGCAATAGAACAACTGCTAACTGAGTATGGGAAAGGTTTATGGTAATAATGGGTTTATTATCAAGGGTTAAATCTTACATTGGGTCTGGCACAGTTGTCACAGATGACATCAGGGTGTTCCTTGCAAAAGCCTGGGTTGAACTTGTGCTCTCCAAAGTAAGCCAGCAGCTGTATCCTTCGGCAGTCCATTACATTCTCACAGAAATGCACCATACTGTGAAGATTGTTCATGTGAGTGGCTTTGGTGTGGTGGTTTCCATCTTTGTCCACTGTGATTAAAACAGAGTGGACATTTTCTCAATATCACTTTCACATTTCATACTTTGACATACGGGATTTTAGACATCGTCCATGGAGCTTTCCATAACTCCATGGAAATGTTCCAATAGGTGATATATAACGCATAAACTTATTTGTAGGTCTATAAAGTCAAAATTCAGATACGTACTGGTGAGGATCCTCTTGATGCGGATGACGTCAGAGTAGGAGTAGAAGAGGATGCAGTGAGAGATCTCTCCGTCCCTGCCTGCTCTGCCTGACTCCTGGTAGTAGCCCTCTACTGACTTGGGGAGACTGGCGTGGATCACATAGCGCACATCAGGCTTGTCGATACCCATGCCGAAGGCTATGGTGGCACACATGACCTGGAGGACAGGGATACAACATTAACCCTGGGTTAGTGATAGCTCAAGTAGTATGAAGGTGGTTAGTGACGTTAACGTGTAAACATCTGTTAAGATCACCTCACCTGGCAGCCATCCTGATTGATCCATTTGGTCTGCACATATTCTCTGTCTTTGTCATTGAGGCCTGCGTGGTAGGCTAGCCCTAGTATACCAGCTCTCTGAAGACGGTCAGCCATGTTGTCACAGTCATTACGGGACAGGCAGTACACAATGCCAGAATCACCTACAAACAAGGAGTAAAAACCAGTCATCTCAGTCCTCAAAACAATTAATTCCACTAGCATTGAAAACCTCTGACCAACTGAGGGAGAACACTACTAACGTGGATAATTCTTCTTGATCCAGTCAATGCAGTCCTCATCTACCTTCTTGGGTTTCTTAGGTAACACAGCATACTTGAGGTTGTTTCTGTTGAAGCTCATGGTAAACCTGAAAGAGAAAAGACACCATGAGGAACATTAATTCAAACAGCTGCTGTATGTTTGCATTCGACAACACTTCAACTGTACTGGTGTTTCGTCCCAGGTCAGAGCACGTACACCTGAGGTCTGGTCATCTGCAGCTGGTTGAGGATGTCCTTCTGGACGCGGGGGGTGGCAGTGGCGGTCAGGGCCATGATCGGCACTTTGGGGAACTTCTGCCGCAGCTCGTACATCCGCTTGTAGTCTGGCCGGAAGTCATGGCCCCACTGAGGGAAACAACAGGGCAGGAGGTTATAGTCTCCCTCTAACACCTAACATTAGACCAGATAAGGTATCACATATAGGAACCTACCTGACTGACACAGTGAGCCTCATCAATGACAAAACGTGCTAGAAGACCTCTCTCATACAGGTTCTGAAGGGCACTGATCATCCTGCCACTCGCACAAACCTGGAGGAAAACAGATTGAAAAACATAGGTCTGAATAGAGCATTTCCCATTAGAATAGGTTGAGATCAGCATTAATGGTAAAATTATTTTGTTCTCACCTTTTCAGGAGTGGCATAGAGCAGTTTAATTATGGGGTCCTTCTTGGACAGCTGCAAGTAGATCCTGGCTGCTTCACTGTCAGTCTTCTCACCAGACAAACTTGTGGCGGGAATCTAAAACCATGAAAGGATATTTAAAAACACATTCCAAGGATAGGGTGGCAAGAATACATTTTATACTTCGCACTGTGAGCAGTATGGAGAAAACTTACATCCAGAGTAGTGAGTTTCTGGACCTGGTCTACAATGAGTGATTTCAGTGGTGAGATGACCACAGTGACTCCTGCACACACACAGGCCGGCAACTGGTAGCAAAGACTTTTACCCCCTCCTGAAAAACAGGAAATAACAAAGACATTCATGCCTACTAAATGTGTATGAGTTATTTGAATCAATGCATTAAAACACACTTGTTGTATACTACAATCGGCATCGATTCCCCACTCACCCGTTGGCATCAGGACAAATGTGTCTTCACCTAGCAACGTAGCATTAATGGCTTCCAATTGATTGAATCGGAACTGATGGAGACCAAAGCGCTTGTGAAAAATCTTCATCATCTCTGGACAGTGGGGGAAGTTGAAGCCTCTGAAGCGATCGTGGGCAGGGTTTCTGTATGTGGGCTCTGCAAATGATATGAGATAAACATGAGTCTGTTTGAGCTACAGGATTTATTGAAGGCAGTAGAAGGAATAATCCAATCTCAAGGCTGCCCTATAACAAATGTACTTGCCAGGAGAGGTGATTTTAGGAGGCTTGGCCACAGGAGCTGGTGTAGCTGGTTTCTTCTGCCATGTTGATGCACTTGGTCCTCCCTCACGCAGTGCTTTAGAGACAGCATTGGAGTCCTGCCTTGACGCTGAGGAGCTTGGGGGTTCAAAGTAATCAGGGATATCTGAATCATTGAAGTCATCTATGTCAAAGTCATCAATGAAGAAATCATCTGGCTCTGTGACTGCCGGGGCTTGTGCCACAGAGGCTTGGGTACTGCTCTCCCCAGTCATTTGTATAGAAACTACCGGCCTCTTCGGTGAGAAGAAGAGATTTGACGGAGCCACATCACCAGTTTGGTTTTTCAAGATGCTGTAATTCGATAGAGATTCACAATTACTTTGGCCTGTTGAGGAGGCTTTCCTCTTGTCTCCAGTGAAACTAGGATTTGCCAGAGTGCTGGGTCTCCAAGAGATGCCTGGAGTCTGACCCTTGATCATGCAGTCGGAGTCCTCAAAAACACTACTGTCGTAGTCCACAGATATGACTGAGGACCTCTTGAAGGAAGAATCTCCTTTATCCTTGGGCAGGCAAGTGGTGGAAGACATGGCACTTGGAGTAGCCAAGGAAAAAGTAGTCTTTCCACTGAATCTGGATTCCAAGGCAGTGCTGTCTGGCTGTTGTGTCCTGAAAGATGTGTCACTGCTGCCAGTAGCAATTATCCTTTTCCTGAGGGTAAAAAGTGTGATATGACTAGCAGATTAATATATGTCACAGTAAAACTACAGGTGAAACTTCATCTACAGCTGTTGTCCCATATAAAATAGTTCAGATTCAAGGAATTACCTATGAGCCCGCTGCAGTAAGAGCTCTGTCCCACAGGACAGGCCTATCAGTTCATGCTCAGGGATGGAATCCACCAGAGCACAGATGGACTCCATAATACTCAAAAGCTGATCTTCTGAATTTGGATTGGTGACTAAAGGGACAAATAAAAATGATGAGTCAACACAAGATAATGATATGCAATGTTCACTGAAACTATCAAAATAGAACAAACATCTGGCTTAAACATAACCCATGTTATTCACCTCTTTCTTTAGGAGGACCGTCAGACACTCTTTGCAGGCTTGACACCGACCCCCTTGTTGATACATGGCTGATGTCTTCACTGAGTGCAGAGGCAAATGACTTCAATCTGTTGTGATCATAAACAACACTGCCTTCAAAGTATTCACACCCCTTGACTTATTCCACATTTTGTTGTGTTACAGCCTTTCTCGCCCATCATCTACACACAATACCACATAATGACAAAGTGAAAACATGTTTTTAGAAATTGTTGCTAATTTATACAAAAATGAAATACAGAAATATATCATTGCCATAAGTATTCACAACCCTTTACAATGACTCCAAATTGAGCTCAGACGCATTCAATTACCTTTGATCATCCTTGATGTCACTATAACTTGATTGTACATGTTTGGACAAAAACATGTCTATTTAAGGTCCCATAGTTGACAATGTCTCTCAGGGTTCTTTGACAAGTGATCTTGCAAGTTTTGTTTGTTTGTTTGTTTGTTTGTTTGTTTGTATGACAAGTTTAGGGAGGTGGTCGTTATGGCGGGTAGTTCAGATGGAAGTTATAACTCAATGAATGATGATGGTATTTCAGAGAACGAAAAATGTACGATGGTTAAGAAAAAGCAGAAAAAAGGCGTAAGGAGGACAGGTTAAATAGTGGTGGGGGAAATATGAGTAGTGATAACAGACCAGTAAAACATAGGACAACAACAGAGGATGAAATGGAAGAATACAAAGTGATGGTGGTGTATTCGGAACCTTTAGGGAAATATTTTCATCCAATACAATTGACAAAAGCAATTCAGAAGGAGATTGGGATAATTAAGTACGCAAAACCGGTTGGTTATGGAAACATACTGATTGTGGTTAATAGTAAAATGCAACAAGAGAAAATTCTGAAAATGGAGTCACTTAATGGAGGTAGTGTCAAGTGCCATATACCAGCTGGTAATCGGTATTGACTTGACAGTAACTATGGAGGAAATTAAAGAGTTGTTAAAAAGGAGGCAAAGTGTTTGAAGCAAAAAGACAGTAAAATAAATGGAGTTAAAGTTGAAACTACGACGGTTCTTATATATTTCGAAGAAATTTTACCAAAAAGAGTACAATTGGGATCGATACGTTTTCAGGTTAGAGAATATGTGCCGCCGCCACTGCGGTGTTTCAAGTGTCGAAGAATTGGACATACTGCAAATGTTTGTAGAAGTCAGTTGAGATGTGCAAGGTGTGGGGGAGGGGCACGAGTATGGAAAATGTGCACCTGAAGATAAAGTTAAATGTTGTAATTGCAATGGTGAACATAGTGCAGCATATGGTGGATGTGAAGTACAAAAGAAGGCAATGGAAGCACAGAGGTATAAGGTAGGAAATTATGTATCATATGCGGAGTCAGTGAAGGTAAATGTCAAGAATATTGCACAACCAACCACAATAGTAACTCGACGGCAAATAGTGGAACGTTCAAATAGTCAAGTGGAGCATGACAATATAGTTAAGACGCTGTGTGTACTTGAAGGTTTGATTACTGATAAAACAATGTTCGTAAATCGTATTGAATTCATAGCCTTTATTTGTAAGGCGATAAATTGCTGCTCAGTGCATAAAAGCAGAACGAGCAAGATGGCAGAGGTAGTTAAGGCGGCTCAGGAAATTCTCGGCTTCACAAAAGTCACAATAGACATAGCACATCAGTTCTTAAATAATATTTCAACTAATGAACAAGATATTAAGTAGGATAATGGTGTTCATTATAGTTCAATGGAATGCTGGAGTTTAATAGCTAACGGGCAGGAGTTTAAGAAGTATATTCATGATTTCAAATGTGTTGCCGGATATAATATGTATACGAGAAACGTGGTTAAAACCACATTTGGATTTCATTATCCCGGGACACTTATCAGTAAGGAGTGATAGAAATGTAGGATCTGGAGGGGGGTGTGCGACTTTCATTAAAGACGGAAATGCTTATAGAATCATTTTGGAGAATAATGAAGATGAATGTGTGATAGTGGAAGTTTATAGGAAGAGGGGGACAATCAGGATATTTAATTATTATAATCCGTGAAGACTCATCACAGTTGGTATGCTAGAAAAGGTTATTGGAGTATGGACAGGTGGTACATTTTAATGCAGTTTGTGGGGAAGTAATGTCACAGATGTAAATGGATCAGTTGTTGAAGAATTTATAGAGGGGAGAGGATTGGTATGTGTAAATGATGGACAAGAATAGGTATACGTAGAGGAACCATACCTTGTCTGGATCTTACAATAGTATCAGCTGATATGGCTAGTGTCTGTGAGTGGGATGTGAAGGAGTCTACTTTGGGTAGTGATCATTTTCCAGTAATTTGTAAAGTAGAGATTGACATTTGTTGTAACGACAATGAACTCGTTAAGAAGGCTGATTGGGAAATGTTTTATACTGAATGTGAAATAGAGGTTAATAAAGTATCTTTGGAAGGATCTGTAGAAGAATGTGTTCATGAAATGAGTTTGGCTAAATTGAAAGCTGCAACAATTGCCATTCTTATAAGAGGGGAAAGAGGTGGTCAACGAAGGATAGTTCCATGGCGGAATGAAGAATGTGGCAAGTTAGTTAATAATATGATAGAGTTACAAAGAAAGAGAGCAAAAGTGAGGAAAGTTATTAAAATGGCAGAGAGGAGCATGGCGTGACTTCTGTTCATCTATAGGAAGAGACACTCAGCTAGTGGGTGTGGAATTTTTTTTAAAAGTATGATGGGAAAAGGTAAAACAGTAAACATACCAGTATTAAAAATGGGAGATGTTATGGCTGTAACTAGTAAAGAAAAATTTTAAAAAAGTGTTCAGAAATGTCTTTGCAGTAATACATAAAGCAGATCATTTAAATGATGAAAGCAAAAGACGTATGGAGGAAAAAATGAGAATACATGATGATGTGGACAGGAAGAAGGGAGACTCAGAGGAAGTGTTAGATGTAGAATTGTAATATGTTTGAATTGAATAGGGCTGTGGAGGGATGTGGTACAACGGCTCCGGGTGAGGATCGTTTGTGCTATATTATGTTTAAACATGTGTCAGATGGCGTATTAGAGAAGATACTTAGGGTATTTAATAAAATATGGAAAGTAGGAATATTACCAGGTGGATGGAAGCATGCGGTCGTACTAACCTTTTGTAAAGCCTGGTAAGGATCCATCATGTCCGGATAGTTATAGGCCAATTGCACTTACTTCTAATTTGTGCAAGTTAATGGAAAAGCTTATTGTAAATAGATGAGTGTATTTTTTGGAGCAGATGAGTTTGTTGAGGCCATGCCAGAGTGGTTTTAGGAAAGGTAGAACTGTAGATGCCTTAGTTAAAGTGAGTAATGAGATTGAAAAGGCACTGGCAACAAAATAAGTGCTTTCTGTGGTTTATTTTGACATTGAGAAAGCTACGACACCATGTGGAGGGAAGGTCTGTTAATAAAATTGAATAAATTAGGGATCGGTGGCAGGACGTACAAATGGACCGAACTTTTCAGGTTTGAGTCGGGTCTGAGATGTCCAGGAAATTTGAGATAGTAAATGGTACACCGCAAGGCAGTGTCATCAGTCCTATTTTATTTTCAATTATGATAGATGATATTTATGGAAGAGTAGGACCTGGGGTAAGCACAGCTTCATACGCAGTGTAAATATTCAGTTTGTAATGGGAAAAATGCAAGAGGCTGTAACAGTGGTTGAGGATTGGTCGTTAACATGGGTATTTAAACTCTCAATTACAAAATCATGCCATATGTTATTTACTAGGAAAAGGGTTAAGGAAGACATTATTATGAAATTATATGGACAAAGATTAGATAAGGTAACCGAGTTTAAATATCTAGGTTTATGGTTAGATGAGAAACTTACATGGAGAACACATATATCAAGTATAGAAACAAAGTGTAAAAAGGTCTTAAACCTAATGAGAACAATAGTAGGTAGGGACTGGGGTACAGAAAGGCAATCATTACTGGATATTTATAGATCATTAATTAGATCTACATTTGATTATGGGCGTTTTGTGTATGGATTTGCTGCTAAAACAACACTGTCAAAATTAGATTGAATACAGTCAAGGACACTTAGAATATGTACTGGAGCATTTAAAACAACACCGGTGGAGGCATTACAAATAGATACGGGTAAATACTATTGTCACTTAGAAGAGATTAACTAGGGCTTGCATATTGGGTTACACTAAAGGGCAGTGGGACTGATCAACCTGGTCAGGGTGTATTAAAAGAATGCTGGGAATATAGCAGATGTAAACGCAAGGGATATGGAGCAGGAATAGAAAGCAAAGCGGGTTACATATGAACTAACAGATCTCGAAATTGGACCGAGTGTTGTATGGAGTACGATTCCAACATGGTTATTTAAAAATCAACCATATGTGGATTTAACATTGCTGGAAAAAAAGAAAGACTGGTGTGAAGACAATGTGGGCGAAAGAGTAGATCAATACATGAAAAACACATTCTACTCATATGTAGAAGTATACACAGATGGGTCAAAGGATCCAAACACTGGACAAACAGGAGCAGGAATTGTTATTCCGGAATTCAAAATTATATTCAACAAAAATGATTGCTATTATATTGGCATTGCAGTGGGTAGAAGAGATTAAGCCATGTAGGGTAATTATATGTTCGGATTCAGCAGCTGTGTTAAATGGTTTAAGATCCGGAAAGTCAAGAAGGAAAGATTTGTGGGTAGAGTTAATGACAATGGTGATGGGAATACAGAGAAGCGGGGTGGTAGTCCAGTTTTGTTGGGTTCCAGCACAGGTGGGTGTACAGGGAAATTAAAAGGCAGATTTAATAGCAAAAGAAGTACTGAGGAGAAATAGAGTAGATGTGGAGGTGAAGTTAAGTAGAGGGGAAGTTAAAACATTGATTAGGAAAAAGGCCTAGATATATGGCAAAGGAAGTGGGAAGTGAGTTGTAAGGATAGATTTTACTATAGTATTAGTAAGAATATAAAGCAAGTTGTGAATCATGGGTGTGCTGGGAATAGAAGAGATGAAGTGGTACTGGGAAGATTAAGATTTGGACATACAGGACTGAATTCAACATTGAAATTAATAGGAAAACATGAAAATGGAATGTGTGATGCATGTTTGGTAGGGGAGACAGTGGAACATGTGTTGTTATACTATCAGTTATATGATACACAGAGAGAAAGATTGTTTGAAGGAGTAAGGAGAATGGGACGGAAAAGGGGGTTAGATGGTATTTTGGGAAGGGGAGATGTGCTCGACATCATGGGAAAATCAAAAGAAAATCAGCCAAGACCTCCACAAGTGTGGTTCATCCTTGGGAGCAATTTCCAAAAACCTGAAGGTACCACGTCCATCTGTACAAACTATAGTACGCAAGTATAAACACCATGGGACCACGCAGCCAATATACCGCTCAGGAAGGAGACGTGTTCTGTCTCCTAGAGATGAACGTACTTTGGTGCAAAAATTGCGAAACAATCCCAGAACAATAGCAAAGGACCTTGGGAAGATGCTGGAGGACACAGGTACAAAAGTATCTATATTCACAGTAAAACTAGTCCTATATCGACATAACCTATAAGGCCGCTCAGCAAGGAAGAAGCCGCTGCTCCAAAACCGCCATAAAAAAGACAGACTACGGTTTGCAACTGCACATGGGGACAAAGACCGTACTTTTTGGAGAAATGTCCTCTGGTCTGATGAAACAAAAATAGAACTATTTGGCCATAATGACCATCGTTATGTTTGGAGGAAAAAGGGAGAGGCTTGCAAGCAAAAAAACACCATCCCAACCATGAAGCACGGAGGTGGCAGCATCATGTTGTGGGGGTGCTTTGCTGCAGGAGGGACTGGTGCACTTCGCACGCATCAAGAGGAAGGAAAATTATGTGGATATATTGAAGCAACATCTCAAGACATCAGTCAGGAAGTTAAAGCTTGGTGGCAAATGGGTCTTCCAAACGGCTTAAGGACAACAATGCCCTGACCTCAATCCTATAGAAAATTTGTCGGCAGAACTGAAAAAGTGTGTGCGAGCACGGAGGCCTACAAACCTGACTCCGTTACACCAGTTCTGTCAGGAGAAATGGGCCAAAATTCACCCAATTTATTGTAGGAAGCTTATGGAAGGCTACCCAAAACGTTTGACCCAAGTTAAACAATTTAAAAGCAATGCTACCAAATACTAATTGAGTGCATGTAAACTTCTGACCCATTGGGAATGTGATGAATGAAATAAAAGCTGAAATAAATCACTACTATTATTCTGACATTTCACATTCTTAAAATAAAGTGGTGATCCTAACTGACTTAAGACAGGGAATACTTGGATTAAATGTCAGGAACTGTGAAAAACTGAGGTTAAATGTATTTGGCTAAGGTGTATGTACATTTCTGACTTCAACTGTATCTGCGGAAGGGTATAAAACAATTTCTAAAGTGTTTCCAAGTGCACAGTGGTCTCTATAATTGGGAAAAAATATGGAAGTACCCAGACCTGCCTAGAGCTGGCTGTCAAACCAAAATGAGCAACCGGTCAAGAAGGACCTTGGTCAAGAACCCAATGACCACTCTGAAAGAATTACGGAGTTCCTTGGCTGAGATGGGAGAACCTGCCAGAAGGACAACAGTCTCTACAGCACTTAACCCTTGGGCTTTATTGGAGAGTGGCCAGATGGAAGCCAGCAATGCTGGAATGGCTTCAGAACAAGAAAGTCCTTGAGTGGCACAGCCAAAACCAAGACTTGAATTGATTCATCAGCAGTGGGGACAGAAAATGACTGGTTTGACTTTCATTTGGAGAGGACTTTATACACGTGAACGCACTGAGCCTGCTGACGATATTAGAGGAATTAAAACTCCTCGCTTCTAACACACGGGCTGGAGTAGCTTGCTGTACATCATATCAAGACAAGTACATTCACACCATCAGTCCTCAAGTCATACATCCATTAGAAAGAAATGTAAAACACAATCAGACTAAAATGCAACAGATTAGCGTACACATGTACAGCAGAAACTTACCTTGTTTCCTTTGTAGAAGTAGAATGACTGAAATCCTCTGGACTTGGGGAAGGGGGGATAAAATCTAGGTCTTCATCTAGCTTGGACTTGTCATCAAGGTCTATGACATCTGTGTCACTCCATTTACTTTGATGATCTGGGGAAAGGTTTTTGGAGATGTCTTTTCAATTAGGATGTAATTCTTTAAACACTCTGCCAAGATGTTCATCCTTACAAGGACAATTCCACCCCAAAACTATATTTTGGTATTTGTTTCATTAGTCCATTGTTGATATTGTCCCAAAATGTTTTGCATGTAAGCAATCACGTTTTCAAGATACATAACTTTCAACATACAGAAATACAGCTGGTATGATGCATTTTGCATCATATGAAAGATCATTTTGAGGTGGAGTTTTCTTCTATGTACGTGACCTCCAGCTTACAACAAATGTGCAAAGGGAAAATACTTGGACCCGAGACACTGATAATTGGACCTGAGCAAGGCTATATTTTAAGAGAACTACTCACCTGTCTTTTCAACTGGACCAGGTGCAATGATGCTCTCATCTTCACTGTCACTAAGCACTGACTTTGCCTGAGCAGCAGGAGGTCGTCTTCTAACCATTTTAATGGGCGAATCCTCCACCTCCCAGTGTTCCCACTCTGCTGGATCCTGGACGGGACTGGCGCTTGGAGCTGTATTGGCAGACTCCGAAGCATCACGCGAGTCCTCCATTGTGAGAGTACATTGTTCTGTCTCAGCAAGACTACACATATTTCTATGACGGCTGTTGGTCTTTGTATTCAGCGCTCGTAGAGGGACATCTTTGTCTGATC
Source organism: Thymallus thymallus (assembly GCA_023634145.1). Classification (NCBI taxonomy): domain Eukaryota; kingdom Metazoa; phylum Chordata; class Actinopteri; order Salmoniformes; family Salmonidae; genus Thymallus; species Thymallus thymallus. The sequence continues at coordinate 23,981,770 of CM042413.1, forward strand.
CATGTGTGTTAGTATCCAATTGTCCAACACTGGAAATAGGTGTCACCTTGGCACTCCTACCTGAGATCCCTGGGCTTGGTAAAGTACTTTTGCCCTTGACAGGGGTTTCAAAGTCATCAAAATCATCCCATCCATCCAGGGGAATACCAAAAGAGCAATCAAGTCCTGTGGGTTTGCTGCCATTGCTACCTGTGATCAAGCTATCAGATTTGGTCAAAGCATGGGAGATCTTTGTAGCAGACACAGCTGGGATGGGTTTCCTCACTGAAAAGGGGTTTAATACAGGATTGATGGCATCGTACTTGTTTTTGGGATTGACTGAGGAGAAGTTGATTTTGGCGGGAGGTCTTTCGGGCTTGGTTGAAAACGTCAAAGGAGGTTTAGTTACTGCATTATCATGAGGAACATTGACACTCCTGTTTGTTAAACCATTTGAGCTGTTTACCTTAGTGGGAACTTCTACCTTGGTGATGCCTGATGTGGACTTCTTTTTGAAACAAAATGTCCTGCAAAGAAAAGGGAAGTCATTATAGCTAACTTTTTACAAGGGAAACTTGTAGCTCCAATGTCCTCATAAAATTTGTACATTTTAGTAATTTAGCAGACGCTCTTATATAGAAAATTCTTATATGGAAAGCTACCTACTTTAGTCAGTATATTGTGCATAGAACTCTGCTGGCTGCTGACTTTTAGCTAGCTCTGGTCCACGCGCATGCATTGAATACATATTTGTATTTTATTTAATTATGGATCCAAATTAGCTGCTGGGGTCCAATCCCGATTACACAGTTACATAAAATAAAACAGTACATAACACATTATTACACACTAATCTACCATAACATATCTACAATACAACAAAATAACAATATTAATGAAAATAAATCCACCCCAAACCACTCATTCCTTTCATTTACAGTGTTAAATAACACTAATATGTGAACAATATTTGTATGAACAAATGTTTAATTTTGCCATTATAATAAGGTGGGAGGAACATGGAAAATTGTTGCAGAAAACTATTGCAGCTAAAGTCAACTACAAAATCCACAATGCAATGCTCTCGCTATGGCCTCGCTGGCTAGCTCGGTACCTAGCAAGCAAAAGTAGCTACACACAATAATACCAAAGACAATATAAGCATGTAAAGTTGCTAGTTAGCTGTAAAATCACATAAACAAACTGCACTATTAATTTAGGAGTCTACAATCTCAGCATGTTTAACCTGCAGATCAATGTGCCTCACAGTGGAGTCTGACATTCACAACGGCAGATATACTTTTGAGGAGATGGGAAACGTTGCCCATGCTACGTCAACGGGCCACACGGTAATGGGCAATTCTGGGACAATCACAGTGCTACGTCACACTGGCCGGATTTCTACCTGCTTTAACACCAATGACTCACATACACATGAAAACACGAAATGACCAAGGGAATCGATAGAAAACCACTCAGATGCACACAAACAATATGCCATTCAAAATGGGTGAACCGTCCCTTTAAAATGTATGTGTGTAGAGTCTGTGTGTGTCTTTGTCTTCACAGTCTCTGCTGTAAGGTGTAGTTTTATCCGTTTTTTTAAATCTGATTTTACTCCTTGACTGAGTTACATGATAGAATAGAGTTCCATGTAGTCATGTCTCTATGTAGTACTGTGCATTTCCCGTAGTCTGTTCTGGACTTGGGGACTGTGAAGAGACCTCTGGTGGCATGTGTTGTGAGGTATGTATGAGTGTCTGAGCTTTGCGCTAGTCACTTATAACAGGCAGCTCTGATTTCAACATGTAAATCAATACTTCTCTCAATGGCAAACAGTGATGCAGTCAATCTCTCCTCTACAAGCATATTATTAATGTTGGCTCTCCTTGTACATTTAAGGGCCAGTCGTGCTGCTCTGTTCTGGGCCAAATGGCCCTCTTTGTGGCACTTGACAGTAGTCCTGGTGCGACAAAACTAGGGCCTGTAGTACTTATTTTGTTGATGGTGAGCGATTTTTTTATGGACAGACCTCAGACCTTTTAGTTACCGTTGCATCAATATGTTTTGACGATGACAGTTTACAATCCAGGGTTACACCAAACAGTTTAGTCTCCTCAACTTGCTAAACTTCCACATTATTCATTACAATATTTAGTTGAGGTTTAGGTAAATTTGTCCCAAATAATTATTTTACTTTTGTTTAGGCAGTTTGTAATGGCAGAAACGACGCGTGCCATTGACCAGAGTTAATGTGACAGTACTAAACAGTTATACCGTATTTTAGAACTATTTTCCCTTCACGTACTGGTCGACATATACAACTTACCTACAACCAGTTAACGTTACTGTAGCTTCTACAACATTTCCGAGTTGCGACTAGCACATGTACGCAGCATATAACGACATCTTGCGTATAAATAGGAAAGTTCATCAGCAGTATAACATATTTGTTTTGTGAGTAACGAATGATGCCGGTCACTGAACAAAATCGGTACAACAGCAAAAGCGTCGAAGAAGGCCGCCCGTAACTCCCAGGACCAGAGCTAACTGTTAGCTAGCTAACGTTAAGTAACTCTCTAGTTAGCTAATTAATCAAGATACTTACCCTGGTTTGGGTTTAGACAACGACAGTTTGCTATGAGCAGCATTGTTATGTCTCTCGAGTTGTTCCTTTAGATTATTTTGAGGAAGACTGGACATCATCAGCATTCTTAATAGCTAGCTGGCTAGTTTTGTCGTTTCGCTAGACACCACCACTTGTACAGCATGTGGTCGTGTGTCTATCAAAAAAATATATGTTTGTTTACCTACCTATAGCTAATTTACCAAAAAGTATAAATTCAGCAACCAAATGCAAAGAGGCTGTCTGTTTTAGCGCCGTTTTGACTAGATGGCTTCCCATTGGCTGCGAGACATATTTCCTGTTACGGGCCTGGTCATCATGGAAGATGTAGTCAAAGATAGAAGACATCGGCTATCTGGCTAAATGCAGGAGGAATATACAGTATTTAGGCAATAAGGTCCGAGGGTGTGTGGTATATGGCAAATATACTACGGCTAACGGTTGTTCTTATGCTCCACGCAATGCAGAGTGCCTTGTTACAGCCACTTAGCCATAGTATTTTGGCCATATACCATAAACCCCTTACTGCTATTATAAACTAATTACCAAGTCGTTTTTGCATCATACCCAGGGTATATTTAAGCAATAAGACCAGAGGAGGTGTGGTATATGGCCGATATACCACAGCTAAGGGCTGTTCTTAGGCACAGAAAAATCCTCAGCAATCTACACACAATACCCCATAATGACAAAGTGAAAAGAGTTTTAAAAAATATGTGCACATTTATTAAAAATAAAAAACTGAAATACCTTATTTACATAACATTAATATGACCCTTTGCTATGAGACTTGAAATTGAGCTCATGTGCATCCTGTTTCCATTGATCATCCTTGAGATGTTTCTACAACTGGATTGGAGTCCACCTGTGGAAAATTCAATTGATTGGACATGATTTGGAAAAGCACACACCTGTCTATTTTTATTTAACCAGGTAGGCCAGTTGAGAACAAGTTATAATTTACAACTGCGACCTGGCCAAGACAAACCAAAGCAGTGCGACAAAAACAACAACACAGAGTTACACATGGGAATAAACAAACGTACAGTCAATAACACAATAGATAATCTATGTACAGAGTGATAGATGTGCAGATGATGATGTGCAAATAGAGATACTGGAGTGCCAATGAGCAAAAATAACAATATGGGGATGAGGTAGTAGGGTGGGCTATTTACAGAAGGGCTATATACAGGTGCAGTGATCGATAAGCAGCTCTTACAGCTGATGCTTAAAGTTAGTGAGGGAGATAGGAACCTCCAGCTTCAAGGATTTTTGCAATTTGTTCCAGTCATTGGCAGCAGAGAACTAGAAGGAACGGCGGTGACCAGTGAAATATACCTGCTGGAGTGCATGCTACGGGTGGGTGTTGCTATGGTGACCACCGAGCTGAGATAAGGATAGGGATTTATCTAGTAAAGACTTATAGATGACCTGGAGCCAGTGGGTTTGGCAACAAATATGTAGTGAGGGCCAGCCAACGAGAGCGTACAGGTCTATATAAGGTCCCACAGTTGGCAGTTCGTCAGAGCAAAAAAAACAAAACAAGCCATGATGTCGAAGGAATTGTCCGTAGAGCACCGAGACATTATTGTGTCGAGGCACAGATCTGGGGAAGGGTACCAAAACAGTTCTGCAGTATTGAATGTCCCCAAGAACACAGTGCCTTCCATCATTCTTAAATGGAAGAAGTTTGGAACGACCAAGACTCTTCCTAGAGCTGGCCGCCCGACCAAACTGAGCAATCGAGGGAGAAGGGCCTTGGTCGGGGAGGTGACCAAGAACCTGATGGTCACTCTTGACAGAGCTCTAGAGGTTCTCTGTGGAGATGGGAGAAACTTCCAGAAGGACAACCATCTCTGCAGCACTCCACCAATCAGGACTTTATAGTAGAGTGGCCAGACGGACAACGCTCCCCAGTAAAATACATATAGATAGATAGATAGATAGATAGATAGATAGATAGATAGATAGATAGATAGATAGATAGATAGATAGATAGATAGATAGATAGATAGATAGATAGATAGATAGATAGATAGATAGATAGATAGATAGATAGATAGATAGATAGATAGATAGATAGATGTGTCTAATGTGCATATGATATAAGTGAGGGTAATAATAGTTTACTTACTATGCATTCTGGTTAAATGTACAGGTAAGTGAATATTTGCATGGTTACATTAACTGTACAGGTAAATGACAGGAAGAGATACTTAAATAGCTAAACGTGCGTATGATATAATTTAGGGTAATAATAATAATTTCCTTAAAATACAGTCCTTAGTACAGGGTTTAATTACAAATAAATGCACATATTGCACATTCAATATACTAAAAGCAATGAAAAAAGATTCAACTGACAGAATACTAATATGCAGTCCTGAGTGAATGACTACGTAAGTTCAGTCCAAGAATGACTTACAATATTGCACGTGATATGATATAACAACTGTACATGAATATGTATATACAGTCCTGAATGAATGAGTGCTGAATGAATAAGTCCTGGGTGAATGAGTGATTACAGACCAGAGAGTTACTCACGGATAGATGCCTAATTGTTAAACTAGGTCCTAACACCCAAACAGTTCCAGGTCTATGTTGCCGACGGCACGGCACCCCGGTGAGGCATTAAATAGTATATTAGCCGCCGGCAGGAAGGACCTCCTGTAGCGCTCTTTGGCACACCGTGGCTGAAAGTGCTCCTCTGCATCATAACCATGGCATGCAGAGGGTGGGTGACATTGTCCATGATGGCCAGCAGTTTGGCCATGATCCTTCTCTCCGCCACCTCCTCTAGTGTCAAGGCTAATCCCCAGAACAGAGCTAGCCTTCTTGATCAGCTTATTTACCCGAGAAGCATCACCGGCCTTTATGTTGGTGCCCCAGCACACCACTGCAAAAAAGATGACACTGGCCACCACAGACTGGTAGAAAGTATGCAGTAGTTTACTGCACACATTGGAGTTTGCCCAAAAGGTATGAAAGACTCTCAGACTATGAGAAACAAGATTCTCTGGTCTAATGAAACCAAGATTGAACTCTTTGGCCTGAATGCCAAATGTCACTTCTGGAGGGAACCTGGCACCATCCCTACGGTGAAGCATGGTGGTGGCAGCATCATTCTGTGGGGATGTTTTTCAGCAGCAGGGACTGGGAGACTAGTCAGGATTGAGGGAAAGATGAATGGAGAAAAGTACAGAGAGATCCTTGATTAAAACCTGCTTCAGAACTCACATGGCCCTCATACTGGGGCGAAGGTTCACCTTCCAACAAGGCAACGACCCTAAGCACACAGACAAGACAACGCAGGAGTGGCTTCGGGACAAGTCTCTGAATGTCCTTGAGTGGCCCAGCCAGATCGAACATCTCTGGAGAGACCTGGAAATAGCTGTGCAGCTACGCTCCCCATCCAATCTGACAGAGCTTGAGAGGATCTGCAAAAAGGAATGGGGAGAAACTCCCCAAATACAGGTGCCAAGCTTGTAGCGTCATACCCAAGAAAACTCATGGCTGTAATCGCTGTCAAAGGTGCTTCAACAAAGTACTGAGTAAAGGGTCTGAATAGTTACGTAAATGTGATATTTCCGTTTTAATTCATTTGAAAAAATGTCTAAACTGTTTTTGCTTTATCATTATGGGGTATTGTGTGTAGATTCATGAGGGGGAAATTATTTAATCAATTTTAGAATAAGGCTGTTACGTAACAACATTTGGAAAAAGTCAAGGGGTCTGAATACTTTCCAAATGCACCGTATATTGGTCTTATACCACAAACCCCTGAGGTGCCTTACTGCTACTATAAACTGGTTACCAACGTAATTAGAACAGTAAAAGTAAATGTTTTGTCATATCCATGGTATACGGTCTGATATACTACCCGGTTTATAAACAAAACTGTAGACTAAATAAACAGCATCATCACACAGTCTTATCTAAATTCGAAATGTGTCGCACATCAAATTGTGACTGAGAAATCAAGAAACCTTTATTCACAAACATGAAATCAGTTTTTTTATTATTATTTGAAATATTAAAATCATAACAATCAGCACAATAATCAAATCAACCAAATCCTGATTAATAACAGTAGACGTGCAGTGGGGAGTACTTCTCCCAGTATATAATCAGACTCCCTGAGGTGGTAAGCAAACATAAAAATCAAACCATATCATTGATTTAAAATTGTAACTGTTAATGAAATCTTTGGCTCCATGTCCCTTTTTCCAGTACTCTTGCCCCCATGACGCGCAGAATTCAACGTTCACAGTACAGGAAGGGGATAAGATGAGCAGGCGGCCAGTCCACACATGTTTTTCCCACGCTCAATGAAGAAATATCTGTGAAAACAGCACAACGTACTGCATCATAATACTGTTATGTTACATAACATTGTGCCAATACTGTTCACAATGTCATTCTACTTTTGTCATTGAAGTCTTACCCTTTCATTCCCCAGCTACTTCCCCAGGAGTTTTTCACTATCCAGTAGGGTGTGCCCTTCTCCTCACCATACCCCACAGCCAGCACTGCATGATTCACCGTGTCTGTGGTGTTGTGGCACTCCATGCTACAATAAAAGTAGTGGAAAGAAGTCAAGCAAAATCTATTTGTATTGCTTTCTGATGCTGGTATATGGTTTCTTCTGGTTGTATGGTAGGTAGGCTACAGCTGAGAGTCCTGTTATGACTGTGCTAATTTGAAAATATGCAACATAGCTCTTAAGGCACAGATATGATCCTTATTCTAGGTTTAACAACATAGCAGAGACTCATTCTCACCTGGTGTACACACCACCATCGTAATGCATGAAATCAGAGGTCACCTCATAGGCAAGGCTGACAGGGTTGTGTCTGGCCACTGCATCCAGCATACCCATTTCATCATACTGCAATGGAATAAATACACAATAAGATGACTGCCTGGGTAGTCAATGCACCAAATAATCCAGAATAATTTGCATTTACTTACCCTTGTTATGTTGACCACCTCCTTAACAAAAGCAGCAGCCAAATCAGCCTTGAACTTGCAAGTGTCATCCTTCAAAATGATTCCAACATAACTGATGTTAATATATTGTCACCGTTTGAAGTGCTAGTACTGTAGTTATAAAGATGGCATTGCTGTTTACATACATGTGCAGTGTATGGATAGTCATCCTCTGTCATGAGCCCCTTGTTATACTTGATGTACTCAAATGCTTGACTGGGGAGACCGCTAAAAGATAATTTTTTCAGAGCCTCAGTAAGAATCTAAGTGTCCAGTAAGACCAATATATATATTATGTGAATATATAATACAAGGAAATGTGTTTTTCAGTGGTGACACTCACCCCTTACAGCCGTGGTTGTTGAAGGCCTGAGCACAGTCCACTAGTTGCTGCTCTGACTGAACAATATAAAGGCAGCAGCAGTTGGATAAAATATCATTTTCATTATTCAAGATGAGAGATAGGACAAGAATTTCAATTAATTTCAAAATGCATTGCGACTACTAGCTTTAAACACATTTGTAAAAATGGTATTGAATCGTCTCAGCAAAAGGAGGCCAGCATTTTTTTTTAGAATAGAGAAGTAGATAAGGAAGTATCTCACCAGTTGTAGGAGTTTCCCTGTTGCGATTGCTGTGACTGACTCCAAACAGCCTGTAGTGGAAAAGGTCCAGCAGCTACCACAGGGCCCCTGAACACCACAAATCAACATCTACCTTCAGCACATACAGTAGCCTTCCACTTAAGCATCTATACCTTTCAGAAATTGCATTTATATTTTGTCAATTTCGTGATATCCAATTGCGATCTTGTCTCATCGCTGCAACTCCCATACGCGCTCGGGAGAGGCGAAGGTCGAGTCATGCGTCCTCTGAAACATGACCCGCCAAACCGCGCTCCTTAACACCCGCCCTGCTTAACCCGGAAGCTAGCTGCACCAATGTGTCTGAGGAAACAATGTTCAACTATAATGCATGATTTTTATCCTTAGAAAATGCATCCTATACTGTATGTCTAAGGATACCTGGTTCTTCACGGCTGTGACATAGTGCCCCTTCTTTCTCCAGTCGACCGAATCTGGATATGGTCCATTGCTGCTCACATGACTCCCTTTAGTGGCAGAACAGTTCTAAGAAAGACAGTCAAATAAATTGTGTTTTTCAAGTAAAAATCATGAGAAGTATACATAACAGAAACATTAATACCTGGGGCTCAGTCAAGAGGAAAGATCTTCTGAATTCAGCAAACGTCAGGTCAGAGAACTGATTCAGTCCCACTAGGTAGAGGTAAAATATCAGAAGAAGACTGAATTAATATGCTACACAGTAGGTTGGTGGCACCTTAGTTGGGGAGAATGGGCTCGTGGTAATGGCTTCCATGTGTTTGATGCCATTCCATTCGCACAGTTCTAGTTATTATTACGAGCCCTCCTCCCCTCAGCAGCCACTGATCATACTCAAAGGATATGGACACTTCTAACATTTGAAGAAACCCAAGCATAATGAAATTATTCATACTTGTGAACTTGTGATTTCCTTCATTATGATGGTCAATCCTCCTCTTGTTCTCAATGAAGATCTGAATTCTGTGGTAGTACTCCTCCATGTCATACACCTTGTTGTACTGCATGGATGACACAGTAACGTTTTAAAATTCAGGTCATTGTGATTTTACAATTAATTTTGTTTAGATACAGTGCATTTCAATATACATTAGATAAGACACTTGATATCTGTCTAGTAGCCTAGTATGAGTAATTCCATACAGACTATTGCAGTTGAAAATAAAATGTATTCTATCTATAGGGTTTAGTATGATGGTGATATTCTGCAATATTTATCATTTTCAATTAATACCTTTTGCAGACAGATCTGAACAAGAAAAAAAAAAGAAAACAACTTCCTTGTATTGTGGGAAAGTACCTGGTTTCTAGCCAAATCGAACTTACCTGTGACATCCATAATTTAAAGTTATGTTCGTCTGTAAAGAAAACAGACAAGGATACATTTGATTTGAGATTTTAAAGATCCGTAGGCTAAAAGCCATTATTCTATCAGTCGTTCTGATTACAGATTTGATGTTGATAAAAAAAATCGAAATGATTAACTTGAAAGTGAAAGCGCGTCGAATCAACATAGACTAAAACAGATGCAATAGCAACTCACCCTCCTCAAAAAACGGAAATAAAGAAGTAACAGAGTATAAGGCAAATAACAACAAAACTAAGCTCTTCATTCTTCAAAGTTGTCTAAAGCCGTCTTCCTGCAACAAACAGTGAGAGCAGTGAATGAACTACCCGATAGTCACGAGTTTTTTTAACCCGCTATTGAGTAATATGATCACTTCCCGTCTTTCCCGGGGGATATCATTGTTTTCTAACAAACACACTTGAGACAACAATGCCCCTGAGATAGAATAGATTTATTAGCAAGAGGTAATCAGGAAACATACAATTTTTTCTTTTTAATATAAAACTGGAAATATTTATCAAGCCGTGGAAATAAACATAAGGGTTGAAAGATAATTCTCATACCACTGGGTATTGCTAACAGCAAGACGTTTGTTTGTTAATATTTCATTTATAAGAGTATGTGCACGTATAAGTGTATACAGTATATATACGTTGTTTTGTTTTAATATTGTCTGATACAGTGTTGCATGCCTGCCACATGAGCTTTAAATGTTTCTAGACTGTACATGGTAAAAATACATACAAATATTCACAGAATAAGCACTACATTACTATATTCCTGCTAAGAGAATGATTATAGACAGGATTACAGTATGCAAAACACTTTGAAGTCGTCTTCTACCTCTAAGTGGTTTCAAAATCACAATTGTTGTAGCATTTTGTGTTAAAGCTTGGGATACAATGCTTTTCAGAGGTGTACTTGACACTGTTCCACATTAAGAAATATGCAGGACTGCGTGTACAAAATGTACAGAATACATTTCAGCATGGTGAATTAACAACAACAAAGTACAAAATACTTGTGTTTATGTATCGCCTTCCCTTAAACTAATACTACAAAAATACTTTTTGAATGCTGCAGGCGGAGTAACTTATTCACTTACTTTTATCATACTCTTAAACAACAATGCATTTAACAGAGTGATATACGGTCACGTTCCACAGTCACTGGAACAGCAAAATTACATAGATTGTCTTTGAATTATACAGTATAATAGCTGAACAACCTTGTAATGTACACAAATATCACAAAGCCTGAAAATACTACAATTTCAAGGGTTTTGCTTTATTTTTCTTTAAAATGTGTGCTCCGTTTAGTTTAAATTGAAAGCAAACAAACATGTGGTTTGAAAAAGAGAAACAGCTACATATATCATTCTACAATGGCATGCTACAAGAATAGCAGCAAAATGGTTTCAACATATTCCTCCCCAAACTCCCCACCGGGTACATACTGGTTGAATCAATGTTGTTTCCATGTAATTTCAATGAAATTACGTTGAACCAATGTGGAATAGACGTTGAATTGACGCCTGTGCCCAGTGAGTCATAGTCAAACAAGATGTCACCCCCAACTAATCATTGTCAAACTGGAAGTACACTTGTATTGGAGATATACCATACACTGGCTTATTACTGTCCCTTCAAATTACATGGATTAATAGAGCTTATTCTGCAAAACAAAATGGAATTTATGGATACTTGACTTGAATTACTTTTGCGAATATATAGCAAGAGGTTTGTGATTGAACTGCCTGTTAAAATGAAACATGCAACAGTAATGAAATAAAGCTACAAATATTGTTAATCATCTTCTAGGTTAGGTTGTATTCACACAGGACTTAAAATTGTTTTCAAAACAAACCATACCTTGCTGGTTCTTAAATACAAGCTTGTAAACATGCCCTTATATATGAGTTATTATTTTCAGAGCAGATTCAGTACTGTGCTGCAAATCAGTAACTTCTTCTAAGAGCAGGTGTTTCCTGTATCAGGCAAGTGTATTATCTTGTTATGTAAGAATCACTCCTCATGATGACAAGACAAAGCTATGTGGTGCTAGTGGCCTTCACATCTATGTCACAACTGTGACAAGATGACTCAAATGTTGATAGATACAAAAAGTGGAAGCAAATAAACAAAGCAGGGCTGAGGTGGAATTGATACAGAACAATTCAAGGAACACTCATTGGTTTAGCCGCATCAATTTGGGGTTAGAAAATGTCAATGTTGTTTTACCTGGTTAGATTTTTATAATGCTACATCAGTTGCAGATAAACACATTATATCTATTTGAGTAAAGAGAACAATCTTTCCTATGTACAATATGATCCTGGCAGCATGTGTGCTTACAGGAAGTGCAAAGTCCACAGTATGAAAAGATGTAAATCAATTTAATTGGTTACAAAGGACATACCATTATACAAGATCATTGTGACTTTAGTTATCACTCTAATAAACCCAGTGAAATGGTCCTTGTTGCAGAGGAAAATTAAATAGTTCAACAACAATGTGACGATTAAATTAACATGTGTACATTAGACTTCTAAAAACAATATACGTATAAGAGCAAACATGTTAAACATGACTTAACACCAGTTATTGTTTATGTCTACTGTGTATGACATAGCTCTTTAACAGAGTGTACACTTCGGGAAACTGTCATCCTCTTCAGTTGTTGACTTTAGGCTCAATTCTGAGAGAGGCTTCATACAGGCTTTCTTCATCCAGAACAGAGCTGTTGTCCAGCAAATACTGTGCTGCCTAGACCAGGACAAATATACAGTTTTAGCAGGTTGGCTACTACTACAATAATCTATACGATGTGACAAATACAGACACTCAGGATTTCCCTCATGGCCATTTTCTTCTGTTTCTCTCTATATATATGTACAATATAAAACATGTTAGCATGAAAGAGCTTTAATAGTTTACCTTTGGCTGATGATCAATCTTGTATGCTGTTTGCTGGAATTGTCTAATTTCTCTGATGATATGGGAAATCTGTGTGGGGGGGGGGGGTGGACAACAGAAGCCATGTATACAATACAAAGCCAATGAATACATTTTAATATCTCTGTAACATTACACACAGCAGAGACCACTTACCATCCTCATCTTTGAGAAGTTGACTAATTTGTCCTCAGTGTAATTGGGCGTCCCCTCCTCAATGAAAGCCAGATCAGTGAGGTACATCCCCAGGTATGGTACACAGGGAGGGTCACAGCTAGAAGGAAAAACAGAAGAGTAGGATGTCACCAATTTGCCAATACTTTGATCGATCCACTGCCTGAATGGCCAGTACCATTTGTCTGATTCACACGGGCTTTTCTAGTTATTAGAACAAGCAGAAGAAACGCTCACTTCTTTAAAGCCTCTCTCAGGTTTTTGAACCTCCCCTCTGAAGAAACCAACTTCTGCAGCTTGTCAATTACTGTTTTAGTCTGAGGGATGAAATAAAATACTGTATAAAACATATTCTGTTGGAAAACACCAAGGTACAGTATATTCAACAAAGTGATGTGTAATCTGTAATAAGCAATAAGGATTCATAGAGGTCTGAGGTGTCAGAACAAGCTGTTTATAAGAGTGTATTGAGGTCCCAGTGCAATGATAAAAACATGTAGTAATATTACTAGGACCACGCTACAAGCCCTCAGTGAGCCGGGTGTGTGAAGTAGGAGATGTGGCCACCTGCTTGGACACTTTGAGCCAGGTCTTCTTGAGGCGGAACACAGAGCTGCGGTTGAGGGAGGAGGTGATCTCCAGCACAGCGTTGTAGTTATGGAGACAGCGGCAGATGTCCGCCACCGCCACCCACTTCTCCATTACCACCACCCGCATGGTCACCTCATCACAACGCAGGATCTCCGTGGCAATCAGGTTACTGATCTAACAGAGGCAAGACAGACAAGGAATAGCCATGTTCCTAATGCATAACAACTAAAGCCACACTGTAATAAAAATGGAAAATGTACAGTGGTAATATTATGTTGGGGGATGGGCGTTGTTGTTGGCTGCATACATCATTGAAATGCTTTGTTGTTTTCATGATATATGGTGTCCTTTCATTCTTGTCATTCTTCATCCAACCTTGACCAAAGAACTCTCTGTAAAACAATATTGGAAGATCAAGTAGAAAAACATCTAATTTATTCTCATTAATACAGCATATTTGTTTTTTTTTTTATCGTTGTATGTCTCCCATATTGTACAGTGCATTCGCAAAGTATTCAATAGCTACCCAAACTATCTGCATTGACCCTTTTGGCACTAACTATTTTGACTCATCACATACGCTGCTTTTACTGTTTATTATCTATCCTGTTGCCTAGTCACTTTATCCTTACTTATATGTACATATCTACCACAATGACCTAATACCCCTGCACATCGACCCGTTACTGGTACCCCGTGTACAGTGCCTTCGGAAAGTATTCAGACCCCTTGATACCTTATTTACAAAATTATTCAGATCCTTTGCTATGAGACTCGAAATTGAGCTCAGATGCATCCTGTTTCCATTGATCATGCTTGAGATGTTTCTAGAACTTGATTGTAGTCCACCTGTGGTAAATTCAATTGATTGGACATGATTTGGAAAGGCACACACCTGTCTATATAAGGTCCCACAGTTGATGGTGCATGTCAGAGCAAAAACCAAGCCATGATTTCAAAGGAATTGTCCGTAGAGCTCTGAGACAGGATTGTGTCGAGGCACAGATCTGGAGAATGGGTCCCAATAAATTCTGCAGAATTGATGGTCCCCAAAAACAAAGTGGCCTCCATCATTCTTAAATGGAAGAAGTTTGGAACCACCAAGACTCTTCCTAGAGCTGGCCGCCCGGCCAAACTGAGCAATCAGGGGGAGAAGGGCCTTGGTCAGGGAGGTGACCAAGAACCTGATGGTTACTATGACAGAGCTCCTTGTGGAGATGGGAGAACCTTCCAGAAGGACAACCATCTCTGCAGCTCTCTACCAATCAGGCATTTATGGTAGAGTGGCCAGACCGAAGCCACTCCTCAGTAAAAGGCACATGACAGCCCACTTGGAGTTTGCCAAAAGGCACCTAAAGACTCTCAGACCATGAGAAATAAGATTCTCTGATCTGATGAAACCAAGATTGAACTCTTTGTCCTGAATGCCAAGTGTCACATCTGGAGGAAACCTGGCACCATGCCTACGGTGAAGCATGGCGGTGGCAGCATCATGCTGTGGGTTTTTCAGTGGCAGGGACTGGGAGACTAGTCAGGATCAAGGGAAAGATGAACGGAGCAAAGTACAGAGAGATCCTTGATAAAAACCTCCTCCAGAGCTCTCAGGACCTCAGACTGGGGCGAAGGTTCACCTTCCAACAGGACAACGACCCTAAGCACACAGCCAAGACAACGCTGGAGTGGCTTCGGGACAAGTCTCTGAATATCCTTGAACCCGATCGAACATCTCTGGAGAGACCTGGAAATACCTGTGCAGCCATGCTCCCCATCCAACCTGACAGAGCTTGAGAGGATCTTGAGAGAAGAATGGGAGAAACTCCTCAAATACAAGTGTGCCAAGCTTGTAGCGTCATCCTCAAGAAGACTTGAGGCTGTAAACGCTGTCAAAGGTGCTTCAACAAAGTAATGAGTAAAGGGTCTGAATGCTTCTGCAAATGTGATATTTCAATTATTTTGGGTATATTTTAATTTGCAACATTTTCTAAAAAACAGTTTTTGCTTTGTCATAATGGGGTATTGTGTGTAGATGAATAAAGCTGTAACATAACCAACATGTGGAAAAAGTCAAGGGGTCTGAATACTTTCCAAATGCACTGTATGTCTGTATGTATCATCAGCTGTGTCACTCAGTGTCACTCACTCGTATGGGATGACCTTAAAGACCAGGTGGTCCAGTAGGGTGAGCTGCTCTGCTATCTCCAAGGCAGAATGGCTCTCAAACGCCTCCGCCTTCCCTACTGACGCCTAGCACACACACAACAGAGCATCACCGGTAACCATTCCCAAGACGCGAAGTATGACAACTACTTCACTATATTCAAATATTCCTGAGACACATACTTAACATACATAATGTATGTCAAGGAGAGATTGTCCTCTGACTCAATTTCCAGATACACGTGCAGTCATCCCACTCACCAGCTGTGTCACCTCTTCCAGGCTAATCTGATTGTCACCTGGGTCCTCCTGTGTTAGGGTCCTAATAGACCATACAACAGAGTCAAGTATGTATTTATAATGTGTGTGTTTCTCTTTACTCTGTATTCAATGATAACAGAGTGTGTCCATAAGCGGAGGCGGCACTAGTGCTGGTAGTTACCTGATGATGTTGGCGGCTGCTTTCCTCTCCTGGGTCAGTAGCTCCGGGTCATGCATCACCTCCTCCAGGAAGGCTATCACCTTCAGCTTCAGCGCAGTGTTACTCTCAAAGTCCTGGAGGTCAAAACAAATGCACACATAAGAGTTAACTGATTGGAAACCTGGACACTATTTGACATCAGAAGTAATGAATTATCATGACTATGTATCTGGAAGACTTACTTGAGAGTGTTTTGACACCCAGTGCCTCAGAACATTCAGGACTCGGTTGGTTGCAGCCCTTCGGATTACAAACTCTTTGTCCCCATTCCTCTGGTCTGTTGGGAACCCTAGGGAAAATGGATCAAATATGCAATGTAAATATCACAATTTTTAAATATACAATTTTAATGACTATGTCCATTTTTTTTCTTTTGAGAACAAAAACGACATTAAGGATCACATGCTTTTGAAAATGTGGTGTACGCAAATTGTTCCATTGTGAACAGAACTGATGTTTAATACACTGTGTACCTGTGCTAGCGAGGGACATGCGGCGGTACTTCTCCTTGGTGGGCGTGCCCTCATTGGCTCCTGCCGTGGCGATGGCAAAGGCAGAGGCTGCAGAGAGGGCACTGCGGTTGTTGTTGTCCATCTCAGGGCGGCACGATGACATCACTGTGCCATTATTGTAGGAAAACAGGGAGAATTCTACATGGAGATACAATATGGACACAGTTATACTGGCTGTAAAATGCCATGAGATTACTTTTAGTGAATTATGCAATGTGATACCTTTACAATAAAGTAATGTTGGTATAAAATATAGAGACCATTCTAAGCCAATAAAACAGAATTGCAGACATTATGACTGCACTAGGACAGCCACAAACATTATCTATGAAAGTGTCAGCTGCATCAAATGCTCTTTATTGGTCTCTCACTACTACTTCAATAGGAACCGGGGGGAAATAGATGCAACTATAACCTGCTCACTGGGGTTTAAGAGGTTGTTGACAACGCTTAGCAAGCAACGATTAATCCTGATATTCAACTTAATGGATCTTACCCTGAAAGGCGTTATCTATTTTGGCTGTGTAATTCATATTGTGTTAGAGGACAGATTTGTTCATTCCTTCTGTCTCCAGTAGAGGGCAGCAACCCAATAGCACCTCATTCTATCACCAGAAAACATAGAGACCTTACATGAGGCGTTGATATTAAAGATGGGTGTAGCTAAATATAGCCACCAATATCAAAATAATAGAGAAATTGACTGGTTTCTCTGCACACTGACTGACAACATACAGACATTACTGTGGCTCCCGAGTGGCGCAGCAGTCTAAGGCACTGCATCTCGGTGCTAGAGGCGTCAGTGCAGACCCTGGTTCGATCGCAACCATCCGTGATCGGGAGTCCCATAATTGGTCCAGTGTCGTCTGGGTTAGGGGAGGCTGGGGTAGGTTGTCATTGTAAATAAAAATGTGTTCCTAACTGACTTGCTTAGTTAAATAAATAAAAATACTAATAAAAAATTAATACAAATATGATTAATGAACAAATCAAATCAGTTGAGCTTTATGGTGAGCGTTCACCTTTGACCTGGTATACATTCTGTCCTAAGAGCTGGGCAGGGCCGTGCACAGACCTTCAGGGGGCAGGTGCTCTGTAGCGAACATAAAACAAATGTTGAGCATAGGCCTATTTATTTCTGAAACAACATCACAAATTGTAAGCAAGCTAGTTACAGGAGAAAAGTGCAATTGCATCACACAATTTGGGTTGTTCCTGCATGTGGGCATTGCTGCATCTGCAGGAACCCCTCTCTATACTTCTATTGGTCAATTTTCAAGTTAGGACAGGTGTAAGGCGGGAGCGCTCCAATACAGTAGGTGGCGTTAATGCACAATAACGTTGGATGCCAGCCGCTGATAAACCCTGCAGAAGAAGGGGCGGGGGCGACAATGGTAGCTAGCTAGCTGTACACCAGTAGACAGTGTACTTTGCCCCTGCCTATCAGGCACTGTTTTCCTGCAGTTCTTTTAACGACTGTGAGGGCTAGTGTTCGGCAGGCGGGAGCGAAGGACACTCTGTTAGCTTAGCTAGCTAGTCCTAAGGAGGACTCCGGTACACAGCAGGTGGGAGGCGGGGGTGACACATTGTGCTAGCTAACTATCAAGCTAGTTAGTTCACAGTGTCGACCTAGCGGGAGTGGGGGGGGGATGACTGTCAGACACGGTTTTCTCTGGTACACAGCAGGTGGGAGATGGGGGCGACACTGTGTGCTAGCTGGCTAACTAGCAAACAAGCACACAGTGTCGCCAACTAGCCAGTTAGCTAGCACACATTGTCCTTTGCCCCGCCTGGCGGGCACTGTTTTCCCACAGATATGTTAACAACGTTGAGGGCAGGCGGGAGCGAAGGACACTGTCTACCGGTGTCGCTAGCTGGCAAGGCTGTAGCAAGGATGACTCCGGTAGGCAGGGGGCAAAAAAACGAATATAATACTTTTATTTCCATTTTAGACCCACATTCAAAAGTGTTACATAAGCATGAAGATGTTGTGCTCGAGTGGGGGGGTTCATACAGGAACCAAAGGGGTGCACAAGGGGGAGGCGTTCATGCAGGAACGAATGGGATGCTCGAGGGGTGGGGCTTATGAAGGAACCAATGGGATACTCGAGGGGGGCGCATGTAGGAACGCTCCGAAAGCCCACATGCAGGAACGCCCCGAATTGTAGGCTGAAGTTGCACAGTTTTGAGTTACAGTGCCTCCTAAAGACACAATCGACATCTGGAAGAGGGTGGGCTACCAGCTGATCATTGATGTTGATGATTAATGCAAATATGCTATTAAGCTAGCTCATTTTATTTGACAGATTTTGATTTACATATGTCTTTTTGCCTCTCTCTGCTGCTTGAATCAGCCAATCAGACCAAATATGGCTTATGATGTAGGCTAAATCAAGTGTTATCAAGAGTTAATCAAACGTAATGCTGCTGTGGCAGTACTGTTGATATTTAAACTAGGTAGCTAGCTCTACACACTCAATCGGTGACCGCATCTCTCAAGCCATGCATATTTGGATACCGGGTGCCCAGGAAGTAGCTATTCAATTTGCCATTTACCAGCTTTTCAAGCTTAATAATGTTGTACGTTCTCTGAATTGCCACTATAGTCATTACTGCCATTCCGGACGGTATGTACTTCCAAAAAAGGTCTATATAAAAAGTTACATGCAACCGAAAAAATGCCTTGTCTCTAAATAAGTATTGTTTTTGAGCAAGTGCGCATGCATGTCTTTTGCACCTTCTGCAATATTAGTGGAATTAAAATACACAAAATAAAGAAAATATACAATAACTCTAATTTTATCTGACTCGTACACATATTTTGCAGTTGCTTATGTTTCTAGATCCAACAGTGCAGTAATACCAAACAATTGTCACGTCTACCCCTGCTCCCTCCCTCCGGCACTCAACGTTGTCGGTCTACTACCCATCGGTCCTGGCAACCCACATTGTGCACACCTGTTTATCATTATTAAACTCCCTTCTGCACCTGCTTCCTGACTCCCTGCGTATACGTGACAGAATACTGCCTCAGAAATTATTTCACCATCTTCCAAACGGTCGAGGGGTCATCTACTCCACCAACACCACGACCAGCTGGCTCTACTGGGTATGACCATGAAGGAGGTCCTCCACATTGTCCATCGCCTCGACACCACTAGCAAGGTTCTCCATACCTCTGACGGAGGGCCTCCTACCACGGGTCGTCACAGTGAGCCAGTCCCTCAGCCTAACCAGCTGCCCGCCCAGGTCAGCAATCCCTGACTGTCCCTATGATGTATGATCAACACTCCATAGAAATGCTGTGGCTTCCTACTCCAGTGCTCCCTGTATTTGGCCTATTAGACGGAAGCCCCCACCACCGAGAGGTCCAAGGTTGCCACGGTCATTTCCCTGCTGGAGTGGGCTACGGCCGTCTGGGAGAGAGGAGAGGAGGAGCTGGGTTCCTATGAGAGGTTCATGGCTCTGTTCATGGTGGCCTTCGACCATCCTTCAGAGGGCAGAGAGGAAGGCAAGCAACTTTTCCAACTCCAGCAGGGTGCCCAGACCACTGCGGAGTACGGGATGACATATCCTTGGATGCTCTCATTGTGATGGCCATCCGTCTGGATAACCTTCTTCCGGAGTGCCGGTGTCCACTTCGCCACTCATCTCCCTCCTTTGGCTGTCCTGAGGCAGAGCCTGAACCCATGGAGGTAAGGGCCACACACCTCTCAGCAGCAGAGCGGCATCGCCGGAGACAGCTGAGGCTGTTCCTATTGGAGGGGAACCAGCTTCAGTGGTGTCCGCTGCGTTCCAGCCTGGAGTCCACTAGAGCAGAGGGGCAGCCCTGTGACCTTCCGTCTCCCAGGGTAGGCGTGAGTATTCCATTATCATCGTTCTCCACCAAACACTTTCTGGTTCCCATTTCACTGGCTGGCTCTCCCTCAAGTGTTGTTTATACAGCTTTAGTGGACTCCGGTGCCGCAGGAAACTTTATCGACCAGGCCCTCACATCCTCCCTGAACTAAACTTCATACCCGCTCTCCTCTCCTTTTCCTGTCCAAGCCCTGGATATGCAACCATTGTGATCCGGCACGATTACGCACATCACAGCACCACTCACCCTCACCGTGGGACCCAAGCACCAGGAAAGCACAAAGTCATCCTCGGCCTCCCGTGGCTCCAACTTCATAACCCCACCATCTCCTGGGGAAAAAGATGAGAATCACCACCTGGGGACCAGGATGCCGGAGGACCTGCTTTCCCACACCCTATGGTTCCATGTTGGTGGAGGGCCCTGTGAGTGTCCTCCAGCCCATCAATCCGTCCTCCCGTATCGTTGGCCCTGTGTTTTGGGACGTAGATGTGGACATCCGCCAGGCTCTGGAGAGGGAATCCGCTCCTGCCACCTGCCCTCCAGAGCGCATCTACGTCCCCACGGGGGTGAGAGATCAGCTGTTAACCTGGGCACACACATCCCTCGCTGCTGGACACCCAGGTATCACCCGCATCATCCAATCCCTTTCCTATAAATACTGGTGGCCCACTTTGGTGCAGGACATCGCCGACTATGTCAAGCCATGTTTGGTCTGTACTCAATCCAAATTACTTTCCCTTCCCGTGCCTCAGCGGCCTTTGTATTGGATCCCTCCCTTTCTGATGTTTTTACTGTTCTGGTTGTTGTTGACAGATTCTCTAAATCCTCTCTCTGGTCTACCTACCGCTCTCCAGGTCACTGAGGCACTATTCCAGCAGGTCTTCCAGAACCTTGGCCTTCCGGAGGACATCGTTTCTGACCGTGGTCCCCAATTCACATTGCAGGTCTGGAAAGCCTTTATGGAGAAGCTGGGGGCCATGGTCAGCCTCACATCCGGGTATTGGCCTCAGTCCAACGGGTAGGTGGAGAAGACCAACAAGGAGCTGGGGAGGTTCCTAAGGAGTCACTGCCGGGACCGGCAGGGGGAGTAGGCCTGGTTCCTTCCTTGTTCGGAATACACCCAGAACTCACTTCATCACTCCTCCACCGGGCTGACTCCCTTCCAGCGCATCCTGGGATATCAGCCGGCCCTGGCTCTGTGGACTCCGAGCCAGACCAATGCCCTCCGAGCCAGACCAATGCAGTGGACGAGTAGTTCCCCTGGGCCCCTCCGCCTCCCCTGGACATCGAAGGGGACCTCCTGGCGAGTGTCGTCCTCGTCCTGCGTCCTGGCAACCCACATTGCGCACACCTGGCAACCATCATTGCGCACACCTGCTTCCCATCGTTAAGCACACCTGGACTTCATCAACACCCTGATTACTCTCCCTTCATATAGCCCTCAGTAAGCCTCAGTCATCAGGCAGTATTGTTTTTGGTTACGTTCAGTACGCTTCTCCTGTATTTTCTTTATGTTGATTGTCATTAAACTCACCTTCTGCACCTGCTTCCTGACTCCCTGCATATACGTGACAATAATACACACAAATCTAAGAATGAAATGAAGAAATATCAGAACGAGCAATATCTGAGTCCGAAATATAAATACCTGTATATGATGGTGTCTCTAGATAGAATGGGCAGTATATGAATAGAAAATGTGTGTACAGCAGTAGTTATATAGGATGAGCCTTGGCTAGAATACAGTGTATATACTGAACAAAAATATAAACATGTTGTTCCCACGTTTCATGAGCTGAAATACATAATAACGATGCCAGCACAGGACCGCCACATCCGGCTTCTTCACATGCCGGATCGTCTGAGACCAATTTATTTATTTAAATTGACTGATTATATGAACTGTAACTCAGTCAAATCTTTGAAATTGTTGTGTTTATATATTTTTTTCAGTGTACATATGAAGTGTGTGAAACAGTATGTAAATATTATTGTTCATAGAGCAGCAGTATCTACGGTGCAGGGTTGAGTCCTTAATCTACATTTTTTCGATTGCATGTAACATTTTATTTAGACCTTTTTTGCAAGTACATACCGGCTGGAACGGCAGTAATGATGATAGTTACTCAGCGAAACTCCATTCTTTGGTAAGTACTGAATGTATTTTGACATTATTAAGCTTCAAAAACTGGTGAATGGCAAGTTGAAGGGTTGCTTCCTGGGCTTAAAAGAATCAGTAAAGCCAGATTCTCGTTCAAGACTCAACCAACGGACGGGGTGGGTGGTGGCAAACTTGAGGGTAGTGGGTTCTGAACAACAATAACAAAAAAGGTATACAAAAAAACTTTGGGGGGGAATTATACCACCACCCAAAAGGGCACTTTGAAGAATGGAAGGGGCATAGGTAGCTGCTGTTTTACGGGCTCCTTACCAATTGTGCTATTTTGTGTTTTTTCACGTTGTTTGTAAAGAGCAGCGATTACTCACCTCAAAGTGGAATGTTTGTGAGTAGGACGCAAAGGATTGACTGCTGTTCCCAGACCAGGCCCAAAACCCTGTCATTCGCATGAAGAGGAGACCCTGATACAGGGGCCGCAGAAACGGGTCTTTGTGAGAATTTGTCGGCGAGTGGGTAACCCGTCTCTACCATCAGTCCTATTGGCCAACGTGCAATTATTGGAGAATAAACTCGATGAGCTCCATTCGAGACTATCCTACACATGGGACATTAAAAACTGTAATATCTTATGTTTCACCGAGTTGTGGCTGAACGACGACATGGATAATATACAGTTGGCTGAGTTTTCCGTGCATTGGCAAGACAGCTACCTCTGGTAAGACTGGTGGTCTGTGTCTATTTGTCGATAACAGCTGGTGCGCAATCTCTAATATTAAGGAAGCCTCAAGGTTTTGCTCTCCTGAGGTAGAGAACCTCATGATAAACTGGAGACCACACTATTTTACAAGATTTTAATATTTTTCGGAGCTGTCTATTTACCACTACAAACTGATGCTGGCACTAAGACCTCACTCAACGAGCTATTGCAAAAAAAAAATGCTCATCCAGAAGCAGCGCTCCTAGTGGCCTGGGTACTTTAATGCAGGAAAACTTAAATCCATTTGACCTAATATCTACAAGCATGTCACGTGTGCAACTGGAGGGAAACAAACTTTACTGTGAATGCAGTTGACTACAACATAGTGCCCTCAAAGCTCATCACTAAGCTAAGGACCCTGGGACTAAACACCTACCTCTGCAACTGGATCCTGGACATCCTGACAGGCCACCCCCAGGTGGTGAGGTAGGCAACAACACATCTGCCACGCTGATCCTCAACATGAGGGCCCCTCAGGGGTGCGTGCTTAGTCCCCTCCTGTACTCCCTGTTTACCCACGACTGCGTGGTCAAGCACGACTCCAACACCATCATTAAGTTTGCCGACAACACAACGATTAACAACAATGATGAGATAGCCTATAGGGAGGAGGTCAGAGACCTGGCAGTGTGGTGCCAGGACAACAACCTCTCACTCAACTTGAGCAAGACAAAGGACTACAGGAAAAGGAGGGCTGAGCACGCCCTCATTCACATCGACAGGGCTGTAGTGGAAAAGGTCGACAAACTACCATGGTCCAAACACAGCAAAACAGTCGTGAAAAGGGCACGACAACGCCAATTCCCCTCAGGAGAATGAAAAGATTTGGCATGTGTCCTCGTTACAGATGGTAGTGCGTACGGCCCAGTACATCACTGTGGCTAAGCTTCCTGCCATCCAGGACCTCTATACCAGGCATTGTCAGAGGAAGGCCCTAAAAATGTTCAAAGACTCCAGCCACCCAAGTTATAGACTGTTCACTCTGCTTCCGCATGGCAAACGGTACCGGAGTGCCAAGTCTTGGTCCAAAAGTCTCCTTAACAGCTTCTACCCCCAAGCCATAAGACTGCTGAACAGTTAATCAAATGGCTGCCCGGACTATTTGCATTGACCACCTTTTTCACACTGCTGCTACTCGTTGTTCATTATCTATGCATAGTCACTTTACCCCTACCTACAGTGGGGAGAACAAGTATTTGATACACTGCCGATTTTGCAGGTTTTCCTACTTACAAAGCATGTAGAGGTCTGTAATTCTTATCATAGGTACACTTCAACTGTGAGAGACGGAATCTAAAACAAAAATCCAGAAAATCACATTGTATAATTTTTAAATAATTAATTTGCATTTTATTGCATGACATAAGTATTTGATCACCTACCAACCAGTAAGAATTCCGGCTCTCACAGACCTGTTAGTTTTTCTTTAAGAAGCCCTCCTGTTCTCCACTCATTACCTGTATTAACTGCACCTCTTTGAACTCGTTACCTGAATAAAAGACACCTGTCCACATGCTCAATCAAACAGACTCCAACCTCTCCACAATGGCCAAGACCAGAGAGCTGTGTAAGGACATCAGGGATAAAATTGTAGACCTGCACAAGGCTGGGATGGGCTACAGGACAATAGGCAAGCAGCTTGGTGAGAAGGCAACAACTGTTGGCGCAATTATTAGAAAATGGAAGAAGTTCAAGATGACGGTCAATCTCCCTCGGTCTGGGGCACCATGCAAGATCTCACCTCGTGGGGCATCAATGATAATGAGGAAGGTGAGGGATCAGCCCAGAACTACACGGCAGGACCTGGTCAATGACCTGAAGAGAGCTGGGACCACAGTCTCAAAGAAAACCATTAGTAACACACTACGCAGTCATGGATTAAAATCCTGCAGCGCACGCAAGGTCCCCCTGCTCAAGCCAGTGCATGTCCAGGCCCGTCTGAAGTTTGCCAATGACCATCTGGATGATCCAGAGGAGGAATGGGAGAAGGTCATGTGGTTTGATGAGACAAAAATAGAGCTTTTTGGTCTAAACTCCACTCGCCGTGTTTGGAGGAAGAAGAAGGATGAGTACAACCCCAAGAACACCATCCCAACCGTGAAGCATGGAGGTGGAAACATAATTCTTTGGGGATGCTTTTCTGCAAAGGGGACAGGATGACTGAACCGTATTTAGGGGAGGATGGATGAGGCCATGTTACGCGAGATCTTGGCCAACAACCTCCTTCCCTCAGTAAGAGCATTGAAGATGGGTCGTGGCTGGGTCTTCCAGCATGACAACGACCCAAAACACACAGCCAGGGTAACTAAGGAGTGGCTCCGTAGGAAGCATCTCAAGGTTCTGGAGTGGCCTAGCCAGTCTCCAGACCTGAACCCAATAGAAAATCTTTGGAGGGAGCTGAAAGTCCGTATTGCCCAGCGACAGCCCCGAAACCTGAAGGATCTGGAGAAGGTCTGTATGGATGAGTGGGCCAAAATCCCTGCTGCAGTGTGTGCAAACCTGTTCAAGAACTACAGGAAACGTATGATCTCTGTAATTGTAAACAAAGGTTTCTGTACCAAATATTAAGTTCTGCTTTTCTGATGTATCAAATACTTATGTCATGCAATAAAATGCAAATTAATTACTTAAAAATCATACAATGTGATTTTCTGGATTTTTGTTTTAGATTCCGTCACTCACAGTTGAAGAGTACCTATGATAAGAATTACAGACTTCTACATGCTTTGTAAGTGGGAAAACCTGCAAAATCGGCAGTGTATCAAATACTTGTTCTCCCCACTGTATATGTAAAGTACCAGTCAAAAGTTTGGGCACACCTACTAATTCCAGGGTATTTCTTTATTTGTACTATTTTCTACATTGTAGAATAATAGTGAAGACATCAAAACTATGAAATAACACATATGGAATGATGTAGTAACTAAAAACGTTGCCACCCTTTGCCTTGATGACAGCTTTGTACACTCTTGGCATTCTCTCAACCAACGTCATGAGGTAGTCACCTGGAATGCATTTAAATTAACAGCTGTGCCTTGTTAAAAGTTAATTTGTATAATTTCTTTCCTTCTTAATGTGTTTGAGTCAATCAGTTGTATTGTGACAAGGTAGGGGTGGTATACAGAAGATAGCCCTATTTGATAAAATAGTCCAGCTCAAATAAGTAAAGAGAAACAACAGTCCATCATTACTTTAAGACATGAAGGTCAGTCAATACAGAAAATGTCAAGAACTTTCCTTGAAAGTTTCTTCAAGTGCAGTCAAAAAAACCATTAAGCGCTATGATGAAACTGGCTCTCATGAGGACCGCCACAGAAAAGGAAGACCCAGAGTTACCTCTACTGCAGAGGATAAGTTCATTAGAGTTACCAGCCTCAGATTGCAGCAAAAATAAATGCTTCACAGAGTTCAAGTAACAGACACATCTCAACATCAACTGTTCAGAGGAGAGCGCGTGAATCAGGCCTTCATGGTCGAATTACTGCAAAGAAACCACTACTAAAGGACACCAATGAGAAGAAGAGACTTGCTTGGACCAAGAAACACAAACAATGGACATTAGACCGGTGGAAATCTGTCCTTTGGTCTGATGAGTCAAAATTTGAGATTTTTGCTTCCAACTACTGTGTCTTTGTGAGACGCAGAGTAGGTGAACAGATAATCTCTGCATGTGTGGTTCCCACCATGAAGCATGGAGTAGGAGGTGTGATGGTGTGGGGGTGCTTTGCTGGTGACACTGTCTGTGATTTATGTAGAATTCAAGGCACACTTAACCATCATGGATACCACATCATTCTGCAGCGATACGACATCCCATCTGGTTTGCGCTTAGATAGATAGATAGATAGATAGATAGATAGATAGATAGATAGATAGATAGATAGATAGATAGATAGATAGATAGATAGATAGATAGATAGATAGATAGATAGATAGATAGATAGATAGATAGATAGATAGATAGATAGATAGATAGATAGATAGATAGATAGATAGATAGATAGATAGATAGATAGATAGATAGATAGATAGA
Organism: Thymallus thymallus; assembly: GCA_023634145.1. Classification (NCBI taxonomy): domain Eukaryota; kingdom Metazoa; phylum Chordata; class Actinopteri; order Salmoniformes; family Salmonidae; genus Thymallus; species Thymallus thymallus. Next base: position 24,008,978 of record CM042413.1, read on the forward strand.
TAGATAGATAGATAGAGGGGACATTTCTGTCAAGCAGCTACGAAACAAACACAGGGCAGGTGCAAAATGCCAGAACGAAAATACACAGATAGATAGATAGATAGATAGATAGATAGATAGATAGATAGATAGATAGATAGATAGATAGATAGATAGATAGATAGATAGATAGATAGATAGATAGATAGATAGATAGATAGATAGATAGATAGATAGATAGATAGATAGATAGATAGATAGATAGATAGATAGATAGATAGATAGATAGATAGATAGATAGATAGATAGATAGATAGATAGATAGATAGAGGGGACATTTCTGTCAAGCAGCTACGAAACAAACACAGGGCAGGTGCAAAATGCCAGAACGAAAATACACAGATAGATAGATAGATAGATAGATAGATAGATAGATAGATAGATAGATAGATAGATAGATAGATAGATAGATAGATAGATAGATAGATAGATAGATAGATAGATAGATAGATAGATAGATAGATAGATAGATAGATAGATAGATAGATAGATAGATAGATAGATAGATAGATAGATAGAAAAAAGACTGCATAGCATGGGTGGATGGCTGAATATGTATACTATACATTGTATAATAGTTTACTTAATATACAGACTGGTTAAATGAACATGTAAGTGAATATTTTGCATGGTTAAATTAACTGTACAGGTAAATATACAGTTACATTTACAGGTATGTGAATATTTGCAAGGTTACGTTAACTGTACAGGTAAATGACAGGAAGATATACTTAAATAGCTAAATGTGTGTATTATGATTTAGGGTAATAATAGTAATTTCCTTAAAATACAGTCCTTAGTGCGCAGGGTTTAATTACAGATAAATGCACGTATTGCACATTCAATATACTAAAAGCAATGAAAAAAATATACAACTGACAAGATACTAATATGCAGTCCTGAGTGAATGACTACGTAAGTTAAGTCCAAGAATTACTTATAATATTGCACGTGATATGATAACAACTGCACATGAATATGTATATACAGACCTAACTGAATAAATAAGTCCTGAGTGAATGACCATGGCATTCAGAGGGTGGGTGACGTTGTCCATGATGGCCAGCAGTTTGGCCAGGATCCGTCTCTCCTCCACCTCCTCTAGAGTGTCAAGGCTAATCCCCAGGACAGAGCTAGCCTTCCTGATCAGGTTATTAACCCGAGAAGCATCACCGGCTTTTATGTTGGCGCCCCAGCACACCACTGCAAAAAAAGATGGCACTGGCCACCACAGACTGGTAGAAGGTATGCAGTAGTTCACTGCACACGTTGAAAGACCTGAGCATCCTCAGAAAGTAGAGGCGGCTCTGGCCCTTTTTGTACAGAGCCACAGTGTTACCAGCCCATTCCAGCCTGTTGTACATATGGACTCCCAGGAACTTGTATGACCCAACCATTTCCACATCCATCCCCTGTATAGGGACTGCAGTCAGTTGTGCCTGGGTTCTCCTGAAGTCCACCCCTGATGCACCCTACAATTGCGGAGTCATCCGAGAACTTCTGTAGGTGGCATGTTTCAGAGTTATATCTGAAGTCTGAGGTGTAGAGGGTGAACAGGAAGGGGGACAGGACTGTTCCCTGGGGGGCCCCTGTGTTGCTCACTGCCCGTTCTGACTCACAGCTCTGTAGTTGCACTAATTGTGGCCTACTGGTCAGGTAGTCCGTGACCCAGGAGCCTAAGGGTGCTTCCACTTTCATCCTTTTCATCTTCTCACCCAGTAGCAGGGGCTGAAGGTGTTGAAGGCACTGGAGAAGTCAAAAAATATAACCCTCGCAGTGCAACCTGCGTTGTCCAGGTGAGAGTAGGCCCTCTGCAGAAGGTAGATGATTGCATCATCCACCCCGATGTTGCGCTGATATGCGAACTGCAGGGGGTCCAGTGATGTACACACCAGGGGTCTGAGGTGAGCAAGGACTAACCTCTCCAGGGTCTTCATGATGTGGGATGTAAGCGCTACAGGTCTGAAGTCATTCAGGACAGTGGGGTGTGCATTCTTGGGCACTGGGACGAGGCAGGATGTTTTCCACAGCACAGGGACCCTTTCTAGGCTCAGGCTAAGGTTGAAGTGTCGCTGGAGTATTCCACACAGTTGGTCAGCACAGACCCTAAGCACCCTTGGGCTGATGCCATCAGGGCCCGCCGCTTTCCACTGATTTAGTCTCTCCCAGGCACCAAGAACACACACTCTCACGCATGCAGAGATGCCACCGATGGTTCCCATCCTACCTCCTTTGTGTGTTGTAGGTCCTGTGCCTGGGATGTAAACGTGGAGATCGTTCGGGTGGGGAGACGGGATCCCCCACCAGCGACGTGCCCCCCGGATAAGACCTACATGCCACAGAGGGTGCGTGGAAGGCTGGTGATCTGGGCGCACCAGTCCCTGGCGACGGGACATCCAGGGATTACCAGGACCACAGAGGTACTGCCTCCTCTTTACAATAAAGTACTGGTGGCCTGGAATGGGGAGGACTGTGCGCTATTATGTCCAGTCCCTGCCGTAAGTTAAAGCCTTGGTATGTGGGGCCTTTCAAGGTCCTCCAGAAGGTTAATGATATTTCAGTGACTCTCCAACTGCCTCCTCCTTACAATAACATCTCTCCCACTTTCCATGTCCCTCTCCTCAGGACGGTGGTTCCTGGTCCGCTCGGGGGATCTGGTCCTGCTGCTGTGCCTCCGCCTCCGGTGGCGGAGGGTACTGTAACGCCTACTCCATCTACCTCGACGGTGCCCCGTCCGTCCTGGTGTTCCACCTCGCCGGTGTACTAACCACCGGTATGAGAACGATGGCAGCAACGCACACACACAAACACCTGGGTCCAATCACTTCATTACACACCCTATTTATGTTACCCTGGTATTAGTTTGTGTGAGGATTATTGTTTGGGCTATTGTTACAGCCTATGCTGGTGCGTTTATTAAACAGTATTATTGTTTTTCCTTTTTACAACCTCCTCACCGACCTCGTACCGTCACACACATTCACTCTGTACCGGTACCACCTGTATATAGCCTTGTTGTTATTTTATTGTGTTACTTTTTTTACTTTCGTTTATTTAGCAAATATTTTCCTAATCTGCATTGTTGGTTAAGGGCTTGTAAGTAAGCATTTCACTGTAAGGTCTACACATGTGACAAATAAAACATTTGATTTGATCTGTGCATGTGCCTGAAGCTGGGAGACAGACAACAAAAGCCTTCTTCACGGACTGTTTTGTACTAAAACAACCTTGTTACCGGGGGTGGCAGGCAGGCACGCTCATACTGTAGTTGCTATGACACAAGTATCCCCAACACCTACTCATTCCTAGCGCTGGCTTTCCCGGTATGTTCTTATTCTCGCCACCAAATTACAGTCTGCATGAATTTTATCTTGTGTGGCGGAGATCATTGCCCACAGAATTGAGCATTCTTTGAGTGTATGCACCAGGCCATTGACAATTGAATTGGCGTAGAAAATACTCTTTCTCAATCATGTTTGACTATTTCTAATAAAGACAGAGATAGAGGAAACAACATAAATAGGGTAAATGCATATAAAAGTAACAATCCCTTGATTGCTTTGATTTCTTAATTCTGACTCTGTTTCCCTTGTCAAACAGTAGAGCATATTTTAGTTATTGATAAATATTACATTTTGGCTGAGAGGAGGATGCAGGTGGCATGCCAGCATGTGATCCAGGTGCTCTGGTATCATGGCACTGAGCGATAATGACACCACTGTGCTGTCTGGGACACAATGTACCTGAAGAGTTTTTGCACTTCATGTTTTTGGGGGTGGTTGGCGACTTGGTAGGAGAGGTTTCTGGGTCTGCGTCATCGCTCTGGTTTTGGTCAATGTCACATTCCTCTGGAACTGAAATATCTACAGTACACCAAGCGCAAAACAGGTCAGTAAATACCACATTCTAGACACCTGTCATGATTCAAATCCTGCACTATATTCAAATAAATAGCCCAATATTCCTCTTAAGAATCACCAATAAGGACATAACCCCCCCCCCATCTCCACAGTGCAGATTAGCTGGCTTACCTTGTTTAGATACAATGGTCTCCTCTGTCTTGTCTGTCTTGCCCTCTCCCTCGTCAGAGATCTTGCTGGTGATGGGACTAGTGACATAGAGCTTGTTGATGTCCAGAGTGGTCTTGCTGAAGGGGGACATGGAGGAGTACATGTTTGCATAGCCGTTGGAGGAGCAGCTGAGGGCGGCCAGGTCCAGAGCCTTGCCCCCAGTGATGATGGGGATGTTGAGGGAGAGTTTACGTCGGCGGTTGGGGGACGATGTCTTGGTGATGGCCAGAGGAGGGGGGGAGGAGAACTTACGGCTGGCCCTGGGGGATTTGGGAGGCTCCCCGTATAGGAGTTTATTGTTTTGACTGCTGGCGAAGAACAACTCCAGGGATCTGCATCAGGAAAAAACAACACATGTTATTGTATTCAGAAGGATGTACTGTAGCTATGTACACTCTTAGAACAAACGGTACTATCTAGACCCTAAAAGGGTTCTTTGGCTGTCCCCATAGGCGAACCCTTTGGAGAACCCTTTTTGGTTCCAAGTAGAACTACTGTGGGTTCCATGTAGAACCATTTCCACAGAGGGTTCTCCTATGGGGACAGCCAAAGAATCCTTTTTTTCTAAGAGTGTACTTTAGTACTTCAGTGTGTTGTAAAGTACGAGGAGATCAGAATTATGCATGTTTTTCTGTGTTGTATTGATAGTCCTGTGTGGCTCAGTTGGTAGATCATGGCACTTGCAGGGACGAAATGTATGGATAAGAGCGTCTGCTAAATGACAAAAATGCAAAATGTAAATAAATCAATAAATCATTGTCAACAGCAACAATACAAGACAAGATGGTGCTTCTGCAGCCCCACTTTTCTTTTTTGAATCTGACATAATGTTAGTGAAAACCTCTCCCACTCACTGCCACCCTCCTCGCAACCTCACGTGTTCCCAGAAATAGCACAACGAGTGACAGAGCGAGTGGCCATGCTGCTGACACAAGCATTGCATCAGAGTGGTGGTGGCTCACAGAGACATGACATGCTCCACAGGAGAACATGCTCTAGGGTGTAGGCATGGGGAGGGAGCTCCCCCTGATCTGAGCCTGGGAGCTGGGCTCACTCTCCTGGGCGGAGAGAGGGTCTGCTCTGCTCTTCTCTGGCCGACAACATGCATCATAAAAATGTCATACTATAGCTCCTCTGCAGACCAGGGGAGGGTGGGGTCCTGCAGCAGAGAGGCCAGTTGCTAAGGTGACAGCGACAGAGCCCTGCTGAGACGCTCTTAAGCAGACAGAAGAAGAGTCTGGGCCCAATTACTGCCTTCTCACACAGAACACACACCAACCACACTGACACACACAGACATGACCTCTACCCAGCTCTTCTCACCTCATCTTCCATCACACACACATGCAGGCATGCAAGCACGCAGACACACAAACACACGCGTGCGGACGCACATGCACCCACCCACCCACACACACACACGCATAAACACACATGGTAAAGAAGTAATACTGTGGGCTGTGCAAAAAGAGCTGTGAAGAGATCAGTGGTGGGCTAGAGGAGATAGAGGCAGTCAGAGGAGGCCAGAGGCTGCTGGGCCTGTCAGGGGATGTTATCATCACCAGCCCTAACTACAGCCCTCTTTACTGTGTAAGGGCCATGGCCATGCAAAAACACTGGCAATGTATCATCTTTAAACAGCACTATGCATGAAATAGATTTGGAGATATTTGGAGATATTTCTCACTGTCAAGGCTAAATGGTAAAGCATTAGCAACTATTTTATGGCCTTACCGGGCTGGGATGGCACTGATGGGCTTCTTGTAGATGGTGATGAGTTTATCCAGCACCACATTGGCGCTGGTGAACACGCGGTAGGAGTGCAGGAAGGTGTTGAGAAAGTCGATCGAGAGGAAGCGCAGGTCGGTCAGCCTCTCCAGAAGTCTTTCCACGCTGGCATAGCGGATCTGCAGCACCTTACACGAGTTCATCATCTTACTGAAACGGATGTCCACGTCATCACAGTACAGGCTGGCATCCGATCTTCTCACAGAAAAAAAACACAAACACAAAGATCGTTATGTTGCTTGATAATCGCATTGAATGTTTGTCTGTGGTTGTGAATGGGGCTTACTTGATCATCTGTGGCACGGTGACTTTAGAGTTCTCCTCAAACGCATTCATCATAAGCCCATTACAGCGGATGTTGTCTATGCACTGTAAGGGAGAGGAAAGGTGTGAGTACAGCCACTCTGCAGACAGACACCAAGGCCCCATGTCTCCCTGCAGGAGACAGACAGACGTGATGCATGCAGACTAGAGCAGAGGAGAGAAGAGCAGACGTGCCTGGCTGATGTCACTGGTCCAGGCAGATTTTTCCTGCCGCGAGGAGGCCACCAGGATCACTGTGAACGACTGGCCTTCTTTAGGCTCCACCACGATCTTAAAGTCCAGGTGCTCCATGTCCTGTACACCCTTGTCTGGTTTGGCTTTTGGCAAAACAAACACAGAGGTGAATTGGAGAAATGGGCATTACTATAGCATAAATTAGAGGTTTATTGCACTTATAAATAATCCTGGGACTAAACACCTCCCTCTGCAACTGGATCCTGGACTTCCTGACGGGCCGCCCCCAGGTGGTAAGGGTAGGTAACAACACATCTGCCACGCTGATCCTCAATACTGGGGCCCCTCAGGGGTGCGTGCTCAGTCCCCTCCTGTACTCCCTGTTCACCCATGACTACACGGCCAGACACGACTCCAACGCCATCATTAAGTTTGCAGACGACACAATAGTGTTAGGCCTGATCACTGACAACGATGAGACAGCCTATAGGGAGGAGGACAGAGACCTGGCCGTGTGGTGCCAGGATACAACCTCTCCCTCAACGTAATCAAGACAAAGGAGATGATTGTGGACTACAGGAAAAAGAGGACCGAGCACACCCCCATTCTCATCGATGGGGCTGGGACCAAGACAGTCGTGAAGAGGGCACGACAAAGCCTATTCCCCCTCAGGAGACTGAAAATATTTGGCATGGGTCCTCAGATCCTCAAAAGGTTATACAGCGGCAACATCGAGAGCATCCTGACTGGTTGCATCACTGCCTGGTACGACAACTGCTCGGCCTCCGACTGCAAGGCACTACAGAGGGTAGTGCGAACGGCCCAGTACATCACTGGGGCCAAGCTTGCTGCCATCCAGGACCTCTATACCAAGCGGTGTCAGAGGAAGGCCCTAAAAATGGTCAAAGACTCCAGCCACCCCAATCATAGACTGTTCTCTCTGCTACCACATGGCAAGCGGTACCGGAGCGCCAAGTCTAGGTCCAAAAGGCTTCTCAACAGCTTTTACCCCCAAACCATAAGACTCCTGAACAGGTAATCAAATGCCTACCTGGACTATTTGCATTGTGTCCCACCCCCAAAAACTGCACTGTTGGTTAGGGCTTGTAAGTAAGCATTTCACTGTAAGGTCTACACCTGTTGCATTCGTCGCACATGACAAATAAACTTTGATTTGATTTGATGAACAGTTTTAACTTGCAGGGAGGCTATAGCTAGTATACTTCATAAAAGTATAATACTACACCTTACCATATGTTACACTCTACATACAGTAAGCATATGTGCTCCGTATTTCAGTGAGATAGGAAAGAAACAGTGCGGTGCTTACACTCATCATCTGTCCCCTCGGGGTCTTCCAGAAGAGTGCAGTCAATAAGAGAGACCACGCCATTCTGAGAACAATATACAATGCATTAGCACACTCACAACCACATTCCAAGAATCCCCTCCACTACTGAATAATCAATAACAATATCACTTACATTATTATGTGGCATGACACCTTTCAACACACAGGACTACAGGTCAATAAACAGAGTAAATCAGCACCCAAGTAATAAGGGACTCCTTTAAGAGCGGGTTGACTTCAATGTCATAGGACCATGATTATATGTATTGGTATTAACAAAAGCTTAATCTATGTATTGTAATTTGTTTTGGTCCAGGATGCATTTTAAGGGATTGTACAGCAGGCTCAGCAGCCCAGGGCAGGCCCACCTTGGTGAGATGCAGTTTCCCTCCAGAGCCCCTGGTGCATATGATGACATGCTTGGAGAAGAGGAAGCACTGCCTCTCCCCCTCCTTCTTCAGAGACAGAGAGCCCAGTCGCCCACGGGTGATCTTGCCCTTCTCACTCATTGGCACCTGGATGAGAGAGCCTGTATGGCAGAAGGGGGAGAGGCAGACAGCGAGGAGTCAAGTTAGTGATGAGGCCTCCTCCACCTGTTCAGTGACTGGGAGGATATATACATACTGTAGGGTTAAAACATTTCTCTATATGATTTGCCTCTTTATATGTCCATCAACGTCCGTTGGGGATGTATGACATTTACAGTCCCTGACTCACCATCGGATTGCCTCCTAACAGCCTGATTACCCTTGGAAATGAAAGAGTCAGCCCACTTTCAGTACATGCTATAAAGGCAGACAGGATTATATGGCCCAAGCCGCTGGTTAAGTCTTTCCTTTATGGAGGCTCAGGTAGGTCTATGGAGGTCTGAAGTTGTGAGAACACAAAGGCACTGGTAGTCAAACAGTTGCGAGGTATAAAATCCACCTCTGTGTTTCTGTCTTTATGTGGGATCATGGGTTCCTTTGTGCATCTACTCTGAGAGCTTACCTTGTCTGACGAACGTTTGGCTGGTGTCAAGGAGGATCTCGCAGCCCTCTACGATCATGCGCTCAATGGCCAGATTCTTCCTGATGTTCTCTGTCTCGCTCACCTCGTCATGCATGATTCTAGGGGCAGAGAGGTTGTTTTTTTCACATTTGGAGAGTCATTGTATTCACTTTGTCAGTGTGAATGCATTCTGTACAGTAAGCATTGATAAACCGAGGTGTCCTGTGGTAGGGCAGGTATACCTGGACAGCTCCTCCAACTTTGACTTGGCGTAGTCCAGACTCGTCCTCTCCACATGCTCATGTGGTGTGTGGGCCAGGAGCTCATGGAGAGTAAGAATGTAGCGGGGAATCTGGAGTGACAGAGAATTAATAGGGGCAAGTGAGTCACACACACTTGCATACAAGATTGTGTGCAACACACACACACACACACACACACACACACACACACACACACACACACACACACACACACACACACACACACACACACACACACACAGACAGACAGACAGACAAACAGACAGACAGACAGACAGACAGACAGACAGACAGACAGACAGACAGACAGACAGACAGACAGACAGACAGACAGACAGACAGACAGACAGACAGACAGACAGACAGACAGACAGACAGACAGACAGACAGACAGACAGACAGACAGACAGACACATACACATACACAGACAGACGAACACAATCAAGCTCATAGCAGCAGATCAGTAGGGACCTCTATGGACATCCACAATCATTAGCAGAAACGTATTACCAACACAGCAGAGTCCAAAGTAGACCCCAGTGGAGCAATACGAAACCCTGAGCTTCACAAACAACCGGTTTATGTGGTTATGAAAAAAAACAACTGGGAGCAAAGGCATGTGAGACAAATGGCTGCTCTGTTGTTAGTGATCAATGGAGGAGCCTTTGAACAGAGAGAGCTGTTTGAGCTGAGAGACGGGGGCTGGACAGTCAATAAGAAGACAGTGGAGTGTACAGTACTGTATGACTACCTGGAACATGGGGTAGGTGAGGAAGGTCTCCAGAGTCCTCTCCTCACAGTCTGGCTTGGCCTCATACTGCTTCAGCAGCTTGTCAAAGTCGCGGTTCTGTTTACAATGGGCCAGGATCTGCAGACTGTACTGGTGGTTCCTCACAAACTCCTGGTAGATGTTCAGCATGGGCAGCAGGATGTCAAACAGATCCGCTGTGAGAGAGAGAGAGAGAGAGAGAGAGAGAGAGAGAGAGAGAGAGAGAGAGAGAGAGAGAGAGAGAGAGAGAGAGAGAAGAGAGAGAGAGAGAGAGAGAGGACAGATGATGTATGAGGACATTTGGGAAAAAGTATTATCATTTTCATCCATCCATTGAATGAGCCCGAAAAAAGTAGTTTAGTCAGCTTACCCAAAACTAATGTTGGCCAGCTTGCTATTCTTGCTTTCAAGCCTTGGTAGAATATTTGATGCAGAAACATGATGGTCTCACTAAAGTAAAGAGGAAATCAACAGGACGTTAAGTGTCCATTATTAGAAAAATATACACCAGCCACAGTTAGGTGAAAAGGATTCAAACATGCAACAGCGAATATGCCTGTATGTGCAAGTGTGTTAAGATTATATACTGCTGCACTCGTCATTGCAAATAATAATCTGTTCTTAATTGACTTACCTATATAAATAAGGGTTAAATAAAATACAAAATAAACCTTAGAATGAGGCTTTGACACAGCATAATGCCATCATATATCAGAGTCATTATGTTTTCATTATCGACCATAGTTGTGATGCAAACTCCTACAGCATTGAGACAGTCGTATCACTGTCTCCCTGAGAGAGGTGAGAGACAGCAGTATGAGTGGTTAGCTTGGTGTGATCATCTACAGCTGCACACCTGTTGAGAAAGATGCTGCTGACGTCGTCGTGGGTGATGGGTGGTTTCTTGGAGCTGGCGGCCATACGGAGTGGTCGAAGGAAGTTGTTGACCAGAATGTGGAGCTGCTGGACGTACTCAGCCTCAGAGTCCAGCATGCTGAACACCACCTGGTTCCTCTTCCTCATGCTCTCGGCATGGGGAGACCGGATGTAGTCCTGGATGATGGTCTTCCACTTCCTCCTGCACATCCAGCCTCGTAGGAAACTCTGCACCTGGTGGACCACGGGAATCATGGGAAATGGAAGGTGAGTTTTTTTCCTGTATCATTGGAAAATATACTGAAAATGGAGTACAAAATATTTTGTGTAAATATGTACTTTTTTTATTTTCTTGAGTTCAGAGTCATCATCTTCACTGGGTTCGTCTGTTGGATTCGACTGGATCTTCCCGTTGTCTTTGTGCAGCCCGGAAATCTGCCAGAGAGGACAGCCACAGACAGGATCCACCAGTCATCATCACTCACAACCTGCTCTCTAAGTTTCCTCCTCACTTCCCAGCGTATTAACAAAGTGACTGTGTCAAATGAGATTAGAGGCTGTCAAAGCTGCCAGCTCTGACATGTGGTAGTGGTGGTGGCAATACTAACTCTGTTCACTTGGCTGATATCTCTACATCAGCACTCATTTCCATTGGTTAGAAATGCAGACTCACACTGTGCGATCCTGTCCTGTTGTACATAGAAAAGCGATAAATGTGTTGCACAAAAGAGCTGGGAGCTACTCAGAACTGTCTGAAGGTAAGTGCCCCCATTTACTTTGTATAGGCTGAAAGAGTTTATTGTTATGGGGGGGGGGGGGGGGGGTGGGTAGCACTCTGTATAATAAAGCCTTGTTCATGCATATTCAGCACACCATTTCATTCAGCACACCGAGCCCCACATTTGCACATTAAAGTAACATTACTATTTGATCTGAAGAATACAGCAGGGAGCATAGCTCTATTGGAGGGATTGCTTATGAGTGGAGATGTAAAGTGGTGGGTCTGCACACATCTCTTTGTGACAGAGTGGCTCTCCCAATCTATCCTAATCTCTCTCTCTCTCTCTCTCTCTCTCTCTCTCTCGTATTATTAAATAATATAGACATAAAGAAACAACTAGCACAGTCATTATCCATTTCAGTTCACTCAGATGGCAAAATCCTAGAAATCTTGAACGGTGCTCCTGAGAGATATTTCACTGTAATGTAGTTACGCTAGATCCCACACAAGCTCCAAACCGTTTCCTGTTCAGTAAAAAAAAAACATAACAATCCCCCACTGAGGCAGAAGGAATCATAATTAATATTACCTCTGATTTTAGCCGTTCAATCTCTATTTCCCCATCCTCTATCTGTTGTCGAAGTTGCTTAGCAACCGTTTTCTCTGTCTCCACGATCTGAATTAGATGGAGATACTTCTGCATGAGCGTCTCGTGCTCCGTGGCCAGGTTCCTGTAACTGTGGACAGGAAACACACACTCACACACACTGCAGCAACTCTCCACAGACATGTTTCCATACTTTTAGAAGTCCATATAGACACACTCAAGACTCTATGATCCCCCATGCCGACTGTATACATCCACCAGTCCACCGCTGCCCCACATACACGTGTACCCATATAGCCCTCTCAGGTGTGTAGGTCTATGAACAGCCTCATAATGCAGTGGCGTGAATATTCATATCCTTTGTGCTCAGTGAAGTGTAGCTAAAGTACATTCCTGCACATGTCTCAGCAGATAACCAACCAAAATACAGCAGGCCCATATTGTTCAGAATAACCTCAGAGCTGTGTCCAAATCCACAGTCACAATAGACCACCAATTATTACAATGGCACTGCTTATTGCACAATAATTATTATACAGAAAGCTGCATCACCAGTCTCCCCGTTTCATTCAACTGAAATTATACAATACCGTTTCACTACTAACAGTTCAATAACCACATCTAAAACCAGAGTATATCAGTGATACGTTTTAACATGAGCTGCATACATACTATTACCTCGGGTGACATGAATTTAAAAATAATCCCAATCAGGTTTTCTACAGCATTTGTCCCCAGAACTGTATGTCAAAAGCATTGCCTTTATGATGAATGACACTTCTGTCACATCCCAACAGAGTCAAGTTGTACATTTCAAACCATGCATCATGCCTTATCTAAAAGATTATACCCAGCCATACAGTAGACATCAGGTGTTATGACTGGGTATACAGGTTGTAGTAGAGGCCTGGTACCTGGCATGTGTTATTGCAGCCACCCATTCATCACCGTCCTTTACATCCTCTGTGCGCAACTCTAGGGCTTTCTGGTTTTCGTGGCTGAAATTTACAGTGAAGTAGTACTGAAACACACAGAAAAAAACAAAGGCTTAATTAGCTCTAAAACACATTACTACATTTCATGGGTAAAGGAGCATTTTGATTGTTTCTTTTTTTATGCATTGTATGAGTAAAAATATTTTCTTAATCCATAGAAATCTAAATGAGCTATCGTATTATAACCACAAAATGCAATGAAAAGGTCAGACAGTGCACAGTATAGGAGCTACAGCACAAACACAAATACACAAAAATAATATTTTAACAGAAGAATATGAAGAGTATTTTTGGCCGTTAAATCAGTGTGCTGCAGACACACATCATTGAAACCATGAACGCTCTCACATTCTAAGCTGTGTGTACCCTTTCTCATTGTTGACATTGGGGGAGTACACTGCACAGAGGGGGGTGGGGAAAGGAAGCCCACATCCTCACCCACCAGCTCGATCAATGGGGCTTTTAGTAGGAAGCCTCCCCCTGACTGCCTGGCTGCCTGGATGGCTCCGGATCCCAGGAGGAAAAGCCATAAGACATGTAAGCTGGAGGCATTGCCAATTACATAACTGTGCACTACCTGTTACCTAGCAACTCCACTCTGTGCGAATGGATAGGCTCTTAGCGCTACTTGTCTCACTCCATTTTAACTAAGCTGGCCTTCTATACGCTGAATTCCCCAGAACCACTAGGTCTGTGTACGAACCATCACAGTCACTTAACGATCATAGACCATCCACATTAGCTGGTGGACTAAAAGTTTATTTCAGACCATGCCAGACTCTGTTTTGTACATATAGTCAATGTCTTAACTGTTGTTGTACATTTCCCACCATATTGACATATGATAACTTTTCTTTCTTCAAATAAAAATCTGCACTTAATCTTTTATTTTGTAAATATGCAGTGACCACACCAAAACACACATCGATTGGCACAGCAAGATGAAAAGATATCAGCACTGCTTAGCAAAAGAACAGCCTGCATTATCACAACTCACACATTGGAATCAAACTCAAGGTTAAAAATGTGACTCCTCGTGTGCACTTTGGCAGCAGCCATGTTGAGCGAAAGCCCAGCCTAATCTTTGGCCAACAGGAACCCATCAACCTGCACCTCATCACTATTCATGGCTGGGAGAGTGTTTAACACAGCCTGCTTCATGCTTTATGTTTACAGCTGAATCATAAAACACACACTTTCAATGGTTTCTTAATATCAGAGGGCATAGGCGGTTAGAAAAGCAGAATACCCAAGGTGCAATTTCGACATGTGGTTATGCATCAGCAGTTTTCCTCTTTTTATGTCAGACACAATTAGCCTATGTCAGCTAACACTTTTTAGATTGGTAAGAAAGAACAGAACAGAAAAACATTAGCCATCACTGGTTGCCGAATGCTGTAAAATGCTGCTGTTCCCCAATGGGCCCTGACCCCTCCGAGGTACTGCAAGGAACACATTTAGAACAGATAGAGGATGGTTGTGTTAATAGTGGAAAGGAAGGGAGGCGCGACGCCACACATATACTCTCTGCAGTCCCCGAGTCCTTCCACACATAATTATTTTAGATGCAAATAGGGTTGCCATAGGAACCATGGGCTAAAATACCTTGTCATCTTTAGATAACGGCATTTGGGGATAAATTGAATGTGGGAAAAAATACTAAATCCACAATTGTAATGAGTTAACAGTTCAAATGTCATTCAAACTCCTGATTTTGAATAAGAGAAAGGCAAGACGTCTACTGACCTGTCATTCTACCTGGGGGCATTAATGCTCTCTTTAGAAAGCACTCTCATCAATATGGTGGCCTCAAGCTGTCAAACTTCACAACGTCCTGCATCATTGAATTTTACTACACAGTCAATGTGTGGGGGCAGAAATGAGAGTGAGATAAATATGGTACAGGTTATATGCATAGTACAGTACATTGATTACAAACCAGCATACCATGACTATTAAAGATAATATGTAGTTTAGGGCTACCTGCCATCAAATGATCTTCCCTCTGAGACAAGGCCACTCCCCTAACCTATGTTAATAAACATTCATATTGTATTTTGCCTGCGTTGTTCATTCAGTTAAGCCTTAAACTCGATTGAACTTTAAAAGTCTCCATCTCAAATCCTAGGGTTGTCACAGATTTAGGCTGTTGACTGTCTCTGTGCCATCCTATGTGTTATTATTCAGGATAAACTTGCTATTGGTGTGCAACCAAGGTGCATGGTCTATGGTTAAGCATACTCATGAGGCTTGAATATACAGCTCATTCTTCTATATTAAAGAAATTACGTATAATGTATTATTTATTGCTCATCGCTCACACTGACTGGCCAATGAACTCTCACAAATGTGAGAGTATGGTGGTGTACTTGTTTTCTAATAAATAATTGCTATGAGAAGTAATGTATGTTGGCTTGGAGATGTTAGTAGGATGCAATGGGGTGTGACAAATATAATCTGAACTATGTAACAATGTATTGACTTGTGAACAGAGCATGTTGACTGGAGTGAGACAGATGGGAATGGATCATTCCTTCAAATACAGACTCACAGACACTATCAAAACAACATTATAATCTTGTGTTTTGTTTTAGTAAGCCATCCAATAATCATGTTGAAAAGGATGGATCATTCTCTTATGAGGGGAACTGGGAGAGCAAAATATTAGCCAATATGCCACATACTGCTTTGTCAGCACAGGGACAGCTGTTCACAGGAAAGGCCTGGACTCACTTTGGACTGCAGCCCTATACAGTCATGGACAGAACAGAACAGAACAGACGTAAACAGAACTACTATACTATACTATACTATACTATACTATACTATACTATACTATACTATACTATACTATACTATACAGATAGAAGCTCAATCCAATGATACTACACACAAAACATTCCACAATCATTACACCATCCTTCATGTGCACAATACTAACTTTCCTTTTCAGTAATAGAGAACACCAAGATTGCAGCACCATTTTTAATTCTGTTTTTCACGACTGTTTTTCTGTAAGGAATGTGAGCCATATAAGAAGATGAAGAGTATCAGTTCACCATCTTATTTGAAGTAAGGAAGTAGGATCTTATGATGTCTACTTCTACAGGTTTAGGTTACTCCAGCATTGTAAATCATATTCTTCCAAATCAACGGATATGTTTCATTAGTTAAAAGTACTGGAATGGAAATATAATTTTTAGCTACTTTGCGACTACTTAGCATGTTACTTAACCCTTTTAGCTAACCCTTATCCTAACCCTAACCTTAAACCTTAACCTAACTCCTAACCTTAACCCTAACCTTAAACCTTTAACCTAACTCCTAACCTTAACCCTAATCTTAAACCTTTAACCTAACTCCTAACCTTAACCCTAACCTTAAACCTTTAACCTAATTCCTAACCTTAACCCTAACCTTAACCCTTTAACCTAACTCCTAACCTTAACCCTTTAACCTAACTCCTAAATGTAACCCTAACCTTAATCCTTTAACCTAACTCCTAAACTTAACCCTAACCTTAACCCTTTAACCTAACTCCTAAAAGTAACCCTAACCTTAATCCTTTAACCTATCTCCTAAACTTAACCCTAACCTTAAAGTCCATCGGATTTACTGACAAAATAATAAGAAATGCTCTGAGACCAGGTTGCAACCTATAGGAAATGGGTGATGAACATCCACAAATGAATACATACCATATGAAACCTAACATATCATACTAAATGTAGTGTCTCGGATTTACATAAATAATTATACGAAATGATCTGAGACCAGGTTCCCGCATCATAGGCCCACAGTATGAAGCCAATCAAGACAAATTTTGTTTTATTTTTTCTTCCAGATTTGAACAGCCTCATCCTCTGATCCCAATGTGAATGAATGACTCATCACATTTCTCTGAAAAATACAGTGTACCAAAACATAAAAACAGTGATGATGACCCCGTTGTAATTGGCCTACGGTCTTGTTATTAAACAATATTTGGTGCAGACTCAGTTGCCAAGGTAGGATGCTATTAATAAAAACAGGCAAGAGTTAAATCAATACGTCAAACTTCCGCAAGATGGCGACTGTGGTACGCAATAAATATTTTCTTTAGCGCAATTTTCTTGAAAAAATAAAAGAAAACAGTGTCATCAAATTTGACTATATAACAGTGAGATAACATTACTTTGGTTTGACAATAATAGTTCCAGATCAACCATATTAAAAAAAAACACATGTAGGCCTATAGACCATGTAGAAATCCATAATTGGCAATACATTTTCTAAAATAATCAAACCCGATATAGGCACAATGCATCAAAACCGAATAAATACTTGTTAATAAAATACAATAAAAACAAAGCAGGAAAAACCGCGAGGCAGCTCGTTATTCAATTAGGTGTTGATAATGGAATCATTAATCCGATGCACAGATTACATAACACACGCACACTGAGCAAACGGCTCTGAATTGAATCTGATAGAGGCCAACTGTAGGTTATAATTTCAGTGGACTGTAATGTAATACTTGCTGTGGATAAAGAGGGAAAAAAAAAACATAAATACAATAAATATTGGTGGGGGGGGGGGCGGGGGGAGAGAGACGACGACGTCGATTTAAAGATTGGTACTTTTCA
The DNA here is from genome assembly GCA_023634145.1 of Thymallus thymallus. Taxonomy (NCBI): domain Eukaryota; kingdom Metazoa; phylum Chordata; class Actinopteri; order Salmoniformes; family Salmonidae; genus Thymallus; species Thymallus thymallus. Next base: position 24,026,571 of record CM042413.1, read on the forward strand.
CACAAAAAAAATCCGCTAAATGCACTGATAACACTGAACGGTCTGATTCACATGATTACCTGCTTTCAACCTCATCATGAGGATATCTGCACTTCAGTAACTGGTGCATCATTAATGTTTATTCAATGACAACCTATAACTTTACAGTCGTTTAATAAAAAAAGACAAATGAAACAATGTTGTGAACTTGTATGTGTGTTATTCCTACCTGCTTTTCTAAACACTCCTTGGATGATTGTGAGGGTTTAGGTGACGGCGCCCTGTCACACACACATCCCTCCAACAGGTATAATCCCGCAGGTCGAGAGCTGGACTCGCTCTCAAAATAAAACAGCATATTTTGTAATAAAGCGAACCACTTTGTGTGCCATTTTGTGTTGTCTGAGCTCCTTTTGCTCAAGCAACCTCGCCTCGTACCATCCTTCTTTGCCAAAAGACCCAGGTAGGTGACATGGCCATCATTAAGTCGTATTCCCTTCTGCATTTTTATAAGGAGACTTTGGTTTAAAAAAGCTACTTGATCCTTACATCCTCTTAAACCCGGTACCCAGACAGACGTGGACTTGCTGATTGCGGACAAGCAGTAGCCCGCTCTGCCCCTGCATTTACCATGTTGGTATGAAGCAAAAAAAGAGAGAAACAAAACAAAGCACAAGGATGTATCATCCTAAATTCATTTAGGAGATTTTAGGGCTTCAATTCCCACATTCCTACACAAAAAGAAAGAAAAAACCGACCGACTGGGAGTTTAAACGAAGACTGACAAAGGAAGAGAAGTATAGTGTGCGCGAGGTGGATTGTCGTATTCTCACGTGAAATCTCTCGAAACCAGTGAATTGAGCTAGACAGTGAAGTCACGTGACGTATCCTTGTGAAACCACATTTCAGAACCTTGGACAGCGAATTCAAAACAAGTAAAAGTGAAGACTTCGCGTGAGTTGTTTTTTTTCATGCAGGAAATACCTTAGTCCTCAGATGTTTCGAATGAAACATTCCACCTGACTACCCTCATTAACCAAACATGGAAGTTGTATTACTCGTGAATTGACACTTCTTTTTGAATCTAATGAGGTGGAATGGTAACTCCTTGTTACTCAGAGAATGAAATGCATACATTTCACAAGGCAGTCAGATAGTGAAAGCTCATTACCCATGGGATAGACTAGAGTAGACAGGTGGCTGGCTATATAAGGGTAGGTCCTAAGTCCATGTGATTCACAGAATAGGCCTACCATAGACCATTTTAATTGTTTTAATACAAACAATCAGTTGGCAGTCTTGAATACAGTTGGCAGCTCAAGAAGAACCACCACTGTCTTATTGCAAACATAGTAGGCTGTTCACATCCATGTCACACCCATGAGGAGGTTATTGCACCTCCTTAACCTATACATTAGTTTATATAGCCTTTATTGCCCTTTGGTAGCTGACTTCTAGTGGTAGTATTTTATTTCATTGCTCTGATTGGTCCCAGGGCAGCAGATTCTCCACAGCCATTCCATAAGAGGCTTGGTGACAACTTTTTCAGACACAATAAATATAATATGTTGTTGAATAATTATATTAATTCGAAGCCATCACCAGATGATAAAAATAGCAACATCACTATGACTATATTGAATTATTGGATTACTTTAGCTATTTAAATCCTTTACTGTGGGACATAACCTTCCTTCCATTGGTATTACTCAAGTATAGGGCTATTACAGTTCATTAAGGTGTTGGAAATCAACACCAGTGATATACTGTAATAGAATGAGAAATATTTGGGCATGTCTCTTAAATGTTTCAAACCAGTAAACAGGAGATCATTTTACCCTCTGCTCCCCATTCCAGAACATGGTAGGTGTTCCAGAACATGGTAGGTGTTCCAGAACATGGTCAGTGGGTGGACTCTGGCTCTATGAAACATACACAGTGAATCATTAAGCTTTGAGCCATCAGCACGTGCACCACTTGTCCTTTAGAGAAAAGAGAGAAAAGCCTATATGTCTGGAGCTCCAATCGGGGCCGACTACACTGCTGCTCTCAGGCAGAAGAATGGCTCTGCAACTCTGCCGGAGACCCCCTCCCCCATACACCAACACACTGTCTATAACCTTCTCATACATAGACACTTCTTACAGAGGGGAGATGGCACGTGCGCTCATCTGTCGATATAATAAACAGATAATCAGTTAGATAGCCATGCCTCTTCGAAGTCTGTTTTAACCCTCAATTAAAATGTAGAAATGTAAATGCACACATTGATTTAAAGGCAGTCATATTATTCATGATCATACACAATCCTAATGTTTTTGTGAAATATATTTATCATGTTTTCCACAAGCATTAAACTAGTCAAGATGAAGACATAGCCATTGTGGCTCTTATATTTCCCACACGCTGTTGCAGTATCCCTACAGAACCCTCCTCTCAGTGATGTGGACGAGGCAGGGCTACTCCTAATTACATGATCCAGCAGTCTTCTACTTCGCCATACTCCTCTCCAACGATATTCACTAATTACTCAGTCTTTTTTTAGAAACAGCCTGCTCGGTTTTGTCATGCCCCTCCTCATGCTCACTGTCTGCTTTGCTTCATCATATACATACTCAGGGTGGCTGGGGTGACGGCACGCCGAGGCTGTCTCATTGAAACTGAGTAAGCAAAACATTCAAATTAACATTAACATCACTGAAACATGATTTTCCTATGAAGAATCTGGACGAGAGAGTGGAAGGTATAAAGCTTGGTTAAGGTGCAGAGGATGAAAGGGTATTTAGGAAGCTGCATTGCAGTGATAATGTGGACGAAAGGGTATTTAGGAAGCTGCATTGCAGTGATAATGTGGACGAAAGGGTATTTAGGAAGCTGCATTGCAGTGATAATGTGGCATCATAATCTTTCTGAATTTCCTCTTCGGTCTATGTCAGAACTCACACTGGGAGTCCAACGATGCCAGCACATTAGTCCATGATTTCTGGAGGCTAGATAGTATAGGATGACCAACGTAGAGAAACGATCCACACTTGTGTTTTGGATTGGTTTTGACTGGTGTTTTCTGACCAATCAGCTGTAACCAAACAACCCTCACAGCGACAGACCTGGATCATGCTACATGCGTGATCATGTCGTTTGGTGCTGTGTGCTGTTCTGCAGACTAAAGCTGATGATACACGGGCAATTGTTGAGGCAAAATTGCCAACCAATGTTGCTGGCAACAGAATGGGGTTTGAGAGCAATGATGAGCAATGAACAACATGGGCATGAATAATAAAAGTCATATGAAGCATATCAAAAGTTAATTTCCTCATGTATTTACTCATCTTCTGTAGCTTGTTATTGCCTGTTAACTGCCACAACTGCACTGAAATTCATCAGCTAACAAACAAGCAACAAAGAGGTGTTGCCCCTGTCCTGTTCATCCACTCAACTTGCTGCCAGTCAAGCCAATGGCAAAGATAACTAGATTTAGCAAACTCTTGGCTTCATAATAAGTTAGAAAATGTGAATGGTATTAAAGGGATAATTTCCTTAGCCTGTCTTTGGTTGTGAAAACCCAGTTTCATCAGCTCTCTGAGTGGCTGGTCTCAGACGATCTTGCAGGTGAACAAGCTGGATGTGGAGGTCCTGGGCTGGCGTGGTTAGACGTGGTCTGTGATTGTGAGGCCGGCTGGACGTACTGCCAAATTCACTAAAACAACGCTGGAAGCGGCTTATGGTAGAGAAATGTAAAATAAATTATCTGGCAACAGCTCTGGTGGACATTCCTGCAGTCAGCATGCCAATTGCATGATCCCTCAAAACTTGAAACATCTGTGGCATTGTGTTATGTGACAAAACTGCACATTTTAGAAGGGCCTTTTATTGTACCCAGCACAAGGTGTACCTGTGTAATGATCATGCTGTTTAATCAGCTTCTTGATATGCCACACCTGTCAGGTGAATGGATTATCTTGGCAAAGGAGAAATGGTCACTAACAGGGATGTAAACAAATTTGTGCAAAACATTTGAGAGAAATAAGCTTTTTGTGCAAATGTAACATTTCTGGTATCTGTTATTTCAGCTCACGAAACATGGGACCAACACTTTACATGTTGCGTTTATATTTTTGTTCAGTGTATTTATTAATGTAACATGATCAAATATTGTACTGAGGAAGCATTTGAGATGTGAATGGCAAACATTTCACTACAAAACGGAAGTTGATTTTCTCTCACTCAGCTCTTTTTGAATGGCAAACTGATCACATGAACAATATCTGTGCTCGGATTGAGGATTCCCAAAAACCGGCCACTAGGTGGCGCTGCCGATGAAAATTCCTCAGATTATAAAAAGTTGCTAATTTTCAATGGAAAAATGTTGCAGAAACCAGGGCTGTAACAACATAACTAAAGAAAAATACATATAAATAAAAAATTAGGAACTCAGTGGGGGTCTCAACATACTATTGAGAGTTAGAATAGTAGAATACACAAGGTTACATTTTGAAACTTGGTTGTGCATCAGCAGTTTATGTCACTCACTGACAATCACTCAATTAGCCTGTCCATTTTTTGGTTAATTAATCTAGTTACTCTAGCCAGATATCTAAACTTGTAGTAATAATGGCCAAATTAACGATCGGGCACACAGGGCAGGTGTCCAGGGGGCCCCAATTGATTTTGTTAGGATACTCTCCCTCAGATATCATATTAACAATGCAAAAGTAGTGGCAAAATTGCAGGAAATTAGCTGTCAAACTGCAACAACAAAAATGTTATGTAAAGCAAAAAGATTTGTTTATCTTTTGTTAAAAAAAATATGTATTCAATTATAGTTATTCTTCCTGGTGCTGAGTTAATGTGAGTCCATATTTAGCTGCTAATTATATAGCTAATAGGTTATGTGCTTGTAGATCTACTGAGGTATATGGAGCTACAGCAACCAATGTGATAATGGCAGCTTGTTTTTTGCTGTTCACCAAATAGCATTTTAGAGCTTTTAAATTGAATAGAAATGCAGTAAATGAGCTTCAACCCCCCCAACCGCACTAAATCTCAGACCCTACGGCCCTGGCAGCAACCTTTGCTGGGAACATTGCTCGTCACTGTTGCCTCAAAAAATTCCTAGTGTATCATCAGCTTAAGAAAAGCGGAACGGTTGGGTGATGGTAAAGTCAAGTAAGAGATGATATTTAGAATCTTGTATGATTGAAGCCTGGTCGTTCTTGCTGATGACCAAACACAATGTGGCAGGCAGGCATTGGTCCCACGGCCGCTCCCTCTCAACTGAGGCTGATTCTCTTCTGTCAGGACACATTAGCTGGCCTGCCAGTCAGAGGTGATGGTGATGGGTGGGGGAGTGTGGGGAACAAGAAAATGCTGGCCTGATTTTGTTGTTACTCTTGCCTGTTACTCTACCAATGACCATGGCACAGTAAGAAAAAACTGTTTTGATTTCTTAATAACTTTGTTATTTTACTGTTACCACTAGTTACTGTACATCCACAGTAGTACAGTATTTCCTGAACGCACTGAGTATTGGTCCCGTGTAGGAAGTAAGGGTCTGGGAACAAAATGGCTAGGTGAGCCCTCTGCAAACAAAAAGGCCTCCACAAAAAGTTCCACTTCTATCTCACATCAGCACAGCCACTGGCACTTACTGGACTGTCCCTTAGCCATCTCTGACAATGGGAGAGACAGGCAGAGTCACCAGGTTGTTCAATTCACCCAATACATAATATATACAGACTATCACCATTTCAGGTAAGACCCAGATGCAGACAATGTCGAAGTAATAACAGTCGGTTAATCCAGCAGGGGCAGGCAAAAGGTCAGTAATCCAGATAGGTGGGGCAAAGGTACAGGACGGCAGACAGGCTCGGGGTCAGGGCAGACGGAATGGTCAACACCGGGAAAACTAGAAAACAGGAACAATCGAGAGACAGGAGCAGAGGGAAAACCGCTGGTAGGCTTAACGAAACAAAACGAACTGGGAACAGACAAACAGAGAACACAGGTATCAATACACAGGATAATGGTGAAGATGGATGGGGGTGGAGACAAGCACACAGACAGGTGAAACAGATCAGGATGTGACACAGTTATTATTGGCACCCTTGATAAAGATAAGCAAAAAATACTTTATTAAATAAATAATACAAATAGGCTACTGAGCTACAGTGCCTTCAGAAAGTATTCATACCCCTTGACTTATTCAAAATGTTTTTGTGTTACAGCCTGAATTCAAAATATAGCTGTTCTACCCATCTAGACATAATACCCCATAATGGCAAAGTGAAACATGATTTTAGAAATGTTAGCAAATTTATTGAAAATGAAATACAGAAATATCTAAGTATTCACACCATTGAGTCAATACTTTGTAGAAGCACCTTTGGCAGCGATTATAGCTGTGAGTCTTTATGGGTAAGTCTCTACAAGCTTTACACACCTGGATTGTGCAACATTTGCCCATTATTCTTTTAAAAATTATTCTAGCTCCGTCAAATTGGTTATTGATAATTGCTAGACAACTATTTTCAGGTCTTGCCATAGATTTTCAAGTAGATTTAAGTCAAGACTGTAACTCGACCACTCAAGAACAATCACTGTCTTACTGTTAAACAACTCCAGTGTAGATTTGGCCTTGTGTTTTAGGTTATTATCCTGCTTAAAGGTGAATTAATCTCCCAATATCTAGTTGAAAGCAGACTGAACCAGGTTTTCCTCTAGGATTTTGCCTGTGCCGAGCTCAATTTGTTTTTTGTCCTGAAAAACTCTGCTGTCCTTAACGGTTACAAGCATATTGGATTTGCCGCAAACATAACATATTGTATTCAGGTAAAAAAAGTTAATTGCTCCGCCACATTTTTTGCAGTATTACAAACAGGATGCATATTTTGTTGCAAACAGGTGTCAGGCTCTGGCCATAGAGAAGCCTATTTGCTTCTCTATGTAGCCATGGTCAGAGTCTGACAGGTCTATTCTTTCTGTTTCTGGTGGTGGGTTGTGTTGGATCCCTAATTAGAGGCAGCTGCTGTGCATCGTCTCTAATTAGGAATCGTACATAGGTTTGTATGTTCCACACCGGGGATGTGGGTCATTGTATATGTCATTGTATATTTCACAAGTCACAGAGAATTAAGTGTGCTTTTGTTACGTTTAAATATCGTGTTTTGTTTTAAACGTGACGTTTGTATATCGTGTTTTGTTTTGTGTCAGTAATTCGTCATTTGTGTTGTATTATTACATAGTAAAATAAATATGTCGAACTACTATCCCTGCACTGCGTTTTGGTCTCTCAATGCACCCAACCGTGACAGACCTTGGGCTATGTATGCGCCCGGTCGTGACAACAGGATGCATATTTAGTAATATTTGTATTCTGGGGTTCCTTCTTTCCGCTCTGTCAATGAGGTTAGTATTGTGGAGTAACTACAATGTTGTTGATCCATCCTCAGTTTTCTCCTATCACAGCCATTAAGCTCTGTAACTGTTTTAAAGTTACCACTGGCCTCATGGTGAAATCCCTGAGCGGTTTCCTTCCTCTCCGGCAACTGAGTTAGGAAGGATGCCTGTATCTTTGTAGTGACTGGGTGTATTGATATACCATCCAACGTGTAAGTAATAACTTCACCATGCTCAAAGGGATATTCAATGACTGCTCTTTGGAAAACTTCCCTGGTCTTTGTGGTTGAATCCACTGTTCGTACCGGCCCTATTCCTTTGTTCCATGGGCTACCAAAACACCACAGGCGTAAACGCGGGAGACGAGGTGGAGTCCTAGTGAAATTGAGGCAAAAAGAAAACTGAAAGGTGCTCCCCTTGGTTGTAATAAGATGGATGAGCTTCGTTCGAGAGTTTCTTATCATAGAGACTTGAAAAGCTGCAATATTATATGTCTTACTGAAACGTGGCTGGATGATGATGCTATGCACATAGTACTTGGTGGATTGTCTATGCAGCGGCAGGATCGGACAGTGTATTTGAGGATAACGAAAGGAGCCGTTCTGTGTTTTTTCATAAATAACAACTGGTGTCCTTCTTCAAGTGTAAATGATTTCTCAAGCATTTGGTTACCTGATATAGAATAATATATTTTATTCTTAATAATCAGGGCTGTCTACATTCCTCCACAAGCCAACATCACTCTGGCACTCAATGAACTGTATGTGGCCAAAAACAAACAGAAAACCTCTCACCCAGCGGCAGCGTTTCTGGTGGGCGGAGACATAAAAGCAGGGTGACTTAAAACCTTCCTACCTCACTTCTACCAACACATCTCCTGTGACACTAGGGGCGCTAAATCTCTAGACCACTTTAATTCTACCCACAGAATTTTATTACACAGGCTACGACACTCGTCGTATGTGGCAGGGCTTGCAGACGATAACGGATTACAAAGGGAAATGTAGCCATGAGCTGCCCAGCGACGCTTTGAGAAATATTACACTGTGCCTTTCGTGAATGCCCCTGCTTTTCCGGATGACTGTGTGATCTCATTCTCCGTGGCTGATGTGAGAATTTTTTTTAAACAGGTTAACAATCACAAGACCACATGGAATACCATGGCCCGCTCTCAAAGCATTAGCAGACTAGCTGGCAGATGTCTTCACAGACATTTTCAATCTCTCCTTGTCCCAGTCTGTAATCCCAACATCCCAACAAGCTGACCACCATTGTCCCTGTTCCCAAGAGGTCCAAGGTAACCAGCCCAAATGACAATCGCCCTGTAGCACTCACTTCTGTAATAATGAAGTGCTTTGAAAGGCTGGTCATGACAGACATCAACACCATCATCCCAGACACCCTAGACCCATTCGCATACCGCCCCAACAGATCCACAGATGATGCAATCTCAGTTGCACTTCACACTGCCCTCTCCCACCTGGACAAGAGGGGAAATAACTACGTGACAATGCTGTTTATAGACTATAGCTCAACATTCAACACCAGAGGGACCATGCTTGAGGTTCTTTTCTTGCTGGTAGATCCACTGGAAGATCCACCTCCTGGCAGAGGCAACCAGGCTTTTGGCTTAAATTGTAGTGATGGGTCGGTGAGTCGGAAGCAGGTGCAGGTGAAAACTTTAATTAAACAACAAGATAACAAACGAGACAATGACATAAGGCATAACGCTGATATACAAGAACAATACCAGCTGGTGAGACAACATGGGAGAGTGACATATAAAGGGAAGGAAATTATGAAGGTGATTGAGTCCAGGTGTGAATGATGATGATGATGATAAACAGGTGTGCGTAATGATGAATCCCAGGACCGGTGGTTAGTATTCCGGCGACGCCGGGAAGAAGACGTGACATAAATGTCTTGGTACTTGGAAAAGTTCATGATGCAGTTGGCCCCAGGACCAGTGGAAGCAAAGCAGCCCCATAACATCAAAGGTCCACCTCCATATTTTACAGTAGGTATGAGGTTATTTTCAGCATATGCATCCTTCTTTCAATGCCAAGCCCACCACAGCTATTGTTTTGTACCCATTGTCTGATTTATGAAGGTAAACAACAATTTGTCTATTTTATTTTGTGAGTTCTTTGCTTTTTCCTATTGTGACGGATGACAAAGGGATTTTACATGCATGTTACCTCATTGTTATACCACAGTGAAACAGGAAGCCAAGGAAGGCCACAATAAAGTTCCTTAAATTGAGATTAATTTTAAAAAGTAGAATGTTAATGGACATTTAATTTTGATTTTATTGATAAGAAGCTTTAGGGGTGCCTAATTTTTACATCTTTTTGAGAAAAACGTATTACTTGTTAAGCACAAAATCTTTCTCAGAGCAATTGTATTAGTATAAAATAATATTTAAAAATGTTTAACATACAAAATATCTCAGTATTTCTATTATTTATTTTATACAGTATTTTTTGCTCTTCATTTTTGGAAAATTTGGAGGTGACTGTAACAATGAATTCAATATCATAAACAAACACTTTACCAGCTCAAACTCCAAACGCTTACATAGCAGATTTAGGATCTTAATTTGAGTCAGTTTGCTACAGCATGAAAATAACCCTGCAGCAACAGGCAATGAATTATGTGGATTATAATACATTTTTGTAGCGGTTGATGCATTTTTGGTAAGAGACAAGTTTGCATTTCCAGCTATGCAGGAAAATTCTCAGCAAAAAATATATTTTTTTGTCCTTAAAAATAAGCTGCGTTAGACAGGATTGCCTAAACATACAGTACTGACCAGCTCAAAAAAATGTTTACATTCAAATCTCTCTCCTGTGAAGTAGTGACATACGCCTAGTTTCCTGAAACAAGTCAAAAATAGCATCATTGATGATATGAGTGATAAAATATGGTCACATTTCACTTGCTCTGTTAAACCTACCCTTTTCGAATAACAACGTTATCCTGTTGCAGGGTGATCAAATTAAGATTCTACATCTGTATATTTAGGATACACTGTACGTCACCATAATGTTCGGTACTTGTGTGTTTTTCTAACCACTAACACAGTCCTAAACTTGTTTTCCCTCTTAAAATCCTGCATATGCAGTGGTTCTACTTTGTAAGTGTTTGCCGATAAAATTGTGAGCTCTATCAGAATGCGCTATTTCTGGAGCAGGACATGAATTATAGAGGAAAGTGCCCAACAATGTACAGTACATTCCCTTCCCAGTGACCTGAGTGCAGAAAGGCAGCTAGAGCCATCTGTGGAGACTGCATGTCTGTAACTAGTGACCATGTCCTAGTATTTCAGTGTGGAGTGGTGAGTTTCTTGGTGGGCTGGGAGGTGGCAAAGCCCCAGCTCTTGGCCATGGCACAGGGCATTGTGCTGTGTGCTAGATACTGCCTGCAGGGTCGCCACCTGGCTGGTGATTCCTCCAATCAGAGTGCCCCCACAGCGGGTCTGTAATTGAATTTCACACATGCCACACAGTCCACTTAACTGTTCAGTCTGCATTGTTTCTACTGCAAAAATCCTATGAGTTATTACAATGAGTAAATACTAACTGTACTTAAACTGAAATTATAGTAATATGTATATTTGTTAAATAATCGTGCAGGCATTTGTATGATAGAATCATTAACACATATATCTGTATATCCATGAATGTGCTTTCAATCAAAGTAGTTCTTCTAGAAATGCAACATTAACAGCTCCTTCCTTCTAAGCTGTCAAGGTCCTTCGATTCTCTACTATTCGTCTAACTTCTGTCATCCCGCAGCTAAAACAGTGTGTTATTTGGGATGGCACGACACACAGTGGGAAAGAAAACCTTCAAAGCAACGTCCCAGACATGCAGTACAGTGTGTGCTGCAAGCTTCTAGGGAAACATGTTTGCTATTTGGAAGGATTGTCATCGCCTCTCTTGGCTGATGTCTTATTTTGTCTAAACAGTTACATTTTAAGGATCTGATATCCTGAACACTTACCCTCTTCCATGTTCGCTAAAGTTAAGAAGGAACATATTAAATTGTCAGTAGTGCACAAGGAAACACCACAGTTATTTTGTACAGTAATTTAGCTTAAATGTATCTTATTCAGTGATAAAATACACATTGCAACCATGCAAGCAATTCTAATCTGTATACTATATAAATGTTGTATTATTTATTTTAGATATTTAACATTGTCTGCAATGGTTCAACAATGAGAATATGCAACGTGATTCGGGGACCAAATGCAGAACAATTCCTGATGCATGTTTATCCTCCAGTAGCAGTTTAACTATTTACTGTATTTTGTTCATTTTACAATTGATTTCACTGCATTCTAACTCTCTCTGCCTTTCTCTGCCTCTGCATCTTTACTAGGCTGAGGATTGGAGAAAGCAGTCTACATGTTGCACACTGTAGTTCTATGATGTACAATTCTACAGTAGATAGAGACAAACCAACCCCTCAAAGTAAGCCAATTATCAGTGGCTGTGAATGGAGACATTAATGCAGTGTGGCATAGCCCAAGTAGGGATAGGCAGGGTGTCTTCAAGCTTCCCCTCCTCCATCAGCTAATGTGAACTCAGAGGGGACACGCAAACACGTCCCTCCATTATGTAACCAGGCCCATCCTCCTCCCTGCATCCTCTCCATCCCTGTTTATGTCTTCTATCTGCTCTGGAGGATGGCTGGAGAGGAGTGGAGTGGGAGGAGATGGAATGCTTGATGTCGGTTGGTTCACACTTGCTCTCCTCCCTCCTGGAAACGTGATAGTTGGACATGTTCCATTGTACAGGGAAGTCTTCTCCTACCCTATTCCCCACAACATTGGCATTGGATTCACCAGCAGAACTTGCTTTGCTCAACAAAAAATATGTCCAGTGCATCCCATAACAGAATGTAACATATAATGGCCAGGGACATTAAAGTAGTCGTCTACCACCAGGTGCATTTGTTCACTGAAGGCGTCAAGGCACCTTATAAATGTCAAATGAGATGTATCGATCAGCGACTTAAGAACAACTATGCAATCCCTCAAGAATAAATTGTCCCTGGTCTTCCTCTATTTATTCCAGAGTATCAAGAACACAAACAATGCTATGATGCGCTGATAGGGTAGCGGAGAGTTGTGCTCGTTCAGGGCAGGTGTAGGTTGTCACAGTGCTTCTACTGTAACTGAACATTCGAAGTGTGCTAGGAATTGAACTACAACAGCTGGCTGTTTTTAAGTGTGATTTCTAAGATTATATCACACCTCGACATTCCAGTATGATTTACATCTGGTGTCTGAATTAGGTGTATCTTCATCATGATAAGTGGAGAATTGATATGGAAAAAGAGAGCAAACATTTGGGGTCACTTGTTTTTGAAAGACAAGCACATTCTTTGTCCATTAAAATAACATCAAATTGATCAGAAATACAGTGTAGACATTGTTAATGTTGTAAATGACTATTGTAGCTGGAAACGGCAGTTTTTTTAAATGGAATATCTACATAGGTGTACAGAGGCCCATTATCAGCAACCATCACTCCTGTGTTCCAATGGCACGTTGTGTTAGCTAATCCAAGTTTATCATTTATCATTTTATATTTTTATTCTGAGAAATGAAGGCTATTCCATGCGAGAAATTGCCAAGAAACTGAAGATCTCGTACAATGCTGTGTACTACTCCCTTCACAGAACAGCGCAAACTGGCTCTAACCAGAATAGAAAGAGAAGTGGGAGGCCTTACTTCCTTATTTTCTTTAGGAATAAAAGTTGAAGTAAAGTACAGATACCCCAAAACGTCACTGGTTGGAGTGTCAGTGTGAGTATGTGTGAGTGTGTGGATAGATTCCAGTGTGTGTGTGCATAAAGTCAAAAAGAGTTTGTGCAAAAAGGGTCAATGCAGATAGCTATTTGGTTAACTATTTAGCAGTCTTATGGCTTGGTGGTAGATGCTGTTCAGGAGCCTTTTGGTCTCAGACTTGGCGCTCCGGAAACGTTTGCCATGCGGTAGCAGAGAGAACAGTCTATGACTTGGGTGGCTGGAGTCTTTGACCATTTTTAGGGCCTTCTTCCGACACCGCCTGGTATAGAGGTCCTGGATGGCAGGGAGTTCGGCCCTACCCTCTGTAGCGCCTTGTGGTCAGATGCCGAGCAGTTGTCATACCAAGCAATAATGCAGATCAAAATGCTCTTAATGGTGCAACTTTATAACTTTTTCAGGATCTGGTATTCAGGACCATAACAATTTTTTTCAGCCTCCTGTGTTGGTGTGTTTGGACCATGATAGGTCTTTAGCAATGTGGACACCGAAGAACTTGAAGCTCTCGACCCGCTCCACTACAGCCCTGTCGATATGAATGGGGGTGTGTTCGGTCCTCTGTTTCCTGTAGTCCACGATAAGCTCCTTTGTCTTGCCCACGTTGAGGGAGAGGTTGTTGTCCTGGCAACACAGTGCACACCCCCTGTATTTGCAGCATAGATCAAGTGGGAACAGAGGACAATGTGCCATTAAGGTTGGAGGACACAGATTCCATCTGGAAGAGCCAGCAGGGCAATGAGACAGCCTGCAGAGGTTTTTACCAATCTGTCCTCTCCAGCACTCAATCCCCGCTAAATTAAATATATGGATGACAGATGCTGCCAATCAGGGATGGGTTAGTGAGGTCAAATCAAGATCCATACGCTGACCTTTTCCTTCGCCGCTTCCTTTCAGAGTACCTATCAGTGCACCAGGGCTATCATTTGGGGCTAATGAGTCTTAATGGTCAGATCCTGGCAGAGACCCATCACTTACACTACAGCTCAGTGCTCGCCAGGCCCAAGCAAGGTTACGTCGCTGTTGACGACCACTCTCAATAAAAATGCTATTATCTCAGCTGATGCAGAACATCAACAGTCCCCCCAACATGAGCCTCCCCAAGTCATTGCTCTTCTTAGTTGTCTGTGTGACATTTAGATCGGCTGTAGGGCAGATGCTGTTCATTTTACAACTTTTGTGTGCTACACCATAAATCCTCACATGGGGATATTTTTCATGTCAGATGTATTGTTCCTAAATGACGAGTCATGATCACGGCCAGCCTTAGTGATTTAGTGGCCAGTTGCGACACAGAGGACCCTGTGCCTCAAATTCACCAAGTTGAAATTGCTTCTCCCTCAGTCATTCTCTTTCTCCTACTGATTACTATTTGTTCATCAAGCTCATGCCATTTTAGCCTGCCACTGGGAATGGGCTCCAGATCATTGGATGTTCGTTTCATCATGTTTACATTCAGGTTGTTTCTGAGGTATCTAAGAAGCTGATTATTTTCATACCATTGTATACCATTGGGTTTTTGCAAATCCTTCCCCTGTGTTTTATCATTCCTATATCAGAATGTACACAAAGATGTGTAAAGTATGACACTACAATTTGGGTCCATTACACAAGCAAAACACATCAGGCCTGCTCTCATGCTTATATTAAGATGGAGCAATGAACTATGAAAATGTCAGCTCTCATTAACATTGAATTCCTTCTCCCTTCAGGAAACAACCTAGTGAAGTGGATATTTATGTCTGTGCTTTATACATTTAGATAATCTACATGTAGGATTCTATTTTTGGCTCGATGCATTTTCCCTGGTTGTGGCCTTGAGAATGGATCTGTGGTGCGGTGCAGGCATTTTTAATAAGCCTTTCTCAGTCTGCCTTGGTTAGTCTCAAAGCCACAGGAATCCCAAACAGCAGCCGCCTGCAGTGCATAACAACTGCTCCAAAACTGATGGAATTGGACAAGTCATTGGAAAAAAATGAATTGTTTTTCATTTAAAGGGGCAGTAGGGGATTGGTATATCTATTCATTCTTTAAAACTTTTAAATTAATCATATATAGCCATTGTTTCTCTGTCTATGAATTTGTGAGTGGTTACATTGCTCTAGCCCCATCCCCCCGCCTGTTTACCAGAAAGTGGCAGGATGACCGCTTTGTTGCTTTTTGAATCCAAGATTGTCCTAGACTTTTCCATGCTTTCCCCTTGTGAGATTCTTCAAGGCATTTTGATTATTGAGGAAATAACTTATATTATATCCAGTAAATCAGAGGCCACATGATATTGCATAATTGTGAATACATACAGTACCTTAAGAAAGTATTCACACTCCATGACTTGTCCCACATTTTGTTATGTTACAACCTGAATTTAAGATGGATTTCATTTAGATTTGTATTATCACTGGCCTACACACAATACCCCATAATGTGAAAGTGATATTATGTTTTTAGACATTTTTGAAATTAATTACAAATGAAAAGATGAAATGTTTTAAGTCAATAAGTATTCAACCCGTTTGTTAATTCAAGCCTAAATAATTTCAGGAGAAGAAATGCTTACCAAGTCACATAAATTGCATGGACTCACTCTGTATGCATTAATAGTGATCTGTAAGGTCCCTCAGTCGAGCAGTGAATTTCAAACACAGATTCAACCACAAAGACCAGAGAGGTTTTCCAATACCTCGCAAAGTAGGGCACCTACTGGTAGATACAAAAAAAGAAAGAAAAGCAGACACTGAATATCCCTTTCAGCATGGTGAAGTTATTAATTACACTTTGGATGGTGTATCAATACACCCAGTCACTACAAAGATACAGGCATCCTTCCTAATTCAGTTGCCGGAGAAGAAGGAAACCGCTCAGGGATGTCACCAATGAGGCCAATAGTGACTTTCAAATAGTAACAGAGTTTAATGGCTGTGATAGGAGAAAACTGAGGATGGATCAACAATATGGTAGCTACTCCACAATACTAACCGTAATGACAGAGTGAACAAAAGGATGCCGGTACAGAATATAAATACAAATATTCCAAAACATTCATCACGTTTGCTATTTACTGTATTACAAAAGTAATATTGCATTTCTTGGTTGACATTTATTAACATTTTAAAGGAGATGTATCTGCTGCTTGGATAGTTCCATGTGAGCCATTTGTTCAATCCCATTCTTTAACTTGGAGACGTGAATCCAACATACAGTGACTTTGGAAAGTATTCAGACCCCTTGACTTTTTTCACATTTTGCTACGATACAGCTTTACTCTAAAATTGATTGTCTGATTTTAAGAAATGTTTGCTAATATACTATACTATAACTGAAATATCACATTTACATAAGTATTCAGACCCTTTACTCAGTACTTTGTTGAAGCACCTTTGGCAGCGATTACAGCCTCAAGTCTTTTTGGGTATGACGCTACAAGCTTGGCACACCTGTATTTGGGGAGTTTCTCCCATTATTCTCTGCAGATCCTCTCAAGCTCTGTCAGTTTGGATGGGGAGCGTCGCTGCACAGCTATTATCACGTCTCTCCAGAGATGTTTGATCGGGTTCAAGTCCGGGCTGTCTTGGCCATTCAAGGACATTCAGAGACTTGTCCCAAAGCCACTCCTGCTTTGTCTTGGCTGTGTGCTTAGGGTAGTTGTCCTGTTGGAAGGTGAAACTTAGCTTCAGTCTGAGGTCCTGAGTGCTCTGGAGCAGGATTACATCAAGGATCTTTCTATACTTTGCTCCGTTCATCTTTCCCTCGATCCTGACTAGTCTCCCAGTCCCTGCTGCTGAAAAACATCCCCACAGCCTGATTGCTGCCACCACCATGCTTCACCGTAGAGATGGTGCCAGGTTTCCTCCAGACATGATGCTTGGCATTCAGGACAAAGAGTTTAATCTTGGTTTCATCAGACCAGAGAATCTTGTTTCACATGGTCTTAGAGTCTTTAAGTGCCTTTTGGCAAACTCCAAGCGGGCTGTCATGTGCCTTTTACTGAGGAGTGCCTTCCATCTGCCCTCTCTACCATAAAGGCCTGATTGGTGGTGCTGTAGAGATGGTTGTCCTGCTGGAATATTCTCCCATATACACAGAGGAACTCTGGAGCTCTGTCAGAGTGACCATCGGGTTCTTGGTCACCTCCCTGACCAAGGCCCTTCTCCCCGATTGTTCAGTTTGGCCGGGCGGCCAGATCTAGGAAGAGTCTTGGTGGTTCTAAACTTCTTCCATTTAAGAATGATGGAGGCCACTGTGTTCATGAGGACATTCAATGCTGCATAAATGTTTTGGTTCCCTTCCCCAGATCTGTGCCTCGACACAATCCTGTCTCGGAACTCTACGCTTGGTTTTTGCTCTGACATGCACTGTCAACTGTGGGACCTTATATAGACAGGTGTGTGCCTTTCCAAATCATGTCCAATCAATTGAATTTACCACAGGTGGACTCCAATCAAGTTGTAGAAACATTTCAAGGATGATCAATGTAAACAGGATGCACCTGAGCTCCATTTCAGGTCTCATAGCAATAGGTCTGAATACTTATGTAAATAAGGTATTGCAGTTGAGTTTTTAAAAAATATATTTGCAAAAATGTCCAAACATGTTTTCGCTTTGTCATTATGGGGTATTGTGTGAAGATTGAGAACAAACATTAATTTAATACATTTTAGAATAAGGCTTTAACTTAACAAAATGTGGAAAAAGTCAAGGGGTCTGAATACTTTCCGAATGCACTGTATATGACTGATAAAGAATTGTAAAATGTAATTTGCTCTGTTAAACTTACCCTTTGGAATGACTTCAATAGCAATAGTGAATGTATTTCATGTTTAAGTGGAGATCTATCAACAATCATTCTCACAATAGCACATTGCTTATAGTCAGTAACAAATATCATAGCTAAGCAAGGCTGGGCTTGGTTAAAACCCTGGATGGGAGACCAAAGGGTAGCTGTAGATGGATCAATTCTCCAGTATGAAGTGCTGCCCAGCCTGTAGTGTTTTTTCTGATAGTGGAGATAATGTTGAAGATCTGACGTTGTTTTAAAGGTATAAAATCAACATATTTTATATAAGGTTTGTCTGTTGAAATTTGGTTACCACGATGACATAATACTGTGGTTGAAATTTCACCCTCAGAACAGTAAAAAAAAAAAAATGTATTTTTCAAGTAGATTCGACTTCACAATACTTTGAGAAATTATGTTGAAACATTGCTAATTCAACAAGTTTGTGCGGAGTGGGCAGTGTTTCTGGTCATGCAAAGATTAGTAGAGGTGGACACACCTGTAGATATGAAACGATTCCAAAGAGTATACCGGTCAGTTAGCACTAAACCCAACGCCGCTAATAGGGACGTAAAGAATAATGTTGATTCACAAATGAATCAAATGGCATACAGAATCAAACCAACATTCACAAATAAATCAGATGGCATACAGAATCAAACCAACATTCACAAATAAATCAGATGGCATACAGAATCAAACCAACATTCACAAATGAATCAAATGGCATACAGAATCAAACCAACATTCACAAATAAATCCAATGGCATACAGAATCAAACCAACATTCACAAATAAATCAAATGGCATACAGAATCAAACCAACATTCACAAATAAATCAGATGGCATACAGAATCAAACCAAGATTCACAAATAAATCAGATGGCATACAGAATCAAACCAACATTCACAAAAACCTGCTCAAATGTATAGGCTCAGTGTCTAAAACGCAAAATGAAGTCTCTGTTTTAGTTAAGCAACTATATCTTTCATTTATTTATTTAACTAGGCAAGTTAGTTAAGAACAAATTCTTATTTACAATGACAGACTACCCCTGCCAAACCCTCCCCTATGGTGTAAATTCGTAATTATGATCATAGAACTCCGATAAATCCACTTGAACGCCCCTCCATCTGGTCATTATAGGAAACTCGACTATCATCCATGAGCTCCGACTTCTCCCACATGATGAACTCGGTCGTCACCTACCAAGGCAATTACCTTGATAACAGGATCTTCGGCAGTTAAATGCAGCAACAAAACATGATTTATTAAAAAAAAAACTATTAATATTGTTTTTGAATACTATAATGTTTTTACAAGTGTACCAGTGTTGCTTCCAAACCTGGGCTCGAACCAGGGACCCTCTGCACACATCGACAACAGTCACCCTTCCAGAATAAGTGACACAAGTGGCTGAAGCCAATATTCCTTAATGCAAAGTGACTCACTGCAGCCCAACATTAGACAGACATGCCGCCATGTACCAGAGAAGGTTGCAGACAGTGGTTGGGTTGTTAGCTATGCAATTGCTTTGCATAGCTGGGAGAGAGAGAGAGAGAGAGAGAGCAGGATCCCAGCTACATTTATTTTCATCATGTAAATATACATAGTATTTACATCCATTACTGCAGGTTTAACCTGGTTTTAATTACAAAAACACTTATAGTAAATAGAGGGCCCAGTGTTAGATAATTTGATGAATGCAGTTCATGGTTGCAGTCATTGCCAGGTCAGATCTTAAGCTTTTCAGCTAGGATATCTTCAAACAGCATTGATGCAAAGCAAAGCCATCCCGGTTCACTGGACTTATCTGGGCGGTGTTTGGAAGCTTGCATCTATTTATTTCAGTCTGTGTTATGCACACTCTGCCTAAGGGTTGATTTACATTTGCACAGTCCAGGAGTCTGTTATTGTAGCCTTTGGAGAAGCTGGCTCTGTCCACTGGTTGGGCATAATAAGCTTGTTGAGCTTAGAGGATAATGATGGTAGACATCTGGAAGCAGCCTCCTCTTCATCTTCATCTCAGACATGATTGCCATACTTATATGTAAAATAACATGTGTAGTGAATAGTTACAAATGGACCATCATCATGTCACACAATGTTAATGCTCCATCATCTTCATCCCACAACATCGGTGCTGTCAGCCTAGCTCAGCTGCATGGCTCTTCACTGGGACAGTCTTTTTCTTGGGATGTTTGGGTTAGAGAAACACAAACCTGTGTGCTGGAAAATCTTTTTAGTGCATAGGTGAAGTTAGGGCTTATGGTGCTCATTTGAATTCCCTGTCTTTTGCAGCTTTTGATAAGCCCTAACTTAAGACTTTTTTGGGGGGATAACAGAGAGAGAGTTAAGAGAGCGATAAGAGAGACAAACAGAGTGGGGAAGCACAGTTGACTTCCTCTGTCATTACTCACACCTGCAGTAGGATGCAATCTCCATAGCAACAAGACTTGGCAACATTGTGCAGAGCTGATATTTGAGGTTGTGATCTTTAACACCCTCTTTCTCTCCTTTTTACTGCAGAGTTACTTGGAAATACAATGCCTTTTTCCACCTTTCCTGTCCTTGTGTTACGGTAACAAGACCACTAGGAAAGTAGATAATGTAAGGCTTTGAGAAGGCAAGGCTGTTCATAACTGAACAAATACGAGTATGGCTTTGTAGAATGATTTCTTGGGCTATATGTTGCCGTGAATCTTCTCCAGGCACCTGCAATCCAAGGTGATTGTGCAAACGTATTATTTATTAAACTGAGTTTAAAGAACACTAAAGCAACCATCAAAATAATACCAAATGAAAGCTATAGTAAGCCAGGCAAACATATCCTGCAAAGAATGTTTATGAAGTCTACATACAATAGGATGTTTTAAAAGCCATTTAATCATAGCCTGCTGTGGTCTTAGTTTCAGCAAAGGGTCTCAGACCACAAGGTGTATGCAAACCCCTCCAGGAAACCCCCATTCGTGGCAGCTTATGTTGCTGGCCAAGTCAGCTGCATTTTATAGGAAGTGCAGCCTCATCATATGCGTTAATAATGAGCCTGATGACCACACAGCCAGAAGTCTCTGCCATGGTTTGCATCAGGTTGCCATCTAGTGGATACAGAAGCGGAGCAAAGCTTTCCAAAAGTAAAGAGGGTTGAAATTCATATTCATAGTCACAGGAAGTTCACTTTCGATGAAAAAGATTCCAAATTGTTCCAGTTGTGAAATCATGTAATGTTTAGAATCACGTGTCAGAAAGAGGCTGGTGGGAGGAGCTATAGGACGACGGGCTCATTGTAATGGCTGGAATGGAATAAATGGGACGGAGTCATGTGGTTTCATGTGTTTGATAACGGTCCATGTACTCCATTCCAGCCATTACAATGATCCCATCCTCTTATAGCTCCTCCCACCTGTCTCCTCTGGTGTCAATGTCAATACTCAACTGCGCACATCATCATCATGCTTATGTGTCCATTCAGTAACATGAACAGTGTAGGAGGGGGAAGTACATGTCCTACAGATTATGGAGAGACCCACTGTGCTGCTCTACAGATGAATTCAATGGAGACCACTTATAACTGCTGGCAGCAATTGTGACTCATTATAACCACTAGTATATCAGCACCACTGTACTACCTTGTCCACAAGAGGTCAAAGAGCCACACTGTGTATATGTGGTAACTATATACACAGTGTGGCCCCTCCATCCAAACACAGTTATCAGTGGTCACCCCCACCAGAGGCTGGTGTCATCATGAGTCATTTGAGGTTGATGGTTTGTGACCAAGAATCTAAGGAACTCTGCCGGCACTCTCTCTCTGCTCTATCTGTGACATTCTCCTTTTCATCCATACATGTTTGGTCATGGGGCACATACACCACTTTTCCTGGTATTTGGGTAATTTGGGGTCTGGAATACAGTGTCGGTGAAACATTTATGGACCTTTGAATCAGACATCTAACTTTCATTGATTGATAAAATAATGACGCATACTGTAGATGCAGTGAGAGAAGATGTATGCATCCAATGTGCCAGATATTTTTTACTCTGTCACTGAATGGAGGAAAATAGCTACTGAAATGTACTCCATACATCATTAAAGCCTCTTTATTTGACCTTCACACCCAAGTCACTATTAGTGTCACAGAAAAAGACTGGATGCCATTCTACTCACTTTCTTAAGCAATAAAACACAGTGCATGTGTCACACACCATACAGGCAGGGGCACTAATGTTGCATTGTGGGTAATACAGTATAATTCACTGGCAAGATAGAAATCGGTAATTCATTAATGTAATCCTAAAAACAATGATGTGCGTGGGATTCACAGACAGTACAGTTATAGTGAGAGTGGTAATGAGCGGCATTATTTTGGTCACCTGGAAATGCAGAAAATGTAAAACTTGTAGTGTATTTGAGGTTTAAAATAGATTCTGACATTTCTAATTTACACTTTGAAATCCCAGACTAGATTATCTCTTAATAATTAACATTTCCTGTTGCTGCAGGATAATTTTCCTGCTGTAGCAAACTGGCTAAAATTCAGACCTTATATCAGTAACTACACATATTGATTGTTTACATCAATGCCATGCATTCTACTTCATAGAATGGGAGCATATACTGTATAGGCCACATGATGGAAAACGGATAAAAGCACTGATGAATCAAACTGCCATAATTGCTAAGGGTTTTTTTCTCATCTTTTCGTGGCCTCTTAAAATTCATATCATTGTAGGTTTTCTTTAACAGACTTTGTTGTCATGGCCACAGTAAAAAAAAAAATGGAAAAAAAGAAAACACATGATCTGTGTCCATAGCAACTGAGTGCATATCAGTGTTGCCAAAAATGGTTTGGGAAAAAGTCTTAAAGAGCAGTGTGATATGTTCTGCGTGCTAGATGCTCAGTGCCTTATGAGCCACATAAAGAGATAAGTAAAACGCCTGTGAAACACAATGTCAGAGTCATGGCAATATATTTTAGATTGAACAATACCACACCAAAAGTCCTCACAGACTCATACAAGCAAACCAAACCATTATACTGTATAGTGTAGCTACATACTGTATGTGTGTGTATATATATATATATATATATATATATATATATATATATATATATATATATATATATATATATATATATATATAGTACAATACACTTATTTGCATGTTGTTGGTTGCTTGTATGTTGATTGGCAAACATTCCCAATTGATTAATGATTGCCTCAGACTGTTGGTAGAGCAGGGAATGGGAAAATGGGCACTTTCTCATGAAAACAGGCGAAGACATCCTTAAGAAGCCTCCGATTCCCTTTCGAAATAATAGTCAGGTGCTATAAATAGAAACCATCCATGATGCCCTCTACTGGAAGATACTTGAAATCACTGATGTGCATGCTGCGCAGCTGAGCATGAGGCTGTGTAGGTTAGACAATGGAGGAGGATATGCTGGGAAACTCTTAAAAAGATAGTAAAGATTATTTCCTAAAAAAATTATTGACATGATACCACTATACCCTTACCTTTGCTTGGTCAGCATCTTTGATATGTTTCCTTCATTATGCTGTAAATTTGGTCATCAGTGAAATGTCAACTAACATTTCTCTCTCCAAGACACCATCAAAGTACCAGCAGCAACTTTAAGCCAATATTGTTTGTCTTTTGATAAAGATGTATCTGTATCTCTTATCATTAGAATACATTGACTTTATGTCTTACTGGCAGATCATTTTGCTTATTTTAACAACAAAAAAATGCTTGATACAAGTGCTTGATTTCAAGATATTTGATCTTAACCCTAATACTACCAACTGGGGTCATTTTGTCATTTAAAAAAAATCAATTTTCCATGACTTTGTCAATCAACTTGTTCTTAATACATCTAAATAATTATTTAGTGTTTCTGTATCATTTTGACCCCAGCCAAAAACACCTAATTCTGCCTATAGTAATTTGATAGATAGAACCTTTACTTGAATCTAGGTTTCTCTGGAGAAATAATAACAAGTTATCCTCCAGACGGTGGAGGGGGACCTGTATCAGATACACAGATCATCTGCATGTACATGCCCAGGATTATACTTTTCTATACATCATATCTGTTTACAAAAACCAGACACCTTGATTTTTTTCCATATCAAAATATGCCAATGGTATACAAAATCTGCCAATGGTATACAAAATCTGTCAATAGTATAAAAACTTGATAGCACTGCTATCCGAACTCAGATATGCTCTGAATCTACACATAGCTGTATTGGTGAGTATTCTCCGAAAAGTTATTCTAGGGCAAATCTAAAAAATTATTTATTTGAATCAAGTTAATCTGGAGACATAATAGTAATTTATACATATCCTCAGAGGGTGGATGGGGACCTGTATCAGTGATGTTGACCAGACAGACAGATCACCTTCAGAGATGGAGCACCTTATGTACTCACCTATGGTTATAACTGTACACAATCTTTATTACCTTACATACTGTATACGCTTAGTTGCAGTCAAAAATGCTCATACAAGTCTGTCAGTCGTATGAATACTTGGTAGAACTGTAATGCAGAAACCAGCTACCCTCTGCTATGAATTGCTCTATTGGTATGTATTCTCCCCAAAATAGTTATTCTACTGGAAATGTTATATAAATACCAGAATTCCTATAATATCCTCCAATATTCTATATGTGCAACTTGTTATGGTATTTAGGTCGCTATAAAATTTGGTTTGAAGTGACAATGAGGATTTAGGCATGCTTTTTAGCATCCTGCTATAGGCCCTACCACTCCCCTTGTTTTACTAGCAGAGATGCTAATGCTGGCTGCAGGGTAAGTAAATAAAAAAAACTAAGCCATATTTTTGGTCATTGCCTCTCAGGATCATTGGATGAACCTTTTGTCAATAGAATTATGGATTTAAAATTTGGTGTACCACCCCTTTAAATTCAGTTTTTACTACTAAATGCTAAAATGCATATTTAGTAAAAAATTCAAAAAACGAAATGATACTACAATCAAATGATGATTAATCAGGTTTTTAGTGCTAATGTGGATTGCCCTTTGGAAAAAAGCTGCACGTTATCTAAGGGAAACTAACTGGCAAATTAACTGTACTTTTTGTTTTGGTATTTTCTTTTCTTTCAGATAACATTATTTACATGTCTAAGGATGTTTTGATAATAATTAAGTTGATATTTTGGTATGATTATTGCTTTTTCAAATAGTTTCTTTTTTGGGTCAAGCTGGTAATCCATGTATGAAAAATATGTTGGCAGTATGAGGGTTAATAAGATGTCTTACCAAGACAAGTTATCTTAGATCATTGGCAGATAATTTAGATTACTTCAACCTAAAAAATGCGCTCTCTCTCTCTCTCTCTCTCTCTCTCTCTCTCTCTCTTTCTCTCTGCTGTGTCCTCCTTCACATCTCTCTCTCTCTCTCTCTCTCTCTCTCTCTCTCTCTCTCTCTCTCTCTCTCTCTCTCTCTCTCTCTCTCTCTCTCTCCCCCTCTCCCTCTCTCTCAGGGCATCATTAGAGAGAATTACCTGGGCTCCCCAGGAAAGCTTAATCAAGCCTCCACTTGAATAAGCGCCTCTTCGTTTGCAGACAAAAGGTTTGACTGAAAATCCCCCCTATCTAAAGACAATCATCTCTTAATTTCTTCAACAATTAGAGGAAGGGACCTGGGAGCCAGCAGGGTCTATAGTGAGGTCTGTGGGTTGGTTGTTTCAGGCTTTTTCTCTGGAGGCCAGGCTGGCTGGCTGTTACCAGACAGCAGAGAACAGCTCAGAGGAAAAGGCTATTGGTTGTGGAGATGTCATAATAGTCCTCAGGATAAGGCTGTGGAGCAGAGAGTTACCTTTTGGGTACTCTCCCATGTCCACAGGTAACTTAAAAGGCATTTAGAAGATGAATTACTGATAATGTGGGTGATGCATTATTCAGTGAAGACTATACATTTTTAAATAGGCTTGTCAGCAAATATTTACTATCATAATTCACAATTTGACAGTGGTTTTACTTTCTGTCAGACCTCTGCAGCATATACTGTATCACTGCATCTCTCCAAAGCCATTTGTCTTATGTTGGGCAGAATGTCTAGCTGTTACCCTGAAGTTCTCCACTTAGTGGAATGTAAAGAATCGTTGCTCACAGGCTTTTACTCTACTAACCGTACTCTGGAAAGGTGTGTACTGACCCTACTCTGGAAAGGTGTGCACTGACCCTACTCTGATAAGGTGTGCACTGACCCTACTCTGATAAGGTGTGTACTGACCCTACTCTGGATAGGTGTGCACTGACCCTACTCTGGAAAGGTGTGCACTGACCCTACTCTGATAAGGTGTGCACTGACCCTACTCTGGAAAGGTATGCACTGACCCTACTCTGATAAGGTGTGCACTGACCCTACTCTGATAAGGTGTGTACTGACCCTACTCTGGATAGGTGTGCACTGACCCTACTCTGATAAGGTGTGCACTGACCCTACTCTGATAAGGTGTGTACTGATCCTACTCTGATAAGGTGTGCACTGACCCTACTCTGGAAAGGTGTGCACTGACCCTACTCTGATAAGGTGTGTACTGACCCTACTCTGGAAAGGTATGCACTGACCCTACTCTGATAAGGTGTGCACTGACCCTACTCCGGAAAGGTGTGCACTGACCCTACTCTGGAAAGGTGTGCACTGACCCTACTCTGATAAGGTGTGCACTGACCCTGCCCATACAATTGGAACCTTAGTGCTTTGGCATGCGTGAAGAGGAAGAGATTTCCATCCTCTCCAAAATGGGATGAGTGAAACAGCAGCGACATTTTCATGATCTAATCAAACCATTCATTTATTCTAGTTTATAACTAAAATGATGACACACTGCACATTCCCATTTATTTTGACTAATTACGTTGGTAACCAGTTTACAATAGCAATAAGGCACCTCGGGGGTTTGTGATATACGGCCAATATACCACGACTAAGGGCTGTGTCTTAGCACTCCGCGTTGTGTCGTACATAAGAACAGCCCTTAGCCGTGGTATATTGGCCATATACCACACCTCCTCTGGCCTAATTGCTTAAATCTACCACTACCTTTCTAAATTGTCTGTAATGAAGGGATTATAATCAAGGGCAACGTTGTTCCTCAGACACTACTGAATACAGTCGTATGCAAAAGTTTGGGCACCCCTCTGAGGCTGCATAATAATTTACTCTGTCGTCACAGAAAATGATCACAGTGGCATGCCAGTCATTTTCTAATATCATTCTGTTATATGTCATTCTGTTGATTTGAATACCTGTAACTACTTAGCACTGATTAATTGGAACATACAATTGGTTTGGTGAGCTCATTAAGCCTTGAACTTCATAGACAAGTGCATCCAATCATGAGAAAAGGCGAAGGATGGTGAGAACGGTCAAAAACAGCCCACAGACCACCTCCAAAGGCCTACAACATCATCTTGATGCAGATGTTGTCACTGTGCATCGTTCAACAATTCAGCGCACTTTGCACAAGGAGAAGCTGTACGGGAGAGTGATGCGGAAGAAGCCTTTTCTGCACACACGCCACAAACGCACATTTGGACAAGCCAGCTTCATTTTGGAATAAGGTGCTGTGGACTGATGAAACAAAGATTGAGTTATTTGGTCATAACAAGGGGCGTTATGCATGGCGGCAAAAGAACACAGCGCTCCAAGAAAAACACTTGCTACCCACAGTAAAATTTGGTGGGGGTTCCATCATGCTGTGGGGCTGTGTGGCCAGTGCCGGTACTGGGAATCTTGTTAAAGTTGAGGGTCGCATGGATTCCACTCAATATCAGCAGATCCTTGGGAATAATGTTGAAGAATCAGTCACAAAGTTGAAGTTACGCCGGGGCTGGATATTTCAACAAGACAACGACCCAAAACACTGATCAAAATCTACCCGGGCATTTATGCAGAGGAACAAGTACAATGTTCTGGAATGGCCATCCCAGTCCCCAGACCTGAATATCATTGAGAATCTGTGGGATGATTTGAAGCGAGCTGTCCATGCTCGGCAACCATCAAACCTAACTGAACTGGAGATGTTTTGTAAGGAGGAATGGTCCAAAATACCTTCATCCAGAATCCAGACACTCATTAGAGGCTATAGGAAGCGTCTAGAGGCTGTTATTTTAGCAAAAGGAGGCTCTACTAACTAGATTTTTCTGTTGGGGTGCCCAAATATATGCACCTGTCTAATTTCGTTTTGATGCATATTGCACATTTTCTGTTAATCCAATAAACCTCATTTCACTACTGAAATATTACTGTGTCCATCAGTTATTTGATAGATCAAAATGAAATTGCTGATCCAAACACCCAATTATTTATAAATGGAAATCATGGAAATTGTCAGGGGTGCCCAAACTTTTGCATACGACTGTATGTGGTCGAAAAGTGGCAGAATTTCCCTTTAAGACTACATGAAGGGTTCTCTCTGTATAATGTGCTCATGACTGTAGTTTGATGAGTTTGATAGTGAGTTACAGTGATCAGGAAGTCATACAACTACATTGCACTACCCATATCAGACATGCAAATTAGGGGTAGCAGATCCCCTGTGTGTGTGTGTGTGTGTGTGTGTGTGTGTGTGTGTGTGTGTGTGTGTGTGTGTGTGTGTGTGTGTGTGTGTGTGTGTGTGTGTGTGTGTGTGTGTGTGTGTGTGTGTGTGTGTGTGTAGACCCCCTAACCCCTGTGTTCAGTGTGTGGACTGAGAACTCAGTGGTGCTGACGGTGGGAATGCAGCCTGGCTAATCCCAGCAGAGAGCTCTGCACTGCAGAGGAGATGCTTTAGCAGATCTCCCCTCATCCGTGTGAGTGCCGCTGGCGGCTGGTGTGGAGAAGAAATCCGGTACTGGATAAAGAGTGCGCCAGCCATGTTGATTTAGCTGAGGATTTTCAAACAGAGGGGAGGAACTCCGCTAAAATAACCAGCAACAAAGCACACAGAGACGGCTGCTGTCCTTCCTCTGACAATGGCAGACTAAGGCGTCACTAAATATCAGGGGACAAATGGCCAGACAAGGCAGAAGGGTTCAGAGTAACTCTGGCACACCCTTTATCTAGTGTGAATATGCTATTAAAGAGTTTCCATCATGTTTTACACAACTATTCCAAAACAATGTAACACATTTATTGTTTTTGCTCTGTACTCCAGCACTTTGAGTTTGAAATGATAGGTTAGAGTGCAGACTGTCAGCTTTCATTTGAGGGTATTTTCATCCATATCGGATGAACCGTTTAGAAATTAAAACACTTTTTGTATATAATCTCCCCATTTTAGGGGACCAAAAGTATTGGGACAAATTCACTTATGTGTATTAAGTAGTAAAAACTATTTTGTCCCATATTCCTATCACGCAATGACTACATCAAGCTCTACAAATTTGATGGATGCATTTGCTGTTTGTTTTGGTTGTGTTTCAGTTCATTTTGAGCCCAATGGAAATTAATGGTAAATAATGTATTGTGTCATTTTGGAGTCACTTTTATTGTAAATGAGAATAGAATATGGTTCTTAACACTTCTACATTCATGTGGATGCTACCAAAACAAACAGCAAATGCATCCAACATGTTTGTACAGTCACAAGCTTAATGTGGTCATTGCATGCTAGGAATATGGGACCAAATACTAAACCTTTGACTACTTTAATACACATGAGTGAACTTGTCCCAATACTTTTGGTCCCCTAAAATGGGGAGACTATATACAAAAAGTGTTGCAATTTATACAAGGTTCATCCGATATGGATGAAAATACCCTCAAATGAAAGCTGACTGTCTGTACTTTAACATCGTGTATCACTTCACATCCAAAGGGCTGTAGTACAGAGACAAAACAACAAAAAATATGTCAGTCTTTTGGAGCTCACTGAGTGTACAAAACATTAGGAACACCTTCCTAATACTAAGTTGTATTAACTTGCCTTAAGAACAGCCTAAATTTGCCGGGGCCTCTACAAGGTGAAGAAGCGTGCCACAGGGAGGCTGGTCCATGTTGACTCCAGTGCTTCCCACAGGGGTGTCAAGTTGGCTGGTTGTCCTTTGGGTGGTGGAACATTCTTGATACACATGGGAAACTGTTCAATGTAAAAAACCCAGTTCTTGACACACTCAAACCAGTGCACCTGGCACCTACTACCATACCCCTTTCAAAGGCACTTAAATCTATTGACTTTACCATTAACCCTCTGAATGGCACACATACACAATCCATGTTTCAATTGTCTCAAGGTTTAATAATCCTTCTTTAACTACACCCTACACTCATTGAAGTGAATTTAACAAGTAACATCAAGATGCTTTCATCTGGATTCACTGGTCTATGTCATGGAAGGTTGTTCCTAATGTTTTGTACACTCAGTGTATGTATCTTCACAATTATGTTTGTTTGCGTCCACCAACCTGAGAAAGTTATATCTACTCTGATGTATTCCCCATTAAACCCTGGTAATAATGTGACTAGGGTTGCAAAGGGTTTGAAACTTTCCGGTAAATTTCCTGAATTTCTCCGGAATTTTTCCAATGGAAGTTAAGCCCTGGAATGTGTTAGCTTATAACAGTGAACCTTTTTTGTGGGATACACATAAGGCAATTCTAAGTCTTGTGGCATATTTTGGTTAAACTATCCCCAATTCAATGGAATTGCAACCCTCTGCATGCACAGTGCATTCTTCCATCACATGTACAGCTGATTCTCAAGATCTTGCACACTAGTGAGATGCTTTTGAGCCCACACTACTACACTGTCTGAGCCAAGATGCTTTCTGGTAAGTTTTGATTTGTCACAACTTCGGCCGAAGTTGCTCCCTCCCCTGGGTCGGGCAGCTGAAGGCGGTCAACGTCACCGGAATACTAGCCACCACTGATCCATTGCACAGTTTTCGTATGTCCCGTTCCATTCACACCTGGTTCCCATTTCACTAATTGTATGTTCGTTACTTATTCCCTCTGCTCCCCCCTGGTTCTTGTCTGAGATTGTTTCACGTTGGATGTTTGTTCGATTGTCGTTATTCTCGTTGAGATTAAAAATAGTACCAGTATCCTGTCTCCCTGCGCCTGCTTCCACCACTCCACCCTATTCGCATTCAGTCACATGATTACAATACTGGTTGGGGTGAATATATTTTATATGACATACATTTTTTACGAATGTATTTCTAATCTTTACAGGAAAATGCCACTATCTGATGTGTGGAGACATTTCACTGCAGTTAATGTAGAAGGAAAAGCTGTGTACATTTGCAAAGACTGTGCCAAACCATATGTGAAGAATGCAACATAGATGCAGAATCATCTGGCCAAGTGCATAAAGTTCCCTCAGCACTCACAACAAGCAACCTCTGACAAAAGTCCCTCTACTTCTATTCAAGGTGAAAATGATGAATCAGACACCTTACCGATAGCAACAGCTCATGGTCCTCCTGGAATCAGACGTTTTGTTGACTCAATGGAGGAGCGTAGTCAGAGAAATGCTGATGAATGTCTTGCTCAAGCTGTGTATGCAACTGGTTCACCTCTGATGTTCACAGGCAATGTGTATTGGAAGAGATTTCTGAATGATCTTCGCCCAGCATACACCCCTCCAACAAGACATGCTTTATCTACTCATTTGCTGGATGCAGAGTTCAACAGAGTTCAAGTGAAGGTCAAGCAAATCATAGAGAAAGCAGACTGTATTGCAATCATCTCTGATGGGTGGTTGAATGTTTGTGGGCAAGGAATAATTAACTACATCATCTCCACCCCTCAACCAGTATTCTACAAGAGCACAGACTGAGAGCTGAATGCAGTCATCAATGACCTTGGACCACAAATACTGCGAACATGAAGGCTGCTTGGTCTAAAGTGGAGGAGTCCTACGCTCACATCAAAAAGCATGAAGCCCATACACGCCACAGCGTATATGTTGGACCCCATGTATGCTGGCAAGAGCATCCTGTCTGGTGCAGAGATCAACAAGGCCTATGGTGTCATCACTACTGTGTCTCACCACCTTGACCTGGATGAGGGCAAGGTTCTTGGCAGTCTGGCGAAGTACACTTCCAGGCAAGGGCTTCTGATGGAGATGCAATATGGCAGTCGTGCCAACATATCTCATCAGCCACCTGGAGGAAGGGACTTTGTGGATCTGAGGCTCTTTCCCCTGTTGCCTCCATCATCCTCCAAATCCCACCAACATCAGTTGCCTCAGAGCGCAACTGTTTCTTGTTTGGGAACACACACACCAAAGCACGCAACAGGCTGACCAATACAAGGGTTGAAAAATTGGTGGAAAATCTGAGGCTTTTTGAGCCTGACAATGAGCCATCCTCAACAAGGTTGGAAAGTGACAGTGAAGATGAGGCCTCATAGTCTGATGTTCAAGAGGTGGACATTGATGAGGTCCAGGGAGAAGACATGGAAGCCTGAGAGGAAGACAAACAAGCTTTAGTTTCTAGACTATAATTTTACAGATGTCTGATAAAAACGTTTTGGGAGATGCGATGGATCATTGGGGATCATTCAATATTCCCTTTCTTTTGTTGTTCAGTGAAATCATCCCATGTGAAAAGTCAATTAATTTAATTAAAGTACAATTCGTAACTAAATCGTTTTTTTATTTCTATTGGAAGGATTTAATTATTTGCAATTATGTCAACTTATGAGGTAAAAGGTTTATGTTTATGTATCCATATGATATGGTAAATATAGCCAATGCAAAATGTTTTGCATTTGCATATATTTCTGTTAATTCACATATATTCCTGTTAATTCCCAAATATTCCCGTTAATTCCCACGGAATGTTTCCACATCTGAATATTCCCCAAAATGTGCAACCCTAAATGTGACCCATGGGATAATGATACAAAGACATCTTGAGAGTGAAGAATACCCCCAACCCCAAACCCTCACCCCCCCGCCCACTGTTTTTATACTAGCCCCATAAAAGGAGTTTAATGAATGTATCTTTCTCTCTCTCTGCATTTATTCCTTTTACCTTTTGTCTCTCAAGCAATGTAAATGCCTGGATGCATTTTGTTATCTAGTCTACGTCATTCGTTACATTAATAGCGACTCAATCATTCACCACTATCAACACAGAGTTCATAAAAATTATGCCATAGGAAAGATTCATTTTGTATGACGAGTAATACTTTCCATGCTAATATAACATCACCCCATTGACAAAAGGCCTTTAAGCACTGCTTGGGCCCATGCTTTGTGAAACAAGAGAAATGTAAAATAAGTTGTGCACTGATAGAATAGTCATGATATCCCATTTAGCCATAATGAACTGTCAATGCATATTTCCCTACATATTAAATAATGTGGCAACATCCATGTTCAAACAGGTAAGCCCTTAGACAATCAGTTTGCTGTCTAGTGAAGCAGAGTGGAGGGAGAGTTGACAGGTAGTGTGTGCTGGAATGCATAGCTGAGCCACACCTGTGGGAATCATCTCTAGCCATTCCTGGGACCTGGCCAAGCCCCTTTTACCCCATTGGCTAATCTTCCAGTGACAGACAAACAGAGATCAGTGACTGTGCAGATATATTGAGGTCTGACTGAGAGCCAATAGGAGGGAGCATAGCACCAGGCGTTAGGTGGGGCCATAGTAAAATAAAACTCACTGTGGTGTTTCCTAAAGTCACTCTGCCTTTGGGATGTGGATGAGTACTTAGTGGATACATCCATGACTGGTCAAGCCCACAAAGATTTTCCTCAAGCAGACTGAATACTAATATAGATGATTGCCTTCTGGAGAATTGTTGATAGTGAAACTCTCGTGAACGACAGCTTCACTCTCTCACGACTACTTTCCAGCTGTTTGTCAGAGCTGGCTGGATGTCCTGGACCTGATCTGAATGGCCACCACTGAGAAGGTGATGTGAAGACGGAGAGTGGTAAATCTGAGTGTGTGAGATATCCAAAGAGGTTAAGGTCAGATGTGTTTTAGGTTGGATGTTGGATGTGTTCTCAGTACAGTACCTTTCTCCAATGTGTTGTTAGACTGTTATGTTGTCGACCACATCTCCTTATCACTTTTCCAGCCCAGCTATCTATTCTGTATCCGTTGGACGGAGAACTGATAAGGGCATGTGTCTGACACTTTCCGCCAATGATAGAGAGAGCTGGACACTATGGTACCACAACGGAAAACTCACACCTGTTCAGCAGCAGTATTACTACATTACCTGTATCACTAACTGAAGGTATGTCTACTCCAGGCTCAATGTGCTTCAACCTATTCATAACACTTGTTTGCTTATTTTTCTGAGAAAACTCATAATTGTATCTGAAAAAAAAAAACAACAGCCTTGAAGCAATTCTCATAATGGAGGTATTTTTAATATCCCTTCATTTCTCTTGTTTGCGAACCATGTGGTGACTCAAACTAGCATTGACAGAAACTTTATTCTGTATAGAGGTCAATCTTCTATCATTATGTATCAGCAATGATTATATGATCACATAAGAATTGTATGCTTTATAAAAACCAATAACAATCCAAGTCCTCCAGCCACATAAAAGGTTAAGATTAGCTAGGAGAGGCATAAAACAGATGCACAATCTGGAATCTGAATGAGCAAATTAGCCCCCTTTACTCACGCTTTCCTAGCTAATCTTAACCTTTTATGTGGCTGGAGGACTTGGATTGTTATTGTATATTGTCTTATGTGATCACATAATCAATGCGTAATGATAAACATGATAAAAGTGAGTAAAGGGGGCTAATTTGCTCATTCAGAAACCAGATTGTGCATCTGTTTTATATTCTAATGTAATTCAGAAGGCTGGACCTAGAGTAAAGACCCTCTACACAGCTACAGGTTGGAGACAACATGGGCCTCTAATTCAAAGTTCACTGCATGAGTAGATTGCCTGCCACACACAGGGGAGACTGAGCTGGAGATGGGTCCTATGAGAGAGAGAGCATTCCTAAGACTGTGGTGACAGGCATTATTTCAGAGCAGCAGCGCAGACAATCCGGTTTGACATACATAAAGGCCCCAGGGCACACATGAAAGGGTTTTTTTCCAAAACCCAAAGCACCCTTCAAATCATGGTGTCTAGGTTGATGTAATATTTCAATGATGCATGAGTGTCATGATGTCGAAACTAATTAATAAAAGATGAGAAGATGCTCTGTGGTTTTCAGGTAAACATGATAGATATACTGCTGAAAGTGATGACAATAAAAACCTAATTGATGTGTTTGTTTACTCTTTAATCTCTGTATTAACTGGGTGAATCAAATGTACTGTAATTTGATATTACTGAATACTGAAACATTTTTCTTTCAATTTCATAGTTATGCATTTTATTTTTTCATCTCTGAATTCCTTGTAGCTATACTAGTTACAGCATCAATTTGTTAGTATCATGCACACAAGTTGAATTGGCCAATGGCTGAACAAGCATACACACCATTGATATTTCCAAAAATATATGCATTTTCTATTTAGATTTAGTGTGACAGATAAGAACAAAGAGCAGTTTAGTCCAGGTGGTTTATGCATTTCCAGTACTAGACTGCAACTATGTCTGTAAACACAAGAGGGTATTGTTCCACAACCTATGGATTTTCCTTTCATTTTCATTGGGATTCAAACATAGAGTACAAAGTGATACACGTAGTACATATGCAGTACATAAAATAATAATACACATACTAAAATAATTATCCTTTTAAGGATAATGAACGCAGTCATACATTTACATTGTTTTAACTTAGCAAACGCTTTTATCCAGAGCGACTTACAGTGCATTCATCTTAAGATAGCTAGGTGGGAAAACCACATATCACAGGCATAGAAAGTAATATTTTCCTCAATAAAGTAGCTATCAGTAGAGTCAGAGCTAGAAAGGTGGGGTCAGGTGCAAGTGATGGTTCAGGTTTTTTAATCTTAGATTAGCAATATGTAACATAATTATCAAGCATCTCAAACACACAAGATCAGTCAATGTCACTAGGTGGACAGCTTTTTAGAAATACAGATTATTACTTCAAGCACTGTCAGTCAAGTGAAGGGCTCTTTACCTGTGCCCTTGCTAATTTTGTCCTTTGAGGGCCAGGTAGGGCCAGGTATTATTGTATTTGTATTTATTATGGAGCCAAGGCAGCAGCTACTCTTCCTGGGGTCCGGCAAAATGAAGGCAGTTATACAATTTTAAAAACATTACAGTACATTCATGACAGGTATTATAATTAAATCACATAAGCTATATATCATTACTAATGCAGAATGTTTTATATAGCCGCCTGATTAAAAAAACAAAACATGAATGTCTTCACTAAAGAATGGTGAACTCCTTTTCAACTGCAAGGTCTTATCTTGTGGTTATATTACATCATAGGCTACTGACAAGATATTCCATACAGAAATACAAATGCACAGACCCTTAAAACACCATGGGAAATGGCAGTGAAAGGGAGTTGTGTAATATTCACACCTGTACTCAAATATTGTTGAAAATCTCGTTACGCAACAGTCTTATACTGTTTTACAAAGCACCTGCTCACACAGACCTACGAATTAAAAAGCATGATGTGAAAAAGGCATGCTTAAATTGGAACTGTCGGCACATCCTTTCTTATTCTTCCCATGGTAACCATGGGAACCATATCAAGAGGTGACAGTCTCCTAATTTAGAGTTTGATTTTGCTGCACATAATGCAATTGAAATGTTGCACCTGTGGAGAAAGAGTATTTATGAAAATAA
Organism: Thymallus thymallus; assembly: GCA_023634145.1. NCBI lineage: Eukaryota > Metazoa > Chordata > Actinopteri > Salmoniformes > Salmonidae > Thymallus > Thymallus thymallus. Next base: position 24,063,262 of record CM042413.1, read on the forward strand.
ACATGTGCACTCTGTTATAATTGCCCTGACAGATGTCTATCAGAGTTGATACTTATCCAGGGGAGAGCATGGTGATCTGTATGTAAGTCTCTGAATGAATATGGTAATATCCTTTACCAGATTAGGTGATTAGGAACATTGAGATATAGTCATCAAATTTGAACAGAGTATACTCTTTAGGACTGCTCTATGTACAATATTGTCAGAGTAAAGAGTTGTTGTTGGATAGATACAAATGTAAGCCCTCCAGTCTACATGGATCTGTCCATGGATCAAATGATGAGAGATTTAGTGAGACAGTGAGGGGTGTCTAGATTCAGGCTAAACTCACTGGACAGACATTTGGTATTTTACGTAAATCTTTGCACCTCCAATAAGTAAGATATGTTATGTTTGATACAGAGGAGGCTGGTGGTCGCTGGTGGTCGGAGCTATAGGAGGATGGGATCATTGTAATGGCTGGAATGGAGTAAATGGAACAGTATCAAACACATCGAACATATGGAAACCACATGACTCCGTTCCATTCATTCCATTCCAACCATTACAACACGAGTATCCTCCTATAGCTCATCTCACCAGCCTCCTATGGTTTGATATGGTTACTAATGACAGAAGGTTTCTTAAGACAGAAACGATAGAAGGGAGGTTGGTCGGGGAGGATGGGTGGACTTATACCGCGACAGACTAGCAATTTGAAGGTTGCGTGTTTGAGTCACGTTGGGGACAACTGTAGCATTGTAGCTAACCTTAACCCAATTCACCTAACCTTTGTTGTTTTAATTCTCTTAACCTTTTATGTAAATTCTCCTAACCTTTGTCGTTAGTTCTCTTACCCACCAAAGTAAATTCACCCCATAACCCTCTTTTGTCATTACAACCTGGTCTCAGAGAAAGACGTATAATACAAGATATTTAATACTATATAATATTAAGTGAATCATCCAATTCGTATGCTATTGTACAACCGGATGAGAAGTATGATACTATACATCCTCTAATCCACATTTTATCGTATGACCACTATTTGATTCATAATGTGAAGTAACATAACCTACTGTTTCATACTAAATGACGAATCCAGATTTACATACCAGATCTTACGAATTGCCCGGTTGCTAAATTCTGAGGAGGCTGTGGAATCATGTGGTGGATTTTGGGCCGTGAGCTGATAGGCCAGACAGCCACAGCGTTCTCTCTTTAATTAGAGATGCAAGGATGAAAACCCATCACCATGACGACACAATGATAAGATAAAGGAAATAGGAAGATTGGTGAGTGGATGTCTCTTCAAGAAACTATAAGGGCACACAGCTTGGTATCATTTCATATACATTTTGGATGAGACAAATCTGTAAAATGCGGGCCCAAGTAATTCAGTTGACATTTCCATTGACTCGTGTTGACATAATCAGCCACAATCCCCTCCTTTGTTAATGCAGTTTGTGTCTTGGAGTGAAATAATCTGCACCTAATAGCTATAATTACAGGTGCAGGATTTTAATTTGACTAGTTTCTCACAGCAGGAAAATATTCCTGCAGCAACAGGAAATGTGAATTATTGTTTGGATTATAATTAATGGACAGTTTTTGTAGGGGTTGCTACATTTTTAGTTAAGGCAAATCAAGGCTGAAATGTTTAAGTGGAAATGACTAACTTTAGAAGCATTTTTAGATAGATAGATAGATAGATAGATAGATAGATAGATAGATAGATAGATAGATAGATAGATAGATAGATAGATAGATAGATAGATAGATAGATAGATAGATAGATAGATAGATAGATAGATAGATAGATAGATAGATAGATAGATAGATAGATAGATAGATAGATCATAATAATAATCATAATACAAAACATTGATGATAACATGATTAAATTCAAGGAAGTTCAAGGATGTGGAATCAACTCCTCACTTTTAAGTATGAAAGAGAACAGTGAAAGAGCAAGCACCTTAAATTGAATGGGTGAAACACCTCTCCATCCATACTAGCTAAGAGCAGACCACCCACTGGTGATTGGAGCACCCCACCACCATCTGCTCCCATGCTAAGCGTTCAGCAGCCAGGGCGCCCACTCCTTCACACAGCACGCCACACCTAGCAGCAGGCTTCTCAGACCCTTATCATGCATCCTAATACCAACCATCACATTACAGGGCCTCGGGCTGAGACACTGACTCACTGACTCCACTGAAGTGATCCCAGAACAGGGTTATCATCTGTAGGATCTGGCCTGGGTTAAAATAATATTGGTTTTCTTTCAGATACATAAGCTGCACTTGATTGCACTTGACTGGCGCAACGGAACCAATGGAATTACCATAAGTGCAAACCCTTATCATCTGGCACTCAAGCGGCTGACTTAGTCAAACAGTCAGTGTAAAGTACTATTTGAACCCAGGTATGGTTCAGGGGCTATTGGCTTCACTAATCACAAGATGTAGTTCGGGAGAGACTCTGTCAACATACCAAAACATCTATTAAAGGGCAACTCTGCCACTTTTCAACCTCATATTCATTATCTCCAGAAGCAAACTAGTGTCTACATATGAGAAAACTGCACAATTCTACAATATAAATAAATTATAGGTGATCACTATGAGATTCGTGGTGACGTGGGGAGCTAGAAAAACCTTTCTTCTTTTCTATTTAACCACATATCATAGAAACATACTGTTTACACATACATAGACACTGGTTTGGTGCTGGTGATAATGAATATGAGATTGAAATGTGGCGGAGTTGCCCTTTAACATGTAGCCTACTACTGTACATGCTGGCCATAACCCTGTATAGGCCACCAAAGCACTGCCCACTTTCTTTACTGATTTCTCTGAACTATTGTCTATTGTCCTTGAGAACAATGGTAAAATCATTGTGTTGGGTGATTTTAATATTCATGTTGACAAAGAGACTGACTCCAAGGCCATTGAATATATTCATCTTTTGAGCTCTATGGACTTTATCCAACATGTTACTGGGCCCACCCTTAACTGCGACCATACTCTGGACCTGCTTATTACCAAGGGGCTTTCTATTGACATAAACACTATTGTTGATGTTGCTTTATGTAATCACCACTGTGTAGTTTTAATTACCTTGTTGCCCATAGCACAGGGTAGTACTGAACACATTATTAAGAAACACTATCTTACCTCTGAAGTTGCTACAGATTTTACGAAACAATACTCCATCACTTATTCTGCCTTTCTCTAGTGATCATTTAGTTGATAACTTTAATAGCAAATTAAGGGCAACCATTTATGCCATAGCTCCAGTAAAGTTCAAAAATGCCACATCCAAATCGAAGAGCCCCTTGGTTGAGTGAGGAAACTGTAAGTAATCTAGATTCTTCAGCTCATAGCAATGTTTGGCCAATCTCCAACCTTCCATTATTTAGCAAAATTCTAGAGAAATTGGTTTTCAAACAGCTCAATTATTTTATAAGTGCCAACTGTATTTAAAAAAAAATCCAATCTGGTTTTACTGCCCACCACAGGACAGAGACAGCCTTAGTTAAAGTAGTACATTTTCTTAGAGCCAACACAGATGCCAACATCTCTCTGTACTCTCAACGTCAACAGTGAAGAGGTGACTCCGGGATGTTGGCCTTCTAGGCAGAGTTGCAGAGAAAAAGCCATATCTTCCTCTGTCCAGTGTCTGTGTTCTTTTGCCCATCTTAATAATTTATTTTTATTGGCCAGTCTGAGATATGGCTTTTTCTTTGCAACTCTGCCTAGAAGGCCAGCATCCCGGAGTTGCCTCTTCACTGCTAACGTTGAGATTGGTGTTTTGCGGGAACTATTTAATTAAGTTGCCAGTTGAGAACTTGTGAGGTGTCTCTTGCTCAGTTGTGCACCGGGGCCTCCCATTCCTCTTTCTATTCTGATTAGAGCCAGTTTGCGCTTTTCTGTGAAGGGAGTTCCTTGGCAATTTCTCGCATGGAATAGCCTTAATTTCTCAGAACACGAATAGAATGACGAGTTTCAGAAGAAAGTTATTTGTTTCTGGACATTTTGAGCCTGTAATCGAACCCACAAATGCTGATGCTCCAGATACTCAACTAGTCTATGGAAGGCCAGTTTTATTTCTTCTTTAATAAGCACAACCATTTTCAGCTGTGCTAACATAATTGCAAAATGGTTTTCTAATGCAAAAGGATTTTCTAAATGATCAACTTGGATTAGCTAAAACAACGTGCCATTGGAACACAGGAGTGATGGTTGCTGATAATAGGCCTCTGTACGCCTATGTAGATATTCCATAAAGAAATCAGCCGTTTCTAGCTACAATAGTCATTTACAACATTAACAATGTCTACACTGTATTTCCGATCAATTTGATGTTATTTTAATGGACAAAAATGTTGCTTTTCTTTAAAAAACAAGGAATTTTCTAAGTGACCCCAAACTTTTGAACGATACTGTAAATAAAGCTTGATTTGATTTGATTTGTTGGGGCTAGCTCTATCAATAGTGTTGTGGTGCCTAGCTAACAGTTACTATGGTTTGTCACATAATTGGACCACTGGTGGCTCTAATTACCTCAAGTGCTGACGTCAGACTCAATCCCACAAATGACAAGAGGCCAGCACTCCCATTGTAGAGAGGAGGAAAATAATGGAAGAAACACATTTTTTTTTACTTCATTATATTTCAGGAGACACACAAAATAAAGGGTCCTCAATTGATTAATAAAATAATGACACTCCACGGTGCTTAAACAATTACCATGTAACTGTCATAAATCTTAATTCCTGGGCTTGTTTTTTCTCCTCTAATTACGAGGAGATGGGGTCGGTCCCCCATCTCCAGCTGTTTCTATGACAGCGTGTATGTTCCCTTTTCTGTACTCCAAAGGATGCTGACAAGCACTCCGAATTGGATCATGAGCAGTCTGCTGATGACATCTTCATGCTTCTATTTTTCAACGCAGACAGGAAGCCTGGCAAAGCACACATGCTAATGAGAGATGTTCTGCCACGCTGATTTCCTCGCTAAACTTCCTAGCTCCTTATGTTAATCTGTCCCAAACCAGATAAGCTAAACAAGGCAGGCGGCGAGGGAAAGAGACAGGCTCATCTCTGTATAAACCTTTTCACATCAAATGTTCTCTTTCAAGCAAGACAGGCATACACCTTCTTCCCACAGAGTGCCTGTATACTCTCTTGCCATTCATCCATCAGTAAATGCATAGTTACATAGGCAGTTACAGTATATACAGTCAGGTCGAAAATTATTGGCACCCTTTATAAAGATGAGCAAAAAAGACTTCATAAAATAAATACAAACACTGATATATCTTGTATGTATAATGATGGGTTGGTGAGTCTGAAGCAGGTGCAGGTGAATAAAACTTGAATAAAACAACAAAACCACGAACGTGACAATGACATAAGGCAGAACGCCGATACACAAGAACAATACCAACTGGTGAGACAACATGGGAGAGTGACATATAAAGGGAAGGAAATTATGAAGGTGATTGAGTCCAGGTGTGAATGATGATAAACAGGTGTGCGTAATGATGAATCCCAGGACCGGTGGTTAGTATTCCGGCGACATTGTGCGCCGGGGAGGAGGAGCAGGAGAAGACGTGACAGTACGCAAAAACATTTTGGGGAAATTATATTATTTTATACTAATAGAATGGAAAAACCACAAAAATTTTGATTAACAAGTAATAATAAAAAACTAAAACATAGTGGCAGTTCTGTTTTCAATAACTCACCTTGTGAGGATAATGGCACTGAGCCTTTTTCTAAAATGTTTTATGATATTAGAGAACACATTGGGAGGGATCTTAGACCATTCCTCCATACAGAATCTTTCTAGATCCTTGATATCCTTCATCTGCACTTATGGACTGCCCTCTCCAATTAAAACCACAGGTTTTTCAATGGGTTTCAAATCCGGAGACCGAGATGACCATTGCATAATGTTGATTTTGCTGTATTGTTTTTTCTAAAAAAGGTAAGGGTCAAAATGGTTGACACCCCTAAAGATTCTTATAAATAAAGTCATCAAAAGTTTAGCATTTGGTCCCCTATTCGTGACTCTACAAACTTGTAGGATGCATTTGCAGTTTGTTTTGGTTGTGTTTCAGATTATTTTGTGCCCAATAGAAATGAATGGTAAGTAATGTATTGTGTCATTTTGGAGTCACTTTTATTATAAATAAGAATAGAATATGTTTCTAAACATTTCTACATTAATGTGGATGCTACAATGATTACGGATAATCCTGAATGAATCGTGAATAATGATGAGTGAGAATGGGGGTCCATTAGAGGGTCATTACCAATAGCAAGAGAGGTTATCATGTCTTGGGGGTATGATCTTTGACCCTCTGTAACTTTCTTACTCATCATTATTCACAATTAATTCAGGATTATCCGTAATCACATTGATGTAGAAGTGTTTACAAACATACTGTATTGTATCCTTATTTACATTTTGTATTCTTACTTTCTCTGAGCAATTGTAACAGTTTTAATAATAGACAGCGGGTGAAATAAGTATTGAACACGTCACCATTTTCTCAGTAAATATATTTCCAAAGGTGCTATTGACATGACATTTTCACCAGATGTTGGTAACAACCCAAGTAATCCATACATACAAAGAAACCAAAACAAATAAGTTCAGAAATTAAGTTATGTGTAATAATGTGAAATGACACAGAGAAAAAGTATTGAACACACTTACTGATATTTATTTCATACTTTGTACAAAAGCCTTTGTTGGTAATGACAGCTTCAAGACGCCTCCTGTATGGAGAAACTAGTCGCATGCATTGCTCTGGTCTGATTTTGGCCCATTCTTCAAATCGTGAAGGTTCCGTGGGCCTCTTCTATGAATCCTGATCTTCAGTTCTGTCCATAGATTTTCAATGGGATTTAAGTCAGGTGATTGGCTGGGCCAGTCTAGCAGCTTTATTTTCTTTATTTGAAACCAATTGAGAGTTTCCTTGGCTGTGTGTTTGGGATCATTGTCTTGCTGAAATGTCCACCCTCGTTTCATCTTCATCATCCTGGTAGATGGCAGCAGATTTTTGTCAAGAATGTCTCTGTAAATTTGCCCATTCATCCTTCCTTCAATTATGTGAAGTTTGCCAGTACCATTTGCTGAATAGCAGCCCCACACCATGATGTTCCCACCTCCAAACTTCACTGTTGGTATGGTGTTTTTAGGGTGATGTGCAGTGCCATTTCTCCTCCAAACATGGTGTGTATTATGACATCCAAACAGTTCAATTTTGCTCTCATCTGACCACACTATATTCTCCCAGTATTTCACTGGCTTTTCCAAATATTGTGCAGCAAACATTAAACGAGCTTCAACATGCTTTTTTTTCAGCAATGGAGTCTTGCGTGGTGAGCGTGCATACAGGCCATGGCAGTGGAGTGCATTACTTACTGTTTTCTTTGAGACAACAGTACCTGCTAATTGCAGGTCTTTTTGAAGCTCTCAACAAGTGGTCCTTGGCTCTTGGACAACTCACAACTCTTCTGATTATTCTTTTCACTCCTCTGTCAGAAATCTTGTGAGGAGCACCTGGTCGAGGCAAATTTATGGTGAAATGATTGTCTTTCCACTTCCGTATTATGGCCCCAACAGTGCTCACTGGACATTCAGAAGCTTAGAAATGTGCCTATAACCAATGCCATCATTATGTTTTGCAACAATTAGGTTGTGAAGGTCTTGAGACAGCTCTTTGCTTTTACCCATCATGAGATGTTTCTTGTTTGACACCTTGGCAATGAGACCTTTTGTAAGCCATCAGTTGGGACTGAACCAGCTGATATTAATTTGCACTGACAGGGGGCTGGATTGCTTTTTAATTACTGATAGTTTTCAGCTGTTGTCTTGGCTTTCCATGCCTCTTTGCACCTCCCTTTCTTCATGTGTTCAATACTTTTTCCCTGTGTCATTTCACAATATTACACATAACTTAATTTCTGAACTTATTTGTTTTGGTTTCTTTGTATGTATGGATTACTTGGGTTGTTACCAACATCTGGTGAAAATGTCATGTCAATAGCACCTTTGGAAATATATTTACTGAGAAATATGGTGACGTGTTCAATACTTATTTCACCCGCTGTAATTCCCCCCCCCCCCCAAAACGTGCATACAATTTAGTTCAGTATTTGAAATATTTATTTTTTACAGTCATTATTGCTAATCTTTATCAAGAGTGTCAATAATTTCAGACCCCATTGGGTATAAACGGGCCCAGTATCCAAAGTGCATCCTCCCTGCACAAGTCTCAGCTTTAACCAGCTGTCTTACTGACCTTTTACCCCAAAGCACAAATCAATGGACCTTTCCAACTATGTAAGAATCAGAGTAGGGAGGTGAATATTTTAAAAGGTGGAATTTATATAAAAGGCAGAGGTAGCAAAGTAGAGCGGGGACAAAGATTTGAAATGAAATGGTATACAGATAAAGTCCAACCTATGGTAGATTCTATCAGCAGTGTGCCTGGTAGATGTCAAATGTACAGATAAACTCCAACCTATGCTCCATGACCATTTGGAGCAATAACTGAGCTTCAAGCACATAAGAATTTGACATAATCATAACAACAGAAGCTATGTGCATGGCACATCTGAGTCCAACGGCTTGTCTAATGATACTGATCTGGGTAGATAATATACAGAAAGTTTACAGGGAAATAGGGTAATAACAGGTTATTTGATTATTTTGGTTGGCCATCACTGTAATTCAAGACAGGAGAAATGGCCATGAGTCAAATTCAATAAACCCTGCAGTACAATTACTGTATTGTAAGCATGCTGTTATCCTCATTTAAATGGGAATTATCTGTCAGCTTAAAAATGTCAAGCTTTTTACAGTACTGCATTTTCCAATATAGATGTTATCAGCATGTCAGAGAAGTCAGAGCAATCCTTCTATAAAATCCTTATTTTATGTCTTGAGGCTGCTGGATCCAACCATGATGGGACATTTTGAACATGGGATAGGAATCTCTTATGCCATGTCTTGTGTTGCTGTTCCATGTTACGCACTGCATTGTGGGTTGAAGAGGACACATGAGGTTGCAAACCAACTCTCCCTGACTACTAAGTTGTGTGATGAAAATGTATGAAGTCTTTGGTCATTTTGTAACTTGCAGATCAGAGGTGTTGAGCAGCTATGTGGTAGGAGTGTAAACATGAGGATGGATGGATGGATGGATGGATGGAGGGATGGATGGATGGATGGATGGATGGATGGATGGATGGATGGATGGATGGATGGATGGATGGATGGATGGATGGATGGATGGATGGATGGATGGATGGATGGATGGATGGATGGATGGATGGATGGATGGATGGATGGATGGATGGATGGATGGATGGATGGATGGATGGATGGATGGATGGATGGAGGGATGGATCGCCTCCCTCTCCCTTCTCCCTTCTCATTAAACGGCTATAAATATAGACAGTGCTGATAATCGCAAATCCTTTCATCTTGTATTAAGGAACTGACTCATATTCTTCAATGAAACAAGTCTGATGGGTTTCATCAAGAAAGCGCTTAGATGACGTCCGAGTAATTCAAATTAGCATCATGATCTCAGTAAACAGCTCCTCTGTAAGACATTATGTCATCATTCACTTCTGGTTATGCCTGGGGTTGCAGTCACACTCTTCAGCTCAGAGGACTACTTCTAAATGTTATTTTGACTGGAAAACGTAGACCTTTGTGCAGATAAGGGAAAATGTAGACAGCAACATGAACATATAGACAAAATAATGAACATTGTAGCAAGAATGAGCTAAATGAACATACATGTACCATAAGTAGTACTGCTGATGATATTAAAGTCTATATGTGAGGTTTGTTCGTCTGCATGTCTGATAGAGATATGGAAGTTATCATGTACCGTCATAGCCTACATGTCTATCAATGGTCTCATCTGAAACGATGGCTATTGTTATCTGTAGGACAACAAAGACTAAGAGCTTTAGAACAGCACACAATTCTCCAGCCAAATATGATTTAACTGGTGAGAAAGGTAATTATGGTCAGCTGTTAATCACACACAGAGAGATACATCTCCATGACAATGAACCAAAGTCCTTTTCCATTTTGCAGCTCTTCCCTGAGCCTAGTGTTTGTCCAGTCATTGTAGTGAAATCACAGGTGTGGTTGTGTAGTGGTTGTTTCCTGGTGATCAGAGCGCTGGCACTCTCTAATGATGCTGCTCTTGGCTAACTAACCTCCCAGGCTGACAGACAGACCTTGATTATTTTCTTCAGAATTAACGTCTGCCTTTTCGCCTCTGTCCCTCTAAAGCTACATCTCAAGGGTCAGTGATGGAACCTTCCTTCACTTAAAGGCTTCACAAAAAGGCTCCTTTTAAATCCTGTCCTTGTGCTTCAATTAGCTTTCCTACACACTGGATGTGCAGGTTGAACGCATAACAACAATTGAGCCTTACCAGACCACAAACCTAGTACACAAATGTAACAATAACACCAAAAAACATCATCAATAAATCAATAATCAATGATAATTTGTCTTCGTTAAATTACAAATAAGGCAATCTCAATACATCATTGAGCCAGCCATAGAGTACGATATACTAAATCTACAACAAAGCGCCATTCAATTGAGATGAAAAACAGCGAAGAGAGAAATCATGTAGAAGTTCAAACGAGGTGACATAGTGAGAACTAACATAAAGGCTAAAGCCATTTGCACATTTTCTGCAGGTTCAGCAATTTCAAATTCCTTTTTTAAATATGACCTCATTCTATGACACTTCAAAAATCAGTCCACCATTGGAGCTGCTCTCTAGTGTGTTGTCCTGGTTTGGGGAATCACAGTAATCTTTCTTTACAAATGGCAAGGACAAAGCATCACTGGTCAATAGAGTCAACGCCAAATATGGTAAGCAACTGGAAGAAAAGTTGAACATTAGAACTGTGAATCTGAATATTCCAATGAGTGAGTATTAGAAACAGTAACCTGCTGCTTCTACTCTGTAGCTTAAACAGGGTACTTTCCCACGAGGCAAATGGGCTTTAAAAGAGCAGTTAATTCCCCAACATCAGGAGGAGCAGCAGGAGAACCGGAGCTCAGCATGGACAGTTTATTTATTTAGGATACAACCAGGACACATCCCCTCCATCTGGGCTGCCACGAGGGGGGCATTGAAACACTGAAACAGGCCCACACATCTGCCCGCCCGCCCGCCCGGCACAGAAGCGTTATCGTTACTGAGAACAAATCAGCCATGACACCATGGCCATCACCATGAACATCACCATGAACATCATCATGAATATAATGATGATTGACATGTAATGAGACAATGCGTTAATGTGAGGGCTTTACCATACATGTACAGCCTATTGATTTGACAGTGATCCTACCCAGGTGATAAAAGGAACCCTCTCCCCCCTGGATCTCTGTCTACCACATACAGGTCTGAGGTGTTCTTAGTCTGGGTGAGGGATAAACAGACAAACGGCAGTAACGTGAAACTGTTTCAGGTGGATTTGATGATCACTGTATTGCCAGTACAGTAGCTGTCAAACGTTTCAACCGTGCACCCACATCAGTGTTGAAGCACCAAGTTCAGCCAAATAACCATGAATTAATATGAATATTAATGACATCCATTCAGTCCATTCAGAGCTGATGGGGGCATGGAGAAGGGGCTTGTGGGTGTGTATGTGTGTGAAGCATCAGACTCTGCTGCAGACATAAGATGACATTGAGGGGAGTCAATGTAACAGGTGGCTAACTAAACTAAAATCTTTGGTAAAGGATAAATGTGCATGTAGGCCTTCTTAGCCCTTTTCAATACCTCCTTCATGACAGTACTATTATAGAAGGATGTCACAAACCTCCTGTACTAATTTCTAGTAGTACCACCACCATGAGATCATGTTTTGCCATCATTGAATAAAGGAGCACTTGGACCAGCTCTTGCATGGTAAAACCTTTGATTAGTGCTAATGAAATCAGCATCACTCTCCAGAGCATAAATCCTATTCAATAGTGCACACTTCATCAGGAATTGTAAAGCTGAGCACATCAAAGACACTAACAACCAAGCTAGCATAAATAAACTAATCCAGGAAACATTTCCTGGCTCAAAAGAGAGCTCTTTCTTATGAAATAAAACAATATTTTTTACAGTATAATGCCCAAAATACGTATTTTATATTTGTCTTATATTTACAGGAATGTGTTGATCTCAGGTCTAAAGAAATGGCATAATAAATCTTTGCTGTTTTTAATAGATGGCTGTTGGTGGTTCCATCTCCTTCAGCCAAGGAATCACCCTCCTACATCTGTACCAACACGTCACACATCATCAACCAAGTCTATGAATCGAAATCCCACAAATATGTATAAGTGAGATGGCAAAGCTTATTTATCCATAGAGATGTTTTTCAAAGTCAATATTTAGAAGTAGCATCACACAGGACTTTATGGCAATGATGGTGACTCATCTCTTTGTGATACATACAATCGTGCCACACTAAAACAATCCTGGGCTGTGTTTCCCCTGCATGTCCCCACCTCTTTGGAAAGCGTTCCATTATAAATGAGCGAACACAATATGTGTGATGATGTTCCTGTGATCCAATAGGGGATTGTCTTTGCATCAAGGGTGTGTGATCATTTTTGCAGATGAAAGAGAGTCCATAGACTGTTCTAGTGATAAATATAAAAGAGCTTATGTTAATTTAATTTCCCTTTCAAATTGCAATATAAATGCTAGAAGAGTTTAATTGAATGAAATACTACGGAATACTTTTGTGCATTTATGTCTCTCTACAAAAATATTACACCAAACTATGATTTTAACAGTGCCATCCGCATAGAGAGAGTGTCTCCTTGCTGTTAGTGTTCTTCCTCTGGAGTGTAAAATGCTGGAAGGATAACCTGTTATTATCTCTATCTGCTCAGCCAGGTAGACTTGCTCCTGCCTCAAGGGAACGCTTACAGGGATTTAACTCCTGGACCCCATAATCGTGGCAAGCCTGGAAGTCTGATTATTCCCTCCATTTTATGAAATTAACTATGATTCTGTTCAGTAGTTATAGGGTCCATACTACTTTAACTGCTTATTCAATTAGTATGCTGGTCTCTTGTCAACAAGTCAGCAATCAAATGACCTTGGTAGTGGATAAAATGACACATTTTTCAATTTACCACAATTAAACTTAGATTGATCAAAAACAGGGAGTTTTCACGTTCAAGCAGAGAGAACAATCTCTCACAGGCCAGTCTCTGCCTGGTGGGGAGACAGCAGGACACAAACAGCTCAGCCAATCAATTTGCTCCAATCCCTCAGATTAAAAGAGGCACCATGCTATGTTTTTAATAACAACCAAAACCACAAAGGCAATTTTACAGAATTCCCATTTCCCAGTACTGTGCATCACCCCAGGTTCGGCATTGTGCGGCCCCACGGCCCCTTTCTTACAGCGCAGAGCAATAATTACTGACTTTTCATTCCCCTCTGGTACCTGCCAGCAATTCCCACCCCCTAACACAGCTGATTAGACACAGCTGCAGCACGCTGCTTTCCTCCACTCCACTTCCACATTCTCTTATCTCTGGAACCCAACGAACAATCATCTCACACCACAAAAGACCCACTCAATTGTCCCCAATTGTCTGAACAGGCTTAAAGGTTGATTAAACACCTACCGAAGAAACTAAAAACATGTATGAGCAGCAGAACATGGCAACCATGTCGATATCAAATGGGGTTTAGTGTGTGATGTACTACACTACATGTACTATACTACAGGTTTCCTTAGTCCTAACATACTATGGCGTTCAGGTACTGCCAGGCTGGTCGTAGGGTCTATTGTCAGTGCCGATACCTCCAGAGGATTCACTCTGCAGAGCCCCCCTGTGCCTGGTCCCATCTTGTCCTATTCTGCAGACGAGCCCTGACATTCACGAGGACAGACGTGACTGATCGATCTGACATCACCAACAACAACTGAATCAGAAAAAATACTCTAATTTCCCACTTATCTGCAGAGGAGGTGTATTTTGGTCAGAGTGTCTCATGGTGTTGAAGACGTCACGGTCCCAGGGGTGTGAACCGCAGGCAGAGATAAGCTCTCTAACTAGCTGTCAGAAAAACACACGGACACACACACACACACACACACGTTCTAACACTTCAGACAGACACAGCTCCTCGACTACTCTGATCAACTGCTCTGATCAACCGCTCTGATTAAGCCAAGGAACATAAAACTACATAATGCTATGATTGATTTGCTTAATGTCAGTAATGTTTCAAATCTGTATGTTTCACCTTGTGATTATAGGCAATACCATGATAAACTCAATATAAATTGTTTTTAAAAAATCTCCATAAAGGGTACTGAGGGCTAAAGTTGGAACAGAATCAATTGTGTAATTTTGGAAGAAATTATCTCCACCCACCAGAGAGCTTCTAAATCAACACCACCATAAGACATACGCTCCAATCTGCATTTCACCCATAGTAATTTGTGCTTGGTTTTAGCTTTCAATGCTATGTCATTATCAATGCCTTTGAATGGGTGAATACAATACAATACAATAAAAAACTAAATAGCTAAATAATTACATACAAATGAAGATGCAATATATAATTCAGGTATTTCCGAAGGGTTGTGATAGAGCCCCCTTCAACCAACCATTTGTCTCTCCATCCCAAAAAGATGAATGTGAATTCTAGTTTCCAATGTGTATTTATTACAATCAAATGTATTATAATGTAATGTAATGTAATTCATTTGTTTATTTCAAGTCTGTTTCATTAGTCTTGTTTGTGGTTACCGTTGAGGACCACATTGGAAATAAGTGCTGTATTATGCTTTCATGGGTTATCTTTTATTCCAAACATCTGCCTGTTCTATTGCCAGATTCTTAACAATAGAATGATTGTTTGGTGGTGATTTTGTGGTAGTTTGGTGACGCTGGCAACAGTATAAATTCAGGCGTGTTTTGGGTGTGTTTTTGTTTTTGTTTTCTAACATTGGCCTTACTTAAGTCAACCCTAGTCCTGACCTTACCCTAACCACTCGCTAGCATGCCTTATGTAAATGCTATACTAGTTGGGATTTGGCCAATGTGAGCCTTCGTTGTGAGATCGTGTTACAGAAAATAGATCAATCAATTAAATCAAGTCATTGGACACACAGAATCAAATGTATGTTTTCAGAATGAATTCATAGATCTCACCTCATTCATCAACTTAAATAATTGAACT
This sequence comes from Thymallus thymallus, assembly GCA_023634145.1. Taxonomy (NCBI): domain Eukaryota; kingdom Metazoa; phylum Chordata; class Actinopteri; order Salmoniformes; family Salmonidae; genus Thymallus; species Thymallus thymallus. The sequence goes on from CM042413.1 coordinate 24,078,526, forward strand.
GTCTGTAATGGTATGTTAATGAAGTTATTCAGATGTATCCATAGACAGTATTTAGAATGTAACATTATCTCTGGTTCTCTTCATGCAGCACAACTAGATCATGTTTCGATGTGAATAAATCAACTAGAGGTTCAAAAGCAAGAGTCCAAGGGCTATTCTACTCAACAGGGCAGTGCAGACAGGTTGAAAGGCAGGGATTTGGTAGTGTGAACAGGGACATGACAGGGTGCACTAAAACAGCAGTCAATGGTGCTACAGCAGAGAATCGGATGCCAAGAAAAACAGAAACAATGGTCTAACCTTAAACACACAGCATAACAATCTGAGGGTAGAATACCTAAAAAACCCTTATAGAGGATGGTTTTGTTGGACAGTATTGTTGGACATTGCTGCCTGGTATCGCTGTGACCTATGGCATTAGTTCTACTTTTAGCATGTGACGGTTTGATTAATGCAGGCCAGCGAGAGGTTATCCATTCCAATATTCAATTAAAGACTCAACGGCACTCCCCGATAGGTGGAGTTTAAGGTTAATGATCAGCCAATGTTAAACCTTCAGGCTTGCTGCTTCATTAGGAGGGATATTGAGGAGAAACTGAACATTCAACACAGAGGACATCAAAGCACCCACTCTGCAAAATGAGTAACAAACTCCTTATTAGATATTCACCAATCTCCTAGGATACGGCCGCCACACACAATAATAACCCAGCTAAATTGTTGCTTGTATAATGCTCTTGAATAATACTCTTCTTAGAAAATTACTGTTAGCCAGGAGCGGGGCACGTGTTGGCCTGCACTGTGAGTAAAGGAAGAGTGGAACCATTTCAAGGCTTCTGGTGTGACAGCACAGCAAAGCACATCTCAATATCAGAAGACAATTGGGAAGCCAGCTGTAAATGGTTCATATTTCAAGAGACATAATCTTATGACTGGAAGCAGGAATCCCAATATTATCCTCTGTTTATATCCCAATAACATAAGCAGAGGATAACGAATTTGTAAAACATACAGGAAATGTTTCCCAAAACTGAAAGCGTAGAGAGGATATGTGGAGCCTGGACCAAGCAGCAGAGTTCGTGCCAGTTCATTGCTGTCACAGCCCACACATTCAGTTGATACAATCGCTGAGACACCAAATGCCATGAGAATGTCAGCCTCACTTTTTAAAGAGACAACTGGCTCAGAGCCACAACCAACATCCATCTCTACAACAGCACATAAAACATGGGATATCTCTACCTATTATGGGAAAATAAATGCATAAATACTGGCAAGGTCTAAAGAAAGACCAGTATTAGAGAGAATGCATCAAGAGAAGAAAAATAGGAGTCTATATTGATAATTTTGATTTGATTTATTAGGATCCCCAGTAGCCGACGCCAGTGGTACAGCTAGTCTTACTGGGGTTTGACACATTACGAAAAATACATTACAGACAAAAAAAAGACTGTAATGTGTGTATGTGTGCATCTATCAGTTACACATACATGTCAGTACATACACACAACAAGTAGGTCACATGGGGGAAGAGGCGATGTGCCGTGAGGTGTTGCTTTATTTTTTTTCTGAAACCAAGTTTGCTGTTCCCTTGCTCTATATAAAATGGAAGGGAGTTCCATGCATTCATGGCTCTGCATAATACTGTACGTTTCCTTAAATTTGTTCTGCAACTGGGGACTGTGAAAAGACACCTGGTGGCATGTCTGGTGGGGTAAGTGTGTGTGTCATTGCTGTGTGTAAGTTGACTATGCAAACAATTTCCAACACATTAATTTTTCTTAAAAACAAGACTCTCAAACAAGAGAGACTGGCATGCATAGTATTAATATTAGTCATCTGATTACAATGAAGAGCAAGACGTGCCGCTCTGTTCTGGGCCAGCTGCAGCTTAATTAGGTATTTCTTTGCAACACTTGACCACATGACTGGACAATAATCAAGATAAGATAAAACTAGAGCCTGCAGGACTTGCTTTGTGGAGTGTGGTGTCAAAAAAGCAGATCATCTCTTTATTACAGACAGACCTCTCCCAATCATTACCACCATTGAATAAATATGTTTTGACCATGATAGCTTACAATCTAAGGTAACACCAAGTAATGTAGACTCCTCAACTTGTTCAACAGCCACGCCATTCATTACTAGATCAGCTGAGGTCTAAAACTTTGTACAGAATACAATGCTCTTAGTTTTAGAGATGTTCAGGACCAGTTTATTACTGGCCACCCATTCCAAAACAGGCTGCAACTCTTTGTTAAGGGTTTCAGTGATTTCATTAGTTGTGGTTGCTGATGCATATATGGTTGAATCATCAGCATACATGGATACACATGCGTTGTTTAATGCCTGGTCATTGGTAAAAAAGATAAAAGAGTAGAGGGCCCAGAGAGCTGCCCTGATGTACACCACACTTGACATGTTTGACATTAGAGAAGTTAATGAAAGAAAACCCTATTAGATATATAGCTCTGAATCCATGATATGGCAGAGGTTGAAAAGCCATAACCATAACACACAAGCTTGCTCAACAGCAGGTTATAGTCAATAATATCAAAGGTTGCATGTCATTTGTGTCAGTGCGGTACATGTTTAGTGCCCTACTTTGTAAGCATGCTGAAAGTTTGTTGTTAATTTGTTTACAGAGAAATAGTATTGTATTTGGTCAAACACATTTTCTTCCAACAGTTTGCTAAGAGCTGGCAGCAAGCTGATAGGTCTGCTGTTAGAACCGGCAAAGGCCGCTTTACCACTCTTGGGTAACGTTCCCTCCAGGCCTGAGGACAAATAATTTCCTCAAGACTCAGATTAAAGATATGACAGATAGGAGTGGCTACCAATCTCAGTAGCTTTCCATCTAAGTTATCAACAAGGTTGGGGAGTAAAGGATTACATGAAATATGTTACATGTAAGGGATTACAAAAAACGACACCTGTAAACCGTTACGTTATCAGCTAAAATATTGTAACCAGATGACAAATACTTTTTTAAAACTAGATAATTACTTTGAGGATTACTTTTAAATTCAGAAAGGATGTTTGCAGAAAAACATCTTTGACACTTCTCTGTTTTCTCAATTACATTCAAATCAGCATTGAAAAAAGTTTATGTTTGCTCCACCTGAGTGAGTCTAACCACAAGTCAGAGACCACTATGATGACACACCAAATGTGTTTGATGGATCGCTGGAAAAGAGCAGGAATAGGCTTTTGTAGGCTACAGTCCAAGCTGTCTTCCAATGGTGCGACTGCTGTCGGCATCCAAAGATTATCCAACTTGAATAAACGCTTCAAGGTAAGGTGGACGGCGATACAGATATCACTTATTATTGATATCTACTTAGCGCATTGATGTGAATCACACTGCTGCTTTCTCATTTAGCTTTGCGTGCCTTACTGATTGTGGTTGTTGTGGATGGCTGTTCACAAATCTAAATGTGTATTTGATCTCAATAATGGTTGAATTCTAGAAGTTTAAGCTGCCTATCAATCATTGTTTTTGAAACCAGTGAACAGCCAGTGAAAAACGCGGTCTTGCAACAGTTGAATAGTGAGAATCCAAGCCAATGGAATAAAAGTGGGGCTTTTATTGCTCAAACTTTGAATATACCTAAAGGGGCAATCTGTAGTTGCTACATCCATTTTTGGACACACCTACCCATTTAAGGGTTTTTCTTTATTTATACTATTTTCTACATTGTCGAATAATAGTGAAGACATCAAAACTATCAAATAATACATAAGGAATCATGTAGTAACCAAAAAAGTGTTAAAGAAATCAAAATATATTTTATACTTTAGGTTCTTCAAAGTAGCCAACCTTTGCCTTGATGACAGCTTTGCACACTCTTGGCAAAGCATGCCATTCAATGAGCGCATCACTTATTTTTCAACTCGAATCAATGAGCCCAATCAGTCCTCCATGACATCAAAATCATAAACAACAGAGTAGGGCTGGCTAATAAGTCCTTAGTTTTGGGGTCATGTTCAGGTAAAACAATTTGGCTAATCTATACTTCATATTTCCAAGTCCTATTCTTGTAGATCAAGGGGTATAACATTTATTGGAATGACTGGAATTCTGATAGACTTTGGTTTTTAATGTAAAGATATAATTGAATCGTATTATTATATATAGTAGAATGCGATTGGTTAGAAGAAGTCTACATAACCAACCCATAAAGTAAAATGTAACATCCATATATGGCCAGCTATGTAAACTGGAAACATAAACTTATCCTGCAATAGATGTTGTTCAATTGGTAACAAACATGTTAGTCTTCTTCTAATGCCTCTTAAGGGGAAAGTAATCTAAAAGTAACAGAATGTAATCAGATTACGTTACTGAGTTGAGTTTGGGTAATCCAAAAGTTACGTTACTTATTACAATTTTGGACAGGTAACTTGCAACTGTAACGGATTACATTTATAAAGTAACCTGGTTATCAATGCCAGGAGGTTTGTCATTATTAATTGTTTCACCTCTTCCACACTAACTTTACAAAATTCTAACTTACAAAGCTTTTCTTTCATTATTTGTTTTTTTATGCATGAGTGCGATGGCTCACTGTTCATTGTTGGCATTTAATGCCTACACTTTCACACTTTGCCAATGAAGTAATCATTAAAATAATTGGCAACATCAAATGGTCTTGTGATGCATAACCCATTGGATTCGATGAAAGATGGAGTTGAATGTCTTTCTGCACAGAATTGTATTTACATTTTCTTAATTTGCAGTAAGTCAGCCAGTCAGATGTGCAGCCAGATTTATTAGCCACTCCTTTTGCCCCGTCTCTTTCAACCATAGAGTTTGTTAAATTCCTCATCAATCCATGGAGCCTTACAGTAAAAACAGTCAGTTTCTTAACAGGTGCATGTTTATCAATAATTGGAAGAAGCAATTTCATAAAATCATCCTTTTTAAATCACATCAGACCAACAAATATTTGTAACATCATCCATATCAGAGTCACAGCTAAATATTTTGTATGATCTCTTATATGCTATTTTAACTTTAGCCTTCCTGGATATAGCCATTATATAGTAAGCCTCACTGTTCCCTAGCATTAGATGAGATTCCGCTCCATAAGACTGCATCTTGAGGGACCCTCCAGATCTCTTGGGATTTCATACTGCATGTTGTGTCTTGTCTAATTAAAACAAAATAAACTCTCAAATGTCTTCATTTTGAAAAATGATGTTCCATTTATATCTAGCTTGAACTTTTCATAGATGTGATCCATAAATAGACCCCTTTTTATTTTAGCCCACCGTGACGCATCGTACAGTGTCAGAGACAAGAGAAAAATGTTATATTTAGAAGGAGACAGCGCAGCAGGTACAATGTAAGATATCTGAAGATGGAAACTGCTCCCATGGGTGACAGCGCTTATTCTCTCTGCTTTCATTATTTATTTCCCCTTTAATATGCTGCTGACGCCAGCAACGTTGGGGCAAAGATCTTATGGAGACTGCTTATGTCACTGTGGTTCCCATGTTAATGAACGTGCAAGCTTGGGGAATATGACTTTGCCCTGTGTTCTGATCCCCACTCCATAATCTCCCTCCCTGGAGTGGCAGCAGTGTGGCTAGACTAGCCCAGGGGTAGGCAACCCTGTTCCTGGGGTGCCGCAGGTTCCAACTACGCACCACACCTAACCAAATTAGCTAATTTATCAGTTTAGTGATTGCCTAAATTCAACACACCTGGTCTTCCCGGCCTACCCCTGGACTAGTCCTTCACAATCATACAGACTGTCTTATTTCAGCCACTGGAGGTTGGTGGCACCTTAATTGGGTAGAACGGGCTTGTGGTAATGACTGGAGCGGAATCAGTGGAGTGGTATTAAATACATCAAACACATGGTTTCCAGCCATTCTCCCCTCAGCAGCCTCCTGTGATTTCAGCATCTACATTACTCCCATCATCATGGCATGCCATATACTATAGGCTATTCTCAATCAATCTGCAGCATTCAGTGTAATTGTAATACATCCAATAACTGTAAATATACCAACAATTTATACTTGAAATATGTTGCATAATATCATATCCCAGGCCACTTGTTCATGTAAACTGGGAACACCTTATTAGAATTATAAATAGAAATATGGAAAAAGACAATGCATTCCTTACAGCCTCCCTGCTTACACCCACCAACAAAGCTAATTTCTTGTTGCTTGACAACACAGGGTTGCAATCCATTGTATTTTTACCAAATGTTTACTTCTCAGATACCTACATCTAGACAATGCCCTTCCCTTGGATTACCTCTCTCTGTTTCAGTGGTACCAAAAACGATGGGGAATGTTCCTACACAGAAAAGCCATAATGACTTTCTGTTAGTTCCTGGGATGAACACAAACATGGAAGTAGGTGACTACCTGCTGTTCCGTAAACCACCTCTCCCATGTGCCTTCTTGGTAAATAACAACATTTCCCAGGAGTCTGCCAAGCAATCAATGGGGGGGATGGGGAATCACTGGCATCCTTGACTGTTGAAGTCCTGCGACATCAGAGTAGTGTTTGGGTGTGTAATAAAGTGATTAGTCCATCTCCTTTGAGGAGAGATGCTGGGGTCATAAGGGCTAATGATCAAATGGACTTTGGGATTCTTTGTGCAACTGGAAAACATCATCAACAAATACATTCGCTTAAATGACATAAGAACCCTCCTGTTTCTTGGTGCAATGTTATTTTTCTGATTACCTGTTCCTTGCAAAGCTGAGAACTCCATCGCTCTCATCAGGAACTGCTTCTCTGCTGTCTCATAGCAACCTAAAAATAGAAATGTCCCTATTAGATGGTATGGCTGTGATGGCTGGAACAAGTTTTGGCCTCCTTAATTGTGCTGTAAACATGTCCTGTTTTCAAGATTTTGCAATTTAATAAATCCAAGACAAACAGAACAAAAACAATCTGCAATGTGTGTTCAAGAAATAAACATGAGTTCATTTGTTCTTGAGTTCAGGAAGGCTAAATATTGCAACCAATTGACCATTTTGATGTCTCGTACATATGGGGACCCTGAGATGATTAAGCTACACACTAAAAACAAATGGTTCTATATACTACCAAATAAGGGTTTTTTGGCTTGTAACCATAGCGGACCCTTTTTGGTGGTGCTTTATATTTTTTAAGGTTCTATGAAGAACCGTGCTCATAAGGTTCTTAATGGAACTTGTACGGTGCCAGAAAGAGTATGTGGACACCCCCACCGCCGTGCAATCTCCATAGACAAACATTGGCAGTAGAAAAGCCTTACTGAAGAGCTCAATCACTTAATGTGGCAACGTCATAGGATATCACTTTTCCAACAAGTTAACTCATCAAATGTCTGCCCTGCTAGAGCTACCCCGGTCAACTGTATTGTGAAGTGGAAACATCTAGGAGCAACAATAGCTAAGCCGCAAACAGGAACGCTGAGTGCTGAAGTGTGTAGTGTGTAAAAAATGTCTGTCCTCGGTTGCAACACTCACTACCGAGTTCTAAACTGCCTCTAGAAGCAATATCAGCACAATAACTGTTTGTCTGGAGCTTCGTGAAATGGGTTTCCATGGCCGAGCAGACGCACACAAACATAAGATTACCATGCGCAATGCCAAACGTCGGCTGGAATGGTGTGATGCCACCATTAGACTCTGGAGCAGTGTAAACACGTTCTAATCTGGGTTTGGCGGATGCAAGAAAAATGCTACCTGCCCCAATGCATAGTGCCAACTATAAAGTTTTGTGGGGAAGGAATAATGGTCTGGGGCTGTTTTTCATGGTTTGGGTGAAGGTAAATCTTAGCGCTACAGCATACAATTAAATTTTAGACGATTCTGTGCTTCCATCTTTGTGGCAACAGTTTGTGGAATGC